>NC_051168.1:74251947-74851947 GCF_013339725.1 Rhipicephalus microplus
GCATCCACTTGAATGCTGGCCGGCATTGGATGAACACCACTTGGTGAAAGTTTCAATTTTTTTAGCAATGTGTGACCAAACAGTGCCAAAAACGGCTACAAGGGAAGTTCCAGATTTCATCGAAAGCACTGGAGTGAATGAAAATTCAAGGCGCCGAAAGCGCTATCCTTGACTTTCATATGGCGTTACTGTTTGCACGCCATGTTTCTTAGAATGAACAGGTGCCAGCTGGTCCAGCTCTTTGTTTAATGTTTTCTCGCAGGCCCTTGAAAAGCAATGTTGTCCTTACTTCAGCTCGCAAGTACAATATAAAAAACATTCGTACCAACCCGCAAGGATGTTTAAATTCAACACAATGAATTTCATCTGTAGACGTCTGCAACTGTCAGCTAGTCCACCGCAGTGAATCAGAGGTTATTGTGATCAACTGTGGATCTGAAGGTCATGAGTTCAATCGTGGCCGTGGCAATCATAACTCGGTGGAGGCGAAAAAGTAGAAGGTCATGTAAGGCACTATGTCAGCACGCGCCAGAGAACGCCGGATTTACAAAACTTCCGGTGTCTTCCACTGCGGTGTCTCTCGTAGCCATATGATGGTTTTCTCCCGCAGAACCCCTGATATTACGCCTGTGAGTTCATCTTTCGCGACAGATTTGTGAAAATTGACTGATATGTGGGGTTGAACGTCCCAAAACCACCTTATGATTATGAGAGATGCCCTAGTGGAGGGCTCCGGAAGTTTCGACCACCTGGGATTCTTGAAGGTGCATCCAAGTCTGAGCACTCGGGCTTATAGTATCAACGCCTCCACCGAAAATGCAGCCGCCGCAGCCGGGATTCGATTCCGCAACCTGCGGGTCAGCAGCCGAGTACCCTAGCCACTATACCACCACGGCGAGGCTGGTTTGTGAACACGAAACAATTGCTATGGAATAATGAAAAGAGCCTTACTTGTACATCTATGCATGCAAGTCACGCATGTCGGAAACTTGTTTCTGCTGGTGGCGCAGTAGTGGTACGGAAGTTTCTGGCAGGTACACAATGAGTAATTGAAGAACCAGTGCGGGCCATGCAAACAGTGTTGTACGTATGGATTACGGCTGCAAACAAGTTTGTGCGTAGGTCCAGCTGTGAACGATGCAAAATTAATTTGAGAACATAACTAAAGTACTGAAAGCAATAAAATAAAATGAAATACTTGAACTAAATGCTGACTTCATAGCACAGTTTTATTCACCTTGGCCTGGGTGCCATAGCAAGGTTATTGTGAATGCCAGATGTTAGCCCCCTTAAAAAAAAACAAAAAAAAAAACTGCTCGGGATTTTTTTGCGACGCCAATATGGTTGATAAGTGAACTCTCCGGTCCTCAAATATTATGTTACGTCATTTTGTAAGGACGGTAACAGCACATTTTACTGCGAAGTTAAGCGACCTTTCAGTTCAGTGTTCTATCGGCGATTTATACGGCGGAAGATTTCTCCTAAAATGTCGTATATTTTCGGCAACGTAATACAGACACATTTGGTAACATATTCGTCCATCTCGGTCTATGAGTGGCTACGGTTGATGACCCTAGCCGCTGATTTACGGCTCTGTCGCGCACCCGAAGGTCGTGAGTTCGATCCCAGCCGTGGCGGCGCATTTGAATAGAGGCTAAACGGAAGAGACCTGTGTACTGTGCGATATCACTCCACGTTAACGAACACCAGTTGGTCCAACTTTCCATTCAGTACGTCTTCTCTCATATTCATATCGTGGTTTTGGGATTATAATTACTGGGCACCGTGTTCTGTGATGCCAACAGGACTGTTTGTGGTAGTCGCATAGATAAGTGAAGTGACCGAAAATATGTTGTAAATTTGAGGCTTGCTTGCCAGCGTAGACACCTAAAACACAGGGCACATGGAATGCCTTGCATGTAAACAGCAACATACTCTCAAAAACCATACATAACAACAATTTTCTCACGTTTACATGGCGTATTCGTTTGGACGAAGCTGCTAATTTCAGAATAAAGAACAACATATCTAGAAAGAGGAGCATCTATCTGTGTGCATACGTACGTGGTACGCATCCATAAACACAGTGTCTTTCTGTGGTGAATCGATTATCGTTGCCGCCGTGGCCCGTATAAATGAAGATTTTGCATACTTTTTCAGAATAATGATAAAACCAGCGTGGTAAATGCTCAGTGCCGTTTCCGGGATCGGGTGGCTGACGACAAATGTAGAGTTGTTTCGTTTGGGCTGTAAGGTATATGGAAGACACATTCGCACAATCACAAGCATGCGTGCAGTAAGTCTTGAAAGTTTAAAAATCAATCATATTGGCTATTAAGAGTGTTTGAAGTGCCTGCAATTGAAACCACAGAACATCGTATTACTCATATGCTTATGCACAAGGCGGAAAATCAAATATTACGAAAGCATTCCGTAAGTTCGGCTACAATACTGCGCCTTTCTTCGGTTGTATTCAGTCAGTGGTATTGCTATTTCGCTATAGAGAAGCGCAGAGAACTTGTCACCACGACCCACATGACTTGTGTGATCATTCATGGATTCGCATCTGTACGCTGTGGCCTTGAAAACAGCATCCAGATTACCACACTTCATGAAAGGCGTCTTACGCTGGGTCAGAACGTATGCGTTAAAATGTAATGAAAAAAAATTCAGTGCTGAAATATTCAGATTTTTTTTTTGTGGAGTTCATGACATGCTTGCTCTCCTACTGTACCGATCAAAATGCGAAGTATATCAACATCTCTTTGTGTGAAAAAAATATTAATTTAGTGTAGCATAAAGCCGTTTTGCGACTGGAACCGTCTCGAAGAAGGGAATGTTCGTAAATAATAAAAGGCTACCTCCCGAAAAAAAAGAGATACAATGACGCACAAACGCTGCGTTCTGTGCGTTACTGCCCCTTTGTGAACATCACTTGGAATAAATAATTCTTGCGTGAAAGGAGTGATCACTCTTCCATGCTATAGTGTCCACCGCAGTGATTCAGTGGTTATGACACTCCGCTGCTGAACCGATTTTGATGGAAGCGAACTGGTAGAGGTCCATGAGTTCTGCGATGTTAGTGCAGGTTGAAGAACACCATATGATTGAAATTCCCGGAGCCCTCTTTTGTGGTGTCCCTCAAAATATTATGGTGGTTTCGGTGCATAAAACGCCAAATATTATATTAATATTATAAATGACTGCAGCTAAAGAAAAGCTAGAGCATCAAAGCGTCACGTAGAGTGTTGCATTTTAATTTTAAACACTCTCTACGTCTTTTGCACATTCGGCTAAGACGACTCTAACACGGAAGACAACCTTAAACACGAAGGTGTTTTATGCCGGGGTCAACCATAATTTGATTGGCGTGCTTCTGTCACAGAAATGACGTATAAAAATAGCATGATCAGAAAAAAAAGTCCTGTCAACGGGAGTCCAACCCATGACCTCTCGGTCCACGCAACAGCTGCCGGGCATGCTACCTACTGCGCCACGGTCACATTTTAAATCAAATGAAATCAAATCAAATCGAATCTTTATTTGTCGCAAAAATTATACACGCATTGGGGTTAGCATATACAGTATATACAGTATATATATGTATATACATTTGTTTAAGCTTTAAAAACACGCCTTTTATTTCTAATAGTGATTTTTCACATTACTGCTGGGAAAGTGTAATGCGTTATAACCATAAAATTTGCGATTAGTTTCTCTAACGCGTCGTTTCTACGCATCCGTCTTATTCAGTGCGTTCCGAATGGAAGAATTGCAATTTTGTCAACGCATTAAAACACTGCCGGGTGGCGACCTTACCCGAAGTGATGGCGTCGCTCATAGCTTTCATACTTACCGAAAATAGTTCTGCAACGAATGAGCAACGCACTTGCCTCGCTTGAGTGTAACTCCGCGTTCTTCACACGCTCAACCCCTGAAGAATTGCGGCCAATCAACGGAGAAGGCAAAATGCTCGCTATGTTCTTTTACAATTGAATGCTTTTTCTTTAATTATCAACATGCTTTCGGCACTTCCCGGTCATGAACTAGGTGGGCGCTATCAGCGCGGTATTCCACTCGTGATAGAAATGTGGTGAGGACCTGGTTTTCACGAAGGACAACGCGACCAATCCAGATGTCGATTAGAGTTGTGTGGCACAAATAGTCCTGAAACACTTAATATTTGAAGAAGTGGAAGGAACACTGAAGTAGCTTATTACCCACGAATCGTTTAGCGTGTAGTCAGTAGATGTCGTCAATTTTATAGCAGCTTTCTTGCGCCCTTCGACGTAATCACTGCCGTTTCAGGTATAAAGCTGACATTTGTGCTGCTCCAAGGGCCTGTTAAGGAAAGGGATTTCGAGGGTCTCTTCATACTAATATTGATATGAATGAAGAGGTTGGCGCACTGCTAAGCCATCGACAACCCAGGAGGGGTCGAAGATGAAATAAACAGGTTTGAATCGACTCACACATAACAGGCTTCTCAAAGTATCACTGAAACAAAACATATACGCAGCCCATGCAATATGCAACTTGCGTAACACAATGACACTGGGATATGACGTTTAAAAAAAAGAAGGAACAGCGTCCGTCTATATGAAGTTCCTAAAATAGCAGGTTGCGCATACAATATGTAGAGGATTCGTCACGGAAACACTGGGTGCACGTTAAAGAACCCCAGGTGGTCTAAATTTCCGGAGCCCTCCACTACGGCGTCTCTCATATTCATATAGTGGTTTTGGGACGTTAAACCCCACATATCAATCAATCAATCAAATCACGGAAATACTTCATCCTAAAACTTTCATGTTGAAAAATCACCGCGTGTCCCTGAATGACAAGCGCCTCCAATATACACACGTTTTTCGAATACACTTCGGAGTTGAAAATAAAATGAACGTAGCTACAAATCAAATAGTTGTGCTACCTTCAGGTAGCCTCACTTTCTCTTAGGCCTCTTGTCAGTAAAGTCCACTGTATTACCACGTGCAGTGTAAAGTTGAAGCACTTACCATGCACAAAAATAACACAGGAAAGAACAAGAGGCGCGCTGCGGCAGTACATAGTCATATATTATTTACTACGCAAATAGAGTAGCGGTCATACACTTGCTTTCGAGGAGGATTACTGTGGAAAGCTTTACATCGAACTGTTTTCATATATTTCGTATCTGAGTATTGCCATTACATTTTCAGGTAGCACAAAGTTTTCAGGTAGCACAAAGCGCAAGTGCTATGAACTGAAGACAATACGTGCGCAGCCGGTGGCCGTAGAAATCGGATGAGGGCACTCGAGACGCTCTGGGCATCAGTTGCGTAGGTTACCTTTTACTTCTGCTGAAGTCTGTATCTTTTCTGTTTCAGCATGCGTGGAGTACGCGTCACGTAGGAACAACAATTGCCGGCTCTACAATAGGTTTTGCAGTGAAGCTGTACACTTATCGCGCAACACCATCGTCGCCATGTGCAAAGAAAAAAAATTCTGTAAGTAATAAAAACACGGGCAGATTCTCAATTTTACATGTTATTGACGCCGCTACTCTATGCTGCAGCGACGAGGGTAATATAATATTAATAATTCTAAATTTATTCAACGTTCTTCTCTAGAGTTTGCTCTACGCGCTGAACAATATTCGCCTCAATCGGCAGATTTTCAACTCCTCCCGGTCAAAGAATAGTTAGACGAGTAGGCGGATGCAAGAGATGCCGATCAACATCGGTGACTTGGATTGCCCACTGCAATGCATCCGGTCTCGTCTGTATATTTTTCTCCCTGTAACATCCTTTTATGACATGATAATAAACTGATTGATTGATTGATTGTCTATAAAAGCGTCGAGTCAGATGATTGCGCACCATCAAACTTGCATGGCTGGTCTGCAAAATCTTGCGCACTTATTGTCCATCGCTTTTGCGCTATTCTAATGCGAAAAACCATCCAAGCGACGTCGGAATAGCTAATTGTTCGGGGAGTTAGTTACAGCATCATGGCCCAAACGCCTTCCCAAAGTAGACTGGAGCCATATTTTCTTCATTTTCGCCATTAGGCTGATGTCCTTAATAAAGCAAGAGGTCGCCAGCTTGCCTCAACGAGAATCTGCTCATAGCAGTCAGGAAATGAATAAAACCCAGCCTTCCGTTGTCTCTTATTATGGCTTCAAATGAGAGAAGGCGCATCAAACAAATCGTCCTTTTTTTCATTTCTTGCAGAATATTCACCTCGTGTTGAAACAACACTTTTGCATCAAACGAGAACACCTAACGTGCACAATAATACATATAGAACCACATTAAAAAAAGTACCGCAACGTATTTGAACTACACACAAGTTCCCGCATGACAGCGGGCATGCGCAAGTGAGAACCAAAGTTTATTATAAATTTGAAAACTTCAGCGGGACCTGTGTTGTCAAACGGAAACACGACGGGATCAAGTAGAGGCTCACCCACTGAGATTACCGTCCTGGTGCCTGCGACTTTAACTGCTACAACAGTTTAAGCCTCTAATACCCATGTCACACGGGTACCCGTGAAGACCGTTTAGCTCCTTCGTCCCTCGTCCTTACCAGAACGAAGATGCAGTCCGTGTCACACGGCCACCCTTACGCGAACGAAGGTA
Organism: Rhipicephalus microplus; assembly: GCF_013339725.1. Classification (NCBI taxonomy): domain Eukaryota; kingdom Metazoa; phylum Arthropoda; class Arachnida; order Ixodida; family Ixodidae; genus Rhipicephalus; species Rhipicephalus microplus. The sequence continues at coordinate 74,258,568 of NC_051168.1, forward strand.
AACGGAGCATTTCGCAAAGAACGCTCAACAATCCCCATTTCAAAGCGAAACGAGGTACTCTCGTCTCCAGGAGTCTACAGGTCATAGAAAAATTTCTAGCACTAAGTCACTGCAGTGAAGAAATAATACATTTTGTCAATAATAAACGTTCTTTCGTTGTAGTACTCATTCACAACGCGTGTTTGTTCACATATATTTACTCCCGCCAGAGTTCACTTACTCTCAACACCGATGCCCTACACACCGTGACTCGCGAGTCGGGCCGGCCGGCGCCAGCCGATCAACGTCATTACCAGCGCAATATCGTACCACATCCTCACGTCATCCGCTGTGTCACTCATGGCTGAAGAACACAAAATGTGCGCTCACGAGGCAAGTAAGCATAAGAACTTTCGTACTAGGCCTGTACACAGGACAAAACAACTAAAAGCACAATGTGGCCAGCGTCACTAGCAGCATCGCTACATTTAGCAAATGCGTTGTTATTTGAAATTATTTTTAATGGTTTGTGAGTCGCATACCGACTTAATAGTGCTTTTTTGTAAAAACCGCATAACGGGGATGAAAAAAAAATGAATAGGGATGAAATTAGAATACTTTTCCGAAAATAAAACAGCGCCAGCTGAGCCCCCTCGAGGCAACTGTTACAACCTTGTCATTGCTGTGTGACACTGCCACAACTCCTTCTCCGTTGAACCCCTAGGGGAGATTTACGTTTACGGTGTTCAACGTAGTTTGGTGGTGGCCGTGTGACAGGGGTATAAGTCAGGTTTGCTTTCCGTCTGTCCTAGCACTGGCGAGCAGCTTTCTCGTCTTCGATGACATACGGCGAAATTGTCATCAAGGAATATTATACTGGCGAGGCAGCTTCGCTTTGGTATATTGCGAGGAAAAAGCTTTTCCAGGTAATAAATATGCCCCGCGTGCTAGCTGCTAACATAGGATTCGTGTTATTTCTGGCTGATCGCTTTAATTGATTGATATGTGGGGTTTAACGTCCCAAAACCACCATATGATTATGAAATACGCCGTAGTGGAGGACTCCGGAAATTTCGACCACCTGGGGTTCTTTAACGCGCACTCAATTCTGAGCGCACGGGCCTACAACATTTCCGCCTCCATCGGAAATGCAGCCGCCGCAGCCGGCATTCGATCCTGCGACCTGCGGGCCAGCAGCCGAGTACCTTAGCCACTATACCACCACGGCGGGGGGCTTATCGCATCAGTGTAAGGTTCAGCTTACTAACTCCGAGGGCATGAATACAGCGCAACAGAAACGGAGGACAAGAAAGAAAAGTAATCTAAAAACAACAACAACACGTGGCTGTCCATTCATCACTGGAAACAGTGTAACACGAAATAGTATTGAGTTTCTTCACAAGAGTAGTAATTATTGTGTAGCAATATATGAGAGCTCGTACACTCTGTATTGGGTTTTGGCAGTTACCGCACTGCTTGACCTGCACGCACCCACGTTGACACAAAGTGGCACATCTCCACTGCAACAACTAACGCCCATGATCTTAATTTAACCTCTGTAGTAGCAGAAGTTGTTAACATAAACCTCGAAACAGCGTAGTGGGAATACGCGCAAAAAGGACATCAACCAGCACATAAGTAACACTGCGTTACAGCCAACACACACTGTACGGTAAACTTAATAATGAAGGAGAGACAATTCCGGCTTTAAAACGTTACTTGTACTTGGAGTTGGCTACCTACTCATTATAAGAGCTGTTACTGAACCTACGAAGTGGTAGAGCATTTAATGCGCTATTCATAGGTCACAGGTTCGGTACATGATAGTGGCAAGTTATCTTCCTGTTTTCTTCACATTTACACTACAGTTAATTCTAATAACACCTCCTACACTTTCCTTGGCATTACTTGTTGTTAAGTTCTCATAACAAATGTACGAAGGAGAGATTAGATAGACTTTATAGGCGCGGAAATAAACGCATCCAGTATTTGACAAACGAAGTGTTGCAGTCATACTTCAATTGGTAAAATAGCGTAAGCACAGTACTGAACGTGTGAACACATGGCATCAGCCTGCGGCGTTTTCCTATCTCTTTAGTGTTGATTCTTGATTTATTATAGCTTAGCACTTAAACTTGTAATTTCAATATGTATTGCTGTAAAAAAATCCCAGTGTGGTACAGACATTACAGACCACCACACAGAGGGCCTCAACTCAAATTGAATCCGATCAGTCGTGTACAGTTTTCTCATACAGTGCATAGCAGTGACGTACAATTACGGGGGGTACGACAGCGGACAACAACACCGCGAAAATTGGCTGTGATTGTGAGCCTATAACAGCTTTGTCCGTACGACGCGAATATACAGCTGTGACTCTTAAACAGCACATTATATATTGAAAAAAGAACCACGTACCATGTACAAAAGCTGCGCAGGAAAGAAGTACAGGTGCTATGATAAGCATGGCTGTATTGTTCAATAGGGGGACACGAGGGCTGCATATGATGTGGGCGTGCGTAGAGGCAGCACTCTGCGGAGCCTTTAGTAGACCAGCTCTGCTTCAAGAGAACTTTGAATTCACATGTTTGTCGCGTTTATTTTTGAGACAATCGTTCATGAGGGCATTGTGGAAGAGTTCACGAAAATCACATACACGGTCTACAGGAGCTTTTATGTGTGCCACTTGAGATCACTAATTTGTTAGCGACGATTACTAGACTTGTTTTATGTTATGCTGAGTAACATTGGAGCACATCTGTTTTTCTGATAACGAATGAAGACACGCATGAAGATTGCTAGGGAAATTCTCGCTATAACTTCTGGGATACTTGCTTCCACATCTTTGCATTTTTGCAGTATGAAAGTCAGACGCTGGTGTTCTGAGGCAAGCACTAGCATTTCCAGCGGAAGAATACATTTTCTTAACAGGGAATGAAAGGATCGCCAAAATTGTTCTGGCAGCACATGAATATGTGGTAAAGGTACTTAAATTCCTTTCGTAAAGAACGGATACCGGGTGGGACCATAAACAGTTCCACCTTTATTCTTAAGAAAAAAAAGACAAGCAAAGACTTCAGGAATCGTAGCATATAGGGCATCCACAGAAACGAGAAATTAAGTGTTGACTTTAATATGCTTTTAAAGGAAGACAAGAAAAGTTGGTATGCTGCCACGAACTACAAGGAGCCTAATAGTCATGTCAATCAACATGATGTTATCTATCTATGCTTGTGTAAGGCGGAGATTGTTTGGCCCTGTTCTTTACCGATCTGGCTCAAAGAACGTATTTACTGTTTTCACCTCTTGTAGAAGTGAACATTTTTAGCTTCAGGGTACCTATGCGTTGTCATTGCATAATGACACGACCTAAAGAGCTATGGCTTTGGTACTCGTGAAAAAAGATTATATTACTTCTATAATGAACTGAACGAACCAAACATGGGCCATAACTCGGTCTAACACACATTTGAAATATGTCTATTATGAAATAAATATTGTAGTCACGTTCACATACTTAAAAAAGCTATCGATCTATAGGCTCAAATAGGAAATGCGAAACACCTCACGAATGATGTTTTCCCGTCCACATCGTTTGATGTGGTAGAAACAACTATTTTGCATTACTACGGCTAACTAATTTGAAATATGGAATTAGTGCTACATTATTTGGTATACATTGTGCCAGATACATTTGACATGGCGCGCTTTCAAGTTTGATATCGCAGCGCATATTTCTTTCGCATTGATTCACCCCCCGGTTGCCCGTGAATTTTCTTAACTCTTTTCACAAGGTGCGATCCGTGACGGTGCTTTAGCCACTACTGCCTTGCAGTGAATGGTTGATTCTGATGGGCTAAAATAGAGGACACGTTTCATAAGTGTATACTTAGGACTGGGTGCTTATTCCGGATTTCCAGGTCCAGGGACCCCATTGATTATTTCACGGCATTTGACTTGTGGATCGTCATCTGCAGAAAGAAATACCATTACGGTATTAGATAATGGCAAAAGTAGTACTGTACAGGTTTTTGTAACACTTACCTGGACACCATATGTGCTAACGTTTCTGCACCACATGCACTACTGCCACAAACGACATCCGAAGAAAGTGCGTTACGTGAGCGAAATCTCCTGCTGGCACAGCTGATATAGGGAGGTTAACGACCCTGATTTTAATTGACTCGTCATCTTTGCGATCTAATTTCGTATTAGTGTATGTGACGAAAATCGTCCTCCGTGGTAGTAAAGTGGTTACTGATCTCCAAAAGTTGAACATGTGGTCCCGGAAGCGGCGGCGGTATTTCGAAGGAGGTAAAACGCGAGAGACCCTTGTACTAGATGATCCCCAGTGAACGTTAAACAATCCTGGGTGATAGGAATCGTCAAAAGCCCCTCCACTACGACATGCCTCATCTTCATGTCGTAGTTCTGGTATGCCTGAACATTTATTGCTATGGCTAAGTTGCAAAGGAATCTTTTGGTTCTAAACGTTAACTGTCTGTACGAATGAGATACATATATTCATCACCGCAATTTAAAACAAGGTGCTCTACATGGTGAACTTCTTAATAAGATGAGAAAGGTATATCTCATGAGCCGGAGACTACATTGTGGTCAGCTTCAGTGCGTGTGTCGAGAATCAGAAAGATTGATCGATTGATATGTAGGATTTAACGTCCCAGAACCACCATATGAATATGGGAGACGCAAGAAAAACAAAAAGAGAGGAAGCCAATAAATGAAAGTGTAGCCCGAGAAGGGTGAGCTAGTCCTGCCGTGGTGGTCTAGTGGCTAAGGTACTCGGCTGCTGACCCGCAGGTCGCTAGATCAAATCCCGGCTGTGGTGGCTGCATTTCCGATGGAGGCGGAAATGCTGTAGGCCAGTATGCTCAGATTCAGGCGCACTTTAAAGAACCCCAAGTGGCCTGAATTTCCGGCGCCCTCCACTACGGCGTCTCTCGTGGTTTTGGGACGTTAAACCACACATATCAATCAGGAAGGTGAGCTTCACGTTCACGATGCGTTAAAAAAAAAGCACCACGTTCCGGTGTTTGTCACGTCGAACAATTCCAAAAACGGTAGCAAAAATAAAATAAGCCATGGGCATTAGAAATTCTCAGCAAATATTTATTCTCCTGTCAGCTTCTTTGCTTGATTCCCAGCATTTGTCATGACGTCAGAATTAGCGTGTGGTCACGTCATCCACAAAAAGCATCTCTTTGTATCTTACCAAGTAGCTTTTTTTTTTCCTTGAAAGGTGATCAGGAGTAGAGCTCCAGGCCAAAAGGGGAGATGAGTCGATGAACTGAGCTTAGCGATAAAAAGCGGAAGGTGAGTTGGGTCGCTTTGGTATCATTAAACGCTTTCAACTCCGGGAAGACACTTCCACAACTGCAACACCACAGCTAAATCTACATTTCAGGGTGGCTGAAGGCCCCTTTAAAAAATTCCAGAATATATCTTTTTAAGTCAGACCGTTTAAGTTATGTGCCAAGTTCAGAGAACGAAATCCAGCGATACTTGCGGTCGTCATTTATATTTGGTGTTTTAACGAACACGAAGGAAACAGAACTAAGGTAATCGTCGAAAAAATGTCTAATACTCACAGGAGCATCTGTGGATGCAATCGACGCATGTGTAAAACTTATTTGCACTCGTTGCGCAATAGCCCAAAGGAAGATGTTGGCAAGTGTCTCGTGAGGCGTTAAAGTACCACCGGGGATAACCCTTAGGGCACTTTTGAATGTACGGGCTTTTGCTGCATACTGGTTTGGTAGTTCTTCCGGCTGCGAATTCATCAGAAAAAAATTAAATTATAAAAGAAGTCTTCGAAACAAACTGATGAAACTCAATATTGAAGATAACCACTTATATTTAGAGAAAAGCATGAATATTCATTGCCAGAAGACCATGGATTTGATGGAAAGCGAACTTCATGAATTCAGCCAAGTTCTGTTATAACTTTCATCTCGCTAGAATGCGGCATTATATCAAGTGCACTTAAAACAAGTATATGCGTGAAGGTGTTCATTTTTGTCATTGATACTATAGACGCGTTTCTAGCGCTTTTTGAACAAAAGTTCTGAACGAAATTCCTTCACACAAACTACAAGAAGTACGACATTTTCCGCAAGAAGACGCATACAGAACATACCATACGCTTCCATATGTTTTTCCTCACAGAATTCAGTATATTTGTGTAGTTTGGGAAAAGAAAGTAGCCATGTTAAATAGGTGATCGTCTTTTTTTTTTCAAAAGCTGTAAAATAATAGATGGACACGAGAAGGAAAAAAAGAGATATCCCGGCAACGATCACTACTACATGTCTATTATTTTCACGTAGCAAGTGCTGATTGAGTTAGTTCACATCGCGAAGGGGGTTACAGTCTCAGGGCTTCAATAGTTAAAAGCAATCAGTATTTGCGCAACTCCTTGGGCCCTCTTTTCTGCGAATGTGGCTAGTCTGCGCAGACGAATTTAAGGCGTTGCAGGCTCCAGTTTACATGAACCTTGGTGTACGGGTTTAGCACACTGTAACTGTTCTTTTGCGACACTGAAGACTAGAGTGAAAGATTAGCGGTTTTCCTGTAAAGAAATTAGCACTGATAGTCCTGTGATTTGTCGCATTGAGAAATATTATTAACTGGCACTTCCAAATTAAGACTTGTACTCACGCAGACACTTTGTGAGGCAGTTTTTTTCCGAATGGAATCGGTTCCTGTTCCCGCCATGACCGAGGTAAATGAACATTTTGCAGTACAGGTGTAAAATATCGAAATACCAATTCCGTGTATGAAGTGGGCCGTGACCAGGATCAGGTGGTACAGAACATCTGTAAGGTATTGCGTGTTCAGCTGCAATGCGAAAAAAAAAAACACATTGATAGGGTGAACGTGAAGTACACAAACTTTGGTAAGCTCTTTTTTTTCTTTATACAAGACTGGTAAGGTATACTTTCAACACAGGCTTCCATCAAAAAGCTCATTTACAAAATATCTGTAACACATAGTCCACGTCAAGAGGCGAACTTATATGAAGCTGGTGGCGTTCCCCCTTTTTTTATGAGTGTTCTACTATATGCATGCACCGAGACAAAATCGTGCAGCTGGTTATTGCATCAGGCGCTATTAGTGAGGTCAGCCAAAACTGTGTCAGCGTCCCTCCATAATAATTACTAACAAAGAAAACGTAAATACTAGACACTCACACGTATGTGAATGCCTGATTACCTATAATGAAGTGATAAAATTTTGTCTGGCTTGAACTGGAGAATTTTTTTACATTTAGCACTTTGGTTTGTGTTCCCTCTTGTTCTGTCTTTTCATACAAGTTCTGTGCTTAAGATAAAATACGTCTCATCAATAAGGACATACTTTTCTCTTGTAGTCTAGAGGTATTGTCATTCACATGTTTCACAAGTTTGGTACAATGAATTGCGATTTGTGAGCTCAAATGTCACTTGTGCCACCATAGTGGCATTTAGTAAAAAATTTGATTGCTGGTTTTAATGGAATTCCAAGACTAAACTTTGTGCGTCTTGCCTACTATTTTTATATCACGTCAAATAAAAGTAAGATAAGCGCCGACATTGCATTACTGTAGTAGCTTTCGCGAAAATACTGTATTCACAACTTGAGTGCAATATTTATAGCTTACAGTCAGAAATTACTGCTGGCCCGTTTGTTGCTCACACGCTTCTGTAACAGTGTTAAAACCCATGTCAACGTACGAGTGCATAATTATACACTTAAGAACAGAGAGTACTAGATCCTTAAATATTAGTTTTGTGCACAGCCTACCTATTTACCCCAAAGAGCAGCTAATACGTGAAATGAAGAAAACAATTTACCAGATATTACGCACTGAAATAACTGCACAAAACTTTTTCCTATTCGCGGACGTAGCTGCATTGCAAGAACAAGAACAACTAAACGCGTAGTGCTTGAGGTTTGGGTGCGCAGTTACGGGCTTTGTCAATAGGTCTGCGCCTTCATGTAAAACATTTCACTGAAAAGCAGGGGAGTATAGCCAGAATTGCTTTTAGGAATGGGGGGGTGGGGGCACCTTTAAGATTTTGTGGGGGCACCCCTTTAATTACTTATTCTTCGCTCTGTATCCCAGGCGACTAATTATTTTGAGGGAGGGTGATGCCCGGGCTTTGTGTGCCATTTCCTAGCTACGGCAGTGCGAAAAGGTGAAGTGCTAGGCCTTATCGTTAATTTCTCTTTAATATGCATCGCCCCATGGTGAGTCTGAGGCTTGAAATTGTTGGGCGCGCAGTGAGCGGGAGTGTAATTAGGGCTCACAGTAAGGTGTAATCTCAGAAGTGAAACGAGTAAAAACAATAGCTAAAAAAGTCATTCTCGCCCCGCCGCGGTGGTCTAGTGGCTAAGGTACTCAGCTGCTGACCCGAAGGGCGCGGGTTCGAATCCCGGCTTCGGCGGCTGCATTGCCGATGGAGGCGGAAATGTTGTAGGCCCGTGTGCTCAGATTTGGGTGCACGTTAAAGAACCCCAGGTGGTCTAAATTTCCGGAGCCCTCCACTACGGCGTCTCTCATAATCATATAGTGGTTTTGGGACGTTAAACCCCACATATCAATCAATCAAAAAGTCATTCTCGCTAGGCTTGAACTAGCATGTTGACAATTGAAATACAATAGCTTACCATGCGCAAAAACAACGCAGAACAGAAGAACAACCGCTTCGTTAAACATGGCTATATTTTTCTTTACGGGGATGGAAGAGCTGGATACGACGTCGGTGTGCGTGTAATCCACACTGTGCAGAGGTTTTTGAGGAAACAGCATATGTATATCAAAACTTCAAAATGGGCAGCCCTTTAGTGTTTACTCAGGCATATTTTCGCATAACTTCAGCGCTACTGATTTCAGGAGGAACACGTTAAAACAGGACAAGTGTCTTTATTTTTGGATTCGTGCTTACCAAGCATGCGTACCTGCTTTGCTTTGAAAACAATGGCCACACATGTGTTTCTCAGATGAAAGGTATAACGTTGCAGAAACAAGACTCCCAAGAATAGATTCTTATGTGTCATTCTGGTATGTCTTTCGTTGTTTCATTGTTCCTATCTGGCGGGCATCTGCACGGTTTGCTACATATTATGAGGTGAACAAGGGTATTATCAGAAGAATAATGCATTGTCTTAGTGGTTAGTGAAAAGGCCTGTTGAACTGCCCCTAATATACACGGGAAATTTCGGTGTGATGTAATGCACTGGCTGAACTATCTGCACGCCACGCATGACTAGGATTTGGGTATGTTTATATGAAACGCCCTCTCTCGGCGGTGAGAGCAGCGTGCCATTACCGAATAGAAAATAGGCGAAAAAAAAATCATATCTTTCGAAATATGCTAGTTATCAAAAATGACTCCAAGATATATATAGCAGACACCTACAGTAACATGTTCGTGAAATTTCAGCACACTACTACAAAGCGCGTGGGCCCCCAGTGTGGTAAATATTTTTAACGGGGCCCTACGTATTTACAATAAGAGGTGTTCAAATGTCCTGTGAAGCCACAAGCTTTTTAATGCGATACTGAAATTTCACCAAAATGATACAGTATGTCCCTGCAGTATAGATCCCCGAGTCGTTGACAACTACCTTATTTTAAAATATATGATTTTTTTTCGTCTATTTCCCATTTAGTTATGGTAGGACACAATTGCTGCCGGCGATAGATGGCGCCACGCACGGATGTCCCGAAATACTGGAAACGCACTGCCGGTTTCATTTCATGTCATAACAAGTCGATGAGCAATACTCAAATTACGAGCAACTGTTCTATTTCTAACAAATGTTTATATTAGATAGTTGCAGCGCGTCACAATGTATTGTCTCACAAAAGGACTAAGATTAGAAATAACTTAGACTGAGTTGCATCAGTGGGGCCAATCCTGAGGGAAGAGCGAAGCTTAAGGAGCTTCCTTATTTCTCCCTATTTTCTTTCTTTCCGATACTCCTTTCTTTTAGATGCGAAGCAGCTCTTTGACTAACCTGTGTAACGCTATCCCTCCTTACGAATGCGCTGTGCACTGCATGTGTTGGAGCGATGCCAATTAGGTTACGCTGCTGCAGTGCGTTGACGTCATGCTCCCCTTGCAGTGCACGTTGACTTCCGTCTTTCCCTCGCCTGCCGTGCGCTCACCACGGCGCCCGCAGCTGCCGCCTTGTGCGTTCGCCCGCAACACCTGCCGCGACTGCCGCTCGCTACACTGCCGACTCGTTGGTTCACGCGCAATAAACCTGACACGCGCCTAACGTACGCGTTGAAACGTGTCCATACGTGTCACCTACAAGACCTACGCCAGCCAAACTAACCTCCCAGCACTCACCGCTGCACCCGCGTTAGCGCCGTTCAACACGTGACGGCTCCCGTGCGCAACAAAGCTGCTTCGCGTCCTTGTTACAAACCAATTTCAATTTGCTGAAGCTTGTACACTCGCACAGCTGGGTGGGTGGTTTGGAGCATTCGCAAGTGACGCGGAAAACGTCGGTTATCCCCCACGGAAAGCACATTGTACTGGCTATAGGTGTGCACTTGCATCTAATCATCAATTTGTGACATGCAAGACGAAGTTGATCGTTGTATGCACAAATAAAAATATCACTGTAGTATATTGAGGAGGCACAACTTTTTCCCAATCACACTGCCGTTCGATGTGTTTGACTCTCTGTGGACGTACATTTATTTCAATTCAAGTGGCCTGGATTAATATTCCATGAGAATGCGGCAGCTCTCCTTGGCTTTCAGATCTAGAACGACAAAGGAAAGTGGTTGTTCTGAATATGTAGATGAAAAGGAAGAGGAAAATCGTGCTTTTAAAGCAGATGCGTCATGAAAGCTCTTTGCTGCACTTGGTTCGAAAATACGCTGAGTAATCTGTCATATATTTTAAGTGAGCCCTTAAAGACAGAAATACACTCCGACGATATCTCTTTCACAGCATGTCAAATAAATATCCCCAACAAAACAAAATGCTTCTTCAAAAGTTTATGTTCCTGGTGAGTTGTTCATCCAAAATTTATTTTCAAAGAACTCTATTCATCGTAGAAAAACTGAATGGAGGTGCACTGAAAGTAAAACTTACTAATGAACAGGCAGCTTAACTGCGGCTGGGATATCAAGCTAGAGGAGAACTTATGTTCGTTATACTACGTTCTTATGTATTCAAAATCATAATACTTGCATCTGAAATATATTACCAATATACGTATTATCACATTTTTGCTCTTGTTGTACTATTTAGACTAACTTTAAATACCATGGGTATTTCGACCACTTTTAGCTTGAGTTACAGCTCCTTTTCCAGTCTCGCCAACGGCAAACCTGACTGAAAGTGCGACATAAGCTGTGATACATCGCAATAAATTGATACCCGCAACCTGCGGAATTTACCTTTTTTTTTACTTAATTCTTACACACCTTGCGTGCTTATAACGTAAGACTGTACGTCTAATGAAGATGTTATAGCGAACTTGATTACTTTATAAAATGTGGAATAGAAAATCCTCAAAATAGGAGTGTCAATAAATTCTAACTTAAGACGGTGCTTTTGAACTTCATGTGAAACGTCAAAATATTCAATGGCGCTTGGTGAAATGCTTATAAAAATGGAGCACTAAAACTTACTTGTGCAAGTCTTCATGCACTTTTCACAGGAACGAAACTTGTTTGATCCATTTGGACACGTTCCAGGTGAATACCGCATACAGGTAGCAGTAGCAGAATCAAAGTGCCACGATTCCCCAGAAACATTGCATCTTCCCTGTGTTGGCTTTGGGCTGCAGATAAGCTGTAGCGGCTTCTCGGCTGCAGGTTTTATTTAAAGATTGAGAATATTAAAAGGGGGATCTTACAGTCAAGTCGACAAATACGAATTAATGGTGCAGTTACTGAATATTACGTTATTGTCAAACAATTATTGCATAAAATTGCGTAATTTATGAGCGTATTGTAATACTGATCGCTCCTAATTATCATTATGAAGCAGTAGCTGACAACATTAATCATCACTTAGCCAACATTAGCCGACAATAGTCTTCAAATAAAGAACGTTATCAAGCACTGTTCCTGCCATCTGCTTATAGTGTGTGAGGAAATCAGGTAGGAAAGCTGCTGGTTTTATGAGAGCGAATGCGGCAGTGCAAGATATTGTCACGAGGTCGTGACGTAGACGAAGGAAACAGACTGAATTTACGAGCGAGATTAAACTATGAAGCCGAACTTGTGGCTCGTAACTGAAGGTCAGATTACAGCGATGCCCACTGACACTGATAGCGGCGAGCAAACGGAGCGTCGGCCGTCGATCAACTGACAAGCGGCGCAGCACATCGGCATTTGTAACTTGCCGTGGAATGTTCTAGCGTTATCGCTGGCGGCAACGTAGGTTCTAGAGCAATCTGTAATGTTCACTAAGTGGGCGTAATCCTAACAAAAAGATCTCCGATAGCCTCGAAGTTCTTCGAACATCATAGGCGTGGTTTGCGCTAAACGTAGTGTAACGAGGTGATAACAAAACTTGAGGAAAGGAACGTGGCAACATTCATACGCTCGAACTCACCGAAAGTGCTAAGAAACGCTTCGCATTTAAAACATATCTTGTATTTCAGGAGCAAGGTTTTGAGTTGCTCTTGTTCGCGCGTAGTAAGTTTCGGATTAACGTCGAAAGCCGGTTGAGGCGCTCGAGTCGTCGTAGTGCATTCGGCAGAATCCATGATGGCGGAAACGTTGCTGGCTTCGAGTGTTTCTTCGATGTATACAACCATCGTACATTTGCTCACGTGCTTATACTCGTTGCTGAAGTTCATGAGCATCACTCTTGCGTTACCTCCCCGCAGCTCAGCTATTCCTCTGACGAAGCAAATTTCGTGGTTGATCAACAGGTGTTCGTCGCCTTCAACGAAACCTTGCATATCTGTTGATTCTTGAGTGCCGATGAAAATGCTGACGCTGGAGCGAGGAGGAATGGTGACTTGGTCTTCCAGCACATTCAAAGCGTACCTCCCCGACGGCGTGTGCGGCGGCAGAGCTTTTTCAGTGGATAGCGTTACTGCCTCAGATCTTAGGTCGATGACGGCGCCGTGTTGACTCAAGAAGTCCCTCCCAAGTATCACATCCCTGGAGCAGTGCTGTAGAATCAGAAAGCTGGCGGTATAAGTCCGGTTATTGACGGTGATTCTTGTTATGCAAGCCCCAGCCGGCGTTATTACATGATCCCCAGTGGTCCTGATTTCAGGGCCTTGCCAAGCAGTCTTCGCTTTCTTTAACTTCGCCGCGAAAGGCCCACTGACGACGGAATAGTCGGCCCCAGTGTCGACGAGAGCCGTGACGTTGTGGCCGTCGGATATTACGTCGAGGTCACTGGTTCGTCATCACGCGTTGCGGTTGGGTCGTGGCGTTGGATTACGGCTACATCTAATCGGTCCACTGCTTCCACGTTGCGTCATGACGTCTTCTGTCGGCTGCGAAAGTTCGACGTCAAGACCCTTTACGTCTTGCGTCGGGTGCTTTCGATTAGGTCGCGGCGTCGTCATCGGCGGCGGATCTTCAGCGGTTCGTCGTACAGCTTTAGGAAAGGAACGTGGCAGTATTTATGATTTTTTTCACAGATTCGCACTATACCTATTTTTGACGCAGCTTCTGTATTGCGTTACTTTGCAGGTGGACTGGGGGGGAGTTACACAGGTGGTAGCCTCAGATGCTAGTGCATTATTATTTGATGTAACCGATGTTCCGGGAGAGGGGGGGGGGGGTCTGGTTTGTCGAAAGCGATCAGCAGTATAGCATAGAGGAAAATATACTGGCAAAGAAGGCAATAAAAATAAATTTTTGTTAGGGTATTAAAAAGTAGCAGTGGCGTAACTCAGTTATGCCAGGGTGTGCGTAGCGAGAGGTATGCTTAATGCTATTATTAAGCTTGGTTCTGTGTAGGGTCACGTTTCTTGAGGGGAGCGGTTTGTTCTTCCTTCGTCTCCTCGGCTCACTGCGTTATTCCGGTTTCGTTCTGACGATGAAGCCTGGCTTCTTTCTGTCTCTCTGACTCACTTTCCATATCTGCCACCGATAGGAAGTTCACCGGGATGGAGGAGAAATAAAGAATATGAGGGTGCCCTAATTATTTCGTTCGAATGTCAGACCGTGCGTGGAAACAATAAACACTCATGAGCGTGTTTCACAAAAAAAAAAAGCTCTAAATACTTAGCCTGATCACGCTTTGTAGGTCTGGTCACGAAGAGTTTTAGATACAAAGATGGGCCCATTCGCAAGTTCGTTCATGGTTAAGCAAGCAAAGAAAGTACGTTCTGATCTACTTTTGATATGTAACAAGGACAATGTAGTAATCGGCCTCTGTCGTATAAGATGAACAGTCAGTTTGTGGTAATTGGTTAAAGATGAACTATACTAACTTGCTGTATTTATTAAGATACTTCTTAACTTGTTACAGAACGTTTACTTCCGTATACGAAGGGGGTACTCCACTGATGTATACTTATTTGGGTGTAATGAAGGAATGGCAGTGCAGCTTATACCACTAACAATATTGCACGCTAGTTTAGGTCAGTTACAGGCTTGAGCGACGTATCTGTAAAACACACGAAACAGAGTCACTGAAAAAATTTCGGACGAGTACGGGACCGGACTTTCAAAACACCGACCTCTTGCTTCAGCGTGATGCATTATACTATTCGGCCGCTAAAGCGTACATCCTCCAGCATACCGACTGCGAGCTATTGACATACACCAGTTACGGCTAGTGGTTCGTAAATTTTCGAAGTGCTTCATCTAGGCAGAGGCTTGTTCACTATCATACGCGAGGTTGCACAAAGGGCCAAATGACGCACTTGCATAAAAGGGCATCATCATATCTGTCTTTCATTCGGTGAAAAAGTATTAAAACCATAGTTGGTATGTACATATTTTGGTCCATACTTTGACCTAGGCGGCATGGTCTTCCACGCTCGGGCACTTATCTCTCGAGGGGCTTCAATGGGTGGGTATTACGTTGGTTCATGTTGTGCTTTTATAACAAAAGGATAAAATATAGAATAACTGCCAGTTGGGCATGCTGGTGTAAGTTCATGTTAAAACAAGCGCCAAAAGTACAATCACTCGTCCTGTGTTTTTTGAATGTTTGTATTTTTTGGCACTTGTTTCATGATAAAAAATAGAATCGCACAAACAAAATAGGACACAAGGACTAGTTTCGTCGGAAAGCTCATCACATGGCTCGAAACCACGCTATAGACCACACTAAGGCTACTTTGCTCGCTTCTGCAGCCGCATTTGGGATATTATTCCGTCTCCAGCCTTTTTCTTTGCACGACATTCTAGTTCTTGCTGTCAAACTTATTGTTTTTTTTGTTGCAGAAAATAAACTATGCCTCCTTGTCCTTCGCATCCGTTCTATGTGTGGCGCCGAGGCGTGACGGCTGCCGTCAAACAGAAAATATGTCATCATCATCACCACGCCGTCCGCTTACTCTACGCCGTCCGATGTTGCAATGGTAATCGGTCCACACACGTGCCAACACGATGACAAACGTTTCAAGTACTCAATACATTGGCTTCCAACTTGACACTAAAATAGCGCTAGACGTCTCACTGGCAAGGTCGTTTACACTTGCGGCGGCAATTGTTGTTTTAACAGAGGCAGTTTATCATCCAATGTGCACAGAAATGCCGCACCGTTGTGAATAACACGCAGCTTTTGACAACGCAGCCTGTGAAGTCTGGGGAGTCTGGCGGCGTCTGCGAAAACGAGAGTGCGTAAGCGCCACAAGAATTGTGTGAAGCCCAATACCCTTTATACAGCACGTGTGATGGAAAATGCAAACAGTGCAAGAAGAGAACAAAGCAAAGGGGATAGATAGCGAGTGGTGGAGAAGGAAGTTGGAGCCTGGAGTGGGAGAGAGTATGGTCTGGTAAAACGAGGAGTGTGGAGGCAATGAGCCCGAGAGTAGAAAGGAAGTGGCTAAATGCGAAACGTGTACTCCGCGCGAAGAGGAAGAGACTGGAGAAGAGAGAAGAGGAGGAGGATATATGAATAATGACAGTAAAATTTCTTAGCGAGGCGGGATTCGAAGCCAAGTATCAAAGTCTGAAGGCACGGGTTGTATCTTTCTCGGCGATCTAGGTGCGGAACCGTAAAAATGAAGTATTTATGAGTGCCACATGATCGTGGTGCTCATAAACAAAACAGAGTGCCAGCAAAATAAAAATAAATTTAGAAGTGTAGGAAAAGACAGGCATAAGTAAATTAAAACAGAGAGGTAAATAGGAGATCAAACAAAGATAAACAAATAGAAGGAAAGATATAGTAAAGTATCGCGACAAACATTTTCTGGGCATAGCTCCTCCTCCCTATGCTAGTGTAGTTAAATGTAGGCATAAGTCACTATCTCTATATAGGCTAGCCTTGCCTGGTAGTTTAAGGAAGGTGTCCCTTGATTTAATTTCGTGCGCTTTATCAGTTTTCGAAATGTAACACAAGCTGTCCAGTCTGATGCACTACTTGATGATAGACAAGAATGGCGGTTGCATGAAGCACCAGCCCAGCTATGCAGCCGAATATTCAGTTTTTACGCGTGACCATAAGAGCTGTCTTGATGGTGGTGACGAGAAAGGATCGATTCATGGTCCGTATTGTTCCGCTCTACACAGCAGTACACAACACTGTACACATCTGAACGAAGTTCTGCATATCACGTCACGAAGTGGGGGCAAAATTGACTCTAAGTTAACACTCACGTAAGTCACTCTACAACCTAAATTGCGTACGCAGATCGGAAAACTGATAATGTACAAGTTCTTTCTGTATAGTAACCCGCCGCGGTGGACTAGTGGCTAAGGTACCGGTATGAATTCCACCCGCAGCTGCCGCATTTTCGATGAAAGCGAGAATGATTGAGGCCCGTTTGCTTGAATGTAAGTGCACGTTAAAGAACCTCACGTGCTCGAAATTTCCGGAGCCTTTCACCAAGGCGTCTCTCATATTTATGTCGTGGTTTTGCGACATTAAACCTAAACAATTATCATATTTCTGTAGAATATTTTTAGATACCACTGATATACCCAGCGATGATTCTAAGCAAGCGATACTTGTTATATTTTTTAGATAGGTCAACAGGAAGGATATAACGAGGACATGAATGCATTTATTTTAGAAACTCACTAAAAAAATGTCAAAATCTAAAAACTTATAGCTTAAAATACTTACGTAAGCAAACCTGCTGGCACTTGTGTTCCGAAGTAAACTTGTTTTCATTACCTCCACAGCCACCGTAAATGAACATTTTACATTTTTGCTTTCTAGTATCAAAATACCAAGTGGGCTGGTATGATCGGCATGGACCGGCGGCAGGGCGCTTTTCACAAGTGAGTGAATTTTTCACCGTATTCGCTGAAAAAATAAAGTCACGATCACGACACCTTAAAAGTTATAGTGCAGCAATTTTCAATGTTTGACTGAATAATTCATTTGGTTTGAGGTAGTGCATTTGTTATACCATGCTTTAAAAAAAAAGCAAATAAGCGGCCATGCTACTCATGAGAACGCACTCGCCAACAAGATTGGCAAAAAAGTGTATTATGCTAAAAAGTGAGACAAGAGTGAACGATGGTCCCGGAACTAGATTCTCTTGTCGTTACTTCGAGCCGAAATATCTATTGACCCTTCTTAGTACTATTTAGATCCAGAAAAAAAAATGCACCGCGAGTACATGCTGTTATAAATGCTCTGTAATGCATGCGGTACATGAATTTTATGAAAAACTAGGTATCACTCGCAAAAATTGTGTCTGGAAAGAAAGTTCGCAACGCGGTTGTGGACGTACTAAACTTGGATTGGGCTAAGTGTAGCTGAGAAAATGCTGTTGTGGTGGGGCTCCCCATCGCTTTTTACGTGTTACTCCTTCTTTAAGCGTCCAAACTCTGGGGCACTCATAAGTATACGCTTACGGATCTACGCACACCTAATGATGCACCTCGTGTTATCATAAAGGAAGAAAGACAATGCATCTTTGCGCTTATGTAGACGCTGTTAAACATGCAGTCGTTATGAAAAGTTCCTTTCGCGATCTTCGAGTAAGATGTGTTTGTGGAGAATTCGGCAGCATGCTCGTTCATTTGATCAGTACATGAATGTGTGCTGCAGTGGATAGGGGATAAATATATTAACCTTTTTACAGCTGTCACATGTACTGCGATTACTAGCAGTGCTTGGACTCTATAGTTGAACTGGCGAGTTTTTTTTTTTTTTGCGCACTCTAACGAAAACTTTGTAAAAAGTTAGCAACTACAGCGCTCACGACCACACTGTGAACTAACGTTCTCCGCTAACGTTCTCCTACGACTGAAGTTCGTGAGAGATAGTAAACTTTGTCACAACCACTCAGTGCATGACTCGACAAGGTAGGTAAGAGCGCGAGTTTGGTTCCCGACCCCAGCTACTGCCTTCTGATGTGCGTGTGTGTTCCCACTTGCGTTGAGTCTGTGGCTGTATGTATACTTTACTATCTGAACACGTGTGCCAGCGGCGTATGTTCAACAGAGCTGTCGCATGAATTTGAGATCATTAATTACCATAACACGAGAATGCTGCATCGCTCTTTTTTATTTTAGTGCCTCGTTCGAGAACCCTCATCATCCAGGTATTCGAGCGTTCCATTATTCGAGAGCCCCAATCATGCAAGCATTCTATAACAAGTGCGGCCCCGTAGCAGGGAGCCCTAGTTCCTGCAACATTTCAGCAATAGCTAAGGTAACTTAATAACCTACATGCAGAAGTGATGTCTAGTGAACCTTTAATCAGAAAATTTTCTTTTCGAAGAGGTTTTCGCGCACAAGGTCTCGTATGAATATGCTACAGAGTAGGCTTGAAACGGGTGCATAAATACGCATCTCTTCCATTACCGCTCATTCAGCTTTGCCGAATCTCGCGAAGCTCTACTGCTATATACATGTACTTGTGAACTTTGAATTTCGATGAGTACATTCTCGTGCTACAATCTGGTAACCTGCTAGTTGGCTCTGTTGGCCCATCCAAAACGTGTTCATCCCAGGGTAAATTCATGGACAAGGGCGAGATTGTTGCCCAGTAGAATGTTTTCGAAACACTTTCTTTTAGCCATAACAGCTTACGCTCTTGGTTCTTTTCTAAGCGTATCCTGTGGTGTACTTCTAGTTTACCGAGCAATCATAAAAGTCCTCTTAAAAATAGAAATGAATAGTTGTGGTCAAGGTTAAGAACTAAACTCCAAGCTTGAAGAGATGGCAAATATTTGGACATAGTGTGTAGCTTGAGCCGACGTTCCGACAAGCTGTCTTGTTTTCGTCGGGAATTCATACTGGATGATTACGATTTCGGGAAATTATTTTGCTTGGGATAAGGCAAATTTTACTACCAGTATAACCATCGTCGGTGACAACCTAAGAATAAAAATCAAATCACAAGCACCGCCCTGTAAACTGCGAGTCACCAGCCCTTCATTTGTCTGAAAGAGACTTGCTATGTGGCTTCTGTTGCGACCATGAATACTTTTTGGCTGCTAATACAAATAATATGCCCAATAATATTTACACAACTTCAACGTCTTTACTTGAAGAACTGTGTTTGGTAGAGAGGGATGTCGAAATATTCGCGCAAATTGCGAAAAAAGGCAACGTTTATTTACCAATAACCAGTGGCACCTACTTGTGTCTTCACAAGAAAACCACCGATGTAAAATGCGTGAACGGTACTTGGCGTCACACAAATAATCAAGTGGGATTTGATCCCAATTTTCTCACGGTGGCAAAGGTATGGCTGTAGGTGGTGCATATATTTATTCTTAGGTTGTAATCGACTATAATGAAGTCTGGTTGATTTTCTTGACAGAAATATCTCAAATACGTGAGATTGTTTCAGCCACAGAGCTTTCCAATATAAACTAGAGGGGACTCGGGCGTGGCGATCGCTCGGAAAACATGGGAGTGATGAGTTGTACACAATTTTGTCCAGTTTTCGCGCTTGCGGGCTTTGACCAAACTTGTAGTTTTATTGTTGCGTTTTCGTTTTGTTTACCATAAAAGAAGGGACCTTGTGAACTTTGCGAGCGGATTTCAGTATGCGAGTCTAAATGACAAAGGTTGAGAAGTACAACTGCATAACATTTGCTGGTTGTCGTTTCGTTACTTAGCAGCTCTACGCCACACGAAGGCAAGGAAAGCAGACAAACGAAAATAAATAAATTCATGAACTACTCATCTTTCCCGTGCTGGCTGATGCGCCTTGCGTTGAAGTTTTCATAAACACTGGTGCCAGAGTTCCCTGAAGTGTATGTAAAAGAAGCTATACGGTTCTGGTACCTGGCGGAGCAGATCTGAACTACAAGCTTCTCTATACGTGGTCTCTGAGGTCTGCTTCCATGGCACCAACTGCAAACTTGACCTTAATAATGCGTCAAGGCCCGCTAACGCGGATTCGTGAGTGCCAGTATACATAGCAGGCACCTAAGTCAAGTTATATGGTCGGCTAATAACTCTTTTTTCAAAAACTTCGTTCCGTTCTTCTATAGACTAGGCTGGAAACATACGGACGACATTCTAATCATTTCAATATTTCTATCACTTACACCCTTCCACATGGTTGTGTGTGCAGGCAAAACAGAGAGTGCTGGCTGAAACATAAATACGATTTTTTTTTTGGGTTAAAAAGGCAGGAAACCCTTTACCCAGCTTTGTGGTGTTCTTCTGTGCGTATGAAATGATGGGCCCATTTTGCCGTTTTGCAGTCAGTGAGTCATTTTCAATTTCCGCTAGAAATAGATGCACAATTTTAAATAAATATGACAAGACAATACAGTTATCACCATTAAAAAGTCACAAGAAAAGGCCTAATGCACTAGTTTTTTTTCTGGCAAAGTAGTTGAAAGCAAGCATGATCACTCGCCTGTGCAGCAGATTGACAGTAGAGTATAAAAACACAAGGAAAAACAATCTCATATTGTGAATGGCCTGATTAATCTTCAAGTTCATGATGTGAGGTGTGCCATAAAAATAATTTGAGAGCTTGAAAAAGTTCGTTACAACAAAAAATTCACCTAGACAATACAGAGCTTTTTAAATTTAGGCTTCCAATTTATACGGCTTTGTCAGCAATACTAACTTGTGGGAATGTGCTGATGTTTTATGATTTGTTCACAAACTGAAAATGTATGACCACCTAATTTTGAACCAGTAAAGTATTTGATGTGGTTACGTATATATAGAATAACATTTTTTTTGCAAGCCTCTCGTTAACAAATAGGAAACGAGAGCGTACAGATATTACAATTTTGTTAGCAGCCCTTGGTAAATCACTACAAATTTTGGCAACGTTGTCTCATTTCGACCTATAGATAGTTAATTTGACTAATTTTGATTGATACTCCATTTGCCGTCATACCTAACCCTCAGACGTATGTGATAGAGGTTTCACTGATGAACAAAATTAGAAAAAGTTATAGTAGTTGTCAGCAACCTAATTACAAGTAATGTTTGTTGGCAAAATCAGAAAAAAAATACAGTAATTGTCAGCAACTTAGTTACAAGTAATGTTTGTTGGTGGTATTATCACAATAAAGAAGCTCTCGATTGATATTTGTTGAGCATTTTGTTTGCAAAGTGGTAGTGTGTGCTAATGGGACAATTTCAATTTGCTGCATAATTTCCAATCTTCCATAGTCGCACGCCTTATTGTCAACAAGAACGAATACTTGCTGGGAATACAAGCACAGAAGTTCTACTTCCTGCTTTTTCAGTAAATTGATTATTTTAAATGATCCTAAATATGCTTTAGAATTTGAATTAGTACAATAAATCTTAGACCAATAACGCATAAATATACACCATAAATTTCGCGATACTTATTGTCAAATCGGCCCCGCCGCGGTGGTCTAGTGGCTAAGGTACTCGGCTGCTGACTCGCAGGTTGCGGGATCAAATCCTGGCTGCGGCGGCTGCATTTCCGATGGAGGCGGAAATGTTGTAGGCCCGTGTGCTCAGATTTGGGTGCACGTTACAGAAACCGAGGTGGTGGAAATTTCCGGAGCCCTCCACTACGGCGTCTCTCATAATGATAGCGTGGTTTTGGGGCGTTAAACCTCACTAATTATTCAATCAATTATTGTCAAATCAGAATTTTTCGCACCTAAAAGAAATTTTCAATTTAGATAATTTTCGCGACTTATATTTAAAGTCAAAGTTAGGCGTGTATTTTTCATCAATCTTGACTATGAATTAGGACATACCTCATTCCCTAAACGTGTGTAACTGCCTGTGCTATCGTTCTCAGCTGAGACACACCATGGGAGCGCGCGGCCAAGCACAATGAGGGGGTACAGTTGTGTATAAATCGTAACATGCTTCCATGTTATTAGAAGAGAGTATGGCTGGTCGTGCAAGCGCGCATCGCCTTCACTTACCTTCTCGCTCACCTAGGTGTCGTGCTTTGATGACATCAGCTAGAGAACTGACAACTTCGAGAGTGAAAGCGAGCAAGTGTGGGCGATGTGCAGTGGCGGAAAGAGCTAAACTCACTCCTGATAGCTTGAAATATGCCACGATGGGCGCCACCGGTCAACCTATTGGAGTAGGCGCGGCTAAGCTCTCGCGGGGTGTAGCTCATAATGAGCGTGACAGTACACAGTAGCGCGGAGTCATTTCGATGGACGAAAAAAAAGGCAGATTCCACGTACAGCGGGAATCTAAGATATGCGAAGCACGAATGAGGAATGTTCATAGGTCACTTTAAAATCAGCAACAAGTTACGAGGTGGAGCTAAATGATAACGTACATGACTTCCACGTCATGATTATCGTGTTTGGATGTGTCGCCTACCTCCGTCATCTATTCACGTCACGTGATACCAAAGTTAGTATATGTAGAGCTAGCGAAACGGCAGCGAGCATGCTATGAGCGTGGTATGTTGTCATGTTCTTACATGACACGCGTGTCTGGATTGTCCTGTTTGCACCAGTCATATATTTCGTTATTCATTGATGTCACGTAACACCAAATTCGATATAAGTGGAGCTAGCAAAACGGCCGTGAGCGCATCATGAAGGGCCTAATATACTCCAAGGTAGTGTTGACATGCGCGCACGCTGAGCACAGCGACGCTACGTTAGCAAAACGCGAGCACTCTACAGTCTGACGCCAATCGCCACCAGCGTCCGTCAGCACGGCCCGACGGCAACCGGTGCGAAATGCGACATGCTGCATTTCGCACCGATGCGTTACCCAGACATCACTGCGTCTTCCTCTTTTCGTAACGGAAGGAAGCCGGACGCGCTGAAACGCGTATGCGTCAAAGCAACGCAGCGCAGCGCGTGCCTTCAAGTATATGGCAGGACCGGCGCGTGGCGTGGCAACACCAGCGTGACACGACGAAATGAACACTGGTGAGCCTGCGCACCACATGACATGGAAATGTATTGGCGCCTTGACTGTGGCATGTAGTCGTGTTCTCACATGACACGCATCGCATGATTATCATGTTTGCACCAGTCACATACCTTCGTCATCCATTGGCGTCACGTAATACCGAATTCGGCAAATGTGAAGCTAGCGAAACAGCCGCGAGCACATGGCAGTGTGGCATGTAGTCATGTTGATAATCACGACATGACACAAATGTCGTGATTATCATGTTTGGATGTGTCATTGACCTATGTCATCCGTTCGCGTCACGTAATACCAAGTTTGGTACATGTGAAGCTAGCGAACCGGCCACGAGCGCATCATGAGCGTAGCATGTAGGCATGTTGTTATAAGACACGCATCTAATGTTTATCATGTTTGCATCAGTATCATATCTTCGTCATCCATTCATGTACTCTAATGGCAAATTTGGTACATGTGACGCTAGCGAAACAGCTGTGAGTGCATCATGAGCGTGGCATGTAGTCGTGCTGTTACATGACACCCATGTCATCATTTTCATGTTAGGGTCTGTCGCTTGTCTTCGTCATGCAATCAGCCATACCATACCAGTTTTGCAACATGCCATGTGAACGAATTCACCACAAGAGCTGCAAGACCGTGAAATGTAAATCGTCACATTCATGACATACATGTCATGATTTTCTGGTTATGACTAGTCAATTATGTTCTCCATACAGTCATGTTATGCCATACTAAGTTTGGTATCCATACTAATATTGAAATGGCCAGGTGAGCTAAAAGTCGTAAGCGGCTAGATAGATAGATAGATAGATAGATAGATAGATAGATAGATAGATAGATAGATAGATAGATAGATAGATAGATACGCTCAGTCACCAAATTTCGCTACGTAAAGCTTCGCATTTAAAAAGCGAATGTGCTTTGGTGGTGGCTTTAATGTTGGGATAAGCGCTTTGAAAGCGACGTTCGATATCAGTGATATCTGCTACTGAAGGAAATTCGAGTGGCCGACACAGCCTCCATAACTGAAGGTCTGGTAGCCATCCGACAAAGACTGGTCATCGTGGGGCCAGTCTCCCGACAACGTATGCCTTGAACCCAGCAATGACATTCGAAAAAGTTTTTTTGTCTTTGTAATTGAGTGGGAGTTTGTATGTGTTGAAGTTAATGCAGTCATTATGGCAGAATGAAGAGTCTCATAATTACCGCTACGTATATAGCCAACTTGAGGAAGTCTGAGCAGAGCTAGGATATGATGGCCGTAAAATCGTGCTATCTTGAGGTACCATTATCTCCGTATGCGTAGCAGTTCAGTAGGCCAAAGTATACTTACATGATTGCTGGTATTCAGCATGTTGCCTCATAAGAAACAGGCATGCGGCGACAGCCTGCACTTGCAGCGCGTTCGCAATAAAACGAGTGGAGCTGAGTGTTGTTAAGAATGCCTTATACGTCTCAAAGACCAGCAAACACTCTATAGAAGTAGAAAGGAAAAACGTTTTTGAGAAGCACCTTATATCGAAAACAAAAGTTAGCAGCAGTGTACCGCGCTGGAGGAGTGGTATACCGTGTTCGCCTGCTGACCCTAAGGTCGCGGGTTCGATTCCAGCAGCGGTGGTTGCACTTCGATAGAGGCGAAATGACAGAGGCCCGTGTTCTGTGCCATGTGAGCGCACGTTAAGGAACACCAGATGGTCGAAATTTCCGGAGCCCTTCAATACGGCGTCTCTCATTATCATGTCGAGGTTTCGACACTAATACCCGCAGCGTTATTAGTAAAACTTAGCAGCAAAGTCAAATTTAAGGTAAAAAAAGTTTCATGTGACCACCCACCTGTAGCGCATATCGCGCTGGCGATGAGCACCCAGATTAGAAGCATCACTCAGTTATCGCAAATCGCTTCTGCGGAATTCCGCAATGTGGCAAAATGGTTAAAAAAAGGCGATGCGTTGTTCTCGGAATGGCGCTTTACTCTAGGTTAGGTCCCCGGACCAGAACAAATGTTGTGGAAACTAAGAAGCTTTCTTTCTGAAACATTCACTTGGATTTCCTGGTACCTTAGTTACACAAACAGATAGATGGTTCTCAGTTCTCCCTTTTTAACATCACTCTTATATTGAGGTCCTCAGCTTTCAGTGCACTGCCAACTTTCAGAGCCACATATGCACGATTACGCATGCAGAGAGCCCCTAATGAGACCATATGGCAAATGTTGTTCATCAATCTTATTTTTAATTGTCTTCATTCACATTGTTCTAACATGTAAAGTGGTCTTGCAGAATAACCTGCTGTACGCGAAATTATCACATCTGTTATATAACGGTGCGTGTCAATACGTCGATTTCGCATGAGCTGAGAAATGATTTAGTAGTGTTTCTATTGTATGGTGTGGAAGCCACGTGGAAAGGATTCTGCTATGTGACCAATGACTTCTGTTGTAGGGAAGCGTTTGATAAAAGTGGATTTTATAGAACCATTTTAGGCTTTCTTGACCAAACTTTATTTATCATTATTTTTTAGTACCGAGTACAACTTCAAATCAATGTCACTGCATATCATGTCTCTGTGCTGAACTCTGATAAAATATCGAAATTTCAAAAAAAAATTATTGGTGATGATACTTTTTTGAAAACGGACCACAGTTTTCATGATGTTTGCATAGGAACTTCACACAAACACTGGGGCATAGTTCGCATTTCTTGTTTATTAAATTTTATGCTCAAATGACTAAGAGGCCTAGAAATATTTCTCAGTAAATGGAATTTACTAAGGAAGCTGTTAACCTTTAGTCACTGGTTCTTTTTCAAAACGCATGATTGCATTCACTCTGGCAAGCTCTATTGAACACAACTGTGAAAAGTTCGGGTATTTCTTTGCAATTGCTAGATGCCACTTAACCCCGTCGTGCAGAGCCACTCCAACCATTTGTGTATCACCAGAAGTGGCTCAAGACCCCCTTTCTCTAACTGATTTACACATTTCATGCCACCTTCCTTGAATACAATTTTGGCTATTTTCGTAGATTCCACTTCTTTTAACCTTCTGCTTTGGCTAGCATAGGCTACGCTACAGTGAACCGGAAACCTACAGAAAATGAATAAAGAGAGAATATATAGAGCCAGAATTTTTGCTAACCGTTTTTCTGACAGTATTGATTGATTGATATGTGGGGTTTACCGTCCTCAAACCACCATATTATTAAGAGAGACCTCGTAGTGGAGGGCTTCGGAAATTTTTACCACCTGGGGTTCTTTAACATGCGCCCAAATCTGAGCACACGGGCCAACAGCATTTCCGCCTCCAGTTTTGAGAGTAAAGCTTAACATACAGAGCAAGATGAGCACAATATAAATAGCTGTTTAAACACTGCGGCTCATTTTAAAATAGGCTGTATGTAACTGCCAGCCTCTCATATGTGTTTTATAGGCAACTGTCACTCTATACTTCCTGGGGCTACGACTGAATATTTTCCTCGGGTAAGCCAAAGGGAGTTAACACATCTAATTGGCATTTAAAGAATCGCTTATCGAGTGCAGATGCTCTGTTTCCTAGTGTTACTGAAATGAAACAAAGACAAATCACGTTTTCGTAATCGAGGCAGGCAGTTTTTTAAGTCCAAACATAATATTTATTTTACAATGACCACCATTGTCTAAGACAAAATTTTGTCTTAAAGCGGATAGTGTAAAATTCGATAGATTTCCTTCTAGATGAACCCGGTTTAGGGACAATGCGCCTGAAAAAGTTCGAGAAGCACGTCTCAACACTGCAATTGGTTTTAGCGAACGCCCCACCTCCTCAAGATCTCCCTGGCAAAGCAACGTGCCTCATTTTTTCTCTTCTTCTAGCGCGTGCTACGAGTTCGGTATTCTTCGATGAGCTATGCGAATGGTGGTCGATTAAATTGAAAAATCGGGATGCTGATAGAACTGTCAATTTCGCTTTAGCTATTTCTTGACACGAAAGCACAATAAGACTTATTGAAGACAGAAACCAGTGTCTGTCTGAGCGAGACTGTTCGATGATTTCATAAGCTGCCTATTAGTAGAGATATGGAGTGGCGAAAGACGCTTATTTCCACCACTGCTAAGCGAACACGGCACAGCGTTGTGGAGGTAATAGGAAAATGGGAGAAGGAAAAGTCAAAAAAGAAATCGAAGATAGAAAAAGAAGACAAAAATCACCTCGAAATCTCGCACACTAATCAGCGAAAAAGTGACCATCTGAAGAAGCAAAGTTTTAGAAGACATTTACAAAGTCACATCGTCTCATATGTATAATTCTGATACAAATAGAAGGCTAAAACCATACTACTTGTCTGTAGAGCGAAAGCTGCATATGGTTATGCGAAACGAAAATACCTTCGCCAAGGGAAATGATTACGGTCTCCGTTGACTACACCATCAGGTACGTCGTTCTCTACGTTGCGCTCAAGCGCATGCACTATTGGCAGCGCCATCGTTCAAACATTTGCTGCCGTACCACTGAGCCCGCCCGCAGGAGTTTATACTTACTACTTCCACATGGGGAGGGCATGAGCCATACAAACCACCGAATAGCCAACGAATTTCCAAGAACATTTCCAGCACCTAATCGTGAGAGAATTCATGTTTGCTGTGCCGATGCAACAGTCTGTACACAATTAGAACAGGCCAGGGTGGCAAAGTGCAAGGTGCAGCTGCGCATCGAGGTTCTGGTAGCACTCGGAGCCGAATGCAAGCGACAAGCGAGAACCCAGAAGACGATATTGCAGGCAAAGCAGCTTCAACGTGGCATAGAAGGAAGCGCATTTACCCGATCCAGCACCCGATTTCGACGGGAGTTTCTCGAGCGGCACTTTAGGTTCGACTGAGACTTTTTGAACCATCTGTAGCCACATGTCTCATCTTCACTGTTTAACCATGTGCACAGAATGTCTGAAGTGTGTGTGTGTTTTTTCGTAAAGTTGATTGCATCGATCCCCTTTAGGCTTGTTGGTATCACAACTGCAAAGCTGCCTAAATGTTTTTTTCTCAGGGTGCGAATTCTTGTTAGTATTGTTAGTCCTTAGCAGGCAAATGTACATGTCATTTCATAGTAAACATAATTTTTTCTAGGAGACTGTGACAGTGTCTGAAGCGTCGCAGCCTAACTTTTGCCAGAGCACTTACGGTGCTACAATTTATGGGCGCGCGCGGATGTCCCATTCATGAACTGGTGAAGCTGGCACGCAGCGAAACTTGGCAAAATTTGAAAACAAATCTGGTTCTTCTAAATTGTTTTCTAGGCCTTAGCTAGGGCATGCGGGTTCTTCCTGCGTCGCTTCGTTGCTTTATCATACTAGGTTGTTATTACGTTTATTCTCAACGCAAAGTGGTGCGAGTTAAAGTACTGACAGACGCAAACATGACATGTATCCGGAAACTAATGCGAACACAGAATATTGCGGTGAAACCAAGCGTTCGCACCTTTCATAAATGTACGGTCAGCTTATTCTACTTGTAGCTAGGCAGAACTTGACTGTATCTATTAAAAAGCGGGCAGCGGACGTGGAGCTCGTGAAGAGACACAGGAAGACGATGAACGGTGATCGCTGGCCTGCATCGAGTTAAATACCTGCATCAAGTTAGCCCTCCTTACACGAGGTTGAACCCGGTAGAATTTGGTGATAATAAGTTCAAGCTTGGTGTTTGTATACGCTGAGCTTGATTATATTGAGGTTGAACTTATAGTAGCTAGGTTCAACTTAAATAAATCTTGTTTAAAACGGTGTGGCTAAATTCAATTTCATTTTAGCTGGGTTCGGCGGGGGCTACGCTCAAGTGGTTATTCTGGTAGTAGCATTGACTGATTTTTGTAGCACGTACCTGTTTATATAATATTATTTTGGTGGGCCACACAGTGGCACATGCACGTTTTAGGACTATAGATTTCTTTATCATTATTATCAGCGAATGGTGAGTGGTGTGATTTGCCGGTTTCTGCGTCACATCTTTGTTTATGATGACGATATTTTTTGTGTAGAGAGCACGGCGCGTAGCCACAGTCCGCACTAATTAGGGCTAGCCTAAACACCTTTGGTGTTAAGTGTTCTGTTTCAACGTCGTTAAAATTTAGCACACGAAATTTTGGGGCATTCCTAGCTGTTTGGCGCTAGTTTCATATAATATTTAGGGGAGGGGGCTTATTAAAACGCACCAAAGTTATTCATACCAAATGCGATCAGTAATTAAACAATTTTTCAGTGCAAGGAATGTCAGCCTCCAGCCAGCCCACCGCAAGGAGTTCGCGGAGTACTATTGTGTTTAACGGGAATGACGTCAGAACACTAGCTCTCTTCTTACCGTGTTACTGCACACTTCAACTTCCTGTGTCGACTGCGAAGGAGCTCCATGATTTCTGACGGGAATATTGAGCGAAAATGCTTATATTTATGAGAAACAGGGAACAGGACACCAGTCCAGTTTCCTAGTTGGGAATGTGTGTTGTTTGCGCTGAATATTGCCGTCAACTATACATCATCCCGCCGAAATTCAAGTTTTCTTACAGTCCTTGATTTCTATTTCAGCTTAAATAAACACGGTTTCTACACTGGTTCTGTACTTCCTTGTCGATTCGCCGATTTTTTTTCCTTTCAGTGTAAAGCCCTCTTTTCCCGTTGACACAATTTACCATGTGGCCCGCGCCATATCGTCTTCGCGCAATTCGGCCTTCAACCTCAAAATGCCAGGCCTGTGCGGAAGGTGCAGCGCAGTCGCATCGAAAGCTAGAAGAGGGGCCTTTCAGAGCCTTTTCTTAACACTCATTGCGTAACTACTTCAAGCACGCTTCCTTGACACCCAGTAGGGCTATAATAATAAACTTTTGTGTAGTATAGACCGGCATTTGCTATGCTGTTTTTCGTCATTCTTCTGAGAAGCGTGGTATCTGCTAAGCACTTGCACGAAATTTCGTGCCAATTGTTCATGCAGTGGCTGACAATAATAAGGAGTTATGGCTGTAGTGGGTATGTGCCACTGTTTATAGGAGAACAAGAACAAGTTTTTGTAATGTGTTGGAGCGTTGGGTGGCCCACTCGTTACGCTATTCGCGTTTTGCGACGACTGGTTGTTCATTCGCTATTTTAAAACGCTTTAAAGTCATATTAACGCGATTAATTTGCCGACATCAAGTCTGCCTAAGGAAAGTTTGCCAACAAGTTCAAGCACTGGCATAGCTCAGTGGTAGAATACTGGGCGGCACCCAGTAGTCCCGGGTTTTCAGCCCCGCTGTGTTTTTGGTTGGTTGGTTGCGAAACTTTATTGAGGTCTTGCAAGGCGCGCGTCAGCGCGCAGTGGGCGACTCCCACGTCGGGACCGTTAGGCCAAGCCTATCAGCCGCTCCACGGGCCTGCTGGACGGCCCAAAGTTGGTCGGCCAGGAGGGAGCTGCGTAGGGTCGCCTCCCACCTGACCGATGTAGTGTTGAGGTTAGTGTACATTGCCTTGCACTCCCAGAGCATGTGCGCCAGCGTGGATACATCCCCACATGCGGGGCAAGCGTCTTTGGGAAACACGTCAGGATAAATAGCGTGAAGGGATCTCAGGTTAGGGTACGTGTCGGTCTGCAGTAGTCTGAGCGTAAGGGCCTGTGGCCTATTAAGATTTGGATGAGGGAGTGGATATAGTCTCCGCGCGAGGTAAAAATGTTTTGTTATTTCGTTGTACGTGGCAGGCACGTCCCTGTTTTCCGCAACCCCGTTGGCCCCGAATCGTTGCCCGGAACCCGCGCGGTCGGTTAGTGCGCGCGCGGCCTCGTGGGCAGACTCGTTGAGGTTGGGGGGAGCGCCTTGGACCTGTCCAACATGTGCAGGAAACCAAATCAGTACGTGGTGCTTGATGCCGTCGCGGCCACCACTTTGGAGCACGCGCAGGGCTTTCTTGGAGATTACACCGCGCTCGAAAGCGCGAATAGCTGACCTAGAGTCACTATAAATGACCTCCCTTTCACCTTCCAGGATGGCCAGGGCGATGGCCACTTGCTCGGCAACCATCGGATCGTCAGTGTGAACCGATGCGCAGTTGGTGATTTGTTGTTTGGAGTCGACGACGACTGCGGAGAAGGCGCGGCACCCATGGTACGCGGCCGCGTCGACAAAGCTGACGCCGTGCTCCTCACTGTGAATCTGCTTGAGAAGAGTGGCAGCTCTAGCCCGTCGCCTACCACGATTTTGCTCGGGATGGACATTCCTCGGTATCGGTGCCACGGTGATGAGGTCACGAATCTCACGGGACACCTGTCTCATCTTCTCGTCCACTTCAGCCGGAGAGTGACCGAGCTTTCGGAGTATATGTCTGCCGGTCTGGGAGCTCGAAAGGCGCGCGAGCTGGGCGCGCTCCTGCGCTTCGGCAATCTCCTCCAACGTATTGTGTACTCCGAGCTGGAGCAGGCGCTCGGTGCGCGTCCTGATCGGGATACCGAGGGCCCGCTTGGTAATCTTTCTGAGCAAGACGTTGATCTTGTCACGCTCGGCACGCTGCCAATTGTGCGTGGCCGCGACATACGAAAAGTGGCAGAGCACAAAGGCATTGACCAGGCGGATTAGGTTGTCTTCCTTGAGGCCTTGGTAGTGGTTGGCCACCCGCCGAACCAGCCGAACCGCGTTATCCGTTTTGGCGGCGAGCTTGAGTATAGTCTTGCCGTTGGAACCATTGGACTCGATGGTCATGCCGAGGACCCGAATGGAGTCAACTCTGGGTATTGCACTGCCATCTCCGGTGTAGAGCTTGATATCACTCTTCGAGATCGGCTGCCAGTTTTTGGGCTTGGGCCCTCGCCTAGTGGGTTGGTAAAGGAGAAGCTCGGACTTGCTTGGGGAACACCTCAGGCCTGTGGGACGGAGGTAATCTTCCGTGGTGTCTACGGCCTCCTGCAGGGAGTGCTCGACTTGCCCGTCGCTGCCACCTGTGCACCAAATGGTAATATCGTCCGCGTAAATTGTTAGTTAATGCCTTCGATACATGAGAGCCTCTTGGAGAACCCGACCATGACAAGATTGAACAGGGTGGGCAATATCACTGACCCTTGTGGCGTGCCGCGCGATCCCAGCTCGATCTCCTCGGAGACAGTCTCCCACACTGAGGGTGGCTCTCCTACGGGTCAAGAACGATTTGACATATTTGTAGAATCTGACTCCAAGGCCGAGCTCAGCAATCGACCGCAACACGAAAGAGTGAACAACATTGTCGAAGGCTTTCTCTAAGTCGAGGCCGAGAATGGCTCGCATGTCTCGAGTGTTGCAGTCAATGACTTGGTGCTTGAGCAGCTTCATAGCGTTTTGCGTCGAAAGCTTGGCCCGAAAACCAATCATGGTGTACTGGTAGAGCCCATTGTCTTCCAGGTACCGAGTCAACCTATTGAGGACCACATGCTCGGCTACCTTTCCCACGCAGGATGTGAGCGAAATGGGGCGCATGTTTTCCAAGTTGGGTGACCTCCCCGGCTTAGGAATGAGCACGGTGCGCGCGACCTTCCACGGGTCGGGGACCTCGCCGCTCTTCCATGCCTCGTTGATGACCTCGGTGAGGTAGTCGATTGACCGGTCGTCCAGGTTGCGCAGGGTCTTATTAGTTATGCCGTCGGGGCCCGTGGCAGACCTCCCATTGAGCCCGTGAAGCGCCTGCCGAACCTCTTCGTGGCATATCTCGGCGTCCAGTTCAGTGTTGGCCGGTCCTGAGTACTCGGGGTACGTTGTTGCGGGGTTCGAGTCGACAGGGAGGAACTTTTGCACCAGCTGCTTCAAAACCTCCTCTTCTGAAGAGGACTGCTTGGCTTCGTGCATGGCTCGCGCTAGTACGTTCCGCTGGTTAGTTTTGGTGTTAGTCTCGATGAGCAGGTGCTTGAGCAGGTTCCATGTCTTGCCATTACGCATCTGGCCATGTACCGAGTTGCACACCTCGTCCCACTGCTGCTTGGAGTGGACGCGACAGTGCTCCTCGATGGTCTTGTTTAGGTCGGAGATTTTCTTGCGCAACCTGCGATTGAGGCGCTGGCCTTTCCAGCGGGCGAGAAGTGACTGCTTGGCCTCGAGCAGGTGGGCAAGGCGGCTATCCATTTTTTCAACCGGAAGGTCAGTACTAATATTCTTGGTGGTACTTATGACGTCCTCTCTGTGCTGACTAATCCACTCCTGTAGGCTTGGCCTGGTTGCAGGTAGGGGTCGGTCGTTGCGGACTTTGCGAAACTGGTCCCAGTTTGTCCAAGAAAACTCCCGTGCCCTCTTTCGGACCATTAGGAACTGCGTCACCAGGACGTAATGGTCGCTACCTAAGTCAATGTTTGAGTTGGCTCACTGTACATCGGGGAGATTCTTGACGAAGGTCAAGTCGGGAGTGGAGTCTCTGCAGGATGAAGTGCCCAACCGAGTTGGAAAGGCCTTGTCGGTGATTAGAGTCAGGTCCATGTCCGTCGCGTTCTGCCACAGTTCCGCGCCCTTGCTGGTATTGTAAGGGTAGCCCCAAGTGTGGTGCGGAGCATTAAAATCGCCCGCCACAATCAGGGGGTTGGGACCTGCCAAGTTGACGGCCTTCTTTATGAGGGCCCTGAAGCGCTGCCGTCGGTCCTTAGGGCTACTGTACACGTTGAGAAAAAAGATGCTGCTTCGGTCCGAGCTGCGCGGCAGAATCTCGGTCATGACATATTCGGCGCTGCTGGTGGCCATTTTGAGGTCGTGAGAGATGTGTGTGAGCTTGTTACTGACCAAGGTGCAGACGCCCCGGCCATCGGAATAACGCGAGATGGGCTTGTAACAAGTCAGTGTGACGTTTGGAGTTAATGTTTCCTGAAGCAGAATGACGAGGGGTTTTTCGCTAGGGCATCGAATGTACTGCTGCAAGGACGCCTTTTTACTAGGGAAGCCCCTGCAGTTCCATTGCCAAATAAGAAACATCTCACTTGGCTTGGCCATCTTGGTGCTTTTGTGGGCTGGGGCTGCCCTCAGATTGGCTAAGAATAGCGTGGACGATGGGGCCCGTAGCGCCGGGCTGGGGTTGTACGACGGCGGTTGAGGTCAGAGCTGGTTTCACTACGCTTTCGAGAAACGACTCTACCTTGGATACTCGGTCGTTTTGCGCGGACAGGGTGATCTGCAGTTGGGCGAAATTCTCCCCGAGCTTATTGATGCTTTCACTGAGCGCGGATAGCGTGCCTCGAAGCTCAGACCTGACTCGAATCGCTACACTTCCCTGTTCGTAGGCGACGGCCCTTTTCTTGGGAGCACTTTGACCCTCACCGCTGCTGTCGCCGGCTTTAGTGCTGTGCACCTCCATGGGTAAGGGCATTGTATCGGCGACGCATGCGACGGCGGGTTGCGGTTGTGGGTTTCTCGCGTTCTTAATCTCAGCAATTTCGGACAAAAGCCTGTTTATGGTTTCCTTCATCGCTGCGTTCTCGCGTTTCAGCTGGGAAATCTCGCGCGCGCTCTCCGCATGCTCTGGGAGTGACCCCGACAGTACCTCAGCTGGCCCTCCTCGGACCGTGTCGGCCCAAGTTATAGAGCCCGACTTCTTGCTTCTCGCTGACACCCCGCTAGGCTGCTGTTGACGCCCGGTAGACCTGGATCGAGACCTGGAGCGGCTCCCAGACTTGTAGCGCCGCGCTCCTCCTCGGGACCGGGAGCGGCTCCTGGACCGGGAACGGCCCCTGGAACGGGACCGAGAACGTCGCCTGGAACGGCCCCCGGAACCACGGGAGTGCTGGAAGTCCTTCCCATCCGTGGGGGGTGATGGTGGTGCCGTGGCTTGGCCTTGATCGGTGGCGCGAGACTTTTCCAAGCGCCTTCGTCGCACGACATACGGGATTTGGAATGTTTGCCTACGGTCCTTGTCAGCCGTGAGGTGTTGCCCACCGCACAGCCTGCACTTGGGGGTACACTTGTGTTGCGCGTCAGGATTTGAAGCCCCACAGCCCCGACATACGACGTCACCTGGGCTGGGACACACATCAGCACGGTGACCGAGCCGACCACAAGCGTAGCAAATGTCTATTTTCTTGCGATAAAGCGAACATTGCACAAGGGTGGGGCCGTAGCATACAAAGTTTGGGACTCTATGACCGTCGAAGGCGACGATTACCGTACCGGTGCTGCCTATGCGCTTGGCTGCCAGGGCGAGCGGGTTTCTTTCATTTACGATCTTGTTGTCAATATCATTCGGGCCGTCTACGAGTGGAATACCTCGGATCACGCCCTTGCACGTGGAATGAGGGGCGGCCTCGTAGGCACTGACCTCGTATGTTCGGCCCATGACGACGATCTGCCGAGCTTTGACGTAGTGGTTGGCATTTTCCCTTCTAGGTGGGCTGACAACCATAATATTCTGCTGCACGTTGGGGCATAGCGTGTCGCCCCGCAAATCTTTGGCGCAGATGCTTGTGGCTGCCAGGATTGCATCAGCCACCACAGTGCAGCCGGTCTTGGCAATATTGAGGCCTCCGCGGGGCCGAATCACGATCTTCGTATCCTCCCTGGGGAGCTGGGGCATCCGGCCAGCGCGGATGATTCTAGCCTTGATGTTATTGCCACTGTTGTGGCCTCGCGGGGCCTCGGCCGTTGTCGACTTCGTCTCGTTGAGAGTACCACCATTAGGATTAGTGCCTGCCGAGCGCGCGCCAGCTCTTCTGGCGCCTGCAGACTGCCAACCTCGGTCTTCTGTCACCTCTTCGGGGGTTATGTCCTCCCCCACCACCTGATATTCCATTTTTTTTCTGAAAATAAGCCCTGAAAAGAGCGAAAAGGGCACCCTGGAACGGCGACGTGGCTGGCGTCGCGCCGGCGTGGGCTTACCTCGTTAGGCTTAGCCCAGGCGGTGGCCGGCTCCTGAGAAAAAAACGTTCCAAAACGTGAAAATAGTCCACTCACACAGCAGGTTTTGGCATCAAAATAGTCCTGGCACTTTCACTGATGCGACACAAACAATGCTGAACGCGCACTCGAAAAATTCACTTGACTATCATTGTAGGAAGCAGGAGCCACTCCTGTGTTTTTGGTGCTAGGTTTTTTTTTCTAATTTCGCGCGATGTGGTTACGGACACCAGAGGCGGTGGTGGACAAATGCGCGGGACCCGAGTTGTGATCTCATGACAGCTATCTCTGTAAGAACTTTCTGGGCCTTGCTTTCGAACATTTATTCTGCGTTTGTGGTTTCATCTGACACATAGCTACAGAATTAAAATATAAAAGTTGTCACAAATAAACTTGGTTGGAGGCAGTATCATTGAGGAGTAAACAGTACTCTAGCAAAACAAGGTAGTTGAACAATATTTGATTTGTTGACAAGTCATGGCTTTCATTGGAATTATCTGAAGGGAACCATGACTGGTTAAAAATTTATCGTAAAATATATTGTGAATAGAGTAGTATATGAAGCAGCTCTAAACGAAGACGCATTTCGCATGACGCTTCCCAATAGTAGACTTTAATGATGCAAACCAACATGATGTTTATTCGGGAAGATGGTTATTCATAGTAGAATTAGGCGGGATATTCCCTGTGGTCATTTCTTGCTGCTGTTGTTGCGTTGAATTGGGTCCACGAGCTGAGGCGCACCCCGCTCTTGCCTTGAGATCTGTACGATAGCAAAATGGCATGTGTCATTTTCGCAAATCTATCTATCTATCTATCTATCTATCTATCTATCTATCTATCTATCTATCTATCTATCTATCTATCTATCTATCTATCTATCTATCTATCTATCTATCTATCTATCTATCTATCTATCTATCTATCTATCTATCTACCTATCTACCTATCTACCTATCTATCTATCTATCTATCTATCTATCTATCTATCTATCTATCTATCTATCTATCTATCTATCTGTCTATCTGTCTGTCTGTCTGTCTGTCTGTCTGTCTGTCTGTCTGTCTGTCTGTCTGTCTGTCCGACCGACCGACCGACCGACCGACCAACCGACGGACGGACGGACGGACCGTCCCGTCCGTCCGTCCGTCCGTCTGTCTGTCAGTCTGTTTTGTTGCTCGCTCACCAGTCATCTGGCATAACGTATATACAAAATCGTGCGTCTACGTACGTAAGATCATAGAGAGATGCCTATGGGAGCTGCAGCGCTGGTGCTTCTACCAGCATGGGAGTGATGCGTATAGTACAAAGGTTTGTCTAAACTTTGTTCTTTCAGCTCCGTTTGGCTACGTGTGGTCTGGAGCCACTTTGTCGCAAGGTGCATTTCAGCTTATAGTCAGCAGTTTTGCCTTGCCGAATGAAGTCGGTGCAAGATGTTCCCAATTCTTCATTTATACACAAAACTAGCACCAAAACAAAACAATGGACAAAACCATGAGTGCATTCAAAGCAACAAGCATGAAGTCTAAGCAAATCTGCGTATTACCCATCATTCCCATGGAGCCGGAACGATCACAACGTCAGAGTTCCCTTTACTAAATATTGTATGAAACCCTATTTAACTCACAATAAGGTAAAGAAAATCGTCAGCGGAATTATTTAATGTTTATAACCTCAGTTTAGTAATTATATGATATAAATTACTTGAAATGATATGAACGTAAAAAAAAAAAAACGTTTGCCATTGGCCGGTCACAACCCACAACTTTCGAATTACGCGTCTGATGCGATCTTTGTTTATTGTGGACTGTGCTCAAGGGAGTGGCTCACTTTCAAACTTCGATGAATGGATTTTGACCAGCGCGAAATGAAAGAATGCGCGCGTACTTAGATATATGTTCCTGTCAAAAGGGCCCTGTGACACTACTAGAGCATGCATTTTTCATCGTTTCTTCTGGTTCGGTGAAACACGCCGGTATGCGCAAATGGCAAGGCCAAAATGGACGCTCTTATAATTTATTTCGCAGGACAATCAACCTTGAATTGAGGCTATGGCGACAAACTTAGGCAATTTTTTTATGGGAAGAGGTGTCCTGTCATGTGACGTGACGACAAAGATCATTTGCTTTTGATTGGCTTGACGCGACAAATAGCGTGCAATATTCATATGGTGGTAGCTAGGTGATATGCGTGAATGCTAAAACAATAAAAACACTTTTTATACTTTCTCAGAAAGCCATCGTTCCTCTTTATGAAATATGTATTTTCAGAACAACCAGCGCAGCACTAAGCCTGCAAACATGGCTATGGTATGCCAGCAACTGAAATTGGAAACGCATGCCGCGTTTTTAGCCAGCGAAAAATGCGATAGGTGGTGGGCGCTGGCATTGCTATATTGTCTATAGCAATTCCTTAGAACGCGTCTTGCAAGCTAGTCCTGAAGTGACTCCGCCCGAAGCGCATGTGTGTATCTTACACAGTGGGACTGTGGGAGCGTCTGCTACCCGACGCACGTGGTTCGTAGTAACCACGCTAACGATACCATCAAGAAGAGCGGTATGAAGGAATAGTGTGAAGGCCACCATGACGTGACGTTTCCGGTATGCCTTCATGAGACGCGCGCTGTGATTGGAAGTGGTCTTTGACGTCAGCAGCCGAAGGAAATGCGAAAGAAAACGTTTCTTGTCGTCGTCTGCTCGAGTTTTGAACTTTGGGGACTCATATCTTCACTTTCCGTGCACTAATTCTCATCATTTTTGTTGAATTTATCTCAGTAATCATTGCTACACGCGTTTCAGTGCTCAATAAAGCTGTACAAATAGTGTGAAAGGGTTCGTTTAGATAACGAAACGGAGTCACTTGCTACCGCGTACGTCACTATTTGATATTTCGGCTTTGGAAAGAAAGTCCCACAAAACTATGTATTTGGCAAGTGTTGCCTTTGCTTTAATATAATGGCTTGTGCTTTCTAACGACATTACGGTTAATTGAAGTTACAGTGAACCACAGTAAAAATT
The DNA here is from genome assembly GCF_013339725.1 of Rhipicephalus microplus. Taxonomy (NCBI): domain Eukaryota; kingdom Metazoa; phylum Arthropoda; class Arachnida; order Ixodida; family Ixodidae; genus Rhipicephalus; species Rhipicephalus microplus. The sequence continues at coordinate 74,297,833 of NC_051168.1, forward strand.
AGGTGACTAAAGTCAATTGATTTTGATCTAAATAATTCAGACTGACTCATAAGGCACGAGCTTTCACTTGCGGTCTCGATAGCACTAGGTAATGCGACCTGGTGATTTTTCTTATAATTATATTGAGAGTGTTACTAACCAGCAAAAACAAGCGAACGTGTCCTCGAGTTAATAAAGTGACGTCTTAGTCACAGTCTTACACGTGATGTTCATGGGAAGTGCTATGAACTTTAAATAAATGCAACTGGTGGTAGTTTAGTTTTGACCTTATCTTGCGTATCAATGTTTCTGTGGAGTGCGAAGACTGTTCTCTGAACCGGTGCGATTTGCGGAAAAGTGTAGGCGGAACTTTCCTTTTTATATAGGCCTACTGTTACGCGTCACAAAGGCAGACGTCGAAGGTAGTTTTCCATTGATGAACTATGGTGTTCAGCATGGTGACGTGAATGAACAATGAGAGCAACCACTAAGCATTAATATCTGTATTGAACACCTGTACTTGCATATGCAGTGTTTGAGAGTATTTGTCACGCCTGATAAAATGGAATCGCGTCTTTCTAAACTTATTTCACAAAAACCTACAGCCGGCAATCAGTATTCATTTTTCTCCAGTGGTGCACTTTCTTCCAATTTGTGAAAGTACAATTTCAAAATGTCGAGGTTTTAACGCTCATATATAGATTCCAGCAAGCCACACTATCGACAGTAATTGAAATGCACCTCACAAAGGGATCATGAGAAGTACTTCAGGCTTGATGTATGATATTGTCCTAACGCTATTTTGTTGCTCCAACTTCTCAGGTTATGTAAACGTGACGCTCTGCTCTAGCAGTCTCGTGGAAAGAAATATGCGCTGGTAAAAAAAGCGTTGTATTTTTTATTCATTTTAAAAAGCCTGCTTACGTTTTTAGTTTATGACAGTGGCGCTAATATAAGGAAATGGTAAGCTTTGTGGTACCACAACGTTTTTCTGCACTGCCCCTGCGTGCAGATTACCGCGGACGGTAGCAGTCGCTAAATACAATATATATGGCCACAAAGGTAACAATATCTCTGGCTAGCTGTGATGAATGCTAACACACTCCTGTTTAGCCGAAGAAACTCAGTTTTTTCTCATTGAATAATAATTTAACTAATAATTGAAAACGTTTTAGACAAACACCGACTAGAAAAAGCACATAATTGCACAAAAAATGCTAAGCTCACTCAAAATCTTTCATAAATAAATTTTGCTCATCAGGCTCACTCGGGTTCAGTCACCGAAACACACTAAAATATTACCACTCTGACTTACTCAGACTCACGGCTCGATCTTAGGCATAGTATGTGTGAGTGAGCCGACCACATAAGTCAGTCAGTTAGTCTATAATTGGCTTTTCGGGACCGACACACTCAATGACGACCAATGGCATGTTGCTGAGTGTTTTCCCGGAGTCAATAAGACAATTTGTTTTTGTGTTCAAATAATTTGTCCAATTAGGTCGCATGAATGAACCTGCTTTTGAAGCTACAAATCTGCGGAAAAGTTCAACAGAAAAATTTCTAGATCTGTTGTAAGAACGTCTGATCACACTGTTTTAAGCTTTATATCTGTCAATTTGTAGTGTTTTCCCGACTACTACAGATGCCCATGAAAAAAAAAAAGCTCTTGAATTATCCGTCGGCGCACTTGCAGACCTCCCTTAGGTCGCACGTAGGAACGTTATGCTTCCATCACTTCGGTTGGTAACAGCGATAACCAGACGCAATGGTTAACACTTTTCTTGCTGCTAGCAAAACATGCTCATCGCACAGGCTTCACAACGCTAGTGGTCCTGACGAGACAGCACAACCGAGCATGAAACAGTCGTTGGCATGCGGATCATCACAGAGCACTGGAATCTTCGCGTGCGCATGACGAAACATATCGCGCGGTATTGTATTTCGCGACACCTGTAATAAGCGGGCAAACACCCAATTGGGAGATAAGTATGAACTGTCTCATCGGACGCTTTGGAAACCGTTCTACAACTATATGATCAAAATTTTAGCCCAGGTCAGTTGCTCCAAAAGTTATTGCATAAAAGTGGCCTATTAAGAAATTATGTAAAAACAGAACAAATAATATGACTCACCCCAGGTGACAGTCAGCAAAATGCATTTGGTCGCGTTGTCATTCAGTACGTTGAGATATTTTTAAACCTTGCTAGAGATAGCTGGGACACCTTGTGTGTGCGTTGCTAAATCTCAGATGTGCATAATATCTACGTAAAGTAAAGTTGATCACAAGCCATGCAAAAAGTAAGCGAGACTTACGACTGCATCTCTTCATGCAGAGCCAACATGTGGGAAAACCGTTAGCGTTTTGCGCATATTGATGCTTTCCCAATTTATAGCAGGTGCCTTTGTCCGCATCGAAAACCCACTTTCTACGATTGTACCTTGACCCAACTTCTGGCTTTAGACTGCACACGAGTTTGACTCGTTTCTTTGCTGCAAATAAAATAGAAAACATAAGCACGGTAAGAAGACATCATTCATTTGTTCAAAAATTAGTCTAAAATAATTCAAAAAGTGAAGCGGCTGTCTTTGCTCATTGAGATATGGTAATCAATACAGCTGTATTGTTGACCACCAGACAGAATTTTCAGTTCTTGAGGCTAAAATTTGTTTGTTTTTTCCACCACTGAAGACAAATAGTACAAGCATTGGGCGAATTGGTGTTGCAATGTGAATGCCATTTTGCGCAAATAAAAAAACAGACAAGAAAGGAAGAAAGCACTGACTGTATCCAGACTAATGAGTAGGAGCTGTTGACGGAAAAACACACGTATAAAGGAAAAGTAAGGACACGTTTTTATGATAACAGGTGTGGCTAGATACTTCATTTCAAGTTAAGGCAGGCTCTCCGATGGCCTCAACACATACGTCCCCGGACTTGTGTGTAAAAAAGGCCTAACCGGTCTCTCATGTGGACCTATTCTTGAGCCTCGACAACACATTGATCTCAACACCACATAGGCCAAATATGGTACATGTGGAGCTAGCGAAATGGCCACGAGCGCATCATGAATGGCCCTATAGACTCCGACGCAACGTCGACGCGTGCACAGCGACCCAGCGCCAGCGAAACGCGAGCACCTTATAGACTGACGCTTGGCGCGACCGGTGCGACCAGCGTCCGTCGTCGCGGCCCGGGGGCAACCGGCGCGAAATGAGGCATGGTGTATTCCGCACCAATGACGTTACCCAGACAGCACTGCATGCCTCTTTTCGTGACGGAGGGCCGCCGGCCACGCTCAAACGCGCATGCGTCTAAGCAACGCAGCGCGAAGTGCACCTCCGAGTATGAGGCAGGCAGATCGGCGTGCGGCGTGGCAACGCCGTCGTGACGTGACAAAACGAACGCCGGCACGCACGCACGCTGGGTCCCGTTGAAGCGTATTGGTGCCTTGAGTGTGACATCTAGCCATGTTCTTACATGACACACTACTCATGATTATCATGTTTGCACCAGTCACATACCTTCGTCATCCATTCACATCCCGTAATACCAAACTTGGTATATGTGATACCGAAACGGCCGTGAGCGCATCATGAGCGTCGCATGTAGTCATGTTTTTACATGACACGCGGCTCATGATTATAATGTTTGCACCAATTGCATACCTTCGTTATTCGTTCACGTTTTGTAATGTCAAATTTGGTAAATACGAAGCTAGCGAAACGACCGCGAGTGCATCATGAGCATGTAGTCTAGTCATGACTCATGACTTACATGACATGCATGTCCTGATTTCGTTGTTAGGATCTGTCGCTTGCATTCACCATGCAGTCCTGTCATACCATACCAGTTTTGCAACATGTCATGTGAATGAAACCACCGCGACACAAGCAAGAAGACGAAATCTAAATCATGACTTTCATGACATGCATGTCAAGATTTTCATGTTATGACTAGTCACTTACGCTCGCCATACAGTCAAGTTAAGCGGTTCCAAGTTTTGTATTCATACTATTATTGAAACGGCTAGGAGAGCTAGAAGTCGTAGGCGGCTAGATAGATAGATAGATAGATAGATAGATAGATAGATAGATAGATAGATAGATAGATAGATAGATAGATAGATAGATAGATAGATAGATAGATAGATAGATAGATAGATAGATAGATACGCTCAAAGTCGCCGAGGTTCGCTGAAAAAATTCTACGTATTCAAAAACGCTTTAAGGTGCCTTTACAAGAAAAAAAATGAGACTTTGTAAAGTAACCTTGACTTCAAGAGATTGAGTACGCGTATATACATTTTCCTTCAAAAAATAACAAAAGTCATAGTCATAGCCTATTCGAGTGTTGACAGTTCAACTCCTTAGAGACGCGCAGTAGTAAGAAGTAAGAAAGAAATCCACACATATCCAAGAAGTGAATGATCATGAGTGGACGAAGCTAGGTGCTAAGGTGCGCAATGTCTGTGTTGAAGTCACTGAATAGTATAAAGAATAGACAGTTGGACGTAAGGATGGATGGACGGACACCCGCACGAACGGATGGAGGCACACATTCACGGATGGGTGGAGGAACAGAATGATGGCTCTGGTGGTCATGTATCGTGCTGTCATATACTTTTATTGACGTAAAGATAGCCAGTTTTTTTTCACACAAATGTTTTTATGTTTTTTTATGTGCAGGTGTTTAGTTTCGGTTTTGTTTCTGGGTAGCGTGACTGACAACGAATAACGCTAGGCCCTAAGGAGCTCCGAGCCTAAGAAATGATATGGCCTCCTCCCGACTACTAAGAAGCGACGAGGTCTTGAAATTCACATGATAACAATAATGTGGCTTTCATTAAAGTGTTGCAACGCCAACTGCTCCTAACATCGCCCTAGTAGTTAACCGTTCTGAAACATCTGTTTGAAACGCACCTGAAAGAAAAAAATTGCCCGCAGCTTCCCTCGGGGGAACACTGAGGAGGATGCGGAGCATATAATTCGTTAACGGGGTGTTAAAGTGCGACTTACTTGGGTCGATGGCTAAATTGGTTAACGTGGTTGTGAAATGGGGTGTTAAATTGCGACTTACTTGGGTCGCTGGCTAAATTGGTTAACGTGGTTGTAGGAGGGGTGTTAAATGAGTGAACACGTACGACACGTATGCGAAAGGGCGGTGTTTATTTATTGCGACGAACTTTGAGCACGATGGCTTTTAGATGCCACTTTGGCCGGCGCTGGTCGAAGGGACGTCGATCATTGCGACCTCGGACGTCGACGCGCCGTACAAACCGACCGACGAGCGGCAACTGAGCGAGCGAGCACCGACCTTGAGTATATATACAGCGCGACGGCGCATGCACTGTCAGCCGTCGAATGTTCGAGAAGGGGGAGAAGCGCAACGGCGCATGCGCGCGCGTCAGCTGCCGATGTTCTCGAAGCGCGACGGCGCATGCACGCGCGTCAGCTGCCGATGTTCTCGAAGCGTGACGGCGCATGCGCGCTACATTATACAGCTAGCGAATGTTCGTGAAGAGGAGAAGCGCACGCGGTGTGTAGAGGAGGAAGGGTGCACAGATGGTGGAGGAGTGAAGCGCGCGCGGTGTGTAGAAGAGGAAGGGATGCACAGATGGTGGAAGAAGGAGGAGGAAGCTTGCGGACGGCGCCGCACTTCAAGCCTCGAGTATTAGATGCTCCGCATCTAAAAGCGTACGCCTATTGCATCACTAATGATGACACATTTATTTAATAGTGAAATAGCGACTACCATACTCACGCAGGCAGACCTCCTGGCACTTTTTTTCAGAACGAAATTGGTTTCTGTTTCCACCACAGCCACCATAGATAAATATTTTGCAGTGAAAGGACCAGTGATCAAAATACCAGGTAGGTATAAATGCTCGGCATACTCCTTGCACTGGAGGTTTGTAACATCTTGAAGGCCGCCCTCCTACAACAACAAAACAAATCTATTAGCAACAGGTATCAAAGTTTAACCTATGTGAAAAAGTTAGAAAAGACAAAATGTGATGAATATTGACTTTTGTTGGAGTTGATTGAACAATGTCTAGGACGCGCATTTAATAATTTACTTCCGAAGATTCTGCTGCATACGACCCGATCGAAAACGTTTGCGCCTTTATAAAAGGTAAAACGGAAAATGGCGGAGGTAACAAATATAAAATGTTCAGGTGATTGATCAAGCCTAATAATAAGCTCGAAATACTCAAGCGTCCAAACCAAAGCCACACAGCACTGAATTACCGTTCACTTGCAATGATACTCAATAAATATATAGTTCTAACTTAATTGCCCTTGGCGGAACTGTGTGGCTAATTAAAACTGCACTTTCGCTTTCAGGTGCCCCACACACAAGAGTTGCGGATGAGGCTGTACTGTATTCTGATGATTACTAGAACAGCATTACATTTTAGTAAGTTCAATTCAAAATTTTAATAGCTAACGTAAAATGAGTTGGCGACTCAGTCAGATAGTATGAAGTACACAGAATGATCGCGATTTAGTCTATAACCTAAACACCTGAATGCGCAATGTATGTTTGAACCATCAGCCCAAAGAAATAATCGAGTGCACTTCTGTTTCCGCGTTCACTGCCGCAATTAAAGGGGCAGAATGATAGCGCTTTTATCACTAGTGCTGTAGCTACGTGTCATAAGAGCTTCGCTCATGAATCACTTATCACTGCTCGATGCATTCTTGTTTTTTTTCAGTTATACCTCTGATAATATAGAGTGTGGTAAAATGTAAAATTTACTTAACAGACACTTGTTTTCTCTTCTTTTTTCATCATTTGAAGCGTTAGACAACGCATTGTATCAAGTGTCTCTACTTACGTTATCATACTCATTGTTCGCCATTACGTATCGTAATATTGTATTGCAGTGCCACATCTCACACGTCATTTCATTCTTTTTGCTGTTTTGTTTGTAAGCTCTTTTTTATTGTTCAAGTGCATTTCCACAGAAAATTTGACGCCTCCACTCCTGCTTAAGCCTGGAAACTCAGGTCAGCAGTAGTGAATAAATAAATAAATAAATAAATAAATAAATAAATAAATAAATAAATAAATAAATAAATAAATAAATAAATAAATAAATTCTTATTATCGGGAAAGTCATCGCCGCTACCTTCTCCCCGCAGTAGGGTTGAAGAAAGCAGAGGAGCGCATTTGGCTTCGGCTTCAGAACACAATGCCCTGCCGTAGTCAAACATTTCGGCCCTGCGGTCACAGGACAGTGCCCATACTGTGAGGAGGTGGTAGACATCTATAACATGGTAGGTGGTTCGGCTCATGAGCCAAATTAACGCAGCCATTACTCCACACCTAATCCTTAGGCGACATGACTGGGAGGTAGCCCTGCTTGGCTGCTCAGACCTTCAGGCCCTGCAGGCCTTGGTTCAGTGAGCCAGGACGGTGCTTCAACCAATGGGGTCTGAGAATAGAGACTCTGCCTAGTCTTTAGGAACCTCTAAAGACATCCTATACCTCTCTTTTGTAATTCATAAACTGCGACTACCACTTTCTAGGACGGATGCTGCACGAGAGCTCCGCAGACTTGCTCGCTGGCAACCCACATCGCAATGAAATCAGCCGCACTTCAAGCATGCCCGACTGTACTCGCTTGACCCTACGCTAAGTCTTCAAGTCCCGTCGAGGTTTCGCCGAGCAGACCAGACCCTGTTATGTAGGCTGTGGTTGGGCGTTGCATTTACCAACACCTACGCTTTCCGCATTGGGATGGCCGACACCGCAGCCTGTGGCCACTGTGGCAAGGAGGAAACCATTCAACATGTTCTTTGTGAGTGCCTAGCGTAGAGTAGGTGGCGACTATGCCTTCGCAGGGAACTCAAGAAATTAGATGATCAGCCTCTGTCGGAGCAGGAAATTCTGCAGTATCGTCAGGATGCGACTTCACAGAAGAGGGCCCTGAAAGCGCTGCTGCACTTTGTGCGATTGACCGGCCTTGCTGAACGGTTGTAGCTGGGACGCCCTTCCAGTGTGTGTTTTCGTTTTTTTTTATGAGTGCGCGTGCGTTTTTTTTTCCTCTCTCTAACCCCTCTTTCTTGCCCCTACTTCCCCACCCCCAGCGCTGGGTAGCAAACCAGATGCCAATATCTGGTTAACCTCCCGGCCTTTCCTTTCTCACTCACTCTCTCTCTCTCTCTTGCTTTTCACCACCACTCCCTTTGACTAACGCACCTGTGGCTCCACGTTCTTTAGGTTGACGGGCACACAATTTTCTCGCTCACTGCTCCATAATTTCTTTGTAGGTTCGTGTGTTGTTTTTCGCCCTGTGAATTGTTTCACGTTGCATCATAAACGTTTTTTCTCACAAGCATTGCATTAAAAGCTCTGAAAGAAACGAAATAGCTAAATAGGTTGCATCGGAAACGAAAGCAGATCATGTACGAGAGCGCATGCCGAAGGCTTCCAGGGCGTTCTTTTTTCTCTTCATGGAGCAGCAGCCCACGCTGTTGCTGGTCTACACGCACGCGCAGTCTAAAATCTCTTCGAGCAGACACAGAGTTATGGGGTGGTCGTTCAATGCCGAGTAAATCCCTGCCGCTCTTTCCAAACGAGGCCCACACGCTGCTGTTTTGCCGACTGTGTGCAGAACATTGTGCTCTAACGCCAGCTGCGTAAAGCGCATAAAGCCGGAACATGCTTCATCTCCACGCCGTTCACGCGGAGCACACCGAAAATCGCCGGGTGCGCCGACTACGCCATGACGCCGGACTAAGTTATCCGCTTTTAACCATCGTAGCTCGACCAAGTGGAGCCTGGTCGTGCGTTCACACTACGATGCACTATATCTTGGTCTTAAAGTTAGAAAGACAAATACTGCGGCGATCTAACGTGCTCTTTCATTGTAAAAGCAACAGATGCTCCTCCTTAGGAGGAAGTCTAAGGCGAATGAACAAATACTATATTGCTAGAACAAACGATATATTGCTAGAATATATTGACAAAATCTTTACCTATTTTCCCAGTAGGCTCTTCAGCAGTGGTATTTGAGTTTTCATTATTGATGTTTCCATGTGGTAAGTCGTTCTGATTGCCTCCTAAAACAAAAGGTTGGTTGTGTAAATCAAACAGGAAGTCAGTGGCAGATATTAGAACTCACTTGTGAAGCGCCCCATTACAGTTTCGATGAATTGTCACGGACTATCTATTAGTGATCAAGGGCGACTACCAACTTCTTCAGATTTCGCTAGACCAGAGGCGACGCAATGTATACATAACTCACCGACGCAAACTCACCAGAGGCGACGCATGGCATATCTTGAATGCGATGAATTTCTTAGAGATGTCAAGGCGCTCAACTATTCATCTAACTACCTATTTCAGGCTGTTCCCATGATCACATCCTTCAAAACTGGCTTGAGAGGGTGAGAGAATTGTAGGCATATATCTGGTCATGACATGAATAGTCTGAGAATCTTGTCCCCTACATCATCGCACTCTTTTTCGAAACAGTTTGGACAAACACCCGTTTACGACGAGCCGCCATGTACGCGTGATAAACAACTTGTATCTGCTCAGGAATGGTGAGAACAGGCAATAGTAATTTAACTGTCAGAGTGGTAATTCAAAGTAACATTCGCAGCGTTCACTCGAAGAAAGCAAAAAATTTATAATTGCATCCCAGCAGCAATTGCACTGAAGCATCCTACATGGCCGTGAAGTGTTCTACCAAAGAGCTATGCCAGGTCCAGAAAGTGCTTGGCAATAACACCCTATGCAGGCGTAATATGACATTAGGAGTTTTGAGTTCCAACATTGATGTATATTACAAAAAACGCCGTAGTGAGGGGCTCCGGAAATTTTGATCATATGGTGTTTTTTAACATGCACGGACATCACAAAGTTCATTAACTTCTACCATTTCACCTCCATTGAAATACAGGCACCGGAATCGCACCTGTGACTTTCGGGTCAGCAGACGAGAACCGAAACTGTTGCTCCACTGCGGCGAACAAAGGGCAATGTCCGTGCAACATAAATTGTGGTTGTAATAATGGATTTGAGATTTTATAACAAAGCATCAAACCCTATATGTGTAGTGCAAAGATAAAGAAGCCATGTCCTTTTAACGTCAGTTGTGGTTGAAGTGCTAGCTGCGCTTTCATAGAAGTCTAAGCCCCATATTCACAAACCAACCTTGGCATTGCCTCACGTTTTCCTCAAGTTCCTGTACTCTCTACGTGTGTTATAAGCTCACAGATATTATAACAAGGTAAACGATAACGACAAAATTAGTTCATGCATACGGGCCAACTTTGTTCATCAAGCGCAATAAAGGCTTAAAACCGATAAGGAATACTCGAGGTAAGGTTGAGGTTGGCTTGTGAGTACGGGCCTAAGAAATGATTCATTTGTATTACCGTGGCTTAGTAATCTATATTGCTTCACTGCTTGATCTCTGAGCAGTGCGATAATAAAAGTTGCGTATGACCTTCCCACTACTGCACCGTATTGTGAAGTACGCTTAGATAACCCAGATACCTGACATGTGGCGTTTAACATCTGAAAACTACCATGTGATTATGAGAGACGCCGTATTGGATGACTCCGGAAATTTCGACTACCTTGGGCTTTTTAGCGTACACCAAAATCTGAGAACAAGGGCCAACAGCATTTTCGCCTCCGTCTAAAATACAGCTGCTGCAGCCGGGATTGGATCCCGCGACCTGCGGGGCACCAGCCGAGTATCTTATCTACTAGACCACCACGGTGGTGCTAATTCAGATACCTGAGCTCTAACGTGAGTGCCTATAAAATACGTCAGATCATATGTGAGAATTTAAGGCTGGGCTGGTGCTGCCACTATCCCTGACCGAGTGACCGCTGGCGACTCGCGGTCAGAAAGCGGCTCAAAACAACCGGTGTTCAAACCTGCGTGTGAGCTGTACACGTTGCCGCATCAAATTCACGTCTGCTTGTATATATGTTGCCTTGCCATAGCCCCGTAAGATAACCTGAAATAACCTGTTCCGAGCCACAGTTGTTGGTTAAGAGCTCAATGACTGCAGTCGCGCCTCTGAAAAAGGCAACAGTGATTGACTGAGCTGAAATGGACGCCTCACGAAAAAAAAAAAAAAACACGTACAACCAGTCGCTTTGAGACTGATTTAGGCACGTGTTTGTCGCTAGTTGGTGTGAACAAGCCCTTTATTGTCGATGCAGGCGATGTGCGATCGAAAGCCCACCATCTTAACACAGCGACATTTACAAAAAACCAACGAACAAGCAAGCAAAGGCATTTCAATTCAGCTCGCAATGTTAGGGTCAAAGCCAAAAAAAAAAATACACCAAAGAACTGCTGGAGAACTGTTGCGCGTAAAACTGATTCCCCAGGATGGATTATGCCGAATTTCAAGTGCCGAGCACTTTAGAGGGCTGATCTTTCATATGCCATCGTAGGCTGTAATTGTATGCTGTCGTCGTCGCTTGGTGTAACTAAGGCAAAACAACATATAGCACAGCCAGCAGTAACATATTGAGTGCGCGCTCATGACAAAAAGAAGTCTTCTTGCCATCTTTGATGATGCTTCCCATCTTTGAGTGCTTTAATGATGATATTAGGAGAAGACAATTTTACTAAGGCTAGGGAAACACAACGCACACAAAGTATCAAATTTGCGGGATCAAATCCTCGCGGTGGCGGCTACATTTTCGATGGAGGCGGAAATGCTGTAGGCCCGTGTACTCAGATTTGGGTGCATGTTAAAGAACCCTAGGTGGTCGAAATATTCGGAGCCCTCCACTACGGCGTCTCTCATAATCATACGATGGTTTTGGGACGTTAAACACCACAAATCAATGAACGTAATAAATTGAAAAACGAAGTAAGCAAGATGTAGAAAGAAAGGTAAAGAAAAAATGAAGCATTGGAAAGAAATATTTGTAAAGAGAGAACAGAAAAAATATTGGCAGATTCCCTGTACAGTGGGAATCAATGATATGCGAAGCATGAATGAGAAATGTCGATAAGTCACTTTACAATCAGCACAAAATTACGAGGGGAAGTAAATTATGCCGTACATGACTTCCGTGCCATGGTTATCATGTTCGGATGTGTTGCTTATCTTTGTCATCTACTCACGTCACGTGATACCAAATTTAGTATATGTGGAGCTAGCAAAACGGCCGCGAGCACGCTATGAGCGTGGTATGTTGTCATGTTCCTACATGATACGCGTGTCACGATTATCAAGGTTGCACCAGTCATATATTTCGTCAACAATTGATGTCACGTAACACCAAATTCGGTATATGTGGAGCTAGCAAAACGGCCACTAGCGCATGGTTAATGGTTCAATATACTCCAACGTAGCGTTGACGCACTCGAACTCTAGGCACAGCGACGTTACGTTAGCAAAACGCGAGCACTTATTAAATGCGAAGCATTTCTTAGCGAACTTCCGCGACTTTGAGCGTATCATCTATCTATCTATCTATCTATCTATCTATCTATCTATCTATCTATCTATCTATCTATCTATCTATCTATCTATCTGTCTATCTATCTATCTATCTATCTATCTATCTATCTATCTATCTATCTATCTATCTATCTATCTATCTATCTATCTATCTATCTATATCTATCTATCTATCTATCTATCTATCTATCTATCTATCTATCTATCTATCTATCTATCTATCTATCTATCTATCTATCTATCTATCTATCTATCTATCTATCTATCTATCTATCTATCTATCTATCTATCTATCTATCTATCTATCTATCTATCTATCTATCTATCTATCTATCTATCTATCTATCTATCTATCTATCTATCTATCTATCTATCTATCTATCTATCTATCTATCTATCCAACCGCCTACGACTTTTAGCTCTCCTAGCCGTTTCAATAATAGTATGGATATAAAACTTGGAACCGCATAACATGACTGTATGAAGAACACATATGGTTAGTCATAACATGAAAATCATGATATACATGTCATGAATGTCATTACAATGCATGGTCCTGCAGCTCTTGCGGTGGTTTCGTTCACATGGTATGTTGCAAAACTGGTATGGTATGACATGATTGCATGGCGATTATAAGCGGCAGGCCCTAACATGAAAATCATGACATGCGCGTCTTGTAACAACATGACTACATGCCAAGCTCATGACGCGCTCGCGGCTGTATTTGCTAGCGTAACATATGATAAATTTGGTATTACGGGACGTGAATTGATGACGAAGGCGTGATACTGGTGCAAACATGATAAACTTAAGATGCGTTCATGTAACAACATGACTACATGTTACTCTTATGATGCGCTCGCGGCCGTTTCGCTAGCTTCACATGTGCCAAACTTGGTATTACGCGACGCGAATGGACGACATAGGTAAATGACACATCCAAACATGATAATCACAACATGCGTGTCATGTAACAACATGACTATATGCAACACTCATGATGCGCTCGCGGCCGCTTCGCTAGCTTCACATGTACCAAACTCAGTATTACGCGCGGCCAAGAAATTACGAAGGTATGTGACTGGTGCAAATATGATAATCATGAGATGCATGTCATGCATAGCTGCATTCGTCCTGTATAGCTGCATCATTGCGTGTATTGACATGCCCCACTTCTTCCTCCGAAGAAGTTGAAAAGTTGGGAGGCACTTTTTCAGAGTGACCACATGAGGATTCCAGCAGAGATTTCGATCAATGCTGACTCCCAAGAACCTCTGTGTGTGGGTGTAGCAGACGTTTGTCCATTGATGGTGATGGGATATGACGTCATTGTCTTCCGCGTGAATGCAACCAGCGCCAATTTGTCTGGAAAAATCTCGAGGCTTTGCTCTCTAAGGTACGCCGAAATAGAGTTCGCAGCTTTCTGAAGTTTCGCACGTATCTGCGGACGTGTTACACCAGATGTCTGAACGCCAATATCGTCTGCATAGACAGATCTCTACATAGACACTGTTATAGTTTCCACGAGGTCAATCATGACAAGACTGAATAGTGGGGGGCTGAATGCACCACTTGGGTAACACCGCATTGAATGTAATGCTCAGATGTCAGCCCATCATCAGTTTCCATAAACAATGATCTCATATGAAGGTGGCAGCAGATCCAGCGGTACACTCGCCCACCCAAGCCAAAGAACTCGAAGGCATCAAGTATGGCTTCATGGGAGACATTGTCATATGCTGCTTTGACAAAAAAAATGCTATAGGTAGCCATCGGCTCATTTTTTAGTGTTGTACGTATGTCACGAGATCAATGACGTTGTAAATGGACCCACGAAGACGAGGAAAGCCGGCCATGTCGTCTGGATAAATCTGTATCATTCTAGGAACCACTCGAGTCTGGCAAGAATAATTCACTCCATCAGCTTGCCCACGCAACTACCCAGCGCCATTGGTCCGTATGACGTCAGCTCTAGAGGTGATATTCACGGTTTAAGAATTGGAACCAAACGGCTTGTTTTCTATTCTCTGGGAAGAGCTCTAGCTCGCTGAGACTCATTAAAGTCGTCCAGTAAGGCACTACGTGCGTGATCACCAAGGTTGCACTATAGGCGGTATGATATACCATTTGGCCCGAGCGACGACTACCGATTACAAGAAGCAAGAGCTGCGTCCAGCTCTTCCGTCGAAAAAGGCAGGTCTATGCACGAATCAAGGAAGTGTGGTGCAGTAGCAGCAGTATGGACTCCTGTGCAATGTGGTGGGCCTGCAATCTTCCTACAAAAACCTTCCGCTATATTGATGTCCTTTCTACGTTGGAAAATTGCCAGGGCTTTAAACGAAAAACATTTTTCGGGAAATGTGCGTAGGCCTCGCACGGTTCGCCATATTTGAGAGAGGGGTTTGCGAGGGTGTAGAGAATCGCAAAACTTTGCCCACCGTTGGAACTTCAGTTTATCCATACGGCGCTGGATCTTCTTTTGCATGCGCATTGATATGCGTCGATGTTCAATGGACCTTGTGCGCCGATATGTGCGCTCTCACGCCGACAAATCGCGCGAAGTCGCTCAAAGTCTACGTCCATTGCCGAGGGCCTTGAAGAGCACGTCAGCGAGCACATCGCGCTTTGTGCTGCTTCTTTGATCGCTTGCTCCATACCAGAGGATAAGCTGTTTGCACATGCGTATTCTATGTTGGTTTTGAATGCAGACAAATTGATCCTCTGGTTGGTTTTCGGTGGTTGACCACTGGTGAAGTCTTTGATGTGGATATAACTGGGGATGTGGTCACTCCATGCATCTCGATGTCTAAAAACCACTTGACGCTTGTGGCGAAGCGACGGGACACAAGTTTCAAGTCCAAGCAGCTACTGTACGTGGACCCTCGTAGAAATGTATACGGCTCCCATCATTAAGCAGAGAAAGTTCATGGGCCGACACAAATGAAGCCCGTTTCCCGCATGCGACATTGACTTTTGAGCTACCCCAGATAGACTGGTGGGCATTGAAGTCCCCTGTAATTATCCATAGGCCCAGCATGCTCGCAAGTATTTCATCCGGTCTTTTTCAATAAAAACTAGCTGAAGGGCATAGGTAAACACACAGTAATGGGAAGGCGAGGGTTTTTCGCTGTACAGTCAGGGAAACATACTGGTTTTCGTCGTGTGGTGGCGCAGGATGAATAGCGTAAGTAAGCTAGCGACGAATGTACACAATGACCTTGCTGCTTTAATTGCAGATTTGGGACAGAATTGATACGTATTGGGAAAGTCTGATTGGGTTTGTTGAATTTGGTTCACAAACCGCGATGACTGGAATACGGTTCAAGAACACGTACTGACTAAAATCAGAAATCTGTGATCTAAGTTCTCTTGCGTTCCACTGGATAACTGATGCTTCCCTGACCTCTTTGCGGAACGATTGTTAATCTCCTGCCATGGTTCTACGTGAGGGTGGTGGGGACTGGGCTCAATGCGTCCAGCACCTGTAGGCCACTTCGAGTAGTTGGAATTCCTAGGCTTCTCAGTAGGTCTGCAATGACAGCGACCAGAGATCATAGCGTCGGGATAATCTGCCGATCTACCCTTGACACATCCTCAACGGAAGTAGGCTCGGAGGAAGCTGTAGGGTGGTCAGGCCTGAAAAAGGGCTCCTTCACAGGCTGCTCACGAAGAAGTGTAGGCCAGCCATCCGCAGTTATGAGCTTGTTATCCTCATTTCGCTTCGTGTTTACTGTTTTGCTGGTATTCGAATAAGACCAGCAGGTCAAACTACTGCAGTTTAGTGAAATATAACTAGGCACACAAAAGACCAACGCCATACGAGCGCAGGAATTTTAGGTGATGTGTAAGCAATTTCTAAGCATGCGTACCTTACGATTAAAAAAAAAACAAGTATTATAGATACAATTATATCACGTTTGTGTGATTGATATTGTTTTCATAACGCTTACATATCAGACACCGCTCGCGCTAAGTACTCCGCCTTCGCCGTTGGTGCAGTAAGCCGTGGTTCATAGTCATCTTTAACAGATATTCGTTATTGCGTTCCGTGAATAAAATGTTCGCAAAAAAAGATCACCGATAATTATGATGCTGCCTAATGTGAGTTTTTAGCTGAGCTGTCAAGGTGTTTTAGTTTTGGGAGAAGTTGAGACAAACAATTTTAGAGATACATGTTATCGCTGCAAACGACTATTTTTTTTTGCAACACTCATTCTAGGGAACATATGTCCACCACCCTATTATTGAAATGAAAGAAGGTTTATGGTAGAAATTGGAAGCGGAGATGTGTTCGACTTGCTGCTTGATTGCTTCATCAAGACCAGGTCTATGCAAGTGTTTCGTGAGGTAGTCCCATCAGTGGGTTGAGTTACAATAGAGAGGAGCGGAATGTTCTTGTGTAGAAGTTGTAGGAAAATCTCGTTTGTTTTATGTGTATAATAAAGTCACCAACAATTAACTTTAGTGCGGATTGATCTTTGGTTAATGCGAGGTGTGAATGCGCAACGTCTTTCGTAAGCTTAGCGGGAACGAAGTAAACCCCCACCACCAGCAAGCCATTACTCATTACGGCAGCCAGTTCGCCAACCTCACCTGAGGTACCAAATATTTCGATGAATACCAGGAGCACCCGTACGCAAGTATATAGCCACTACCACTCCTTTCTTGTGGTCTCTGCGAGTGCCACAACAGTTTTGGCAGTCTTATGACTTGTAGGCGCTATTTGGGATCCATCTAGCTTTCAGCAAGGTAAAATAGACAGGCATGCCGAACAGTTGAATAGCGATGCATGTGTATGTGCGGCACATACACATACATCCTTTGTATGTGCGGCAAGGTGGTTAATATTGAGCACTGAGACCAATGGGAGCTGTTGCTGCGCTCTTATGGCGTAGCACATAGCACTTGCACACTGAAACCAATAAAATTTACCAGCTGGGGTTTTGTCCGGATTGAGTTTACTGCGGTAGAATCAGTAGCCATTGTCTACATTTTTGAGATAGAGCCGTTCGGTGTCTCTAGCAGAGCTATGTATACGACTCTTCTTCATTGCTTGCCCAGTTTTTGTGGCACAAACTCGTTCGCGTAGTTACGCGACAAAGACGACGCCGCTTAACACAGTAACGGGCATGCAAAAGATGCGCTCCAAAAACGTGTATTTTCATAAACAAATGGAAGAATATATTTACCTATTGCTGAGCCATTCCCAGATCCAGGCACATGACCAGGTAGAAAGTGCAAACCTCCAGCTGGTACGCCGTTTCCAACGTTGTATAAAAATCACGACAGTTTTGTGTCAGAATTATAGGGAAAAAAGATCACGCGTAACTTTTAGTAGTGCGAAGAAAAATTTTAATGCATTATCTACTGCATTGCAATAGAGATGCTAAGTGGCTAGTGGTCTTATCAGTAATTGAGAGCTTTGTTGCCTCCTCTATAAACTACAGAGATTACATGCAGCGTGATTAAGATGTTCATTGTGGTTGCTTTATGGTCATTATCTCTCGAAAGTGGAGATATGGTATGGAACCTAACCCAATTACTCACCAAATTTTGTAGTGCTCTGTGTTAGCAGGCCTATCGAATGACATAATATATAGTTATAACCTTACTGGATTATTTTTAAACTACTAAACACATGAGTTAGTCAAAAAATAAAGAAATAAAGGAAGTGTGAAAATGGTTTTAGTTTGCGGTATTAAAGCTAGTGCTTGGTGATATAATTTTTCACTTTTGTTATAAATTGGAGAGCAAAAAAAAAAAACCCAGGCAGTAAGCCGTCAGCGTCGCAGCTCAAATAAGATACAATAGCGGAAACACTGCAGCCACAAGTATCAGGAATCCTCTGCCGGCTTGACGTTCAACTACTCTTACCTTCCCTAGATGATGATTGCTGGAAGAATGTTTGGCCATGCTCTCAACGCTTGTTTGTCACACTATACTACGGAAGCTACCAGGACGTTTGTTCACGTAGTAAATGCTTATGCACGATTAAGTACACCTGGAGGAGTGATATGTTTATGTATGATACAGCTTGTTCCTTACCATCACTATTGGCAGTGGGTCCATTTTCTCCTATTTGATTCTGCGCAATGGTTTCTTTCAACCCTGAAAATGACATCTGTGTTAGGGGCAATGAAACAGACATAGACGGAAAGTGGAAGTCCGTAGAGAAATACTCATTAGGCGAGTAGTATTTCATTGCTGAATTATTCGCAGCTTTTGTGGGCTTTCTTGTTTCAAGTTAGCACTCATACTGAGCTGAAATAAATACTTTAGGCGTACAAATGCTTGCAGTTTTTATACAGTGATGCGGTTCAGCACAAACGAGCAACAGGTATGATTTTTTTAAGCGAACCCTTACATAAATGGCTGGGGATGTTGAGTAGAACCCCTAGTAACAATCTAATAGCATTGGTAACCGTCTATTAACAATTGCGCTCTAGTAACAATAGTTATTAGGCAGTCTAAAAACCTCCTCCATGCTATTTTATAAAGACTATTTTATGTACGCCATCTATAGGTCTCCTTCCTACTATTGCATAAATACTATGATGCAGACCACCTAAAAGCCTACTAACAAATTTATAAAAACTTTATCATTTAGGCTGTGTAAAAGCATCCTTTTTAATATTTTGTCAAACTTCATAATGTAGACCGTCTAAGTGTCTAATGCATGCCCTGAAGTCTCATTAATAAGTGCAATTTTTAATTTTACCTCGAGAAGTTTATTAAGCTCTAAATAAGTATAAGAAGTCATAGAACATTTAACCTCCCCTTCTCCTGCCCTAAAACAAGTATGGCGTGCTATTTACACGTACTCGTAGATGCACGCATAAAAACTTTGAATACGCACTCTGATGCATTCATGCCTAAGAGTGCGTATTTAGAAAAACTTTTTACGCTAAAAGCTTGAAAGAATACTTTGGTGAGTCCTGGTGCTGGCCATATTAGGGAACATGGTGGTAACTGATTACTAAAGAAAAAAGAATACTAAAGCGGGCATCATGAGTTTATCCTATGATGCTAATGGTAAGTAGATATAATCTCATTTCCACTTTTTGGAACTGTTAGCTCGTAAAATATTTCGTAACGCCGAGTAGTCCGAACAGTAATATTCATTATCACGAACTGGTGCGCACTCGTTTCGTCCCCTTTGGAACAGGCTCGCACAACGCTTGTGCCATTTGTCAAGCATGGAATAAAAAAAAAACTGCCTTATACCAGCCTGCTACGTGACTAGAAATCACGGAACATCACGCAACCTTTAGTCATGCGGCTAAAAAATCAGAGCTTCACCGCAAAAGCGAAGCAAGGAACGCAATAGCTACAAATTGGAAGGGCACGCGCAGAATGGAAAGCATATCGAAACGTGCCCCGTGTTTCTCACGCGCAAACGACACACAAAACGTACTCACAGGGGCAGATGCACGGGAATAAGCGACTCATTTGTAACTCCACTGTGGCTGAAAAGCGCACGCTTTGCGCAAACAGATACTGCAATGATTGCAGTGATATTTGTGCGCCCGTTAACTACAACAAAATTGTTCCAGGCAAAGCCCGAGGCCAACAAAGACGTACGATCCTCCCCACGAGGTAAAGGCGCGTGAGTAAGCATCGCCCCTCTCCTCTAAGCGGGCAAACTACGCGTTGTTGTGACTGGGGGAATTTGTCGGGCCTTGAGCCATCCAAGGGTCAGGGCGAAGACGGGCCGAGGAGCCGGAGCTGATAACTTGAACGATTTATTTACACTATTTTACATGATGTTGAAGGTAGCGTGTTACATGGAGTAAGCATCATACTAGATGATGGAAGGAAGCTCTCTCCCGAGCGTCCTGCGCTCGCGTTTTTATGCCCCTGAAGAGAGAAAGTCACACCGCCTCCTTCCCAACCTGGGAAGGGAGGAGAGGCCCGCCCAGTTCGCTGCCCGGCGAGGGTATAACACACACAATACACGACACCACTGGCACAGTGCGAGAACGGGGAGTCGGACGCGCCGAGATGACTCTTCGAGGAAACATCGCTCGGGAAAGGCGCCATGGAACGTGAGGAATGTCCCCGAAGATGAATACAAAGCGCTCGGCTCATTGTCCGCTGAATGTTGACGACCCAAGCAATGACCACTCCCTCTAGGCAGCCCAGACAGCGAACAGCCCCCCCCCACCGGTAATCTGTCGGTCGTGCGTGCCCAAAGGGCTTTTTGGCAAGACGAGCCGACGACTCCAAGGAATTCGCAGTACTACTGCTGTGTTGTTGCCGATTCTGGACGTCTCAGGACGCTCTGCGAAGCCGGAACCATTCCACGCGTCCAAGCGGCGCCCAGACATGGGGGCCGATCACAACAGCTCGTCCGCCGCCGGGAAAAAGGACTCGTAGATGGGCAGCCCAACGCTGCACCTTGAAGAGGCCTGGCAGCGCAGCAGCTCTGGAACGGCTGCGGCTCAGGTTTTCTCTCTCGCTCAAGTGGGGTCAGCAGGTCCGTAAGTAGTACTCTCCGTCGAAGGGGCCCCCGCAGGTCGAAGGCTGGGACTGACATTAGTGATCAAATCCGCACAGTACCCAAGCAGCGACAAGGCGGTACACCACCCCTCCCGAGATATGCCAGGCTACTGAACTCTTAGCCCGTTGTCGGCATAAAAGCAGCCACACTAGAACGTTGCCTGGAACGTCCCCAAACAAAGCAATATGGCAACGCTCCTAAAGTTTTGAAGAATTACCTTAAATAAATTGCACTCAAGCCGCAAGTCGCATAGCCTTGAGGCAAATGGCGAGTGAGAAGTGAGAAGGTCGGGAAACTCAACTAACAAATTATATCCCTTTCTCAACGTCTGGCCGTGGCAGGCAGACTAAGTAACAGGTTCACCA
The DNA here is from genome assembly GCF_013339725.1 of Rhipicephalus microplus. Classification (NCBI taxonomy): domain Eukaryota; kingdom Metazoa; phylum Arthropoda; class Arachnida; order Ixodida; family Ixodidae; genus Rhipicephalus; species Rhipicephalus microplus. The sequence goes on from NC_051168.1 coordinate 74,319,133, forward strand.
TGCAGTAAAGGTTAAAAAAAAATCCAAAACGAAAAGATACACGGAATGACATAACAAAATAAAAAACCCGGGCTGTCGTAACTCAATCGGAATGCGCTTGCTCCTTCAAGGGAACCGCCTCCGGGAATTTTGTGGCAGGACATATCAAGGTTAAGATGTAGCGGTACCCTGACTTTGTCACAGGCAGGGGGCCCACAACGTCCACGACAAGGCGGCGGAAAGGTTCACTAATGAGTGGCACCAACTTTAAGGGCGCTTTCTGCTGGTCGTGTGCTTTGCCTATTCTTTGGCACACATCGCAGGATTGCACATACCTCTCGGTATCCTTGAAACAATTGGGCCAATAAAACTCCTAAGTAGACGAGTCTTCGTTTTCTTTTTGCCAAGATGGCCCGACCACCCGCCACCGTGACACAGCTCCAGTACTTTGGCTCGGTATTTCTGCGGAACCACTAATTGATCATAGTGCACCCCCTTCGAGTCTTTGTACTGACGGTACAAAATTCCGGCGCGGCGGTGCAAAAAGACGTTCTTCCGCGCCAACCCCTCCTCCACCATATCGCTCAACTTTTGCAGCGTTTTATCCTCGGCCTGTTCCGCAGCGATAACCTCCGGGCTTACTTTCGATAGCTCCAAGAACCCGCCCATGCAAGGTAGCACGGAAAGAAGGTTAACTTCCTCGCTGGCCTCACTGGAACTCTTAAAGCTGCTTTCGCCATTGCTCGGGACGTTCTCCTGATTCGCGTCTGCCCTTGTTTCGTCGGGGGCCTGTGCCTCTCTATTTTGGGAACTGCCGAGCTCCTTTGCGATCTCCTTTGCCTTAGACCGCGTTAGAGCATGTACAGTGTGTTCTCCAAAGCTCAGACCTTTCTTTCTTAACAGGTCCTCCGAGTGGTTAGAAAAAAGGTAACCGTACTGCTTCGGCACACTTTGTGACACGGCAGCCTCTGTTTCCAGTTCTCCGAAGGGACCCTTGATGAGGACTTTGGCCACTGGCAGACACACACTGTCTTCCTGCGCTACCTGTCTGATCCACGCGCAGTCTCCGGTGAACCCATCCGCGGGCACGTAAGATGGGTGTATTACATCCATAGTGGCCGCAGAATCGCGTAGAACCCGGCAATTTTGCCCATTGACAGTCATCTCTCTTAAGTACGGTTCAAGTAACCTCATGTTCTCATCAGTATGGTTAAAAAGGGAGAAAACGAGTTTTTCCTTACGGCAACCCACTGCTAAGTGCCCCGGTTCATTACATCGATAGCACACAATGGGTTTCTTTGCCTTAAATGCTCTGTCGCGATTCTTATCCTGTTCTTTCTCTTTGCCAGCGCGTCCACTCATGGTCGATTCCCTGTGCGTGTCTTTTTCATTCGTCCCTCCTGGTGCAATAGGGGCATAACTGTTGCGCTCAGACTGCTTAGAATTCTCACGGTATGGTTTCTTTGCGGGTTTGTTGCGCTCTCTTATTTCCTCACGCCTCATGGTGTACTCTTCAGCCAGTTCTGCGGTACGCTCCAAATTCTTTTCCCCGGGCTGATCTAATACCCATAAGCGTGCTTCGTCACTTAGAACGTTCAGGAATTGCTCCGTGCAAATCAACTCGACTACCTTGTCATGGTCTCCAAAAGCTCCCTCGCCCTTAAGCCACTCGGTGAGATTGCACCTCAGACTGTATGCAAAATCGGCAAATGATTCACTGCTACGTTTGCTACTATTTCTGAAACGTCGTCGGAAAGCTTCAGCAGACAGCCGATACCTCTTTAGTAGCGCACGCTTTACAATATCGTAGTCATTCGCCTCATCTCGCGGCAAACGAGCCAGTACATCCGCTGCCTCGCATGGAAGCACGGTCAAGAGCATTTGTGCCCATAACTCACGCTCAAACTTGCCTTCGCAACTTCTCTCAAAATTGACCAAAAATAACCCGATATCCTCTCCCATCTTAAAAGGATTCAGGAGGTCTTTTATTTTTGGTGCCTTGCTTACTGGAGCATTGAGTGTTGCGCCTCCTGAGGTAGTTGCCCGAGCTATTTCTAAGTCTAGGCGCTTCTTATCCAGTTCGTGCTTGCGCTCGCGCTCGCGCACGCGTTCCTGCTCTTCTTTATGGCGCTCGCGCTCCTGATCTTCCCTTTGTTTTTTATATCCTCCCACAACTCCACGATCTCCTCGTCATCTCTGCTTGCCTCCATAGCCCTGATGACTTCCGCCTTTTTAAGATGTTTCCCGCAATCAATCCCGAATTCCCCGCATATCACGTCTAGGTCCGATCTGTGCAACTTTCTCCAAGCCATGGCTGCTACTTTTCTGCCGACAAGTTTCTCAAGGGAAAGCGTTGAAGCAAGGTTCCCGTGAACAGGCTTCCAACACTCTTGTTACCAGGAAGAACTAATTTAAGCCTGGCAACTCTCAAGGAGAAAAGGTCGTGCACTCACCAAGCCGGAGTCGAATTCCTGCGCAGATCATCTCACCGCTGCCATCCACTGTTGTGACTGGGGGAATTTGTCGGGCCTTGAGCCATCCAAGGGTCAGGGCGAAGACGGGCCGAGGAGCCGGAGCTGATAACTTGAACGATTTATTTACACTATTTTACATGATGTTGAAGGTAGCGTGTTACATGGAGTAAGCATCATACTAGATGATGGAAGGAAGCTCTCTCCCCGAGCGTCCTGCGCTCGCGTTTTTATGCCCCTGAAGAGAGAAAGTCACACCGCCTCCTTCCCAACCTGGGAAGGGAGGAGAGGCCCGCCCAGTTCGCTGCCCGGCGAGGGTATAACACACACAATACACGACACCACTGGCACAGTGCGAGAACGGGGAGTCGGACGCGCCGAGATGACTCTTCGAGGAAACATCGCTCGGGAAAGGCGCCATGGAACGTGAGGAATGTCCCCGAAGATGAATACAAAGCGCTCGGCTCATTGTCCGCTGAATGTTGACGACCCAAGCAATGACCACTCCCTCTAGGCAGCCCAGACAGCGAACAGCCCCCCCCCCGGTAATCTGTCGGTCGTGCGTGCCCAAAGGGCTTTTTGGCAAGACGAGCCGACGACTCCAAGGAATTCGCAGTACTACTGCTGTGTTGTTGCCGATTCTGGACGTCTCAGGACGCTCTGCGAAGCCGGAACCATTCCACGCGTCCAAGCGGCGCCCAGACATGGGGGCCGATCACAACAGCGTGTGAGATCAGATCGCGCGCCGCCGCGCGATGCGGCAACGCGCGCTCATTGCACCATCTTGCCAGTAATGCTAAGAGCATGGCAATTCCACCCGAGTCCTGTCAGTAGAAGTAACTGGTAGATAGAAATAGCTTGCCGTTTGAACTTCGAATGGCGTGCTCCTAGGTGGTTCAGTGGTTGAGGCCTCGTAGTCACGATTTAAAGGACCCAAGTTTGATTACACGCACTGAAGTCTTTTTTTTCTGAATTTTTTTTCTTTCTTGCTTTATCACATGACTCCGTACCTAGCAGCGCTTCAAGCTTTCTTATGAACATCAACGGAGACTTCGCCAGTGTTGTGACACGCTTGAGTGCTCCACATGCCACCAGCAATACACCGGTCACACCAAAGCGTCATTCAGATTGGGTTTTACCAACCGTAGAGGCCACGCTTCTAACCTACCTAATCTTCCACTATCAAAACATGTCCAGATGCCAGGTCACTCCCTTGCAAACATCGAGGCTACCATACTACAGTCTGGATTTAAAGCTCAACATGACCAAGAAGTTCGTGAATCTTATCTCATCGGTAACTTCCACAGTCGTCACGCTGGCACAAAGGAAAGCATTGGACATGTCACCTTTCCTTCTGGGTAACAAAGGTATTCATAATTATTCGCTAGGCTCCCCCCTCCCGTCACACACTTTTTTTCCTGCACTCCCCACCCTCACCTTTTTTTTTCACCGCATATTGCATTAAAATTGACTGTTCTATTGTTTATATAGCGACGATAGTGACTTGTAAAAATTTGTTTGCTGAACTTTCAGTAATTTTATGTGTGCTGTGCCGAATTATGCGCGCATAACATTTGTTTCGCCGCGTATGTCGCCCTAATCTCTCGAGTCTCTTTCGCGGCCTACAGGTTGCGGGATCGAATCCTGGCTGCGGTGGCTACATTTTCGATGAAGGCGGAAATGTTGTAGGCCCGTGTGCTCAGATTTGGGTGCACCATAAAGAACCTCAGGTGGTCGAAATTTCCAAAGCCCTCCACTACGGCGTCTCTCATAATCGTATGGTGGTTTTAAGACGTTAAACCCCACATATCAATCAATCAATCATTATTATTTCGCGGCTTAATCATCGTTCTACTGGTTTATTTGTTTGACTGATGCGATGGCTTCCTGATCATATGTGCCTTGAGTTACAGCACTTGGCACATTAGGTGGCAGATCAGAATGTATTGTTTCCGATGTTTGTTTTGAAACTTCTGACGGTGTCGTCTTTCTTTTTGAGATATGAGTGGCCTTTTAAAGGAGATGCCTTGTTCATTTTTCATTCACTGACGAAGAGAATATATTGCCACGTTCCATTACCCAAGTTCTTGTTATCGTCCCAAAACACCACACGATTCTCAGCGCAAACCGCGCCAACAGTTTTCGAGAATGTTCCGGACTGTAGTAGATCATTTCGATAAGATCACGCCCACTGTGCGACGGTACAGATTGTTCTGGAACCTACGCCACCGCCAGCGATAACGCCAGAACATTCGACAGCAAGAGTATAAATGCCGACGCGCTTCGCCACTTGTCAGTTGTTGATCGAAGGCTGACGCTCCGTTCGATGTTATCAGTCCGAGACTGCCAGCTGTGCGAGACTGCTGCTGTAATTGGATTTTCCGTTTACCGGGCACAGGTTCGCCCAAATAAACAGTTAAATCCCAACACGAAGTCTCCTGTCTTCGGCCACGACACGACCCCGTGACATCTGGTGGAGGTGCTGCTTCGTTCATGTACCGGACGCCCCCGTCAAGCCGTGAACCCAGCCCACGCCGCGGAGATGACACCGACGCCAACCAAGAGCAGCGAACAAGCCGCCGACAGCAAGTGCTACCACCGGAGTACGGGCTTCTACAAGACAAGGCGCGGAAGACCAAGGCCATGACCGCGACTGCAGCGACAATGACAACCGCAGCGTCCCAGCCCACGATGGTCATGCACCAACCCAGGGAACCACCAATTTTCCATGGGTCATCGTTCGAAGACCCGGAGTCCTGGCTAGAAACATACGACCGTGTGGCCGCCCTCAACCATTGGAACCATGACGAAAAGCTGCGTCGTGTGTTCTTCTATTTGGAAGACACCGCAAGGACCTGGCTCAAAAATTGGAAGTCCACGCTCCGAACGTGGGATGTTTTCTGCGGCGCATTCCTGCAAACATTCGCGAGCGTCGCTCGCAAAGAGAGGGCCGCTGCTTTATTAGAGACCCGGGTTCAGCTACCAAATGAAAATATCGCCATTTTCACAGAAGAAATGACCCGACTATTCCGACACGCTGACCCAGACATGCCTGAGGAGAAAAAAGTTCGTTTCCTCATGCGAGGGGTCAAACAGGAGCTCTTCGCGGGACTGATGAGAAACCCACCGAAAACCGTCCAAGAATTTGTAGCCGAAGCGACCACTATCGAAAAGACCCTGGACATGCGCACCAGACAATATAATCGTCGCCTGACTGCAGACTGCGCTGCTGCTCAAGCCAGTAACTCCGGGGACCTGCGTGAAGCGATCCGAGCGATCGTGCGGGAAGAGCTACGCAAGCTGTTGCCTTCGGCGCAGCCTCAAGTGGATTCAATCGCCGACATTGTGCGAGAAGAAGTTCAGCAATCACTTCAAATTCCCCACGCACCGCTGCCCGAGCTGGAAGCTATGAGCTACGCCGCTGCACTGCGCCACAACGCTCCTCCCCGTCCACGCCAAAACGCCGCCTCGTCGCACTTCCGTCGACAGACGCCACCGCCGCCACCACCCCCACCGACGTCATACCGTTCGCCAGCGGCCCAGCGCAGTGCACCGAGGAAGACTGACGTCTGGCGCACCCCTGACCATCGCCCGCTCTGCTACCACTGCGGCGAGGCAGGGCACACTTACCGCCGTTGCCAGTACCGACAGATGGGACTGCGTGGCTTCGCCGTCAATGCACCGCGTCCACAGCCAGGAGAACGACCACGTGACATCGCCGACTACCTGACAGGAACTCGGTGGACACCACGAAGCCCTTCGCGTTCCCCATCGCCCAGCCGCCGCACGTCACCGCACCACCGGCAGTACTCTGGCCCTATGCGGGGCCGGTCTCCTAGCCCGTATCCGGGAAACTAAGGGCAGCAACCGGTGGAGGTGCGGTTGCTGTGCGACGAACTACCGAAAATCCTCCGACGACGACGACGCCACGGAGCTTTCCGAACACAACGCCAACCAGGCAAAGCCCTGACGGCGAAAGCTCATTTACTGAAGGTGGCCTGACGACGCAACATGGAAGCAGCGGAACAAGCCGACGCAGCCGTGACCCGACGCCACGCCCTAACTGTAATGCGAGACGGCGAACTAGCGACCTCGACGTTCTTATCGACAGCCACAGGGTGACCGCTCTCGTCGATACTGGAGCCGACTATTTTGTCATCAGTGGGTCGTTCGCCGCGAATTTAAAGAAAGTTAGGACAGCTTGGAAAGGCCCTGAAATCCGCACAACCGGAGGTCATCTCGTAACGCCTGCAGGAATCTGCACAGCGAGAGTCACTATTAACGGCCGTATTTATTCTACAGACTTCGTAGTCCTACAGCGTTGCTCGAGAGATGTCATCCTTGGTATTGACTTCTTATGCCTCCATGGTGCTGTCATCAACCTAAAAACAAAGTCGATAACGTTATCCACAGAAGAAGCACTACTGCCACGCACGCCGTCAGGACACCATGCCTTGAATGTGCTGGAAGAGCAAGTCACCATTCCGCCTCGGTCAAGCGTCATTATTTCAGTCGGCGCTCCTAAATCACCTGACTTGGAAGGCGTCGTTGAAGGCAGTCAGCATCTGCTGGTCACCCGAAATATTTGCGTCACAAGAGGAATTGCAGAGCTGCGGGGAGGCAAAGCGACGGTTATGCTCACGAATTTCAGCAATGAGTACAAACATGTGAACAAAGGAACAACGGTCGCATACATCGAAGAAATTGTCGAAGCCACCAGTGCTTTCACCCTCGCCGATTCTGCGGAACCTGCTCAGAGGAACCAAGCCGCTCCCATAGCTTTCGACGTCAATCCCAGACATCCGAACGATAAGCAAGAACAGCTCAAGGCCCTGCTCCTGCAATAAGAAGATTGCTTTTCGTCGTCATCGAAAATTCGGCAGACCCCTATCACGAAGCATCGCATCATAACCGAAGAAAATGCCAGACCACTCCGTCCGAGTCCGTACAGGGTTTCGACGCGGGAACGTGATGCCATGAAGAGACAAATTGATGAAATGCTGCGGGATGACATTATCCAGCCGTCCAAGAGTTCATGGGCAACCCCCGTGGTGTTAGTGAAAAAAAAGGATGGGACCCTACGTTTCTGCGTCGATTATCGCCGCTTGAACAAAATCACAAGAAAGGACGTGTATCCTCTCCCACGAATAGACGACGCACTTGATCGGCTCCATAACGCCAAGTACTTTTCGTCAATGGACCTCAAGTCTGGCTATTGGCAAATCGAAGTCGACGAAAGAGACCGAGAGAAGACGGCGTTTACAACACCAGACGGCCTCTTCGAGTTTAAGGTGATGCCCTTCGACCTTTGCTCAGCGCCTGCAACTTTTCAACGCGTTATGTATACAGTACTGGCAGGATTGAAGTGGCAGACTTGCCTTGTGTACTTGGACGACGTCGTCGTGTTTTCCTCGAGTTTCGACGAGCATCTTTGGCGCCTTGAAGCTGTACTTCAAGCCATGAAGACTTCCGGACTCACACTGAAGCCAGGAAAGTGCAGATTTGCGTATGAGGAGCTCTTGTTTCTGGGGCACGTTATCAGCAAGTCTGGAGTTCGTCCCGAACCACGGAAAACAGCCGCCATCGCCGACTTCCCGCCGCCCACAGACAAAAAAGCCGTGCGCCGATTTTTGGGCCTATGCGCCTATTATAGGCGGTTCGTGAAAAACTTCGCCCGCATCGCCGATCCTCTCACTAACCTTACCAAGGCCGACGTGGAGTTCAAGTGGGAAACACCACAGGAACACGCTTTCCAGGAGCTTAAACATCGCCTCCAGACGCCTCCGTTACTTGCCCATTTCGACGAATTCGTCGACACAGAAATACTTACTGACGCAAGCAGTGTAGGTCTTGGCGCCGTTCTTGTGCAGAGGGCTGACGGACTTGAAAGGGTTATTAGTTACGCCAGCCGATCGTTATACAAAGCAGAAGCAAATTATTCCACAACAGAAAAGGAGTGCCTCGCCATCATCTGGGCGACGTCGAAATTTCGCCCCTACCTCTACGGCAGGCCCTTCAAAAATGTGAGCAACCACCACGCCTTGTGTTGGCTAGCCACCTTGAAGGACCCTTCAGGTCGCCTCGCACGATGGAGCCTGAGACTTCAAGAATATGACATTACTGTCATTTACAAGTCCGTCAAAAAACACTCCGACGCCGACTGTCTCTCTCGTGCGCCTGTCGACCAACCGCTACCCGACAACCCGGATGACGACTACTTCTTGGAAACCATAACTACCGACGACTTCGCTGAACGACAGCGGGCCGAACCCGAACTTAAGGCCCTAATAGAATACCTCGAAGGCAGGACCACCGAAGTCCCGAAGGTATTCAAGCGCGCATTTGCGTCGTTCTTTCTACGGAATGGTCTTCTACAAAAGAAAAACTTTTCACCGCTTCGGGCTAAGTACCTCCTTGTGGTGCCTTCAGCTCTTCGACCAGAACTCCTGCAGGCCCTGCACGACGATCCAACGGCAGGGCACCTCGGTGTTTCTCGCACGCTCGCGAGGATACAAGAAAGGTACTACTGGCCACGTCTTACCACCGACGTCACTCGTTATGTGAGGACATGCCGGGACTGTCAGCGACGCAAGACACCGACGACAAGGCCAGCGGGACTTCTGCAGCCAATTGATCCACCTTGCCAACCTTTCCAGCAGATCGGTATGGACCTACTGGGGCCGTTCCCGACGTCGGCTTTCGGAAACAAGTGGATCGTGGTAGCTACCGACTACCTCACCCGCTACGCCGGGACCAAAGCCCTGCCAAAAGGCAGTGCATCCAAGGTAGCTAAGTTCTTCGTCGAAAATATCGTCCTACGTCACGGCGCCCCGGAGGTCCTTATCACCGACAGAGGAACGGCATTCACTGCCGACTTAACTGAAGCGATCTTGGCATACAGCCAAACAAACCACCGCCGGACGACAGCGTACCACCCACAGACCAACGGCCTCACCGAGCGGCTTAACAAGACGATCGCCGACATGCTGTCAATGTACGTCGATGTCGAACACAAGACGTGGGACGCCATTCTTCCGTATGTGACCTTCGCATACAACACGGCGGTGCAGGAGACGACGCAGATATCTCCATACAAATTGGTCTACGGAAGGAGCCCGGCGACGACGCTCGATGCCATGTTACCCAACGTCACCGACGAAGAAAACCTCGATGTGAGCGAGTACGTTCAACGCGCCGAAGAAGCCCGACAACTTGCGCGTCTCCGTATCAAGAATCAACAGACGACCGACAGCCACCGTTGCAACCTTCGACGACGCTTCGTGGAATACCAGCCCGGTGAACGTGTTTGGGTGTGGACGCCGATACGCCGACGTGGACTAAGTGAAAATCTTCTGCGACGGTACTTCGGACCCTACAGGGTGGTTCGACGTCTCGGCCCACTTGATTACGAGGTTGTCCCCGACGGCATCACGAACTCTCAACGACGCCGATCGCGACCTGAAGTCGTCCATGTCGCGCGCCTCAAGCCGTTTCATGCGCGTTAACAAACTGAAACAGTGTTTTTTGTATTATTGTTGTATCGTAATTTATTCATTGTACTTTCTTGCATTATCATTGTACCTTCATCTTTAGTTAAAGCATCGGGACGATGCCTTTTTTCAGAGGGGGGCAATGCCACGTTTCATTTCCCAAGTTTTTGTTATCGTCCCAAAACACCACACGATTCTCAGCGCAAACCGCACCTGCAGTTTTCGAGAAGGTTCCGGACTGTAGTAGATCATCTCGATAAGATCACGCCCACTGTGCGAACGGTACATATTGTTCTGGAACCTACGCCACCGCCAGCGATAACGCTAGAACATTCGACGGCTAGAGTATAAATGCCGACGCGCTTCGCCGCTTGTCAGCTGTTGATCGAAGGCCGACGCTCCGTTCGCCGCTATCAGTCCGAGACTGCTATCTGTGCGAGACTGCTGCTGTAACTGGATTTTCCCTTTACCGAGCACAGGTTCGCCCAAATAAACAGTTAAATCCCAACACGAAGTCTCCTGTCTTCGGCCAGGTCACGACCCCGTGACAATATATATATATATATATATATATATATATATATATATATATATATATATATATATATATATATATATATATATAATATATATATATATATATATATGGGATATGGCACAACGGGAGCGTTGTCAACAAGGATAAATATATTTATTTCCCAAGTTTCGGGAGGGGTCCTCCCTTCATCAGAGGATGAGTTATACTGACATGAGCTTCAAAACTTCGCTGCTGCCGCGTCTCTCTCGCCTTGAAAGATGTTTGCGAGAGTGAGAGGGAACTAAAAAAGGAAAGAAAAAACAAAAAAAGGGGGAAAGAAAAACACGAAAAAGAAAAAAAAAGAAAGTAAAAAAGAGGAAGAACCACTGTCAACACTGAGAACGAAAGCAACTGTTCGTGTACGTCCACATACGGTTCATATCACGTGCTGTTCAGTTCTCGACGTGTGTCGGGCCACCCAAGATTGTCGCCGCGGGGCCGGGAGGGTCCGTGACGGCGTGCCTAAAGAAAGGGTTTCCCCGTAATGGGTCGATCGGCATGCGGCGTGCGTAAAGGAAGGGTTTCCCGTTAATGGGTCGGTCGGCTATTTACCTTTAATCTTCGTCCGTTTCTCTTCAATGGTCATCAAGTGGTAGGCGAACGTAAACACTTTGTATGTGCATGTGAAAAAAAACCAATAAACAAGAAAGGACAGTGTACACGTACGAGTCAGTAAAAAAAAGCATGGTCTCCAGCTATCAATCTTTGTCACCCATTTCTTCCTGGCTTACTTCTCGGAGGCAGTTGAGTTTGTTTTCTGGGGTCCTCGTTGATGCCGGCTACTAATGTTCGAAATTTCAAAATAAAATATGACTCACGCTATTCGCGCTCGCGTCTGTTTGAGAAACCGGACTGCAAAAGAGTTACGCTGATATTTTCAAAACTGTGGCTTGGCAGGCGCAGATGTTGAAATAAAGGTAGCTTAGGCAGTGAAGTGGTGTGGTACCGGTTATTATTGAACCGCCGCCGAAATGGCGTGTCTGTTCGGCCGATATATTCTTGTCCGCAGATGTTGCAATGTAGCATGTATATTACGTTACTGGAGTCACAATTAAGGCTTTCAGTTATGCACAATTTAAAATCCGAGAAGTTCGCTTTGGATTCATATGTTGTGACCATCTGTGGGCATACCTTGCATCGAGCTTTTCCGCAGTGATGGCACCCTGATTGATATTTGGGGGTTTTCGTTTTTGCTCTGACAAGAATGTCCTTCAGATTTTTATCCCGGCGGTAAACTACGTGAGGTGGCTTCGCGAAAATAGAAGTTAGTCGTTTGCTTTGCCTGATTATGTTGAAATGGCGGGAAAGTATGTTGTTGATTCGTGGCACTGATGAGGAGGAAGTAAGTACAAGGTTCGTTTGGGAAGTCATTTTAGATACTCTGTTTGGTCCCTTAATTATATCATTCCTGTTCCCGTTGCGAGCACGTAGTATGGCATCGTCAATAATGTCTTCCGGATAATTTTGTTTCAATAAGGAATGCTTTAGGTGTTCCGCGTGTCTGTCATATTCCCGCATATCAGTGCATATTCTTCGGTACCGGTAGGCCTGAGAATATGGAATACCCGTTTTGCAATGGTTTGGGTGGCTGCTGTTGAAATGTAGGTACGTTTGACGGGCTGTAGGCTTTTTGTAAAGGTTTGTTGACAAGCGGTCATTTTCGACCGTGACAGTGACGTCCAAAAAGTTAATGTTAGTTTTGGAAATTTTGTGCGTGAATTTTATTGACGGGTGGCACTTGTTAAAATCCTCTTTGAAGTGGAAAAGACTTCCCTCATCATGGTTCCTAATCATAAAGATATCGACTAAGTATCTTCTGTAGTAGAAAGGTTTCAAGGTGCGTCCCTCAATGAATGGGATTTCAAGTGAAGCCATAAAGGTGCTCGTGAAGTTTGGGGCCATTTTCGTGCCCATTGCAGTGCCACTGGCCTGAAGGAAATGCTTGTTATTGAACTCAAAATGGTTATACTTTAGTACAAGTTCAAGAAGTGTAAACAGTACCTCGCCACGTACACTAGTTGATGAGTCAGATTTTACATATTCAGAAACCATAGCCGCTATTCCGTCATGGTGGGGTATGTTGGTGTACAGTGAGCAGACGTCCATGGTCACCAGAAAACTGCCGCCTGGGATGTCGAGACTTGAAGTTTCGCAGATGGAGTGGTTTGTGTCCTTTAGGTAATAGGGAACATTTGGGGGGATGTTTTTTAATAAGGAATTGATGAATTCTGATATAATTTCTGTTGATGAGCTGTTACTGGATACTATCGGACGTCCAGGATTACCTGCCTTGTGTATTTTGGGGAGCAAATAGAATCGACTGGGAACAGAATGGGCCGGTAACATTGCTTTTAACATTTTGCCGGTAATTTTCTCGTCCCGGCGGAGATTGTTTAGGGTTACTTTTATCTCCCTTTCAAATTCGGGAGTCGGGTCCGTTGGAAGTTCTTTGTAGAATTTTGTGTCTGATAGCTGTCGTTCCCCTTCCTTTAAGTAGTCCGATGTGTTTAGAATTATATGCAGCCCCCTTTATCAGCCGGTTTGATAGTAATTCCAGTGTTTTTTCGTAGTTCACCGAGTGCCCTTCTTTCTGACTTTGATATGTTGTTTCGAAATGGCCGATTTTTTTCATGCGCTCTGATGATATCTTTTTGAACTGCTGATATATACATATCGAGGTGTTTGTCCCTCTGCTCACCCGGACATCATGATTTGTCACCACCAATCACTCTGTTCTCGTCCGTACAGTCCTTGCGATCATGAAAGTATTCATGGAGGCGGAGATCACGCGCAAAGTTATAGAGGTCTTGGTACAGTTCATATTCATTGAATCTACCAGACGATGGACAAAAGGTTAAGCCTCTCGACAAAAGTTGAAGCTGAGCGGGTGTGAGTGTTGTGTTTGACAGATTGAAGACATTTTTACCATAAGTTTTCGGCTGCTTTTGGCTATCACGTGGCACGGGAGTGTCAGCGTCATATTCGAGAGTAAGGATGCTTCGAGAGCCAGCGAGTCCCACCAGTGAGTCAGAGGTCGGCGGCAACGGCTTGCACGGCAAACTCTAGTGCCAAACCCACTCAACAACAGGGAGCCGAGGAACACAAAGAGCCATCCAGGTTCCCAGCAGTGACGACGTCGCCACTCCCACCAGCGAGGCCTTACAACACCAGGCGGACGAATGCGGCGAAGACCAAGGCGGCGGCTTCCAAATGACACGGGGAAACAAAAGGTACGGGCAGTCTTAAACACGCATGGTCCCACTCATTTCTATCGATTAGGAAAATCATTGAAAAGCGACTGCAATACGAAAAACACGCGGAACAACAAACCAAATATCTATCTCACGAAATCGCACCTAAGGGCCTCCGCCTAGCCTGCAACCCCTCAATGTCTACACTTAGTGAAGCAGAAAGGGGAAAGTGGGAAAAAATATTTCTACAAGCGTCCTTGCAACTCACTCGGGTCATTGCGGACAATACTGAGCGTAAGGCCACCGAATACAGTGTCACGGAGGCCACGCAGAAATCGGTATCTAATCTCGGAGAGCATGAGGCAAGAGAGCTGGGAAGATATGAACTAAAAAAGAGAGGCGAAATTTCAGTAGTAAAAGATAGAAAATTCAAGCGAGACTGCAGTAGCTCCACTGCTCTGCAACAGAAAAATAGGAATGAGGCCGTATAAGAACGCCAGGGACCACCCGTACCACAACCTAGCTTTGAGGAGAAAAATGGGAACCCGAAACTAAAGTGCAATCCTAATCAAAACATCCTTACTCTCGAATATGACGCTGACACTTTCGTGCCACGTGATAGCCAAGAGCAGCCGAAAACTTATGAGAAAAATGTCCTAAATTTGTCAAACACAACACTCACACCCGCTCAGCTTTACCTTTTGTCGAGAGGCTCAACCTTTTGTCCATCGTCCGGTAGATTGAATGAATTTGAACGGTACCAAGACCTCGATAACTTTGCGCGTAATCTCCGCCTCCGTGAATACTTTCTTGATCGCAAGGACTGTACGGACGAGAACAGAGTGATTGGTGGTGACAAATCATGGTGTCCGGGTGAGCAGAGGGACAAACACCTCGATATGTATATATCAGCAGTTCAAAAAGATATCATCAGAGCGTATGAAAAAAATCGGCCATTTCGAAACAACATTTCAAAGTCAGAACGAAAAGCACTCGATGAACTACGAAAAAACACTGGAATTACTATCAAACCGGCTGATAAAGGGGGCTGCATAGTAATTCTAAACACGTCGGACTACTTAAAGGAAGGGGAACGACAGCTATCAGACACAAAATTCTACAAAGAACTTCCAACGGACCCGACCCCCGAATTTGAAAGGGAGAAAAAAGTAACCCTAAACAATCTCCACCGGGACGAGAAAATTACCGGCAAAATGTTAAAAACAATGTTACCGGCCCATTCTGTTTCCGGTCGATTCTATTTGCTCCCCAAAATACACAAGACAGGTAATCCGGGACGTCCGATAGTATCCAGTAACAGCTCATCAACAGAAAATATATCAGAATTCATCAATTCCTTAATAAAAAACATCCCCCCAAATGTTCCCTATTACCTAAAGGACACAAACCACTCCATCTGCGAAACTTCAAGTCTCGACATCCCGGGCGGCCGTTTTCTGGTGACCATGGACGTCTGCTCACTGTACACCAACATACCCCACCATGACGGAATAGCGGCTATGGTTTCTGAATATGTAAAATCTGACTCATCAACTAGTGTAAGTGGCGAGGTACTGTTTACACTTCTTGAACTTGTACTAAATTATAACCATTTTGAGTTCAATGGCAAGCATTTCCTTTAGGTCAGTGGCACTGCAATGGGCACGAAAATGGCCCCAAACTTCGCGAGCACCTTTATGGCTTCACTTGAAATCCCATTCATTGAGGGACGCACCTTGAAATCTTTCTACTACAGAAGATACTTAGACGATATTTTTATGATATGGAACCATGATGAGGGAAGTCTTTTCCGCTTCATAGAGGATTTTAACAAGTGCCACCCGTCAATAAAATTCACGCACAAAATTTCCAAATCTAACATTAACTTTTTGGACGTCACTGTCACGGTCGAAAATGACCGCTTGTCAACAAACCTTTACAAAAAGCCTACAGACCGTCAAATGTACCTATATTTCAACAGCAGCCACCCAAAGCATTGCAAAACGGGTATTCCATATTCTCAGGCCTACCGGTACCGAAGATTATGCACCAATATGCGGGAATTTGACAGACACGCGGAACACCTAAAGCATTCCTTATTGAAACAAAATTATCCGGAAGACATTATTGACGATGCCATACTACGTCCTCGCAACGTGAACAGGAATGATATCATTAAGAGTCCAAAAAGAGTATCTAAAACGACTTCCCAAACGAACCTTGTACTAACTTTCTCCTCATCAGCGCCACGAATCAACAACATACTTTCCCGCCATTTCAACATAATCAGGCAAAGCAAACAACTAACTTTTATTTTCGCGAAGCCACCTCACGTGGTGTACCGCTGGGATAAAAATCTGAAGGACATTCTTGTCAGAGCAAAAACAAACACCCCCAAATTTCTATCAGGGTGCCATCCCTGCGGAAAAGCTCGATGCAAGGTATGCCCACAGATGGTCACAACACGTGAATCCAAAGCGAACTTCTCGGATATAAATTGTGCATAACTGAAAGCCTTAATTGTGACTCCAGTAACGTAATATACATGCTACATTGCAACATCTGCGGACAAGAATATATCGGCCAAACAGACACGCCATTTCGGCTGTGGTTCAATAATCACCAGTACCACGCCACTTCACTGCCGGAGCTACCTTTATCTCAACATCTGCGCCTGCCAAGCCACAGTTTTGAAAATATCAGCGTAACTCTTTTGCAGTCCGGTTTCTCAAACAGACGCGAGCGTGAACAGCGTGAGCCATATTTTATTTTCAAATTTCGAACATTAGTAGCCGGCATCAACGAGGACCCCGGAAAACTCAACTGCCTCCGAGAAGTAAGCCAGGAGGAAAGGGGTGACAAAGATTGATAGCTGGAGACCATGCTTTTTTTCTGACTGACTCGTACGTGTACACTGTCCTTTCTTGTTTTTTGGTTTTCTTTTTTTTTCACATGCACATACAAAGTGTTTGTGTTCGCCTACCACTTGATGACCATCGAAGAGAAACGGACGAAGATTAAAGGTAAATAGCTGACCGACCCATTAACGGGAAACCCTTCCTTTACGCACGCCGCACGCCGACCGACCCATTACGGGGAACCCTTTCTTTACGCACGCCGTCACGGACCCTCCCGGCACCGCGTCGACAATCTTGGGTGGCCCGACACACGTCGAGAACTGAACAGCACGTGATATGAACCGTATGTGGACGTACACGGACAGTTGCTTTCGTTCTCAGTGTTGACAGTGGTTCTTCCTCTTTTTTACTTTCTTTTTTTTCTTTTTCTTTCCCCCTTTTTGTTTTTGTTCTTGCTTTCCTTTTTTAGTTCCCTCTCACTCTCGCAAACATCTTTCAAGGCGAGAGGGACGCGGCAGCAGCGAAGTTTGGAAGCTCATGTCAGTATAACTCATCCCCTGATGAAGGGAGGACCCCTCCCGAAACTGTTGGGAAATAAATATATTTATCCTTGTTGATAACGCTCCCGTTGTGCCATATCCCATACCTTCACGAGAACTAACTGGCCCACTATATATATATATATATATATATATATATATATATATATATATATATATATATATATATATATATATATATATACATATATATAATATAAGAAGCGTATACCTAAGGGCTCGTTTTTCCGTGTTTTGACACAATATTTATGAGATATAACAGACAATAATTCTAAGGATTGTATAGAGGAAGTTATTACAACCAATGTAATGTAAATTAGAAGAAAGAAAAGTGGGTGAAAAAATTGCTTGCCGTGACCAGGAATCGAACCTACGACCTTCGAATAACGCGTTCGATGCTGTAACCGCGGAGCTATATGGCGGCTATCCACCAGTGACTTTATTGGGTTCTTATGTGGGACTTTGATCGTGGGAGTGTCAGTCAGTGCCATCTGTAGCCATGGCAGCGAGTGTGGAACACTCTTTTTATGAGCATGTGTGGCGTCACGTAGCACGTGAACTTATTACGAGCGGACAGCTGACCAATAGTCCATCGTATACAACCTAACGGCCCCAAGTCTGCCAGTACGAGACCTTCGTTAGTAAATAAGGGAAAGAAGTGTATACCTATGGGTTCGTTTTTCCGTGTTTTGACCCAATATAATAGGAATTAAGAGACAATAATGCCAAGGAATGTATAGGGGAAGTTATTAAATCAATATAATGTATATTAGAAGAAAAAAAAGTGGGTGAAAAAATAACCTGCCATGAGCAGGAATCCAACCTACGACCTTCGTATATCGGTGAGACGAAATACCTACCGGAATGACTGAAGCAGCACGCCAACGATGTGCGGAAGCTCTACACAAAGTGCAGCGCAGTCGCCGAACATGCTGAGACGTTGGATCACAAAATAAATTTCGAAGCGGCGGCAATCCTTGAAAGCGAGCCGAACTGAAGGAGAAGGTTATTACTCGAGTCGTGGCACATACAGTGGACAGCTCATAAAATCAACAGCTCTCTCGGCACCCTTCCCCAGTTTATACACATGGACTGCTCTCCATGGCAAAACGAGAGAGAAAGATGGGAGGGGGTCATTATCCTCCCCGCGAGTGCTTTGAAAACGCCGCTGCTATGTAGCCCTGCAGTCACCCCTGAGAAAAGAATTAAGTCGGTTTCGAAACGTCGGGTTTCTTCGAAACTGTTGGTTGGAGTGTGGCAGCTTGGGCAAGTTGGTATGGCATGACGATAGTTATAGCGCGAGAACAAAACGACCACACTTCTTATCTCTGTGTCGTCGTTTTGTTCTCGCGCTATAACTATCGTCATGTTGGTTGGAGTCTAAATCATCTCCCAGTGTCATACCCAACCAGACAGTCCAGTCTTCTGTCGAATGTTCGCATTCGAGAGAAGACTGGACTGTCTGGTTGGGTATGACACTGGGAGATGATATATATATATATGAATCGATCGAACCTACGACCTTCCAATAACGCTTTCGACGCTCTCGTTCCATGATTCGAAGGTCGTAGGTTCGATTTCTGCTCATGGCTGGTTATTTTTTCATCCAGTTTTCTTTTTCCTATTTACATTCCATTGGTTATAATAACTTCCCCTGTACATTCCTTGGCATTACTGTCTGTTAGATCTCAATAATATTGTGTCAAAACACGGAAAAACGAGCCCTTAGGTATACACTTCTCTCCCTTATTATATATATATATATATATATATATATATATAGTCTCTCGTAATAAGTTCACGGGCTACGTGACGCCACACATGCGCATAGAAGAGTGTTAAACACTCGCCGCTTGGCTTACAGATGGCGCAACCGACACTCCTACTTCTAAATTCACATATAAACCCCAAAAAGTGGATGGAGGGACGGCCGCTGTGATAGCTCAGTGGTTAGAGCATCGAACGCGTTATTCGGAGGCCGTAGGTTCGGTTCCTGCTCACGGCTGGTTATTTTTCACCCACTTTTCTTTCTTATTTACAGTCCATTTGTTCTAATAACTTCCCCTGTACATTCCTTGGCATCACTGTCTGTTTGATCTTATTAATATAATGTCAAAACACCGAAAAACGAGCCCTTAGGTATACACACTCTCTCTCTCTCTCTCTCTCTCTCTCTCTCTCTCTCTCTCTCTCTATATATATATATATATATATATATATATATATATATATATATATATATATATATATATATGTATATATGATACGGTGATGGACGGGGACGTCGGCGGCAAAATCCAGCCGAGAGTGTTCATATAGTAGCTAACGAATTAAAATCCGGAAGAACAGTTCGTGGTACAATAAATCATGTAACATCACGCAACTAGCCTCGTGAACAGAACAACGTATCATCACATCACTGCTGGCATCAAGAAAAAATGAAGTGACTTTATGTAACATCCAGACACTTGACAATGAATTGCTTGTGACTTAACTCGGTTATTCCTGGGTGTATACGGGTGTACGCAAAACACACGCACAATACATGCACGCAATAAATGAGCGCGCAACTTCGCATGCATGCATGCACAGTTCCTGTTTGTAGAAGACAATGGAGCAATAATTCATAATATTGCAATGATTTCAAGTCTAGCAGGAGAGCACTCAGAAAAAAAGAAATGGTTGTACACGCCTGAATGCAGTGTTTTATGCAGTGCACGAACAATGCCAATAAGGCACTATCAAAAATGTCTTCCTTTTTCTTTGCCGCTTCGTAGTATTTTTTTATTCGTTTAGTAAAATAACAAGTGTCTACCGTTTCATAACTCATCCATAGTTACGTATTTCATTGTAACTGTTGCACAGTTTTGTTTAGTCATGAAAAACCAACTAGCCGAATTTCTCACGTTGCTTATCCGAACGGAGTGCATATTTCGGTTTAACTCAGTCTTATACAAATATCTGACAATGTAAAAGCTCTAGGGCAATGTTTAGAATATCATAGTTGTACAGCATACATTGCGGATCTCGTTGCTGCAAATGGAGCATAGTTCTTCAACATTAGTGTACCGTTTGCTCTAAAATTAGTGGGATGCCCGAGAAATACCATCACAGAAATAAGTAAAGCCTCCTATAACGGATGGAAGGAAAAAAACTTTAATAGTTATCTTGCGCAACGTCCCTCATGTTTCAGCATATCGGGACGTCAAGGCCTTGCTGAAAGTCGCTAGCTTACCCTCGTGGCAGTCTGAGCATATGAGCTCTATGAAGGCTTACTGACTATAGCAGATCTTCAGGCACATCTAAGGGTTTCTCAGTGGCTTCTGGAATACAGTCGAACAATCGTGTGCACGGGCGATTACATAATATTCAACATTGAACTTTACCGAAGATTAACCTCACTAAACTTCATCAAACCAACAAACCTCGACATGTTACAAATGTACGCGAAACTGTTACACTAGTGCAGGGATTGTTAAAAATTGTGGCCTTGGGAAACCCCAATGGCTTCTGCAGAATGCCGAAGAACAAATAACCATTTCTTGAGCTTGAAGACAATCGAAAACAAGGAGGGGGAGGTGTGATAACAGCTCTTGATGTGCGGGACCACAGTATTGACTCTGCCCGCATTGTGCTGTTATATTTTATTTAATATCGATGGCAATCACTGTCGATGCAGAACTTCACATAATAGATCGCGATTCCCAGCCGCGCCGCTGCTTCAGTATAGTCTAAAGAACCCGCTGACTATACGCTACAGGTACCGCCCCGCGAAAACAATGTGTTCACACCAACGTATCGCCGGAGTTCAGAAACCTGTTTTATATTTTTGCAAAGCATAAACGGTGGATTGTCAGTCGCACAGTGAAACGGCCGTCATCCAATACACGGGTTGCGAAGAGAATCCGAAATTCCCGTGTAGCCCACCTCTCGCAGTAAGTGACACTTCTTACGCATATCAAAGCGCCTGTCGTGTATTTTTATTACAATAACGACATAAGTCACTGGCAGAATCACCGTTTAGGAAAACGGCATTACGTGATCACCGACATAGCAGTAGCCACGAATGAAGCACCTATGTGCTTTTTATTGTCGTTCGAACTCTCTACGACACTCACAAGCATGAATTGGCAGCACTCCACATGTTCTGCAACGACGGTTCCGCACATCGTGCAAGTTTCGCGCACTAGCCCTGAAGTCTCAGTGCCGAGGACCTCATCAGTTCATGGCTACCTGCAGACACTCAGAGTGTAGAGGTAGTGTGCGATGATTTTGCATATATGAAATGAAACGCAAATTGGCTGGTCGAACTAAATAAATTGGTTGCTATTACGGGCAAAGCAGGAGCGGGTTGCTTCATTCTTGCAGAACCCTAAGGTGTCCATCACAAAACTCCTGGGTTCCGTGGACACAGTTGTAGACGACACAATGCTCTAGTCAACTTAACTGATGAGCACACTATATATACACAGATATATATATATATATATATATATATATATATATATATATATATATTTCATTTCATTTCATTTATTTATACTGTTAGCCCAGAAGTGGGCCGTTACAGGGTGGAAGTACAAACAATTATTTGCAAAAAAGAAGTACCGTACAGGTCTCGAGATAATTTCTCGGTATTATTGTGACCAGCAACTCGAAGTTATACATAACATACATAAATGGAACACACATGCGATGCAATACATACGCGCAGAACAGCACATGACGCATTTGAGGCGGCAATTTTGCACCGCGCTGAAGATTTGAAAGACAACTACTGCAGAATCATGCAACCAACAAAAAGTACACACACACGCCAAAAAAAAAAAAAACATATGTCACTGTTATTCGGAAAATAAACGTTTTAGATTCTGTTCAAATGATGTAAGCGAGGAACAACCAATTATAGACTCTGGCAGCATATTCCAATCTTCAATAGCACGTGGAAAGTAACTGAACTTAAAGCAATCGTTACGGGGGACTAGGGGTGGTATATACATATTATGGCGATGTCTGGAGTGTTCTTGTGTGTTGACCTGGAAGTAATCTGAATAGTTTAGTTTAAAATGATTATGAATTAACTGGAAGAGGAATTTCAGACGCTCAATCCTCGTCCTAAGTTCAGGACTATCCAGTCCAGCTTTTTTACAGAGTTCAGTAGGAGAATGATGTCGGCGATATTTATTAAAAATAAATCTCGCACCAAGTCGCACCAAGTATATATATATATTTATATATATATATATATATATGTATACACATATATATATATATATATATATATATATATATATATATATATATATATATATATATATATATATATATATTTAAGTGTGCTATATAAGTGTTCCGTGGACCCAGCTGTAGACCAAATGCTCTAGTCAACTTAACTGATGGGCACACACACACACACACACACACACACACACACACACACACACACACACACACACACACACACACACACATATATATATATATATATATATATATAAATATATATATATATATATATATATATATATATATATATATATATATATATATATATACGAAAACTTAAGTCAAGCTACCCAACGTGTATTATATCGCGGCAATATTTTAAATATTTGAACTTTCGAAAATTTGTCAAAATAAAGACTCTAGAAACAGTTATGAGCGACATAGAATTGTTTCCTTTAGATTTCTCTGGGGCTGTAAAAAGTTAAAGACACTTAGAAGTTTTTTATGTTCACCTCTTGATATGAATAAGTGAAATGCTACTGCATGACTAAATGCCAAATATATTGCCATTTCGGCCTCCTTTTTTATATGCTTTTACGCTGTGGCTTCTCTTGAAAAACTTATTAGTATTAACCCTCTCGGTGGCCACCACAATCGGAGACATTCTTCTCTTTTCTATATGGACAGTTTTCTCAAACATGTGGAATGAAGTGACTGAGCGGCAATTAGTAAAATAATTAAACTTGAGAAACGTCAGACTGTCCTCAAAAGGAGGCAACGTTTTCTGAGACAATGCTGTGACATGCGTCCGGAAGGCAAAAACAAAAGTAAGTGTTTAGTAAATACTCGTTGCATAAAGTGGTTATCCCATGCATTATATTTAATCATATGACGATAGCTTCAACCTCACATATCAACAATAAAGACAACGTGAAGTACCAGAAACAATGGCGATGCACATGGCCAAAGCATGGCAGTGAATCAGGAGCCCCATCGCGACGGCCTAGGTGACTTCGGCAAACCGTGCGGGGGATCATCTAGCTTGGCGCGGAAGAACTGAAACGATTCTTTGTAAAAACGCTCAAACAGTGACGTGGGCCGTTTCTCTGTATTATGACTGCAATGTTCCATTGTGTAGCAAGTTTGATAGCATACTTGAATGTGAACACCTGTCGTTCCTGTCATTGCTACACAAGGAAACTAGAGCCTTACATAAATATCTATAGAACCGTACGATTGTTTTCTCACAATGCATTGCATCATCTTGGCACCACCACTTCACCATTATGTTCAGGGCAGTTTAACAATCAACAAAAGCAACTTGTAGGGCAAGAAACAAATAGCTATGCAGTCATATTGTTATTCTATTGAAGTGACTATTTGAAAGCAAAAATCCAGACCTTTCTTCTTCTACGGCTTGCCACACATAGGTAAAACAGGAGCACTAGGTTGAGTTGCACTTGTTTTATTGTTTACTCCTAGGAGAATTTGTTCACACTTCAAGAATTAAATGTATTTGCCCGGTCTACTTCGATTGTGGTTTTTTTATAAAATGGGCTCTCACTTGAGCAGATGCCTTGACTGTGTGCGAAATAATCGAATTTTAAATGACTTTTCAGTTAGTTTATGGCCTTAGTTTTCGTGTTAGAGTGACATCCTACGAGTGGTTTGCCTCATGGCTGTTTTAAGACGCACTGTTTCTTTTTAAAAAGTGTATTCTTTAGGTTTTATACTGGTCGCAATTTTTTTATGCTCTTGAATCTCTGAAAAACTTGTTTTAAATGTATGACCAAGTATAATCTGCTAGTGCTGTTTTGTTATAATACCTTCGCTGATCTGTATAATTGCCAAAAGTTGTCTATCGTTAAAAAAAGTATCGTTGTGACCGTTTTGTGTCAATTTGGCCCGTATTGTTTTTGTTTTTATTTTAGTATATACTGCAATCATTGTACATGACTTTCATTTTCTGCCGATTAGTTTTAAAACCAACCTTTTTGCTCTCCTTCCCTAATTTAAATCATTAATCGCAATTCATTCCCTGAGTTACTCAGCAATGCAGTCTCATTGGCGAAGCGCAGCTTACTAAGGTACAATCCATTAACTGGTATGTCTAACTATTCCCATTTTATGACTCTGAAAACCTCCTGTAAGCACGCGGTAAATAGCACTAAGGAAATTGTTTCCCCCTTGTTTTACACCCTACTTTATTGGTATTCTGTCGCTTGCTTTATAGAGCATTATGATGGCAGTTGATCTGCTGCAGATTTCTTCCAGGAAATTTATACATGCTTCGTCGACACCCTGATTGCCCAGTGTCTACATGACTGCTGGTATTTTTACTGAATCAAATGCCTTCACGTCATCTACAAAAGCTATGTATAGTGGTTGTTTGTATGCTGAGCATTTATCACCTGATTGCTAGTATGAATGTGGTCGATTGCTGAGCAGCGTGCATGAAATTATGCTTGCTCCTTTGGTTGATTGATTTGTGATGTCTTAATTCTGTTAGAAATTAGAGAGTTTTAGTACTGCGGAATGGTGCTACGTACGCATCACGCAAGCGCCTTGCGTTACGTGGCGTCGTTTGCCACTAATCGGCTTTTAATACGCCGTAGTACCCGCGTACGTAACGAGCGTGAAGCCTGTTGCGTCATCTGGTAGAACAAAAGAGAATCACGTGTTGTTGACAGCCAATGTGAGTCAATTCAAGTGTTATAGCCAGATTATGTCCATATTTTAAGCCACAGAGCCGGTCAGTGCTTGCCTTCGATGCCACCATTTCGCAAAACGAAGTATCGCGCTGTCGCGAACTTGTTCGAGAGCGGCGCGATCGCCTCATACGTACGCACGCACGCATCTCATGCGTGCGTACGTAGCGGCTGCGTACGTAATGCGATACGTGCGCGTTGCGGTCTGCGCATGCGCACTACGCAGAACGTGGCGTCCTTACGTACGCAACGCCGCCACGTACGCAGCGTATGCAGTACTAAAATTACCTTTGTAAATAACTTCTACATAAAGAAGAGCAATATAGAGATAGCTTACAGTGCACTTGAAGTTGTAAAAGAATACGTGTGAGTGCTGATACGTTAACTGACACAAAATAACTCAACCAGAAGCTGTGGTTGTCATTATAGAACGTGATTTTTCATCTCATTTGCCTTCACTGGCTGGCAGAGTTGATTCTACTTTTAACATATCTTGCCCCACCAGAGGAGCAGTTGACATATTTAGGGGATAATTAGTCAATGGGTCTTTAGAGTACACTGACCTCGTGTGCTGGAGAAAGGCTGCACTTGCATATCACGAACAGGATGTGCCTGTGTTGCGCCAATCAGTGCCAAAAGAACAGCGGCTTTTTTCAGTCGTTTTCAGAGTATACGCCATATTATACCATCCTATTTCGGTTGAAACTGTGAAAATATCCATAGAGAGGTCTAAACGTACCTTCGCGATGTAACCATTTCCAGCATTCTGAGGCAAGGTTAATGTTTCTGATGAGCGGTGTCCCGGATGAAAACAGAGTGACTTCCCGACGAGAACGCGTACAGGGCATCCAAGGGGAGGCATTAGATATCCTTAAATGGCTTGTCTTTTATTTACTGAAGTTCGTTCCCGAGTCACCTACATTTGGCCTTGTGTTGTACGCATCTTGTTTTTGTCAATAGTGTTGGCTTTTGGCCGCAAGCCATAAACAGATAAGCCCTGCTTCCAAGTTTGAAGCCGTATGTTGTCGTCCCGGCTGGCAGTGTTTAAATCATTGTTTACCGTCATTAGAACTTGCCGTTTGACGAAGTCGTTGCCCGCGTGATCGTGGTCGCTTTTTCATGGTAGTGCTACTGAATTTCGGAAGTCAGACTGCCTTAGTGTCTGCTTTAACTCTGAAGGTTTATCTGAAGTGCAGTGAGTGCAGTCGGTGATGCTTTTTTAGTGGTGCTTGGAGCAGGACTGTCTGATTTCGACTGTATATTCTGCTGCATCTACTCGCAAGACGCTGATCAGATGAGGTCCAGAGTCCAAAAAGTTCTATTGGCAGACTGTTCCTTGTGGAATCCAGCCAATTATAGTGTCAATTGCCGCTAAACATGGAAAATCTTGGCTTCAGATGAAATCACCGGTAATTACTCGCAAGAGATAACATGAACCTATCAGCAAGCAGATCTCAGAGTCCGGCATGTCCTTTATTAAGTAACTGTTTGCCAGCCACTTGCCTTGTTTTCTAAGTGATCGAATGATTTTCCTCTCGGCTGACGGTGCAGCTACACCAGGACAACGGTGAAGCATAACTAGTGTTCCTATATTGATTGGCTGTACCGATTTCAAAACTTCAGTACTTTGCGTTTTTTCGATGCTGAAGTTGAAACGCTTTTGAAGGTGTTTAGCGCGAGACATTTCTTGCGGATCACTTTGAGTTTCAACTTGGATGTTAGCTCTTAAATAAAAGTCATCTGGCTATGTTCATCAAGAATTCTACGAACGCACTTGCTCCTCTTATTGTTGGTTATCTCGACGCAAAATGTCTGTAGGTAGACCGCGTTGTTTTTGGTGTACGGTGCGTCTTCGCAGGAAGAAAGAGCGTTCAAATAAAAACACACTGTGTCACTTTCCGAGGTTCCTGTTGTCGAAAACTTCCGGTAATTGGGGTCGCACATGCTTGAAGCGTCTATTTCGTAGCAGGAACTGCTGGTGAACTTGGCGCGCAGCCGAAGCCCCGTTTGTGTTTAAATGCGACACATTTCTTAGCGATCTTCGGCGATTTCGAGCGTATCCTGCTATCTATCTATCTATCTATCTATCTATCTATCTATCTATCTATCTATCTATCTATCTATCTATCTATCTATCTATCTATCTATCTATCT
Organism: Rhipicephalus microplus; assembly: GCF_013339725.1. Lineage (NCBI taxonomy): Eukaryota > Metazoa > Arthropoda > Arachnida > Ixodida > Ixodidae > Rhipicephalus > Rhipicephalus microplus. Next base: position 74,346,347 of record NC_051168.1, read on the forward strand.
ATCTATCTATCTATCTATCTATCTATCTATCTATCTATCTATCTATCTATCTATCTATCTATCTATCTATCTATCTATCTATCTATCTATCTATCTATCTATCTATCTATCTAGCCACCTAGGACTTTTAGCTCTCCTGGCCGTTTAAATAATGGTATCGATACCAAACTTGGCATGGCATAACATGACTGTATGAAAAACATATTTGACGAGTCATAACATGAAAATTATGAAATATATGTCATGAAAGTCGTGATTTACAATTCATGGTCTTGCAGCTCTTGCGGTGGTTTCGTTCGCATAGCATCTTGAAAAAGTGTTATAGTCTGACATGATTGCATGCCGAACACGAGCGACCGACCCTAACATGAAAATCATCAGATGTGAGTCATGTAACAACATGACTACATGCAACGCTCATGATGCCTTTGTGGCCATTTCGCTAGCGTCACATATGCCAAATTTTTTATTTCGGGACTTGAAGGGATGACGAAGGTGTGATACTGGTTCAAACATGATGAACATGAGGTGCCTGTCATGTAACATGACATGCTACGCTCATGATACGCTCGCGGCCGTTTCGCTAGCTTCACATGTACCAAACTCGGTATTACGTGACGCGAATTGACGACATAGGTAAATGACACATCCAAACAAATATTCATGACATGCATGTCATGTCATGCTTGACCACATGCCAAACTCATGGTGCGCTCGCGGCCGTTGAGCTAGCTTCAAATGTGCCAAATTTTGTAATACGTGACGTCAGTTGATGAGAAAGGTGTGTGACTAGCGTAAACATGGTAATCATGAGATGCGTGTCATGTTAGAACATGACTAAATACCACAATCAAGGCTCCAATACATTTAGACGTGACGCAGTGCGCGTGCTCGCGAGTGTTCATTTCGTCGCGTCACGTGGCGTTGCCAGGCAAGGCACCGATCTTGCCATATTCTCGCAGGCGCGCGTCGCATTGCGTTGCTTTGACGCATGTGCGTTTCAGCGTGTCTGGCTTCCCGAAGTACGTGGGGGGGGGGGGGCGCTGCGAGCGCTCGTTGGTGACGGACGCGCTGCACATCGCCTCCGTAGATTTTCTGCTATTTCTGTGGACATCCACCTTGGTACCCCTGAAACTTGGATTTATCGTCACCGCCAAGTTCTCCGCTTCGCCTAGACAACACCTTCGTCCAGGTGGGTCCAGTTTTGACAACTTGAGGGACGTCCTTCACTCCCGGCTACAACGCCGCCTCGCTAAGGGCTCTCAGCCCGGCGATGGCGGCCGCTAACGTGGTTACGGGCTATGATCCTACCTCAAGCCAAATGCTGTCCATGGAGATTTCATCCTCCGAAAACACTATGCCATCAGAAGATGAATACCTCGACGACATGGTGAGACTGTGGCAACGCAAGCAAGCGAAATCGAAGTCTGCGTCTCAACAACAACGAGACGCCACGGCGGGCCACCATTCCCCAGCCTTGCAAGGAACGCCGGCGCGCCATCCCTCCGGTGGTGTGCCTACCTCTGCTCCGTCCTCGCAGCCAGCGAAGCAACGCAAGTGGCGTCCGCGTCAAACTCCTCGCCTCTCTCGCGACGACTACATCGTAGTAGTGAAACCTCGCGTTCCCTGCGAGCTACGCACATTTGTCCCGGTCGATCGCGCGGGCGACGCCATCCGCAGCTACCTCGGCGACCAGACTACCACGCAAATTCAAGTGTGGCCAATCTGGGAACAGAACATCTTGGTCTGTAGCACCACCATTTTGCCTATGGCACAGCGACTCCTCGGGGACTTCCAGCTGCAAGTGGGGGATGAGCAGCTGCCCGTTCGAGGCCACGCCAAGGCACCAGGGGATACATGCAAGGGCGTCATCAATGTAAACCCTGCTGAAAGCCCTGAGAAGATAGAGTCTGACCTGTATTGGCCTCAAGGTACTATCCTTGCGGTCCGCAAACTCGGAGATTCCGCGGCGGCGGTGGTGACTTTCGAGGGCACGAAGTTACCCCGCTTCCTCTTCTACCACTGCGTGGCGACGTATATCCGCGCCTACAAGAAAACGGTCCCTGTATGCACCAAGTGCGGTACCATCGGTCATCGACCACCTCAGTGCCCACACGCCGCTTTAACCCAGTGTGCCAAATGTGGAACCCCCGCACCTGCAGGTCTCAATGCCCACGACTGCCACCCCAAGTGCCTCCTCTGCCACGGCGCCCATGAGACTGGGACCAGTGGCTGCACGGCAAAATACCGAAAATATCGGAAACGCAAGCAGCCCTCAACATCTCCTCGAGGGACCACCTCATGTTCGTCACAGCCAGACAGCAGCACAAACCTGCATCATTCGGCTCCACCACTCCACGCCGACTCTCAAGCATTCCCACCGCTCGAAGCACCAGCGGCGGTACCTCAGGTGAGCAGTTGGGCAGGGAAAGCTGCTTCGAAGCCTCTCTCACCCCCTTCTGTCGATCCTCCTTCTCCCGAACTTGCGGCCCTTCGCCAGCAAGTTGCGGCACTTCAAAAGCAAAATTCTCTTTTAACTAAACAACTCGAACTCTTAAATAAGCGACTTCAACCCCAACAACAGTGTACTGCAAGGCCATCCGGTATTGCCTCCTCTGTCCAGGCGGCTACGCCAGCTACGTCCAAGCTTAGTCCTCGCGCTAAGTCAACTCCCATTAAACCGCCGGTTCAAGCAGCCATGTGTACTCCAGCACTCGGAACCGGTGCCACAACTACTCCAGAAGCTCTTGATGCTCCTGGGGCACCTCAGGTTCTCTTGCCCGCTAACCAAACTCTCCCTAGCGAAGAGCACACCCCGCGCGTAGAGGAACGCTTCACGCGCGTCGAAGCTTCGAATAATCACCTCCTCACCAGCTTCTTGGTCCAACGCATAGTAGTAGAGGTTACCCAGGCTATTCAAGCCTGGGCAATCACCCACTTTCAACCCAAGGCATCGCGTTCCCGCTCCTGCTCGGTGAGCAGTGAGGGTACAGCTCCACGGCGTCGTCGTAAGGTGGCTACCACCACCCCGCCGTCGGACAATCCGGCCTCCGTGCCCCTCCCTGCCTCTGAGGATTCCGAGCGGGACATGGAGGACCAAATATAAAACCTAGGACAGTCACGATGGCTACCAATCGTACGTCCCGTTCAAACATTGCGTCTAAATTCGGGATCATACAGTGAAACCCTGGAGGCTTCGGGAACAGGCGAAAGCGTTCACATCTTTCCCTTTTCCTCAGCTCACTTGGCTCTCAGCCGGCCGTCTTGGCGCTCCAAGAATCTGGCCCTGCTCCATCCCTTTCTGGATACGGCTCCTATGTAGGTGGCACCACCACATGCCTCCTCGTGCATAAAGCTTACACGGCGATACAAAACGACCTCGATCTGGATCTTCCTTACGACTACTGCATGATATCAGTGCTGTCTCAGCGGAGCGGCCAACCATCAATACATATCTTAAACGTGTACTGTCTCCCTCGCCTTGCGAGGGCTTCGTTTGCGCATCTCTTCCATCGGGCACTGCGTATAGTGGCCCGACAACCACTGGTGATATTCGGGGACTTTAATGCCCCCAGCCCTCACTGGGGTTACCACTACGAGAAGGCCCGGGGCAGAGAGCTCAAGGAGCTCATTTCTTCGCTGAGCCTGACGCTTCTTACCGATCCGGCACAACCCACACGTTCCGGCAACTCGGTCACGCGAGACACATGCCCGACCTCTCCCTCACCCGTCACATCCGCTATGCTACATGGGAAAATTTAGACGAAAACCTAGGCAGCGATCACTTTTTACTCCGCATTTCGTTCACACCGCGGCAGAAAATGCGCCAACACTGGGGCCAAGCCCGTCTCACCGATTGGACTCAGTTCAGAATGCAACCATTCCCCGCCGGCCTCTCCTCGACCGAATATGCAGCGTGGGCATCATACGCTCTTCATATGAAACAAGCGAACACTCGCACCCTTGCAACCTCTAATTTGACTCCTGCAATCGATCCACACCTTCTACATCTTTGGAACGCTCGCCGCGGGCTCATAAGGCGCTGGAAACGCCACAAACTTAATCGGAAACTTCGCGCTCGCATTGAGGCGCTCACTGCAGAGGCGGCCGCATACTCCGCACAACTTTCCGATGCTAACTGGGCAGACACCTGTTCGAAGGCTGCAAACCACATGAGCTCTAAGAGTGCGTGGCGACTCTTTAGAAGCCTTCTCGATCCTTCCACCACCAGTGGAGAAACGCAACGCCAGCTCCACCGTGTTCTGCATGCATTTCAGGGCACTACGGTAAACTCGCGCGAGAACTTTGTGACCGCTACATCTGCCGCACAATTGATCCCGCAGGCCCAGCATATACGTATTCCGGCGCCCCTAACACCGACCTCGACGCCCCATACACGCTTTCTGATTTACGATTTGCACTCACGAAAATGCGACGGGGCACGGCCCCTGGACGCGACGGAATCACAGTATCGCTCCTGGCAAATCTTCCCGACCAAGCACACCTCTCGCTACTCCAGCTTATAAATTCGATATGGGACGGTTCTCCGCTTCCAACAGAATGGACCACATCGGTCGTGACATTCATTCCCAAATCGGCAAAGTCCGTTAGTATTGAGGCACTGAGACCCATCTCACTTACGTCTTGCGCAGGCAAACTCATGGAAACCATGGTTCGCGAATGCCTTTCCGCCTACTTGGAGGCCAGGAGCACCTTTGCCGACACGATGTTGGCTTTCGCCCGCATCTGTCGGCGCAGGACGTCCTGCTCCAGCTTCAACACGATATCATAGACCCGACTACTATGCGCCATAACGATAAAGCCGTGCTCGCTCTCGATCTCCGCGGGGCGTTCGACAACGTCAAACACAGCACTATACTCACTAACCTGTCTACCACAAACTGCGGGCAGAAGACTTTCAACTACATTCGCGCTTTTCTATCACATCGCACCGCCTTCATTCGCCTTAATTCTACCGAACACGGCCCGTACTTATTAGGCACGCGGGGTACACCTCAAGGGGCAGTCCTGTCTCCTCTGCTTTTTAACCTGGCGATGATGAACCTCCCCTCTCTTCTAAGCGAGGTCGAGGGAATACAACACGCACTATATGCGGACGATATCACAATCTGGACTAACACCGGCTCCTTAGCGCAAATCGAAGAACGCCTGCAAAAGGCTGCCCCTCTGGTGGACACCTACGCAGGTTCATGCGGCCTGGAGTGCTCTCCAGCTAAATCGGCTCTTCTTTCAGTCTCTCCGCTACCGCCACCTCAAATTTTTCTTCCGCCCGGGCCCGTCCCGTCAGTGCAAAATATTCGGGTTCTCGGCCTTCACCTCACATCGTCCTTGGATCCAAAGGGCACAATAGGAGGCCTCAGACGCACCAGCGAACAGGTGAGCCGCATGATACGGCGAGTTTCTACCAAGCGCGGCGGCCTTCGCGGGTCTCAGTCCGTCCGATTGGCCTACGCGTTTGTGACCAGTCACGTCCTCTACGCCTTGCCTTACCTTCGCCTGCGTCGTCGACACGAGCACCAGCTGGACGTCCTTCTTCGTTCAGTATACAAACGCGCTCTGGACCTACCTATTGCAACTTCCAACAGCCGATTCACGGCTCTGGGGGTACACAACACCTTTGCAGAGATGCGCGAAGCTCATCGCGTTAACCAAATCAATCGACTGTCGCAGACGCCTTCAGGGCACCGTCTTCTACACAGACTTGGCCTTAACCCGATATCTGACCAAGACCCTCTGCAGCCGGTACCAGAGCTCTGGCGTCAAAAGCTATGGGTGGAACCTCTACCCCGTAATATGAACTCTGACCTCCATCCTGGCCGTAGACTAGCACGCACCGCGGCCCTTCATACGCGACACTCCGATCGTCCTGGTGTTTTCTACGTGGACGTCTCGGGTCCCTCCCCCTCGGGTCCCTCCCCCTCGGGTCACTTCACGGCTGCCGTGATTACAGAGGGCAAACACGTAGATGGCCTCTCCTTTCGAGCAGACACAGTAACGCACGCTGAAGAGGTTGCCATAGCTTTGGCCGCCTCTCAGCCTGCCTCACGCACCATCCTGATGGACTCGCGCTCAGCCTGTTCTCAGTAACTTCAGGGTTCCATTGCTCCGCTGGCGGCTAGCCTACTACAGGCAGCCTCTTGGCGTTTTAACCCTCATCCTATTCGTATAGTGTGGACCCTAGGCCACTCGGGCCTGCCCGGCAACGAGGCGGCAAATGCCGCTGCCCGCGCTTCTCCTGTCCGGGCCGTTGCCCCTCCATGTCCCGAGACGGAATCTGGCAATACCAACCTGACGCGCTTTCGCGAAATTTTGGCTTATTACCGGGCTTCGCGCCGCCTCTACCCGGACCCCGCACGCGGTTTGGAGAAAGCGGACGAACGACTGCTACGCCGCCTGCAGACGAACACCTTTATCAGTCCGGCGGTCGCCAGGCACTTTTTGCCGGAAATCAATGGCACCTGCTCGACCTGTCATGTGCTCGCCGACACATATCACGTCGTAGCGCCGGGCCCAGTTAATCCCGTCCCTTTCTCATCCCCTTTTCCTATCCCAACTAGAGAGGTTTGGGAGGAGCATCTGCTCGGCTGCTCTACCTTGGCTGCACAACGCTCCTTGGTGGAGCGCGCACGGGCAGCTTCCAGCTCCACTGGCGTCCCGGAATAGGGTCTTGCCACTCTAGCACGCCGATGGGCCACGTCGGCACTCTCTAGTAAACTTTTTCTGAAATAAATGTTTTTTACCACCACCACCTGGCTTCCCTCCGTCACGAAAAGAGGGAGACGCATTGTGGTCGGGGTAATGCATCGGCGCGAGCATGTCGCATTTCGCGCCGGTTGTTATCGGGCCGCGCCGATGAACGCTAGTCGCGCCGGCCGCGCCTGGCGTCAGACTAAAAAGTGCTCGCGTTTTGCTATCGTAGCGTCGCTGTGCCCCGCGTGCATGCGCGTCAACGCTACATCGGAGTATATTGGGCCCTTTATGATGCGCTCGCGGCCGTTTTGCTAACTCCACATATAGCAAATTTGGTGTAACGTCTATAATGTCAGACTATAAAGTATATGACTGGTGCAGACTAGATAATGCTGGCAAGCGTGTCATTTAAAAAAATGACAACATATCATGCTCATTCCGTGCGTGAGGCTGGTTCGCCAGCTCCCCTACTAAATTTGGTATCACGTGATGTGAATAGATGACGGAGGTAAACAACACATCCAAACATGATAATCATGGCACGTAAATCATGTACGGCAGCATTTACCTTTACTTCGTAACATTGTGGTGATTTCATGAAGAGTGACATATCCTCAATCGTGCTCTGCATACCATGGGTTCCCACTGTTCGTGGGATCTGCCAATTTTTTGCAGCTGCTCTTACTCGACCACAAAAGGAATAGCGGCGTTGAAGCTGCGCGTCACATACTGATTAGTACGGGAGAAGAAACACCGTAACCTTGCGATAGATGTAATATGCATCACTGATGTCGTAGAGGCATCACTTTGCACTTCGTCAGTGTAATCACTTGTTGCAGGTCTTGGAGTTTGAAATGCAGGCTGTTCTCTGCTTCTCAGCTCGCCCACACGAAGAGTAAAATGTCGTTCAGCTCAGCGTCTGACGCGCTGCCGCATCTGCTCGTGCACCCGAAGAGGAGGCTTGAGCAAGACGTACGTCGGAAGGCTGTGTCAAGGCGCGAGATCGTTTTTCTCGAGTAAAACAAAGACTAATGTCCCGTGGTTGAGCTCGCTGCATGATATTAATAAGCATAGCTCAATAAGAAAGTGTCAGCACGTTAAGGGCTCCAAGGCAACGAATATTCAGCTGGGTGAAATCGTAGTGCTCTTGTAAGACACGCATGTCGTTAGCTGATGTTACCCCTGGAAGATTTCTCAGCATCACAAGGTGGTGATAAATAATTGTCGTCGTCTTATCGCTGAGTATTCAACATACACACGGCATCAGCTTTGCAAGATTTGGTAATGGGCAAGCTCGCAACTGCTGTTGCTGCGTCATCAGATGGAAAACTCTTCAGGTAGTTGAATTGAGTGGATGGCGTCAGTTCATTGTTCAGTCGAGTAACCTATTCAGTTTGCTCCCGTAGTCCCGGCCACCGTGCGATATCTCTTTCGAATGTTGAGATCTACAGTTGTGGCATTTGGGGTGCCATACATCTTGCGGGACCATCGTGCCTGAAAGCCGTTGCTGCTGAAAGCCATGCACATGGTCAGCTTGAGATCATTCTACTAGTGATATTTTGATACCTAACTCAGCAATCATGCTGTTCGTTTTACTGTAATATTCCGCTATAGCTGTAATATTCCGCTATAGCTGTCTTTGATACGTTCGGTTGGAATATACTGCTCACACTTCTTGTTAATCTGCGAGAGCTCGTCAATGCTAAGGGGGAGGTTGGCGATATCAACGCTAGTGGAGTGAAGTAAAATTTGCGCTTCGTGAATGATCTCTGTGTTCTGCGAGCGTCGTGCAGATCGATTGCCTTTTAGTCGATCTATTGGGAGAGCACAGATGCTGGATGATGCCGTTGCACCATTGCCGATCTTCGCATCCACGATACGTCAAGTCCTCACCGCCCACGACGCGAAGAGAAAGTAGAAGCCCTGTTCGCCGTGCGCAGAAGGAAGACGTGTACGCACGGGGGTTTTCGGCACCGAATTGTGTGGGTGCTGAGACGTTAACTGGCGTGAAAGAACTCAGTCAGAAGCTTGCTTGCTTGCTTATGCCTATGTTCGGCGTGTACCCACTACGGCGGATTGGCCATTAAACCAGCGGTTATCCATCGTGACCTTTCTAGAACGTGATTATTTTTCTTCTTTGCCTTGACTGGCTGGCAGCATTATGTTTTTAACAGTACGTATGGTTAGGGCGCGTAGTAACCATGCAACCGAACCAAGAGTTTGAAGTAACTATAAGATAGGAGTGGAGCACATTCAGCAAGCATTCTCAAATTATGAATGGTAGATTGCCCCTATTTCTCAAGAGGAAGGTATATAGAAGCTGCATTTTACCGGTATTTACCTACGGAGAAGAAACCTGGAGGATCACAATGGGGTTTCAACTTAAGTTGAGAACTTAGAGAGCACTGGAAAGCGAAATGGTAAGTGTAACGTTAACAGACGAGAAAAGAACAGAGTGGATCAGGTAACACACCGGGCTTAAAGATATAGCCGGGATCAAGACGAAATTGTCATAGTCCGAGTACATAGCGCGAAGGCAAGATGACCGCTGGTCATTAGAGATCTCCGACTAGATTCCAAGAGAAGGCAAGTGGATGAGAGTAAGACAGAAAGTTAGGTGGATAGATGAGATCAAGAAGTTTGCGGGTATAAAGTGGAAGCAGCAAGCACAGGACCGAGTTGACTGGTGGAACATTGGAGGGGCTTTTGTCCTGCAGTGGCCATATTCCCGTCGATGATATTTACGGTATACTACAATTGTTATTACTCTCGGAAACTACCTTCATGGCCATTGTAAACTTTCTTAAAGTGCCTAATGCATGTACTGGAAGTACCCATTGCTGCGTAATTCATGTTCGCTTTACGATGTGTTCATGTAGCTGCTGCGCATTAGTAACAAAATGTGCTCCAGCACAATTTATTGATTCCGTGGCTGATGAAGATGATATATGATTGACGCCATTCTAATTGTTGGGCAGCTTTATATCACCGACTCGTTCAGATTGCGTGAAACCTGGCGTCACTGTACACTACTGCCCCGTAAAATTCAATTTTTCCACATGACTTCTCAATCATATAATTCCTGAATATATAGATTTTTTTCTAGAAGAGGTTTCTAGCTCGAGTGTGGCTCTGTGTTAGAATAGTTTACTGCCTAGGAAATGCATGAGTGCGATTCCGGGTCGAACACTGTTTTATCATGACAGTAAGCGCTGTTAGAAGGTCGCAATATTCTTTTCTGCTGTCGCAGTTGTGCGTCGCCGCTCGTGTCATAACCACCATCTCTCTAAGTGAGACAATAATTAAGCGATGAAAAATATTTTAGATTGGATGCGATTTGAACTCGTGTCCATGGTGTGCCAGTAAAGTATTCTACTACATTGCCCTAAGTGTACTTGAAGCATATTTTTCTTCATTACCTTGACTAGCTCATCTTTACGGTAATAATACAGTGCACAATCTAATCAGTACATTGGAAAGAATCACCAGAGGCGTACATAATAAATATATTTCTGGCATGCCGAAAATTTTCTCAAGTTGTTCGGGCCACTCAGGTACCATGGGTTCTAAAGCATACAATGATCAGCTAAGGTTAGAGATCAGTTGGCGGAAACATACGTGAATAGGTTGAATTTTGATATCGACATGACGATCTGCAATCTTTTTTTGAATGCTGTAAAGGCCAGGATTGTAACCCTTTCAAATGAAGTCGATGCAGGTGCCATGTTGGGCCCGGAATCACGTTGAGGTATCTAACATATCTCGTGGTAGAAGAGTAAAACAACAAATATGCATGAAAATTTACGCATTGCGAAACAAGGGTGTCGTTTAATGCCTCCCGCTCACTAAAGTGCACAGAGTCATAATTCTTCATCGTCATGAGCCGCAACGTACACAAAGTACACATGATGCCATACAGATATGTAACAGGTAACTCGCTTCTCCGCAGAATGACCGCTAGTGACATAGTTGGCGCCTCCCTACAGCAAAACGATATTACGACTATTGATACCACCACGAATTCTCTGCAGGTGTATCTGCACTACTTGCGGCAAGAAAGTTATAATCTTAAAAGAGCCCCAGTGAATAGGTGAGCACGAACGCCATTTTCCAGCAGGCTGAAGAAATTTAACTCTTCCAGTTTTCGTTGTAACTACACTGCGTCTTCTGCGCAGGCCTTTTTTTTTTTCGTGCGATACCCCATTCCTTTTAATAATATGTAGAATAGCAATATGTACCACCGAAATTGGCAGTTTTTGGAGCTCACAAGAGCTTGCGCTGCGATGAACAACAATTCACGTGACATGTGAGCTGCAATTACGAAAGCATGGCTAATTCTTGTGTTTTGTACGCTCTTTACGCTTTTCTTTACCTGGTGGCCTTCTGCGTGATCGCGTCACCAACCGTCTTTTCCTCCTTTACAGTGCCGCTCCACGAAAAGCCAGCGCATTGTTTCCCCCGGAAGGTTTGCGCTCATTCATCGATGTTCTTCCTCGGATCAACAGCCTTCCTGGTATGAAATTGACAACATCCACGCTAGATTGTCCATCATTGATCCTGTCAGTGTTGATACGCCTTCTATACATATACCGTGCCGCGTCGCTCGACATTTAGTGGGAATATGAGCTGCCGCCACAGAAACATGGCTAACATCTTCGTTTTCAACGCTACGCAGGTGTGTATTATAAGTGCTTTTCCATCTTTGCTAGGAAGTCAGACAACTGATGCTTGATAATGCTCTCATGTCCACGAGTGCTTTGTGAAACTTTGTGCAATTGCTTTGATTCTTCTTTGTTACTTCTATGTTATCGTGATATGAACTCCTGCTGTGGTCCACCCTGTACTGGATCTACCCAAATAGAAAGTGATTCCAAGCAGGTACAGATAGCCATCATGATGCAGTTGCTAGAAACACAAATGACAGCAATAAATAACTCTCAAAATAGTTTTCTAGTTTTACCGAGCAGTCGCTACAGCTGAAATAAAGCTAATAAAATTTAAGCAGGAAACGTCATAAACTAGGCATGTTGGTCTTTAAACTCTGTAGCGTAAAAGAAACGAATCTATATTTCCTTGAGTGATAACCTTTCCTCTTTGCAAGATGCTTCAGTACGATATACGTCCGAGCAAGTTTCAATCCAAAATCACTTGTACGACCTTGAAGATAGGTCCAGGTGTGACAACGTGGTTATACACGGTATTTCAGATGCACGTGGAACTTGTCAACGGACTGAGCAGAAAGCACTGCTTGTCCCTTGCACTGGGTAAAAAAGTTTCGATTTCCGAGATTGAACGGGCACAACGTTTGGGGCATTTGACATTGTCGAATTGTCGATTGTTCATCATAAATATTTATCGCTTTAAAAGCAGACGAAACGTGTAGCATCTAGGTCAAAAATAAAACAGAAGAGGATGTCTTTGTTGAATACCTTTCTGCCACCACCTGCCTTGCTAGAAAAAGGCTTACTGAATTCGTCAGAAGCTTAACTGGAGCACCTAACATCCAAATGCGACAAAACTAGCTCATTGTTAATAATACACGCTACAAGTATAATGGTATTGGAATTTTAAAACTGAACTCACCTACTTCTAGCGAACCATCTTAAAGTACACTTCCACCTGCCGCAACACATTCAAGGAAAGGAAGGAGGAAAATCGGAGGAAAAGAACGGCAGGGAGGTTAACCAGCAAATAGCAACTTCTGGAGTGCCTATAATTCTGGCAAATGTCGCACGCGCGGTTAACAAGCGTGATTCACTTGACTGAGCATTTGATACGTGTAATTCAGTCGAAGCTGCATTAACCGAATCTTGGCTTCAACCAGGCATTGCTGACAATGAAGCATTTCAATACGCGCACAGCTTTTCCACTTATCGCGGCGATCGGGAATCGCGTGTTAGAAGTGGTGCTATGTTGCCTATATCACGAAGCATTCTCTATTATCATCTCTCAGTTAAAACAGATCATTAGTTGGTATGGACACATGCTTATATGTGCCACAAAAGCTTTTCATTTGGGGTAGGCTATCGTACACCCATAAACTCGGTGTTCTTTGTTGCCCGACTTAAATGGCACCACCGATGGTATCAGTTGACATCATCCTAGCGCTTTCATTTTTCTGGGAGACTCGAACATTCCCAACGTTTCCTTTTCTTCTGTTCAACTGGTATCAAAACGATCTTCATCGAAAAATTTCAGTTTCATTAACATCTGCTCATTCTTTCATTTCTGTCAGATTGTTTCCCAGCCTCTTCAGTTAACGGATAATGCTGGAAGCCCTAGACTTCGCACTAATAAACTATCTAAATATGGTTTCGAATGTAGCGCATCTACCTGTTCTAAGTGATCATTTAGTCATCTCTTTTGGATTGCTGACTCCTAAATGCAACGTAAAAAAGAGCCTCCATAACTTCAACAAAGCCAACAAAGAGGTAGGTAATAATGTGCTGTCCAGCTTTTCAGGCGTTTTCTTAGAAGGTTTCGAAAGTCTAAAAACAAAGTGTAACTGAAATATGTTTGCATCGAAAATTGATGTATTAGTTTTCAAACACGTTCCTATGGGCACTATTTACTCCCATTACAAATCACCTTTATATACCTTGCACATGAAGCGACTACGTAAAAAAAACAATTCTTCCGTTCGATAAGCACTGTCCCACCAAAAAGTGGTGAGACACATACAAGAAAGCTAACAATGCTTACGTTTCCGTGTTAAAGGCAGCCCGCAAAAGTTTTCCACCACTCAGCCTTGCTTACTATGCTCAGCAAAAATGCGAAAAAGTTCGGGCGGACAATCAATCCCCGTCGTGATAGGGAAATCGCATTATTAGATCTTTCTGGACGAGGATAGATTCCGCTCGCCATATGTTTAGTACAGTGTTAAACGAAGTATTTATACGTAATTGTTTACGTCATCATGTGCAACAATATTTGAATTGTTTTAATTTGTAGCTGTAGATCTAATTATCGTTCAACTCTTTGGTGTAGCAAAAATGTCGAATCTCCTAAAGTGTCTTCAAGCTCTGGAATATATCTTGTCAGTTCAAAACTTTTAAAAAGTACCAAAGTATGTTCTAGTCGTATTGTGTAGAAATATTCTAGCAAGGCGTTGATGAATCCACACTACAACCTGATTAAAGAATCGAGAAGGTGCTTCCTGTGCACAAATCTTCAACTAGACACTCTCTATTCAACTGCTGCTCAATTTCAATAACCGTTATTCTATTTAAAATTCTTCAACATGTCCTTTACACTAAGATTAGGATGTTCGTAAATGCGAAATCAATCTAACCATATACCCGATATTGCTTCCACTAATATTCATCTTGTGAAACACAAATGACTCTATTTACTGATGAATTACATACCATTCCTAATAATTGTTAGGCAAACCATCCTTACTTATTGTTCCACTGCTGATTGTATTTTTCTTGATTTTTCAAAAGTTTTTAAGACGTTTGCACTGTTTACTTCTCATGAAATTAACGAAGTTACACAGCGATAACAATATACTTTTTTGGAATAAACAATTATGAAACAGTCTGTTATGTTATATGTCTGCTAACTCAATTAAGTCTCGTCCATTCTGGCTTACCCCTAGGTGCTGTACTAAGCCCTCTTCCTTTTCCTTATTTATAGTAACGACTTGCCTGAATATGTTACGTCTAAGAATAATTTATTCGCAGACAGTTGTGTGTCATATAAAAAATACTGACCGAAACACTTAATAACTTTTCAGAATGACCTCAACTCTGTATCTATCTGGTGCAAAGCCTGGCTGATGAAACCAAACACCACTAAACATACTGTTATGCGTTTATTGTACATCTTGCTCCAATACTTGCCTGCTTTTCACCGGGTTTGTTTGCAGGAACAAATTGAGGAGAAATGCTAATCGCTTGTTAGGTTTTCTTCGACGCAACATTTATTCTGCACCTGTCTTCTTAAATCTCCTCCTCTACAAAACTTTATAAACTGAACTACAATATGTCATATCAATTTCGTACCCGTCAACTATATTATTAACCTGTGCTGTTGAGCTAGTCCAAAATAATTCTGTCCACCTTATCCTAGTAAACTACAGTCCTGTCGCAAGTATCATTTCAATGAAAGACTCTTTAGAGCTTCCGTCACTCGCCTGTCGCCATAAATTCTGTGACATGTCTTTTTCGCAATACATAATAGAGTCACGCAATGCATTACCTCATTCTTTCTTCATCGAACCTCTCTACTCGTTCTGACCATTTCCAAAAATTGAGAATTATGCGAAGCCCTACTCAGACATATTATCTGTTGTTTTACTCTTCGAACCTCACAGAACTAGCACAATCTTTCACGATCAATCACGTCTGTTGTTCATCTTTCTCATTTCCATGAAGCTTCTAAAGAAAGTGTACTGTTATGCAACTAAATATGTGGATATGTTTTTTTTCTAATAAATTGTCTGATATTAGTTTTTTTTTTAGTTGGGACTTCTAGTGTTACTTGTTTATTATTTAAATATGCTATTTCAGAAACTGCCTGATTCTCGCTTGTCTAATTGCCACTTGCACTGCTACTTTTTAGCTAACGTGTTTACAGATTAACGCTATGTATAATATATTTTATTGTAGCAATCCTTTCTATATTGACTTTGTCTCTGAAAGTAATCCGAATAGGTAAATAAATTATTAATAAATAGGTCTATAAAAACCCGTAAAGAGCCATTTTATGTTTGTGAGTGATTTATTGATGCACTTAACTGCGAGCGTTTAACACCAATGTGCTAGTTTATTCCGCAATTAAATACGTACCGTGCACCATGAGATAGGGACAAACTAACCAGTGAGTGGTAGAGTTGAATATTGGAGAATATATAGCAGTATTCACCACAAGTTACATTCACGTATAGATAACTGGGTATCAAAACGGGAATATTGCACTGGTTACATCGCATTTTTCCACCAACTTCCAGTAGGCCTGCAAGGTTCTCGAACAGACATGATGAAAGTACGTACACTGTGAACACGAATTAGCCGATATGTGTGTTTTTGCACTTTATAAGTCCCCAAAACTTCCCTGCTCTAATTATTTACTCCTTGGTAGTGGAGTGAACTTGGCACATGTCATTCTAAAAAAAATGCTTACTTAATGACGGAGTTTATGAACGACATAGTCTTGTTAAAGTGCCCACGGAGTTTCAGGTCACATGGTTACAAACTCTTCAAGGGAACTTTAAAAAACCTTTTTGGAAGTGACGTGGATGCTTGCGTATGTGTGTTTGTCTGTGTAAGCGCATCTGTTTAACACGTCGGTGTGAAACAGTGTTTTGTGGGGAGGACTGTGTGAGCATCTGTCGACAGGCAAAGAAATTATCAGTACAGCGAAGATTTGCAACGACCGGTTTTTGTTCATTGTTAACGTTTCGAGGTATTTCGTACCGTTGGACCACGCTGGACATAGGTCCGATTACTCAACAAAAAGCCGCGAATACATTGCTCCAAAGGGCCGATCAAGTTACCAAAAAAGAAATGGAAGAGTACTTGAATGGTAACAAAAGTAAGCTGTTGTGATTGTCAGTGGTCGCTCTTGGAGTTTACCGTCTAAAACGTCGAAACAGTCCGAGTTATACGCTTCACTCGACCACGGTAAGTTGGCCACGACAACCGCTGTGAGAGTTGCACCACCGATGCACTTGCTCCGACCACCAGTGATGGTAGCTTCTCTGAGTGTCACCGGTATTTCACCAGCTGCAACATCAAAGCGGTAAAATGACCTCGCTACGCCGTCGGTGTCAAGCCGGTGGCGTAGCGAGCTCGCACTGCGCGCCGGCCACCGTATTGAGCTATACGAGGTAGCAACGGCCACCGGCGAGGCAAAGAATGTGTTTCACAGAAAATAAAGGCTGCTGGAAAGAATAACAGTTTATATTCTCTTACACGCCATGTGATCGCAGCAGTGAAATGACTAACGCGAAGGCGAGTGCTGAACGAGGCGGAGACACACAGAAACGGACTACGGCGTGCCCATTTATTGCGAGCAACAGGAACCGCGATGACAAACCGTCTCGTTCGTTTAAGTCTATCGCTCCATAGCTAAAACTGCAAGGATAGCGAACACCTATTTCTGTGCATGTTGAAAATGACAATGAGGATAACTCCACAGAAGCAACCATTTTATGATCGCCAGCTGTCATTTACGGTTTAGCCGTGCCGGACTCCTTAGCGAGGTTTTGTCGTAGAACGCGGTAGCGGCGGTGTGTGTCAGTTTTTCACTGGAGCTGCTGAATGTCCGCCATCGAAGAATTAATTCACGGCCAGTCAGGCTCGGTGTATGATTCAGTGCATTTTACGGATTCACACACAGTACTGCTAATGCAAAGTGAGTCCATGTGACAAGACCATATGATAATTACCTTCGCTGTAGATAAATAATTTATTATTAGGCGGGTTTAGGATGAAACGCATGCGTGTTGAAGCGCTTCCAGGAGGTCACTGCAAATTTCTACCCACGCCATGCATGCTAATTGCCTAATTATCTGTTAAAGAAGGGTCCCTCGAGAGCTACATGAGGTCAAAGCACGGTGCCTATATTGTTGCGACGCGCGCCTCCGACGACGTTACGAAGGGCGCCACGAATCTCACCGCTGCAACGACTGTTTCGAAAGACGGCGACGCCAACACGGTCCCGAAGGCGCCACTCCTTCGAACTCCGCCGGGAAGGTCACCAGCCGTTTGGTAGCGTAGGTTTCTCAGCTCGGGACTGCTTCTGCGCAGAGCTGATAGACGAGCGGACGAGACGACGGTGAGTTTAAACAAGGTTTATGTACAGCATATATACAGAGGCGTTACAAATTCAACACTGGGGCCGACAGCTTAGAGACCCGAAGAGCCGAGCTCTCCTCTCTAACACATAGGTCTGCTGCTAACACATAGCTCAACTGCTCGCGACGCGCCGCAGGGCTTCTTTTATATGCACCGGGTGGATTCTTTGAATAACCAAATGTCCAACCAGAAGCGCCGCTGGTCGTGAGCTCAGAATCCTCCAATGGGGTCGCCACTGGGCCGCGTCATCGAATCTGAAGCCGCTGCGTTGCACGTGGCTGCACCCAAAGACGAGTGACGTCGCCGCGCATTGCATCAGGCTCGCCAGACAGGAAGGCGCCGACTCGCTGGCTGAGGTTACTCACTGCGCGTGCGCGGCAGAAACTCTATGGCGCCATAGAAACAACTCTATGGCGTGATGACGCCATAGAGTTGTTCATCGCGTCAGGTGGGCTCGCGTGCTGGCTTTGAGACAGATTGCCTTTTTCAGAGTAATGGAGGTTCGCTGTGGACTCGCAGGCATAACAGCACCCTTGTCGTCAGACAATGCGCCGGAAAGACGAGCTGTTTCCTTGTGGCTCGGATGTCAGGTGCGCTCGTTCGCCAGGTCCCTCCAGGTTCGCCTCCAGGGCCATAGGGACAATGCAGCTCCAGACTCCGTTCCGGAAACACATCCCATTCTTGAGGACGGATCCCAGCTCCACTGGCATGTCGCCACAACTCTGTCGGCCAGCTTCGCTCGTCTCTTCTGGCAATCTTTGGTTTCAGGAATTGTCGTTGGGTCTGCAACTTGCCAAGATTGGTTCAACAACAGACAGCATATGACAAAAGCAAGTGCTCTCGGTCACCCGACAGAACACCAGACAAAGTATAGAACATCATATACCTAGCTACGTGTCTATCGGAATTTAGTTCCCTCTACACCACGAGGCACATGTGGGACACAAGACTCTCAAAATGACAATTTTACACGTACAATAACTTAACGAAATAGAATAGAACATAAAGTTGGCTCGTTGAGATCACTCTGGACGAAAGCGCTCAGCTAAGGCCGTGATGAGGACAAAAATTTGCCCCGATTTGCTGCGAGAAACCGAAAGGTGGAGAAGGTACTAACTTAACTAAACACGCGGCTCAATGCGTCTGCATTAGCGTTTAGCTTTCCTTTTTTGTAGCGAATGTCAAAGTGTTGTTGTTGGAGTATCATGCTCCACTTCAGTAACCGGCCACTTTTAGGCGACGATACCTATGCGGTACCAACAGCTGCTCATACTTGCGACGTTGCACAGGAAACAACGATACGGCTTGCTACGGATGGGCTCCTCACTAGTTAGCTCGATATCGTGCTCGATCACCGTCGTGTTTCCGGGACGGTCCGAAAACACGTCTTGAAACTCGGAAACAATCCTTCTCAGGTCCTCCTTCTGGACTTCACTTATCATAGGCTCTAGGTTCAACTGCTCCAAGATTACCTCCGATCCCCTTTAGATTACATCACTAGAACTCAAAATTTCTGCTCCCTCTTCCTCTGAAGCACTCAACAGCAGAATTACGACCGCTTGACGTTAAACGTAGGGTTTCATCAAATTACCGTGGTAAATTTTCTTCGGCCGCCTTCCTAATTTCACTTAATATGTGGTATCAGAAAGCTTCGATATTACTTTGGCGGGCCCTTCCCAATGAACCTCAAGCTTGTTCCTGTTGGATGGTCGCAGCAGCATTACCTGACTTCCTACTTCAAAATCGCGCTTCTTCGCCGATTTGTAGTAGTACTCCTTCGACAACATTCGGGAAGCTTTCATGTGGCTTTCCACTAGCGCTTTAATCGAGAGGTCCTCACGCTGCACTCGAATGAGTGTCTCTTGATCAACCCTCGACAGCTTATTCCTACTTTCCGCTACAGGCGAGAGCGTTGCGCCCCTCTCGCTCTGACTCAATGGCGCCAGGTCGTCTCCCCCTGCTACGGAAACCGCGCCGGTCGCTTCGGCGACGGGCCGCTTGAGTGCCTGCTCAAACGACGCACACGGAAAATTTCGTGTTTGAAGTTCCGTCGACTCACCGCCAAGGTCCCACAGATCTGCTGCTTTTGAACTTTTTTCATTACATAGAACAAGATTAAGCTCCCGCGAAAGCTTCCGCGCTTGCGATCGCGTGAGGGCCATGTACGCTAAGTTGCAGAAGAACGATTTACCCTGCTCTTTGAGAAGCTGCTCTGAGTTGTTAGAGAAAAGATAAGGAAAACGATCGAGAAGTGCGGCAGACACAGCCGTTTCGGTGCGAAGCTTAACGAACGGGCCTTCAATGACAACCGTGGCGATTGGTAAGCAAGCACTCTGCTCCTTGGCGACTTGCCTGATCCACGCGCATTCTCCTGTAAAGTCATCCGGAGAAGCCAATGAAGGATGGACAACGTCCATGGTTGCCGCTGAGTCACGAAGTGCTCGACACGTTTTCCCATGCACACTAATTTCTTGGAGATACGGCTCTAACAACCGTATGTTCTTTTCCGATTCACGGATCGTTGCAAAAGCAAGCTTTTGCTGGTAGTTTATCACGATGTGCCCTTCATTTTTGCAGTTTTAGCAGATTCGTGGCTTCCGTTGATCAGGTTTCTTTGAAAAGCCCTTTTTCCTTTCATCCCTTTCAACGCGCACTGCCCTGCTATGCAACTTTTGGCGAGTATAATACTCCTCAGCTAACTCTGCTGCCTTGTTTAGCTATACTTCACCAAGTTTGTCCTTGAGCCAAAGCTTGACATCCTCCTCGATGCAGCGGTAGAATTCATCCAATGCAACGCATTCCACCACTTTATCGCGGTCGTCATAAACACCTTCGCCCTTGAGCCATTCAAGTAAATCGGCTTTGGGACGAAACGTGAAGTCAACGTGTCACTCATTCCCCTTTTTAGCATACCGGAACCTTTGCCTGAAAGCCTTGGGTGACAACTTATAACGTCTCAAGAGCACTTCCTTAACCTCGTCATAGCTCTAAACCCTTCCCTCGACAAGCAAGTTATCGCGTCAGACACTTCGCCGGGAAGAAGAGCTAACAGGTTCTGCGCCCAAAAAGACCGCTCTAAATCATTTCGCTCACAGACGTGTTCAAACTATACGAGATACTTCGCCATGTCCTCGCCTACTACGAACGGTGGCAGTTGGTCCCGAATTCTATAACAGCTGACATGAGCTGTCGGAGAAGCTACGCTAGGCGCTTTCGAACACTGTAGGATAGCCAATTCTATTCGTTTCAACTCAAGGGGCTCCTGTCTCTCGACCTGCTAACAGTGTTCTCGCCTTTCAGCTTCTTCACGGCGTGCTTTGATATCCACCCAGGCCTCATCGACTTCCTCAGCCGACACTCCTTCATTCTTCATGATCTCAAGGATCGCTTGCTTTCTTTTCGCACGGCCCAAAGTAATGCCGAGTTCCTCACAAATTTCCATTAGTTCCTTCAATTTAAGGTTCTCCATCGTTCACACTAGCCTCTTGCTGTTTGACCCTCTTAAGAATTTACTTGCCATACCCACTATAAGTGTACTAGCAAGACGCGCAAGCAATTTTTTACACTCCCGTGTTTACCCCCTCCGCATTAACTTTGGTTTCAAAGCAGTTCGACTTTGCTTGAAACGATCAAAGCTCACTCTAATGCTTCACACAGCCCTTCTCTAAACTACTATAACCTGAGCTAGAGTAATCTGGTGAACTGAGGGGAAAACATAAGGCACTCACCGCATCGATGTCGCTGACGCCGGCCGATCCCGCAGCTGCCAACCACTGTTGCGAAGCGCGCCTCCGACGACGTTACGAAGGGCGCCACGAATCTCACCGCTGCAACCACTGTTTCGAAAGAAAGCGACTCCAACACGGTCCCGAAGGCGCCACTGCTTCGAACTCCGCCGGGAAGGTCACCAGCCGTTTGGTAGCGTAGGTTTCTCAGCTCGCGACTGCTTCTGCGCAGAGCTGATAGACGAGCGGACGAGACGACGGTGAGTTAAACAAGGTTTATGTACAGCATATATACAGAGGCGTTACAAATTCGGCACTGGGGCCGACAGCTTAGAGACCCGAAGAGCCGAGCTCTCCTCTCTAACACATAGGTCTGCTGCTAACACATAGCTCAACTGGTCACGACGCGCCGCAGGGCTTCTTTTATATGCACCGGGTGGATTCTTTGAATAACCAAATGTCCAACCAGAAGCACCGCTGGTTGTGAGGTCAGAATCCTCCAATGGGGTCGCCGCTGGGCCACGTCATCGAATCTGAAGCCGCTGCGTTGCACATGGCTGCACCCAAGGACGAGTGACGTCGCCGCGCATTGCGTCAGACTCGCCAGACAGGAAGGCACGACTCGCTGGCTGGGGTGACTCACTGCACGTGCGCGGCAGAAAGACGCCGCCGCGTGATGACGCCGTTGAGTTGTTCATCGCGTCAGGCGGGCTCGCGTGCTGGCCTTGACACAGATTGCCTTTTTCAGAGGCATGAACGTTCGCTGTGGACTCGCAGGCATAACAATAGATACCCGGCGACTGAAGTGTGGTCGTCCAGCGTGAGTGGCAGGCTGTGGTCAGTGTGAGTGTTGTAATATTACATGAACATTGCTTGCATGTTTGTGTACCGGTGATAATATTGTGTGCTTCGAAGTATTTTATTGAAGTTACGCTGGCGCATGGCATGGCTGTGGACAAGATTTTTTTTCACTGTATTTGAAAATTTACTCACACACTGACCTACAAAATTGCCCTGAAAAATGTACACAAAAACTCGCCTAAATCCATCCAAACACCCCGTCATGTTTGCGAGTAATTTTTTTTACTCAGTCGGACGGTTTTCATAAAAATCATAACGGGGCGTGCGTGAGCGAAAACTTCTTTTACTCTCATCTGGGCCCATTTTTGTTTACAGTGCAGAAATGCGGTGAAACAGTGCGCTGGATGTGCAGAGCAGAGACTACTTGAGGGAGAAGGGCTCCGCAGGAAAAAAGTGCGAAGCAGGAAAAATAAAATCTGGATATTTATCGAATATTAATTAGCGCTTCGCTAATTACAATTGTCTTTTTTATTATTCTTGGCCACTTGAAGGAGTGTATGATAAAATACACTAGGTAGATTGTCTACAAGGACTCGGAAAACAGATCATGTAAACATCACCATGTGTTCATGAGTACATAAAAAAATCTACAAATCGCTGCATTCTAAATTGATGAATATAGAGGCAATAAACATTGGATGATCGTGTTTCTTTTTTAAATAATGAACCGAGTTGTTCCGCGTGGTGTCACCATACCCTTTCGGACATCGAACCTCCTGTTCGTCCTACAACTTCTTGCTTTTCGGCATTCTCCGATATGCACTAAGGCGATTCAGATGTTGGTGGCTTTAGAGATATTATTTCTCTATCAGCTGTGTTGAAAACCGTGAGACATTTTTCGGCGTGCCAAAAATTGTCCATAGATTGAGTAGAAATAGTGAATTTGTAGAGTGTTTCAAAATTTATGTTTTGTCTTCTTGCAATCTGTATCATAACTTGTGTGGCTTTTCATTTGAAGCTTTGTTTCATAAATATAATTGGTAATAAAAATGCAAGACATCGTTTAAAGTAAAAATTTTATTCAGCTTCCAAAGCAGATCTTTTGAATACTTCAGATGACCGCCACGCAGCAGTTTTTATTCTGGGCGTCCTCCTGACTCTCTTGTGGCATTTTTTCCGCAGACATAGGCAGCATCAAGACCTCAGAAAAAAATGAATGCAAGATTAGGTTTTCAGAAATCAATAACTTTATCGCAAAGTTTAAGTATCAGTCACATTATCTCTATAGAACCTTTCGGAAGTATCATGCTACTTAAGTACTCTTCGTGCGGTATGAGTATTTTTAACATGCTATCTTGAAGTCAACCAAAATCGTAAGCTGAAAGGCTGATATCGTTTCTTGGGCAAACAGCTGTTCTTACCACTAGGTCACCAAGGTTTTCTTAAACCACGACAAAAGCGCGTTTTTTGGTGGCGTGCTTTGGCAGTTTTGAATATGTACCGTGACGTCACCATTCTCGCATTTTGTGGAGCGTGGATGGGGAAAAGGAGAATCGAGTAAACCATCTACATGAATGTTTGGGCGCTCAATATACGCGTGAGAAATGAAGTTTACCAGAAAATTTCACTTCTTGTGTGGGTGTATCACCCTAATCTGTGCTACATACACATTCAGGCAGAAATTACGGTGAAATATTCTTAACTGTTTGAGATTTACGCATTGTTTCAACCCACACAATCTCATTTTTGAAGCGGCAAAAAGTGACATTATGGCATTGAACCAGTTTCAGTAGCTAATAATAATTGACGTCTAGGTGAAAGTTTTGTGTTGGAGACGACGACGAAGTAATTGCTTAGCAGATCGCAGTTTCAGTAGGTGCTCTCTTTTTTCACCTAATTTTAAGTGAACTTCGCGAATATCACATTCGTGTCCGTCGGTGATGGACGTGGACCCCCACGGACGTCGGCCAGTTACAGCGGCGTCGGCGGTGGCCGCATCCAGGAAGCGTACGGGACTCTACAGTGACTATGACAGCGAGGACACTTTTGTTTACTCAATGAGCAGCGCTTACAGTGTTATAAGTGCATGAAGATGGGCCACGTGAGAAGCGTATGCGAAAATAGAACGGTGTGTCCTCGTTGCGCGGAAGCCCACTCTGCGGATGACTGCAAAGCAACTACCCTCAAATGCTCGAATTGTTATGGGTCACATGCAGCTTCGTCAAAAGAATATCCCAAAATCCAAAGATAAATAGCGGTATTGAAAGAAATGGTCAGAGACAATTCGTCGCATCGAGAGGCTGCCAGGAACGTCCGAAAGAGGCGTCATCGTCGCCGCAGTTCATCAAACAATGCCGCAGACGCTGCATCGAAAGCACCACTCCACCACCCTTCTCTTCCACCGCCCTTGCCTCCCAGACCGAAGGCGGCCAGCGCGGTCAACAAACCAACGAGCAGCACTGTTGCAGATGAATCGGTTTGGCCTTCATTGCCGAAATCACAGCCACCTGCAAATCCCAAGCGCACATCGACAGTCACATCACTCCAGCCAGCCACTGACAAGCTGCCTGAGGAGGACACAGAAGTCATCAGAATGTTCCGAACACTGCTGGATGCCATGCGAAAGCTGTGCAGCAGCCTGAAGTCTCCACTCGCTCAGAGTGCACTACAAGTACTGGATGCTCTAAGTCCAGTATTTGCAAGTCTCCAATAGCAACCATGGCTCGACCAATTTTCTCCTTCCGCAACGAGGTCCGACAAGCGTCGATAATGCAGTGGAACGCGAGAGGCCTGAGATCCCGCATCTCTTCGTTCCGTCAGTATATATTCATGAAGCGTATTCCTATAATATTTATATGTGAACCGAACGTGCAACAACCTCCTGAACTATCAGGGTATGAATCTTTCGTTTCTTTAACGTGCGAGGAACGCAGAAAGGTGGTTGTTTACATTCGCACAGATTTCACATATGTGCATCATGCAGTTCAACCGCATGATGACAATCAATATGTATGCTTAGTGTTAAAAAGGAAACAGTGTCGTTCACACTCATTGGTGTCTACATATCACCATCCGGACGATTTGAACAAGACCGACTACGAGACATACTGACAATAACTACGGGCCCGTGGGTTATAACTGGAGATTTCAACGCACATCACTTAATCTGGGGTAGTTCGACGATCAACGCTAAAGGAAGAAACCTCGTGTCATTCGCTTCCAAGCATGACCTATGTTTCTTAAATGATGGCAGTCCTACATACCTGCGGGGCCTTACGTACAGCAGTTGCCTCGATTTGACTCTGGTATCCAGAAACTTCCGGTCGCAAGTGCACTAGTTTCAGACATCGAAACGCATGGGAGTGACCACATTCCAACTTATATGCGAATAAGGGGTCTTACTAACTCCTTTCCTAAGACCACAATACGAAGAATTGATTGGTCCAAGTATCAGCGACTCATGGAAAATACATGCCGTGAAGACCCTGACCAGAACTTGGAGGATGTCATCAAAGAGGCAATGAGGGAATCTTCCTGTCTCCTCCCGTTCACCGGCAAGCATTCAGATTTCGACGTTGAACTGGAAAAACTGTGCGCGCTTCGCCGAAGGGCGGAAAGAAAATACAGGCGGACGAAAGCAATATGCGACTTGAGGCTGGCACGACGCATACAGAAAAAAGTCCAATGACGTTTAGACAAACTTGCACAGGAACGCTGGAAATCATTCTGCGAATCATTGGATCCCCGAAAGCCGTTGTCACGCATCTGGAGAACTATTCGTGGCCTGCGCTCGACTCCCCAACAAAGACATCCTTTCATGACTTTAGCCCTACATTCAGGCCACACCCAACTTAAAGTGGCAAATGAGTTTTGTACGCGAATCGCTGGTGTGTCCGCCTTGTCCGCTGGCACCATTAGGAGTGTTATTCCTGAACTCCGCATCTACGAAATGGACAATATTTTCACTATAGAAGAACTTGGCGCATCTTTGACGGCTTCCCGACGATCATCTTCACCAGGACCCGATGGCATCACCTACGCCACTCTAGCCAACCTTCACCAGGAGGCGTGAGGTCATCGAACAAAATGAGGTCATTGAACAAAATGTCTTCGTCCGAGCGTGAGGTCATTGAACAAAATGTAGCCAATATGCTGCAACGGAGCATTATACGTCCCTCCGCGAGTCCTTGGCCATCCCCTGTTGTTTTAGTAAGAAAAAAAGATGGCTCCGTGCAATTTTGCGTGGACTACAGAGCACTTACTAAGATTACCCACAAGGATGTTTACCCCATGCCGCGCAGAGACGATGCTTTGGATTCACTGCAAGGTGCTGAGTACTTCTCAAGCCTAGATTTGCGTTTAGGTTAGTGGCAAATACCCATGCACGAGGATGACAAAAAAAAGACAGCGTTTTCAACACCAGATGGGCTGTACAAATTCAACGTCATGCCATTCGGCCTTTGCGATTCTCCAGCAACATTCGAGCGGATGATCCACACAGTTTTACGAGGCTTGAAGTGGAAGAATTTCTTGTGCTATTTAGACGATATCGTTATTTTCTCGTCAACCTTCCCTTACTACTTGCAACGACTGAACGAAGTTTTACGTGCCTTGCAAACGCGGGCCTTCAGCTGAACACCAAGAAGTGTCGTTTTGCGAGCAAGACGATTAAAGTGTTAGGCCCCATTGTAAGCAAGGATGGTATTCGTCCCGATCCTAACAAGATTTCCGCTGTCCAACACTTCCCGCGTCCTGAAAAAGCCAAAGATTTGCACAGTTTTCTCGGCCTCGCTTCTTATTTTTGCCGATTCATTCGAGACTTCGCCTCAATAGCTTCACCATTGCACAAGTTGCTCGGATCAGGCGTCGCCTTTTTGTGGTCTCCTGAATGTAAAGCGGCATTTGCCCAACTGAAGTGTGCACTCACATCCGAACCAGTCCTCTGCCATTTCGACGAAACCACGCCTACGCTCCTGCATACAGACGCTAGTGGTCGAGGCATTGGTGGAATTCTCCCACGGCAAGACAAATTTTCACGTGAGAAAGTCGTCGCATACGCGAGCCGTGCACTGAACCCGCCGAAAAAAATTATACCATCACCGAACAGGAGTGCCTAGCGGTCGTATGGTCGATACAAAAGTTTCGACCTTATCTCCACGGCCGTCACTTTACTGTGGTTACGGAACGTCACGCCTTGTGCTGGCTCTCGACAATCAAGAACTTGTCCGGCCGCCTTGGTCGCTGGATTGTTCGCTTACAAAAATACGACTTCACGATCACATACAAGTCGGGAAACAAGCATCAAGACGCCGACGCACTTTCGCGTTGCCCGCTCTCTTCGGAGCCGCTTAACAAACCCGCCACTGCCGCACTCGAGAAGCTTTTGGCCATCTCTTCCCTACATGTTTCGTCATTAGCTACTCTGGACCCAAATTACCCAAGCGAGTGTGGTTGGTTCTTATGTCACCAACATGCTGACCCTTACTGTCGCTGCATCATGGACCGTCTTGACGGGACTTGTCAGCCCCCTAACGCCCCTCTTCGCCGACAGCTGACGCAATTCAAGCTCAACAACCACGTCCTGTACCGTCATATCTACAACCCTGATGGTCAACGCTGGGTGCCCGTTCTACCTCGCTCTCTTCGGGCTCATGTCCTCAAGACATATCACGACTTGTTTGCTGGACACATGGGCTTCCAGAAAACGTATGACCACATAAGATGTCACTACTACTGGCCGGGCTTGTCCACCTGTGTCGCAAAGTACGTTGCCTCATGCGCCCTTTGTCAGCGTCGCAAGCTACCTACGTCAACTCGAAGTGGACAATTACAACCGCTCCCGTGTCCCCTGCATCAATTCGAGGTAGTTTGCATTGACCTCTACGGTCCACTATGGTCCACTCTATGGTCCACTGTCACGGGCAATCGATGGATAGTTACAGCTGTCGACCACCTTAACCGCTACGCCGAAACAGCTCCCGTGCCTTCTGCATCAGCTTCGGAAGTTTAATGCGGAGAGGAACGCCGTATGAAAGGCTTCATGCGGGATACGTGGACTATTTCTGCTGCCCTGTAGCGGCGGTCCGTCGGAAGAAGAACGGGTGCCACGCGATAATTCCCAGGAGACGTTTGCTCCAAGAGAGTGTAGGGGCCAATAAAACGTAATTGAAACTTCTCGCACAGGCCGGGAGTGCGAATGGGTGTAAGAAGGAGGACTTCGTCGCCAGGGCTGAAGGACACGGTGCGATGAGAGGCATCATATTCAAGCTTGCGATCCTGTTGCTTGGCTTCTGTTTTGACGCGAGCCAGCTGGCGGCAACGAAGTAGACGAGACACGTATCCTTCACTTGAAGATGAACATGGTTTGACAGGCGCAGAGAAGAACGAAACATCGAGGAAAGAAGAGGGGAATCGACCGTGGACGAGGTAGAACGGGGAGTAACCGGTTGTGCGCTGTACAGAGGTATTATACGCAAAAGTGAGAAATGGCAAAATGGTGTCCCAGTTTCTGTGGTCGGGTTCGATATACATCGCTATCATATCTGACAGTGTACGATGAAAGCCCTCTGCAGGCCGTTCTTCTGAGGATGGTAACTGGAGCTTGTTTTGTGTGTAGTGCCGGATGCCTTGAGCACTTCTTCGACGAGTTCTGAAAGAAATACTCTTCCACGGTCGCTCAGGATTATACGAGGAGTTCTGTGTCGAAGCATTATTGCTCGAAGAATGAAGTCGGCCACTTCCGAAGCTGATGCAGACGGCACGGGAGCTGTTTCGGCGCAGCGGGTGAGGTGGTCGACAGCTGTAACTATGCGTCGATTGCCCGTCCCAGTCATAGGAAGCGGATCATACAGGTAAACTTCAACTACCTCGAATGGTTGCAGGGGACACGGGAGTGGTTGTAATTGTCCAATTCAAGTTGATGTAGGTAGCTTGCGACGCTGACAAAGGGCGCATGAGGCAACTTACTTCGCGACACAGGTTAACAAGCCCGGCCATCAGTAGTGACATCTTATGCGGACATACGTTTTCTGGAAGCCCTTGTGTCCAGCAGACATGTCGTCGTGATATGTCTTGAGGACTTGAGCCTAAAGAGAGCGAGGTAGAACGGGCACCCAGCGTTGACCATCAGGGTAGTATATATCACGGTACAGGACGTGTTGAGCTTGAATGGCGTCAGCTGTCGGCGAAGACAGGCATTAGGGGGCCGGCAAGTCCCGTCAAGATGGTCCATGATGCGGCGATAGTAAGGGTCAGCACTTTGGTGAGATAAGAACAAACCACACTCGCTTGAAGAAGTTGGGTTCACACTAGCTAATGACGAAACATGTAGTGCGGCAGTGGCGGGTTCGTTAAGTGGCTCCGAAGAGAGCGGGACCGCGAAAGTGCGTTGGCGCCTTGATGTTTGTTTCCCAACATGTATGTAATCGTGAAGTCGTATTCCTGTAAGCGAAGAATCCAGCGACCAAGGTGGCCGGACAAGTTCTTGATTGTCGAGAGCCAGCACAAGGCGTGATGGTCCGTAACCACAGTAAAGTGGCGGCCGTAGAGATAAGGTCGAAACTTTTGTATCGACCATACGACCACTAGGCACTCCTGTTCAGTGATGGTATATTGTTTTTCGGCAGGAGTCAGTGCACAGCTCGCATATGCGACGACTTTCTCACGTGAAGATTTTTCTCGCTGTAGGAGAATTCTACCAATGCCTCGACCACTAGCGTGTGTATGCAGGAGCGTAGGCGCGGTTTCGTCAAAATGGCAGAGGACTGGTTCGGATGTGAGTGCACACTTCAGTTGGGTAAACGCCGCTTCACATTCAGGAGACCACACAAAGGCGACACCTGATCCGAGCAACTTGTGCAATGGCGAAGCTATTGAGGCGAACCCTCAAATGAATCGGTGAAAATAATAAGCGAGGCCGAGGAAACTGCGCAAATCTTTGGCTTTTTCGGGACGCGGAAAGTGTTGAACAGGAGAAATCTTGTCTGGGTCGGGACGAATACCGTCCTTGCTTACAATGTGGCCTAACATTTTAATCGTCTTGCTCGCGAAACGGCACTTTTTGGTGTTCAGCTGAAGGCCTGCTTTGCAAGGCACGTAAGAACTTCGTCCTGCCGTTGCAAGTGCTGAAGGAAGGTTGACGAGAAAATAACGATATCGTCTAAATAGCACGAGCAAGTCTTCCATTTTAAGCCTCGTAAAACTGTGTCGATCACCAGCTCCAATGTTGCTGGAGCATAGCAAAGGCCGAGTGGCATGACGTTGAATTCGTACAGCCCATCTGGTGTTGAAAACGCTGTCTTTTCTTTGTCATCCTCGTGTATGGGTATTTGCCAGTAACCTGAACGCAGGTATAGGCTTGAGAAGTACTCGGCCCCTGGCAGTGAATCCAAAGCATCGTTCATGCCCGGCATTGGGTAAACGTCCTTGTGGGTACTCTTATTAAGTGCTCTGTAGTCGACGCAAAATTGCACGGAGCCGTATTTTTTCTTACGAAAACAACAGGGGATGACCAAAGACTCGCGGAGGGGCGTATAATGTTCTGTTGTAGCATATTGGCTCTCATTTTGTTCAATGAGCTCACGCTCGGACGAAGAGATGCGATATGGTCGACAGCGTACGATGGAAGTGCCATTGGTCTGGATACAATGCCTAATAATGACGTCTGTCCCAGAGATGAGGAATGAGCATCAAACAATCTGCTATGCTTTTGTAGCAAGGCAAGTAACTCGTCTGTCTGTGAAGATGTCAGTTCTGGACTAATAGTCACAGAAAGAACAGAAACGCTTTATGAACGTCCAATAGAAGGAAGGTCAGAACACGCTGGCATAAACGGGACAACAGAAACAGGTTGGAATTTAGTAATGAAAGCCATTGTGGAGCCTTTAGCAATCAGAATTTTTTCAATACATACATACATACATACATACATACATACATACATACATACATACATGCATACATACACGCATGCATACATACATACATGCATGCGTGCAGACATACATACATACATGCGTGCATACATACATGCATGCATGCATGCATGCATGCATACATACATACATGCATGCATGCACATATACATACATACGTACATACATACATACATACATGCATACATACATACATGCATACATACATACATGCATGCATGCATACATACATACATACATACATACATACATACATACATACATACATACATAACATACATAACATACATACATACATACATACATACATACATACATACATACATACAGTAAGTGGTAACCATACAGTGATCTTGTGTAATGTTCATTTGTGTCTCTTCTCGATGTAACAATTCTTACAAGCATAAATTTTGTAAAAGCTGTGTTTAACGACATTTTTTCAAACACCTTTAAAGCTTTGGATACATTACACAATATATATTAGGATGCGTACTTTTTATTTCAAAAGTGTGCATCAAAATGAACATGTTATCCCGAATCTTATGGCGTATCTTTAAGTTTCCCGAGTAAACTAGTGAAATACCCCATTGCCGACATGGGCATGTAATGTTGTTTGCCACAAAGTCGTCTGAATGCAGGATTTTTTCGGCATTGCGTCATCCTTTCCTTAAAAGCAATCTGAGGCACGTGAGGTAACTTTATTGTTTTTACAGAATAACACATCAATAAACAGCTAATAAACACAGATAAAAAATATGAATCTGCTAACAAAAGGATACATAGGGGTTCTGAAGGTAACTTACGGCTGCATCTTTTCATGCAGGCATGGCAAGTCGGGAAAGCATTACGACCTTTGGCACATTTGCCTTTTCGTAATCGATGGCAAGTGCCTTTCTCAGGTTTAAAGTACCAAGGCCGACTTGAAAACACACATGGTCGCGTTTCCAGCGGTGCACTGCATACTATCTTTGGCCGTGCTGAGGCTGTAATCGAAAGAAAAAATTTGATTAGTTTGCAAAGAACGAAACTAATGATTTAACACAGCTTTCAAAAAGCTTGAGTAGTCTCCTGATGCATTCTAAAAGCGTTGATAATTTTGTTGTCTGACAAATTCAAATTGTGTATTCTTCTTCTCCACAAAGGTGCATGGGGTGTTTTTAGTGACTAGACATTGTGTGCTTGCAGAGAATAACCATTACATCTCAGGATGAAAACACATTGAAGTGTTTGAGAAGAGTTTTGTGTTAACTGTCTCATGTAGAAAAAAAAGGTAATAGTATAGCCCGGCTATGCCAGGATATACGTTGCATGAACTACGGACGAATGAACGAATAGACTAGCGAGTGAGTTCTCGCGATTAAAGTGCCAGCCCACAAGTGATGGGTCCCTCCAGGAGCTTTTAAGCTTTTTCTTACGCGCCAGCTGTACTCGGTGTGACTTCCCTGCTCCTCAGGCATGCGCAGCATGGCTCTCGATAAGCAACGCGAAATCGCTCAGCATCAGTCAGTGTAGCTTACTCTAGAGAAAAGTTTCAGACAAGTAATCTATTTTTCCCAGTGTAGATATTGCTGACGGTGGGCATGCCCACTTTTATGAAAACACTAGCTGTTTTATTTCCTAAACCTTACGCAAAAAAGTCTCGTACGGCCGTGAAGTTCCTTGCATACCATAATAAGAGGTGCGAATGAGCAATTTATGAGAATTTCCTTTTTGTTGTTACCCGTTCTGCCAGTGGATTGCGTAAGGCTACCGCCTAGAACGATATCACTATATATTATTCTTAATGCACCATAGATGCAACTTTGTAGGCCAACTTTGCGATGTCTTCAGTGAGAAAGCTTCGGGGATGCTAAACGCGAACGATTTCGTAGCGATGCAAAGCTCCTTAAGAAGTAATCTATCTATCTATCTATCTATCTATCTATCTATCTATCTATCTATCTATCTATCTATCTATCTATCTATCTATCTATCTATCTATCCATCCATCCATCCATCCATCCATCCATCCATCCATCCATCCATCCATCCATCCATCCATCCATCCATCTATCCATCCATCCATCCATCCATCCACCCATCCATCCATCCATCCATCCATCCATCCATCCATCCATCCATCCATCCATCCATCCATCTATCTATCTATCTATCTATCTATCTATCTATCTATCTATCTATCTATCTATCTATCCATCCATCCATCCATCCATCCATCCATCCATCCATCCATCCATCCATCCATCCATCCATCCATCCATCCATCCATCCATCCATCCATCCATCCATCCATCCATCCATCCATCTATCTATCTATCTATCTATCTATCTATCTATCTATCTATCTATCTATCTATCTATCTATCTATCTATCTATCTATCTATCTATCTATCTATCTATCTATCTATCTATCTATCTATCTATCTATCTATCTATCTATCTATCTATCTATCTATCCATCCATCCATCCATCCATCCATCCATCCATCCATCCATCCATCCATCCATCCATCCATCCATCCATCCATCCATCCATCCATCCATCCATCTATCTATCTATCTATCTATCTATCTATCTATCTATCTATCTATCTATCTATCTATCTATCTATCTATCCATCTATCCATCTATCCATCTATCTATCCATCCATCCATCCATCCATCCATCCATCCATCCATCCATCCATCCATCCATCCATCCATCCATCCATCCATCTCATCTATCTATCTATCTATCTATCTATCTATCTATCTATCTATCTATCTATCTATCTATCTATCTATCTATCTATCTATCTGTCTGTCTGTCTGTCTGTCTGTCTGTCTGTCTGTCTGTCTGTCTGTCTGTCTGTCTGTCTGTCTGTCTGTCTGTCTGTGCACCTGCATCTAGCTGCTCTCGTCATCAGTGTAGGCCGAAATTGAGGTTGGGGGGGGGAGGGGGGTAAGCTGTGACGAATATGACAGTTTGGTCAGGGCATCCATAACGTCAAAATATTGCCACGTACGTAGTCAAACCTTTTCCTCCAGACGAACGTAGCACGTACCCGTATGCCACGAGCTGCAGTGTACGCCACATATGACTGACCGTTCATATTTACCCAGAAACGTCCAAAACAGATATTTTCACTTGTCAGAGCGTTAAGAAAAACTGGCATCGGTATCATTACGACGATGAATCGAGAGAATGAAAATCAGGATCCTAACAGTAACCTAACTGAAAGGTTCTCAATGGTAGTTTTTATTTTTTTTTATTTAAAAATACCTTACGGGCTCTACATAGGGGCATAATGTGAGGGGAGCTATACAATAGTTATTTGAAAAGAACACAAAACAAACGAAAAGAATTCAAAAGCCACGTATTATACAATTGCTAAAATGTTCGATAACATACACTGTAGTAATATGGCACTAATATGCGTTATGCATTTTTAACGGTTCGAGATGTCAATGTACAATGAATGAACACGAATATAAAATACATGCTTAGTAAACACAGTCATATATTATTTTATTCCTAAACGCCACGAGATCACGAATCAATACCACATCATCAGGAAGGTTTTTCCATTGAACTATGTATGACACGTGCTAGCGCGGATGCGTTAGATGCTTGGGTGCGTCCGAAATGAAGAGCAAAACTATGCTGATAGTGAAGCCTGTGAGATGTGCGATTGGGCTTTGTTAGTGGCAATGTATTTACTTGCATGCTGCAGATGACTTTATGGAACAAACATAGAGTAGTTCTCTTCGTGTGCAATTCCAGGGATGGTATTGATAACGAAGCCTTCATGTTGATATGTGGGGTTTAACGTCCCAAAACCACAATATGATTATGAGAGACGCCGTAGTGGAGGACTACGGAAATTTCGACCACCTGGGGTTCTTTAACGTGCACCCAAATCTGAGCACACGGGCCTACTACGTTTCCACCTCCATCAGAAATGCAGCCGCCTCAGCCAAGATTCTAACCCGCGACCTGCGGGTCAGTAGCCGAGTACCTTAGCCACTAGACCACCGCGGCGGGGCGAAGCCTTCATGTCAATGATTTGATTGATATGTGGGATTTAACGTCCCAAAACCACCATATGATTATAAGAGACGCTGCAGTGGAGGGCTGTGAAAATTTAGACTACCTGGGGTTCTTAAACATGCACCGAAATATGAGCACATGGGCCTACAACATTTCCTCCTCCATCGAAAATGCAGCCGCCGCAGCCGGGATAGAAGCCTTCATGTTAGTCACACTGGAATAGCGACTGCAGTCATGCACAATGAAACGTGCAGTGGCCCCGCCGCGGTGGTCTAGTGGCTAAGGTACTCGGCTGCTGACTCGCAGGTCACGGGTTCGAATCCCGGCTGCGGCGGCTGCATTTTCGATGGAGGCGGAAATGATGTAGGCTCGTGTGCTCAGATTTAGGTGCACATTAAAGAACCCAAGCTGGTCTAAATTTCCGTAACCCTCAACTACGGCGTCTGTCATAATCATATGGTGTTTTTGGGACGTTAAACCCCACAAATCAATCAATCAACGTGCAGCGTGGTTTTGCACAGATTCTAGTGAGTAGATTAGATAGGCTTGGTGAAGTGACCAGATGAATGATGCGTATTCGAGTTGTCGACGAACAACTGTTTGATATGGTAGTTTACGTGTTATGGATGGCGCCATATGAAGATTACGTTTCAGGTATCCGAGTGTGCGCGATGCTGTGGCAGTAAATTTTTCAATGTGCGTAGACCAGGATAGATTCGAAGTGAAGTTAATGCCGAGGCACTTAAAGTGGTCTGTTGCCAATATAGGTTTATTGTTGAGAGATTATGTGTAAATTGAGTTTGACTGCTTTTAGCTGAATGTCGTTAGTTTACATTTCGCAGTGTTAACCATCATCTGCCACTTTGAGCACCAGAATGTGAGTACGTCGAGATCATGTTGTAATGCCAGATGGTCTGTCGTACTAATACTTTTGCAGTATACGCAATCGTCGGCGACCAGACGGATGTTTGATGAGATGGAATGTCATTAATGTAGATGAGAAATAATAAAGGACCCAGGACGCTGCCCTGAGGAACTCCAGAAGTAACGTCTGATAATGAAGGTGAGGTGTTACTGACCCATGTAAACTGCTTGCGTGATGTTAGAAAGCTCTGGAGCCAAGATATGGTTAGAGATTCAAGTTATATAGATATTCAGATATTCACAGAGGGTCTTCAAGCTGCTTTGAAAAAAAAAAACCCCTATGCAGTCGCAATGTCGGGATAACGTCAGTTTCAGTTCAAGTGTTGGCCCTGCTTCGATAATAATTTAATAAAAGTTACACTTGCAATTCGATGAATCAGCAAGGCATATTCAACCGTTGCTCAATCAGGGAAGAATACGTTAGTGATTTTTATTCTCGTCATCACGCTGTAGCATGCACCTGGTTTTCATAATGCTGATGTCAATGCTCTAACGTGTGCGCAAACTTTCCGTGAGATCATGAGTTGGCCGTTAAACGCCAGTTTAATTGACGTCACGAAGTTCAAGCTGCACTCACAAAAGTACGTCGATCCAGATCGTAACATTTGGCTCCAATAAAAAAAAAATCCAGCGTGGAGTATTATTAATCATTATGAGCTTCAAGTGACACTGATTTCCACAAGGTGTAGTCTTTCTTGGGATATGTCTGCAGAAATTTCGATCTGAACGACGACGACGAAGTTTTTTCCGCCCAACGCTGCTTATTTCGTTTGGGTTTTTCTTTGTGAATTACGCATTATCCGAAGATCATCGCTCTCCTGCGAGCAGCGATGGATCCAGACCCCAACTTACGCAATCCGGACTTGGCGTCACCTTTGACGTCAACCTCAAGGAAGCACAACAGCCCAAAGGACGACAGCACCAGTAATAGCACTGAACTGTACACGGCGGGTAGTGAAGACAGTGACGACGATTTCATCCCTGCAGTGAAGCGTAAAGCTAAAAGGAGAATGGTCGGCGCGTCTTCGCCAGGTAGCGTCTCCACCTGAAGGCTGCATACAGTTCTAGACATCATACTATACTTTTTGTTCCTTTCGGCTCTTCGATCAATCTGAAAAACATGAACAGCAAGTGATATCAGCACGTCTCGAGGCTATCGTGCCTAATGAGATAAAGGATAATATACTCAACCCACGGAAGAATATCTTCATAGACGTTGAGCACCCGGCTGCACTACATACCTTGCGAACAGTCTCGGAACTTGGAGGCATCAATCTCAGTGCCTACATTCCACAGGATAGTGGCACGATGACGGGCGTCATTTATCACGTTGACACTTCCATACCAAATGCAGACCTTCCTGTGCTGATAACGCCAGCTACTGAGGCAACGGACATATTGCAAGTATGCCGGCTTGACGAATCCCGTTGCATCAAGGTGACCTTCAATGGTGATTGCATTCCATCACATGTAAAGGTTTGTCACTTTCGTCTCGTTGTTCGACCTTACATCCCAGGGCCATTACAGTGCCACAACTGTCTAAAACTGGGTCATGTTAGTGCTGTGTGTAGCAACAAGCAAGCATGCCCACGTTGCGCCGGACCCCACAAAGCAGAGGCTTGCCAAGGAACTCTCCTAAAATGCAGGAACTGCAACGTGAACCATGAGACCTCATCCAAAAACTGCCCAGTACTAAAGAAGGAGAGGAGCATTCTGAGACAAGTAGTGAAAGACGGATCCTCACGAAAGGGAGTGGTAACGGTTGTTCAATGACGGTGTTCCCGTCGACGGCGGTGCTCGAAGAAAAGAAAAAAAAACAGTCCTGTGTCGAAAGTGCCTTCACTTACACCGCCACCACCACCACCGCCGCTGCCACAACCACAGCAACCTCCCCCGCCCCCGCCACCAGGTGGTGTACGTCCAGAGGTGCCGGAAGACCCTGTGGCGCAACCGAGAACATCTGGCTCTGACTGGCCCGCTTTATCGCGGGTGCACGTGTCTACGGAATCTCAACATCAACAGTCAACAGCGGATATGCTCCCAGCAGGCCGTCTATCCGCCCAAGAGGTACAAGTTTTCTCTGTATTGAGGTCGTTGATGAGTGTTATTCGTACTCTATTGGCTAGTCTGCAGAACCTTGCCGCTGAATGTGCACTGCAAGTCTTGGACACACTAGAACCAATGCTTGCCGGACTTCAG
This sequence comes from Rhipicephalus microplus, assembly GCF_013339725.1. Classification (NCBI taxonomy): domain Eukaryota; kingdom Metazoa; phylum Arthropoda; class Arachnida; order Ixodida; family Ixodidae; genus Rhipicephalus; species Rhipicephalus microplus. The sequence continues at coordinate 74,384,474 of NC_051168.1, forward strand.
TAACAAGATGGCGCACCATAGACCACATCAGTATTTTTGGGAAAAAGTCAAGCGTGCTTCCATATTTCAGTGGAACGCCAGAAGTCTGCAGTCAAGAATGCCTGAGTTTCGACAGTTCGTTTTCGAGAATAAGCTTCCCATCATTGTCATTTGTGAAGTGCATTTTTCAAAAACACCACGACTGTCGGGCTATCAATCGTTCGTTTCTTCATCGTGCATTGAGCGAAGTCAAGTTGCTGCGTACATCCATAAAGAACTCACTTATGTTTGCCAAAGAGTAGAGTCTCACAATGGAAATCACTACGTTTGTCTATATGTTAAAAAGAAGAAATTGTTGTTTACGCTGATAGGCGTATATAGAGCGCCGTCACATCGACTGGATCAACAGATATTAACTAATATATTTGCCACGACTCCAGAACCTTGGATAATGATGGGTGACTTAAATGGCCATCATCCACTGTGGGGAAGCATCAAGACAAATCGAGAAGGCATGAACCTAGTTGATCTCGCATCAGAGCTCGGGCTTCAGGTGCTGAACGACGGCAGCCCTACTTATCTCCGAGGAGTAACTTATATCAGTTGCCTGGACTTGACATTAGTGTCACATAGCATTGTCACGAAAGTCTAATGGTTCACGGATATCGAAACCCACGGCAGCGACCATACCCCCACGTACGTGATAGTCAGAGGTCTGGACAATTCTTCTTACCCTGGACACTTAAGACATATTGACTGGAAAGAGTATCAGATATCAGTGGAGAGCAAGTGCATGCACGAACCACCGAAATCCATTGAAGTGATTTGTTGTGCGATGTAGACTTCCACGAAGATATGTCCAAAGGAATCGAGACGTACCGCACTTGACCAAGATTTGGAACAACTCCGAGCAGTCCGCCGACGTGCCGAAAGACAATACAGACGCACGAAATTTACGTATGACCTCAGGGAATCCAGACGCATTCAGAAGAAAATCCAGCGTCGAATGTACAGACTTCAGGAGTAACGATGGAAGAGTTTTTGTGACTCACTAGACCCTCGAAAGCCTTTGTCTCCTCTATGGAGGACTCTTCGAGGTATTCACTCACATCCGCAACAGCATCATCCCTTCGCCGCTCTGGTACTACATCAACGTCGCTCAAAGCTTGTTATTTCTGGTGATTTTTGTGCAAAGATCGCTGGCGACATCTTTATACCGATCGATCTATTGCCACAGGACTCTCCAGTCACACGAGATCAGCAAATGAAGGTTGCATTCACTATGGAAGAACTTCATGCGGCATTGAACACATGCAGACGCTTATCGTCCCCAGGTCCGGATGGAGTAACCTATACTGCCCTACGTGACATAGGCCCGCAGGCCCAGCACTGTCTCCTGGACATTTTCAATAAGTCTTAGCATGATGAAATGGTGCCTGATAAGTGGAAGTGCAGTCGACTGGTGCCTTTGTTGAAGCCCGGAAAGTCTCCATTTAATTTGGCATCATGCCGGCCTATAGCAGAAGCAAGCTGCGTCGGCAAGGTCATGGAGAGGATGCTGCTTACACGCATGGAATGGTACCTGGAACGTTATAACATCTATCCTGATGCTATGGCAAACTTCGACGAGGTTGCTCCTCAATTGATAGCGTCATTGACTCAGTGACCTCTGTTCAACAACAGAAAGCTAAGAAGCGGCTGTCGGCAGCTCTGTTCCTAGACGTGAAAGGTGCCTATGACAACGTGACCCATGAGGCTGTTCTCAATTCTCTTGAAGCAGCTGAACTTGGAGGTCGTGCCTTTCGATGGGTAAGAAGCTACCTCACAAAGAGATCGATGTTCGTTCTAACTGAGGATGGGCCTACGAATAAGCATTTCAGAAGTCATGGAGTGCTACAAGGTGGCGCTTTGAGTCCGACTCTTTTCAACCTGGTTCTGGTGGGGCTCACCGAAACGCTACCACAGACGGCTTATATATCTCTCTACGCTGATGATATCTGCATTTGGGCGTCCGGCGTGACACGGCCTCAAGTGCACGCAAGAACACAGAAAGCGGCAGTGATGACATCGGCATACCTTCGACAGCAAGGGTTGACTATTGCCACAAAAAATGCGCAGCGGTGGCGTTTACACGCAAACTGATGTCTTTTTACCCATTGTGCATCGATGGCAGAGCAATCGCATGTAAGAGAAGTCATAGATTCTTAGGTGTCATCGTAGATCGTCACCTAACCTGGAGCCCTCATGTCGCATACGTGAAGAAAAAGCTCATTGGCATTGAGAATGTATTCAAGTTCGTCGCCGGAAAATCATGGGGACCATCCGTTCACTCCATGTTGCAGCTTTATACAGCCCTCTTTCTCGGAATTCTCCGGTACAGCTTTCCTGTCCTGTCCAACACGTGCAAGACTAACATCCGTACACTACAAAGCGTACAAGCATAAGCACTTCAGACATGTCTTGGCCTTCCAAGATGCTCATCGACAGTGGCAACAATTGTAATCGCACAAGAACAGCCGGTCACAACGCATATCATTGTCGAGACACTGAGAGCGCACATTCGGCATTTATCACGGCTACCGTCACATCATTTAGCGCCTTTGACAGCGCGGAGGCCCCATAATTCGTTCTGCGGTATTGTGACAAAACATCAGGACATATTACCATCTGGCTTCACTTGCGACGCATCCAGCAGCTGCGTTGTGGAGTATCCGTCAACCTGACGTGCGCATATCAGTTCCTAGAATCGTTAAGGAGGCACGCATCTCACCGCTAGCCCTGAAGAAATTGAGTTTGCAACTGTTGGACGAAAGGTACTTTGACCGCGTACAAGTTTACACCGATGGTTCCACTAATTCCAACAGCTCTACAGGAGCAGTGGTTGTTCCATCTCATATTGTGTTGCTTCGATACAAGTTCTCTCACACCACGATGTCGACAGCAGCAGAGCTCGCAGCGCTTCAAGGTGCAGCAGCCTAACCAATGTGCCATCTTTTTCGGTTCGAGGTCAGCCTTACAGACACTAAGGTTTGCTATGCAGCACGGGTTACACGAACAATTCGTATATCAGATAAGAGACGACTACCACGAAGCGCTCAAGGAAGGTCACGATATTGTATTTCCGCGGTTGCCGACTCATTGCGGAATTGTCGGCAATGACCGCGCGGATGAAGCTGCTCGATTGGCTCATGACCAAGACCTGCGTACGCCCATACCACTCTTGAGAACGGACGCTGCAAGATGACTACAATCACTTGCTCGCCGTATAACTCTCCTACAATAAAATACACCGCGTTTCTCCAACATGCACGTGTATTCGATCAACACAAACTTGCAACCTCTCTTGCCATACGGGCTCCCACGATGCGCTGAAACTTTACTGTGTCGCATGAGGTTGGGCGTGGCATTTACGAACGCGTACTCTCATCTCCTTGAAATGGCAAGCACTTCAGCATGCAACATCTGCGCCTGCGAGGAAACGCTCGAGCACATTCTATGTCATTGCCCAGCATACCAGTCTGAACGACGTAATATGAAAGCCAAGCCTCGTCAGCTGGATTCACGGCCGCTTACAGAAGAGAAGATCCTGGGACCTTGACCGACGGTCTCCCATTCACGCGAAGCCACGAAAGCCCTTTTGCACTTCTTAAGGACCACCAGACTTTACGACCGCTTGTGAAAGAACAGTTTGATACCATGCTGTGTGGTCTCGAGCTGACTATTCATCCTTCTATTTCTTACTCCTCTTATTTTCTATCTCTTTTCTTTCTATTATTCGCCCTTTCCCCCACCCCAAGGGTAGGGTGGCCAACCGAGCCATGCTGTGCTAACCTCGCTGCCTTTCCCCTCTATTTTATATATCTCTCTCTTCATCTGTGTCTTTCTCTTTCTCTCTCTCCGTTTGAGGGGTGTGTGGTGTGTGTGTGTGTGTTTGTGTTTCTTGTTTTTCTGTCTGACCAGCCATCTTGATTTATGGGTTCTGCTTTCATAAGTGCTGACATACTCAATCAAAACACAATTGGCACAAATTTAGTACGAGGTCATTAGGTTGTGGATTACTTTATTTCTAAAATGCAAAGGTACGTACCTATAAAGACCACTGTACATATTAGGCGGCGTTATCAGTGCGATGCTATTGACCCTATGACTTGAAAAAAAAGGGTGTTTCCTATGCTTCACTAACACTACTTGATGCAACCACCTACCAGTGACTTAGCACTCCAGAAAATTTTCGTTTCTTCAAATTACGAATATATTGCGTCCATATCTCATGCAGTGCCTACTCGCCCATACTCTCGCGCAGAACGTCAAATAAACATTTTAGTATTGCTCTTCATACAAAAGATGTCGTCCTTCGGCAACCTTTGCCAGCAAAGCAGGCAGATACACAAGCATTTTTTTTATTCATGGTTTGTATTCCCTATTCAATACAAAACGACCTTGACGTCCCCGATTTGGCTAGCGAAAGAACACTAGTTACTCGAATGAGTATTGAAGTTACTAGCGAAAATTCTCATTCGTCGTCATCAATTTTTATTGAAATGTTTTTGCATGCAGTGTGTTATTTCAAAAGTACTGAAGTGAAAAACAAGTGACCCTGTATCTGCATGTTTCTCTGCAAATGTCGTCCAAATACGATAGTCTTGCGTCTCGAGAGAGTGAACAAGACGTTTATTTGATGTTATTCGTGAGAAAATTGGTGTATTGTATTGTGGAGGCACTGCGTTAGAGAGTCTCGATGCGTGCAGCGAAGGCAAACGAGTGCATGGAGGCACGTTAGACACAAGCTCTATCTGGCAGTTACCTTCGAAAACGAAGGAAGGCGTACGCGCCTGCCTTAGAGGCGATAAATTGTAGAACGCAAAGGGACCAGCATTGGACACACTTGCCTTTATGAGCATCGCGTTTCATTGTCAACGCAGCGTGATAAACGCCAAGGTTCTTAGAATTACTTATGCGTGCCTTCTCCAGTATAAGGACACACATATAAAACATTGACGCATTGTTATGATGCCTCATGCATGAGCAATAATTCGTTTTAATTGACAATCGCACACATATGAACGCTGAAACTTGAGCAATATTGGCGGGCGCTGCGGGTGGGACTGCCATTTGAGGTATCCTTTTAAGCCGTTGAAAGTATCGTTATTTAAGACAAACAGACAACTGTACAGACAGACAGAAAGACAGACAAAAATTTTTGCTTCGAAGTACCCCAAGGAAAGACTATTGTTTTTGAAAAAGTAGAGTTCAGTAAGACGGTCCTTTTGCATTTGTTCGCTATGCGTGTACGCTAAAGGTAATTATCCGAATAGATAGGCAAGCATACCCGTGAGCTCTCTCACTCAGTCCTACTCAGCCTCAGGGTGATTTGTCAGAGTGAATCTGAGTGGGCTGGGCTGGGCCATATTTGGTAAGTTCGATTGCTTGTCAGTACGGTTGAAGAAAAATCAGTGAGTCTGGGCCCACGTGATGTGCCACGTGTGTCCTATTTCAATTATTTGAAGAAATATTAGTGAGCTTCACAATTTTTCTGGTGTATGACTCTATGTACTTCAGCAATACTAGCAACCTTACGTTGGTACGTTTGTGCCCACGCCTATTCAAACATACCTCAACGCAATAGCATTCGTGCGGCAGCTCAGTATTGATCAAAGGCATGAATTAGAGAGGCCGGATGGGCACTTTCCCCATTTCCCCCTTCCACAAACTCTGTCACGCAAAATCTTTGGCATAAATATATAATTTGAAAGCTGTCCTTTAATGTATATGTTTTTCTGTGACTGCAGCCACTGATACTTTTTATTCGAATATACGATACTTTAATCAGCACTGAAGCACCACTCTTGTGAGATGTTTCTGTTCAGGAGCACTAACACCTATTAAAAATATATACGGAAACACACTCTTTGAGTCGATACACTCGGACTCACACAAACAGACGAACCATGTCTCCGAGTCCAAATGAGCCCTAAAATGAATATCGTCACGGGGTCGTGACGTGACTGAAGGTAGGAAACTGGATGGTCGGCTAATAAACTGTTTATTCGGGCTTAACTTGAGGCCACGTAAAAGGAAAAACAGGTTACAGCAAGGCACTAGCAATGATAGCGGTGAGCAGAGCGCCGGCCGTCGATCAACTGACAAGCGGCGAAGCGCGTCGGCATTTGCAGACTTGCCATGAAATGTTTTAGCGTTATCGCTAGTGCCGCCGTAAGTTGCAGAATAATCTGTAACGTTCACAATGTGGGCGTAATCCTAACAAAACGATCTACTACAGTCTTGAAGTTTTTGGAACATTGTAAGCGTGGTTTGCACTGAACGTAGTGTAACGGGGTTCATAATGATTTGATTGATATGTGGGTTTTAACGTTCCAAAACCACCATATGATTATGAGAAACGCCGTAGTGGAGGGCTCCGGAAATTTAGACCACCTGGGGTTCTTTAACGTGCACCCAAATCTGAGCACACGGGCCTACAACATTTCCGCCTCCATCGGAAATGCAGTCGCCGCAGCCGGGATTCGATCCCGCGACTCGCGGGTCAGCAGCCGAGTACCTTAGCCACTAGACCACCGCGGCGGGGCAATGGAGGTCATAACAAAACTTGAGGAAAAGAAAGTGGCATTGCCCCCCTCTGAAAAAGGCACTGTACCGACGCTTTAACAGAAGATTAAAGTCAAAGAATAATGTAAAAAAGGACAATTATAAAGTACGATACAGCAATAATAATAACAACAACAAGAAAATACACTCCTTCAGTTCGCTAACGTTCATGAAATTGCTTGAGGCGTGCTACATTGACGACTTCCGGTCGTGATCGGCGCTGTTGAGAGTTCGTAAAGCCGTCGGGGACAACCTCGCAGTCGAGTGGGCCAAGACGTCGTACTACCCTGTATGGTTCGAAGTACCGTCGCAGTTTTCCACTGAGTCCACGTCGGCGTATCGGCGTCCACACCCAAATACGTTGCCCGGGCTGGTATTCCACGAAGCGTCGCCGAAGATTGTAACAGCGGTGGTCCGTCATCTGCTGATTCGCGATGCACAGGCGGGTGAGTTGACAATTGATTGAGTGATATCAGGAGTTTCACGTCCCCAAACCACCATATGATTATGGGAGACGGAAATTTTGACCACCTGGGGTTCTTTAACGTGCCCCCAAACCTGAGCACACGGGCCTACAACATTTGCGCCTCCATCGGAAGTGTAGCCGCCACAGCCGGGATTTGATCCCGCAACCAGCGGGTCAGCAGCCCAGTACATTAGCCGCTAGACCACCGCGTGGGAGCGGTGAGTTGCCGAGCTTCTTCAGCGCGCTGAAGACAGGGGGCGACGTCGAGGTTTTCTTCGTTAGCAACGTTCGGCAGCATTGCGCCAAGAGTCGTTATGTGTTCCTTCCGTAGACCAACTTGTATGGCTGTATTTTGGACGTCTCCTGTATGGCCATGTTGTATGAGAAGGTGACGTACGGAAGGATGGTGTCCCACGTCTTGCGTTCGACGTCGACGTACATGGCCAGAATGTCGGCGATTGTCTTGTTCAGCCGTTCGGTGAGACCATTTGTCTGTGGGTGGTAGGCGGTGGTGCGGTGGTGGCTTGTCTGGCTATGTCTCAAGAGCGCTTGAGTCAATTCAGCAGCAAAGGCCATACCTCTATCGGTGATGACAACCTCTGGGGCGCCATGGTGATGGACAGTGTTCTCAACGAAGAACTTGGCTACCTCTTCGGCACTACCTTTGGGTAAAGCCTTTGTTTCGGCGTAGCGGGTGAGGTAGTCAGTAGCTACGACGATCTATTTGTTTCCCGAATTCGACGTTCGAAACGGCCCCGTATGTTCATCCTGATTTGTTGAAAAGGTCGGCGAGGTGGTTTAATCAGATGAAGAAAGCCTGCTGGCCTTGTCGGCGGTGTCTTTCGTCGCTGACAGTCTCGGCACGTCCTCACGTAACGAGTGACGTCGGTGGTAAGGCACGACCAGTAGTACCTTTCTTATATCCTCGGGAGCGTGCGGGAAACACCAAAGTGTTCTGCCGTTGATTATTGTGCAGGGCCTGGAGGAGTTCTTGTCGCAGAGCTGAAGGCACCACAAGAAGGTATTCGGCTCGAAGCACCGAGGAGTTCTTCTTTTAAAGAAGGCCGTTTCGCAGCGAAAACGACTTAAGGGTCCGTTTCAATACCTTCGGAACAACAGAGGTCCTGCCCTTGAGGTATTCAATTAGCCTTCTAAGTTCCGGGTCAGCCCGCAGGCATTCATCGAAGTCGTCAGCAGTTATCGTTCCCAAGAAGGAGTCGTCATTTAGGTCTTCGGGCGGTTGTAGGTCGACGGGGGCCCGCGACAGGCAGTAGGCGTCGGATTGTTTTCTGTTGGACTTGTACATGATGGCAATGTCGTATTCTTGAAGTCTCAGTCTCCATCGGGCGAGGTGACCTGAAGGGTCCTTCAAGTTAGCTAGCCAACACAAGGCGTGGTTGTCGATCACGATTTAGGTAAGGACGTAACTTTGGCGTGGTCCCGATGATGGCAAGGCACCCCTTTACTGTCGTGGAATAATTATTGCTTTCTGCCTTGGATAGTGACCAACTAGCGTAACTAATAACCATTTCCAGTCCGTAAGTTTTCTGCACAAGGACGGCGCCGAGTCCTACGCTACTTGCGTCAGTGTGCATTTCTGTTTCAGCATTTTCATCGAAATGCACGAGTAACGGAGGCATCTGTAAGCGTAGTTTTAGTTCCCTAATTACTTCCTCCTGTGGCGTTTTCCACTTGAACTTTACGTCAGTTCTCGTAATGTTAGCCTGTGGCTCGGCGATGAGAGCAAAGTTTTTGACGAAGCACCTGTAATAGGCGCACAGGCCGAGAAGTCGACGCACGGCCTTCTTGTCGGTGGGCGGCGGAAATGCGGCGATGGCGGCTCTTTTCCTTGGATTGGGACGGACTCCAGACTTGCTAATCACGTGTCCCAAGAACAATAGCTCCTCGTACGCACATCTTCACTTTTCTGGTTTCAGGGTGTGTCCAGACGCCTTGATGGCTCGAAGTACAGTTTCAAGGCGCCGAAGATGCTCGTCAAAACTCGAGGAAAACATGACGGCGCCGTGTAAGCACACAAGGCAAGTCTGGCACTTCAATCCTGCCAACACTGTGTACATAACGTGTTGAAAAGTCGCAGATGCTGAGCAATGACCGAAGGGCGTAAGCTTGAACTCGAAAAGGCCGTCTGGTGTTATAAACCCAGCCTTTTCACGGTCTCTCTCATCTTTTTATACCAGCCAACAGCCGGTCTTGAGGTCCGGCGATAAAGAGTATTTGGCGTTTTGCAGTCAATTAAGAGCGTCATCTATTCGGGGGACAGAGTATACGTCCTTCTTTGTCATCTTAATGAGTCGGCGATAGTCAACACAGAAGCGTAGTGTTTCATCCTTTTTATTCACTAGCACCACTGGTGACACCCATGAACTCTTTGAAGGCTGGATTATGTCGTCACGGAGCCTTTCGTCGACTTGTTTCTTTATCGCCTCACGTTCTCGTGTCAAAATTCTGTACGTAGTTTGACAAAGTGGCCTGGCATTTTCTTCTATTACGATTCGTTGTACCGAGACAGGTGTCTGTCGAATTCTCGATGACAACGAAAAGCAGCTCTTGTATTTCAGGAGCAGGTTCTCGAGCTACTCTTGTTTATGCGTCGGAAGGCTCGTATCAACGTCGAAAACTGGTTGAAGTGTATCAGTCGTCAGAGTAGATTTGGTGAAATCATTGAGGGCGAAAGCGTTTTCGATGTAGGCAACCATCGTGCCTTTGCTCACGTGCTTGTACTCGTTGCTTAAGTTCGTGAGCATCACTCTTGCGTTCCCTTCTTGCAGCTCGGCTATTCCTCTAGCAACGCAAGTTTCGCGGTTGATCAACAGGTTTTAGTCGCCTTCAACGATGCCTTGCATGCCTGTTGATTCTTGAGTGCCGACAGAAATGCTGACGTTGGAGCGAGGAGGATTGGTGACTTGGTCTTCCAGTACAATCAAGGTGTGCCTTCCTGATGACGTGTGCGGCGGCAGTGATTTTTCTGTAGGTAGTGTATCGACTTGGTTCTCAGGTCGATGACCGCATCGTGGAGGCTCAAGAAGTCCATACCAAGAATGACATCTCTCAAGCAATGCCGCTGTATGACAAAGCTTGCGGGATAGATGCGACTGTGAATGGTCAATATAGCTGCGCAGATTCCCGCTGGTGTCACTAGGTGACCTCCAGGTGTACGGATTTCAGGGCCTTCTCAAGCGGTCCTAGCTTTCTTCAACTTTGTGGCGAAAGTCCCACTGATGACGGAATAATCGGCTCCGGTGTCGACAAGAGCTGTGACGCTGTGGCCGTCGATGAGATTGTCGAGGTCGCTAGTTAGTCGACCGACGTTGCGGTTGAGTCGTGGAATCGGATGACGGCTACGACGATTTGCACCACTGTTTCGACGCTGCGTAATCAGGACTTCTTCTGGTCGTGAGGTTTCGACGTCGGGGCTACGTTGAGGTGACGGCGTGTTCTTGAGGTTTTGTCGTGTTGGTATTGTCGTCGGCGGAGGATCTTTGGCAGTTCATCGTGCAGCAACCGAACCTCCATCGGTTGCTGCCCCTAGTTTTCCTGATATGGGCTAGGCGACCGGCCCCGACTTCGGCCAGTGTACTGACAACAGTCCGGAGACATGTAGCGGCCGGGTCAATGTGAACGAGAAGATTCTCGGGGTGTCCTCTGCGTTTCGGGGAGATAGTCAGCAATGCCACGTGGACTTTCAACCGACTGAGGACGCGGCGCGTCGATGGCGACTGGCAGTCGCGGTAGGTGTGGCCAGCTTCCCCGCAGTGGTAGCAGAAAGGCCGGTGATCGGCGGCGCGCCACACGTAAGGTTTTCTCGGAGAATCGCGCTTGCTGGCGGGTGCACGGTATGGCTTCGGCGGGGGCGGTGGCCGTGTCTGGTGGTGAAAATGTGGCGGCGCGGCCTCTCGACTTGTACGTGGAGTATAGCATCGGGCAGCAACAGCGTAGGTCATGGCTTGAGATTGCAGTTGAGATGTCTCAGGGATATCCATTGATCGCTGAATTTCCTCTCTGACGATGTCTGCGATCGATGAAACTTGAGGCTGGCATGACGGGAACATTCGGCGAAGTTCTTCGCGCACAACAGCCCTTATGGTCTCTGGCAGGCCATCAGTGCATAGTAGTTGTAATTCTGCATACCCTGAAGCCTAGTGGTGGTTGAACTGTCATGTGCGCATTTCGAGTGATTTTTCAATAGTTGTCGCTTGTGTGAGGAATTCCTAAATGGTCTTCAGTGGGTTTCTCATCATACCCGCGAAGAGCTCCTGTTTGACCCCTCGCTTGAGGAAACGAACTTTCTTCTCCTCAGGCATGTCCGGGTCAGTGGGACGGAATAGGCGGGTCATTTCTTATGTGAAAATGGCAGCATTTTCATTTGGTAGCTGAACACGGGTGTGTAGCAAATCAGCGGCCCTCTCTTTGCGAGCGACGCTCGCGAACCTTTGCAGGAATGCGCCGCAGAAGACATAACACGTTTGGAGCTCAGACTCCCGATTTTCTAGCGAGGTCTCGCGGTGTCTTCCGGGTAGAAGTACGTGCGGTGGAGCTTTTCTTCAGTGTCCAAGTGGTTGAGGGTGGCGACGCGGTCATATGTCTTTAGCCAAGTCTCCAGGTCTTCGAACGATGACTTGCGGAAAGGTAGTGGTTCCTTGGTGAAAAGTTGGTGGTTCCGTCACAGCCTGCGATTGCATGACGATCGCGGGCTGTGACGCAGCGGTTGTCATTGTCGCCGCAGCCGAGGTCATAGCCTTTGTCTTCCATGCCTTGTCTCTCAGAGGCCCGTACTCCGGTGGTAGACCTTGCTGCTAGCGGCTTGTTCGCTGCTCCTGGTTGGCGTCGGTGTCTTCTCTGAGACGTGGGCTGAGTTCACGGATTTACGGGGGCGTCAGGCACATGAACGAAGCTGCACCTCCACCAGATGTCATGGGATTGTGACTTGGCTGAAGGCAGGAGACTGGATGGTCAGATAATAAACTGTTTATTCGGGCCTAACTTGTGACCACGTAAAAGAAAAGTCAGATTACAGCAAGGCACTGGCACTGATAGCGGTAAGCAGAGCGTCGGCCGTCGATCAACTAACAAGCGGCAAAGCGTTTCGGCATTTATACACTTGCCATGAATTGTTCTTGCGTTATCACTAGCGGTGCCATAGGTTCCAGAATAATCTGTAATGTTCACTAAGTGGGCGTAATCCCAACAAAACGATCTGCTACAGCCTCGGAGCTTTGCGAACATCGTAAGTGCGGTATGCGCTGAACGTAGTGTAACAAGGGTGATAACAAAACTTGAGAAAAAGAACGTGTAAATATATTTTTCTCTCTCATTCTGTGGGAGCTCCTAACTTTTTGATGACCCATGATTATGAGCATAAACTTTGCGGCGGAGAGTAACAATGGCGTGTTGGCTTACTTTGACATTCCAGGATAAAAATTCACGTTTAAGGCAATTGTGTTTAATGTCTGTGTTCAAAGTAATTACAATGGAAGCTAAATTGGTGAGCGAGCTAACTTGAACTATGTCTACCCTCAGCTGGTGCTAAAAATCACTCGCGTAAAAATTTTGTTCATTCTCTGGCAAGAAAGTGAAGCCTAGAATTCACACAGGCGAAAGTAGAACGTGTGACCTGCCTTTGTGAACCTTCGGTGCGTCAGCAGCATTCAGCTAAACAATGCCCGACAATACCAGCAAGAAGATGAAGGAGGACGAAACGTAGTACTTGAGACTGTTTCTATCATAAAATCTCCATTATTCTAATACTTCATACTATTTTATAAACCCACTCATTTCTTTTCTTGTGCCCCAGAGTGGGTGTGCACCATAGTTATTTAAAGAACAAAAACAGGAGCGTGCTTTGTGCATGCCACTTCTCGTCACCTGGTCCTTTGTCTTTTCTGGGGCAATTTCCCTGTAGTTATGAATCAACGAGCCTAATAATACGTCTTCACTACTAACTCATTTTCAGATTCACCCACACAAGAATTACAATGATTTTGAATCTTCAGTCAGCAGATGTGCTTCTCAAATAACGGTTTTCTAAACACGGCAATATTGGCCATTGTTCCCTCGAGATGATATGTATACTGTGTAAATCCAGAGCTCGCGCTATATTATTCATATTCCAAACTCACTTCTTTTGCCAATGAACTAATTATGAATAAAAATTGAGTTGTTTAAGCATTACTCACGTGCGCATTGTTTCATGCATTCCTTTTCTGTTTCAAATTTGTTCTCGTTACCACCACAGCCTCCATATATGAATATCTTACACCATGTATGATGAGGGTCAAAATACCACATTGGTATAAAGGCCTTACAGCGTCCACTTTCTGGGTGTTGCTTACACATTTGTGGAAGCTTCTTGTATTGATCTTTGTATTGATCTGAAAAATGAAGGTACAGCTCTTATTACTAAAGGAGCATCTCAAATAGTACCCTATGGAAAGGTTGCCAGAAGTAATATTAGTATTACAGCTGCATATGTGCCCTAGATAGCAACAAAATATATGTCCCTGTTACCAAGTTATTAAAAAAAGTTGCATGAATGTACGGGGTGAGCCCATCACCTAACTCAAGCCTTACCATGCCGCTTCTGCAGAGCTGATGGAACGGGCACATGCTCTGTGCCCATTATTTACGCTGCACTGGGCAAAAATACGCTGCTAGAGAAAATTGCGTCGTAATGCGACAGGGAAATGAAATGTGAATATGGGATCAAAAATTGGACGCCGTTGTCAAGGCAGAAATCCTAAATGCCTCATGAAACACAAATTTGGCCTGTGCCTCGCATTGGCAACCACTATCAATGATGCCAACTAGAGAGATTAAAAAGTCATGAGGACGTGACGACTTCACATATGACTTCATAATGACGTGACATAACAGTAAAGTTGGCAACGTCATTCTGACGTCACCGTGACGCTACATCACATTGTGACGTCACCCAGGTTGTATGTTGGTTAAGTGCGCCGATCACGAAGGCTGTGCAGGTCTAGGTGATGTCCTCTATTCCAGGAGGCAGTGCAAAACCTCGATAGTTGCAGAAAGCTTGCGGAAGGTGGCGAGGCAGGATAAAGGCATCGACTAAGAAGGACAAAAAGATGGCTTTCACCTTCCGATTCACTTAGGCGAGTGCATAAAGGCGTCGTTAAAGCCTTGTTAATGCGTTGCATCATTATTGACACATTTTTAGTAATGTTTATTTAAGCTTATTTGGCTTGTGCATGATAGTTAATGCCTTAGAGGCTTTTTGGGATGTTTGGCGCATCTTTCCCAAAATGCATGGAGCGGTATATGACCCGTAGGATCTTTGGCTAAGAAACGCATCCCTATAAAGGTGGCAAGAAATAGTAATAGTAGCAGCAACAAAACCACAATCAATAATAATAATAATAATAATAATAATAATAATAATAATAATAATAATGAATTGGTAGATCCCACGTACCTCGGAATCGACGTTATGCGAAGCACGCGGAGAAAAAGTGACCGGGTTGCAATTTTTTAGTGAGCGACACGTCCTGTAATGACGCTAAATATATGTACAGATGTTGCACGCGCAGACATATGTGGAAGAGTTGCAGATATTTATATAACCAGTCGTTTGCACTTGCGCAACGATGCCAACGTGAACATGCGTCTTAGCAACAACAGAAGCTGATATGAAGCGCTGATGCTCGCGAGGATAGTGGCCCTAGACGCTGCTACATAAATCATTTTCAGCGCATTCCAACTAACAACAATTGACGTATACCCGACGTGACGGCTGTATCAAAGGAGTACTTATGTATTGTTTATAAAATTGGGTAGGCAGCACTGCAACCACTATTGACGTTTCACGAAGATTAGCGTTTACTTGAGAAGTAATTCCGTGGGCCGGCGTTGCTCTGTGGCAAAATGTTTGTTTCATTGCCACGCAGAACGCTTGGGTTCGTTTCCAGCTGGGACCCGGACATTTATTGCTTGCATTCGTCGGGTCAACGCTACCGGTGTCAGGTATCTCTTAACGCCCACGCGTTATAACTGCCCATGTTTGTTCTCGTCATTCTTAAGTATATAATACGTGTCAATCACTTGTGGCACATACCCGCATACCCACGGCGCGTACCTGCCCGTGGATATGTGCCACTGTCTGGCGAGAAGTGTTTGATGACTTACGCGACAGGATTGTGGAATTATTCAAGTCTTGACCAGCGCGTTGTATTCGTCAAGCCATCTTACCCTTCCTTGATAATTTTGGTTCACGCCAAGTTCAAGGTGTGACCACGAGAGCACCCAAATGTAAGTAGCTAGATAGATAGATAGATAGATAGATAGATAGATAGATAGATAGATAGATAGATAGATAGATAGATAGATAGATACGGTCAAAGTCGTTGTGGCTAAGTAAGAAATGCTTCGCATTTAATAATAATAATAATAATAATAATAATAATACTTTATTGTAGACATCCATAAGGAAACAAAGAAACGGGCCTGTCTAAGTCCCCAGGACTCATGCGACTAGGCCCGGCAGAGCCGGTTACAGCGATGTGGATACAAGGTAACAAAACTATTGTTGTTCCTTTACCAACGAACAGACAAACGATTGACACCATTACTTTTTTTACAGGCAGTAAATAAAAAGAGGAACAAAGGAGGGGCACAGATATACGTGGCATACAAATAGACCATGTGATTTTACAGCTCAGCAAGTAATTTTTTCAATGGCTTTTTAGAACTCACTGAAAAAAAGTCGTCTGGTAGTGCATTGAACAGTTTTGGAATATATATACTTCTACATCCTTCTCCATATCTGGTAGAGAACCAGGGTACTATAAAACTGTTTTTATGGGGTTGACGCGTTACAAGTGGCAGTTGAAAGTCAATTCACCAACTGTATCTTAGAAAAACTGTCTTAATAAACAAATCCTGGAATACACAAAAGCCGAAATCCCAAAAAATAGTACTGGCATCTATCTTACTACCGTAATATATACTTTTTAAAATATTTCGAATTAAACTATCAATGCGTGTTTTCCAGCGATGTAAGGTAATAATAATAATAATAATAATAATAATAATAATAATAATAATAATAATAATAATAATAATAATAATAATACTGTGTGGAACGTCCCCAGGATTACGGCTAACGAGTAGGAGGCGCACTTTCCCGCATGGTTTGGGCGGGGCCCCACGTCATTCTATGGGACCAGAAAGCGAAACGATAATAACTCCTCTCCCTTTCTGATTTTCTCATTGCTTTCATGGTTTAAAGTAGCAACTGCATGAACCTTTCTTCTGCCGGAGTTGCAGTATCGTATTTGCAATAGCGAGAGTTACCCAGCTTATTAAATATAATGCACACTGCATATGGGTGCTCTCGGAAATATCACCTGTTTTACCGCATTTGACTCGCTACCGTGGAGACGCGCTCGAAGATATCTTATTGCTTTCTGGATTAAGGTACTGGCAGGTGTTTGGTTTATGATGATGTAGAGCATGTTTGAATCGCGTGGTAAAAAAAAAAGTTTCCTGGCCTGTTTTGTTCAGGATGCATGCGACAGCCTTGAAGTCCTCGTAGTTTTATCTAGCGTTGAGATGGTGTACTTTACGGTGTCACGTAAAAATTGATTGATTGATTGATATGTGGAGTTTAACGTCCCAAAACCACTATATGGTTATAAGAAATGCCGTAGTGGAGGGCTCCGAAAATTTCGACCGCCTGGGGTTCTTTAACGTGCACCCAAATCTGAGTACACGAGCCTACAACATTTCCACCTCCATCAGAAATGCAGCCGCCACCGCCGAGATTCGATCCCGCAACCTGCGGGTCAGCAGCCGAGTACCTTAGCCACTTGACCCCCACGGCGGGGCACGTAAAAATTGAAATAGGTTACGCGTGAAAAGAGAAGGTTCCTATGAAAGGCATTTTTATGACGCCACGAAACAAAATGTAGGGTTCGTTGAGGTAGAGATCGATAGTATAGCACATCAATAGGGTGTGGTTAAAAAGGACAAAGCGCACGTTTCCGAACATTCAACGTATGGACCGCACAAAACCCTCAATTTACAGCACATTGTCGAGTTTTACAGGTTACATGATGGTTATTGGTATTTATTAATTATTTAATTAGTGCTAAATTACGAACGCATTTCAGGTCAGGCTTCGAAATTGCGAGTAATATTCACCGGGCCCGATATTGCTGACGGTGGTATCAACTCCCCCTTCGTGCCGCCTAAGTCCGGCATACCTCAAGGATATGTCCTCGGGCCTCTTTTCTGTTTATATCAATAATGCCACCCGTGATATTCTAGCAAATCTAAAGATTTAGCAGGTGCCTGCGTGCTTTAAAGTAGTTAACGCTTCCAGCAACCAGGTTCTTTTAAGTAACTCTTTATCTAAGATTCGAGATTGGTGCGATAAATGACAGATGCCCTTCAACGGGAGAAAAACTGGTGATAACCACAACCCGCAAAAAAGATTCGTTAAAATTTTAATACAAACTAGGCAATCAATTCTTGTCCTCTTTCTTGCAGTATACGCACCTTGGTCTTGTCATCATATCTGATTTAAAATGGAACGAACATGTGTCTTATACTGAGAAAAAGGCTTTGAAAATACTAGGCTACCTAAGACGGGCACTCGCTAAGGCATCCGGCGAACCTAAATGACTTCATGTGAAACATAGTTTGATACGAGTACTAGAACATTTATCGGCTCTCTGGGACCCTCAAACGCAAGCTAACACAGATAAACTTGAATCAATGCAGCGAATAGCTGTAAAATGCATATTCTATGCCTAAAAGTAACATATCTCCATCAGTTCTTCTGGAAAGCACTAAACTATAGAAACCCTGGAACGGAGACGCTATCGCGAAATGACGAAGCTGTTCTATCTGATATATAATAATAAGCTTGCAATACAAAAAACTAATAATATCGAACCAATTTTGCACCACGATACGCGTGCCTCCAATTCTGAAACAGTGACTGAGCCCCTATATGCAGGTACCCCCCGCTTTTTTCCCCGCACCAGGAGAGAGTGGAAAAACTTTGCCACCAGACATTCTTGAAAGTGTCGATCTCAACTAGAGTTTCTTCGCGCGTTAGCTGTTTCACATGGCTTATAACTACACTTTCATATATAATACAGTGCGCTTCATTTTAATACCCATCTTGATCAGATTGATTGCTTGATGCTTAATGCCTCTCTTCTGCGCGATTCTTCAATGATTCGATTCTGCAATGTCTCACCTCTTAATATTGCCGACTTCATTTTCGGTACAGTTGGTATTTGAGTTTTCTTATTTTTTACGCAGACAACATAACCTAGTGGGCACTGTTTCTATAGTTCTTGCTTTGTTGTTGCGAACAGAATTGGGGATAGTCATAATGATTGGCAGACCGCGGCAGCACTGAGGACGTCCACCATTTATTGCGTGCAGTCGCGGAATCGTCCACCGTAGCTTTGTATTAAATGAGGCCGTGGAGAGGTTGAGAAAGAGTTCCTTGCGGAGCTTTTGGACCAAAAAAATACGACCGTTCCTTTGGCCATTTAGCGCCCAATGAACGTTCAGTGAACCTCACTGCACTGCTACAAATTAGCGATAACGCAATATTGGAGTTCTGCACGATGCTTAAAAACTTATGCGTACGGCAGCTGCGAAAGGCACAGTGCTTCTCATAGGCGATTTGTTGTTCTTTAGTGATGTGGGCTTTCGATATGAGGTAGGCCTTTAAGAAAAGTGGTTGATACTGAGGAGGGGGGGGACTGTCAAACGACTAAGATAACCTTGCAATGCCATACATCCCCGCTGCGTTTCTTACTGCGATTTCAAACACGCGTCATACACGTACGTTAGACATGGAAATGGCGTTGTTTCTGCGGGAGCTACGCAAGGGGGCCCATGTTTTCTCGGGTCATTTCTTTGACAACAGAAATGTACACCCCGTGTACTCAGATTTGGGTGCACGTTAAAGAACCCCAGGTGGTCAAAATTTCCGGAGCCCTCCACTACGGCGTCTCTCATAATAAAATAGTGGTTTTGGGACGTTAAACCCCACAAATCAAATCATGAAATGTACACCCTTCACGATGACAAGTATAATCGTTATTTTAAAGATGTGAGAGATGTACTTTCCGCGTTGAATGAAACCCGATCAGCGGCAAGCCTTTGCGAAGGTGTAGTGCATGCCGTCCAGTTATCACTACTGACAGGCGCGCAAATCCTGTTCGGCAGCTCCGCGCGTATATGCATGCCTCTCCATCATAATAAATATACGTCACGCACTATACCAATACGAAGGCGTGCTGATCTTTGGGTTTCGTTTGACATTGGACACGCATAGTACATGTGCAGGAGCGGTGTGCCGCAAAATAAAAAAAAATACTCCTCATGTTTTTCAGCTCCACATATACGACAGCGTCCATAC
Source organism: Rhipicephalus microplus (assembly GCF_013339725.1). Classification (NCBI taxonomy): domain Eukaryota; kingdom Metazoa; phylum Arthropoda; class Arachnida; order Ixodida; family Ixodidae; genus Rhipicephalus; species Rhipicephalus microplus. The sequence goes on from NC_051168.1 coordinate 74,403,949, forward strand.
GTAAAGCTAGCCGTTTAACTTAATACTGGAAGCTTACAATGCCTTGTAATTTATTGCGTAAATTTAAAACAGTCGTTCTGGTTTTCTTGAACGCATTACACCTGCGTTCACTGACGAACTTTTTCTTTTAATGTTGCGCTTTTACTTTCGCATCCGACGGACGCGTTGCTATACCATTCACTATTGCCAAAAGCTTGCGAGTGCCGTGGTCAGCGGGAAGATCAGCTCGATGATCTACCGAGTATACAGCTGCGTGCTGCAACGTAATATCAAGGAAAGCATAGCCGGTTGACCTCTTAAGTTTATTTCAAAATTTTATGTGCCATTACCTGATGAGAGGAAAGAAGAGATCCGCAATTCGTTTTGCCGAGAAAAATTGGCGTGAATGGGGAACTTCAACCAGAAAGCCGTGGTCTGACCAAATTGGCGATAAACATAAATGCGAAAATTTAATAACTATTTTATTGAGATAGCGATTATGTGGACACTCTACGCTGGCTTGATTTTGGCACCGGCGTTGACGTCAGTGTCACCGTCACTCAATATATATATATATATATTGTGAGGAAGAAGATGGACACATGCGGAAGCGCATTGCCGTCGCCTGGCTCGCTCGGCTGTTCACTCCCTGGCTACGCTTTACCTGCTATCTTTCCGGTCTCTGTGTACCTCAATAAACCCCCGTAACAGAAGGTTGAATGACACCGCGTTTGAGCATGTCATTCACCTGGTCATCGATAAGGCGCCTCTCACACGCCGATACTTGGTAAGGCCGCTGTTAAATGGGCGCGTGGCTTCTGGTGTCGATAGTATGCGAAACAGTCGTTGTGTGGACAAGTGCCCTTGCTTGGCAGTGAAAAGAGGAAGAGAAATCTTCGAGCAAGCGAAGTAGTTGGTCTCGTTGAGTCGTCGTAAGGTCACTGGTTATGACTGGTGTGAAAGATCGCGGTAGTAGCCGAGGAGTTGATGTCTCGAGGGTGGCCATATCAACGGGGTCATCAATGGTGTCGAATATCAAAGATGACGCCAGCGGCTCGGCTTTGCCGAGGGTTTCCCGACGTCACAAAGTGATTGGCTCGGGCGATGGATTGGTGATGTACATCACAGAGGCGCCTGAATGGAACTCGAGAACGGCAAATGGCAATGGCAGTGATCGGCGGCGAACTAGAAGTGCAGACGGTGCGAAAAGCACTGAGTCGCCGTCTTCATAGTCACAAGAGATGGAGACAAGAACAGTAGACTGGGCAGGCACAATGCTGTCGTCACATACTGTGATTTTGTGACATGTGTCCTTGTCATTGATGACATCTGTCGAAAATGGGAACAACTCGAGTTCAGCGCGGGCGGAGTGGATGATCGCATGATGTGTATCGAGGAAATCTCACCCTAATATGACGTCTTAGAACAGGATGGCAGCACAATAAATTCGATCACATAAAGAACATCCTGGATGACGACACGGGCTGTGCAGGCACCAGATGGCTCAACGTGCAGCGCGTTGGCTGTACGAAGGGATAGTCCAGAAGCAGAACAGGCGTCGTGACTTTTCTATTATGGCGGCCAATGCGGGCGTCAATCGCTGAAAGGGTAGCGCCGGTGTCGACAAGGGCTAGCGTCCATGTTCCTTTTGTTGCGACTTCAATAACGTTTTCGGGAGAAATTTGTGGCCTTATGCATTTCGCCGGAACCGCAGTTCTCGCCTCCTGAACTGCGCTACTTAGTTTTCCTGGCGCACAGGGCTCCGCCGTCGGTGCATGGGGGAAAGAGAGTGGCGACGAGGAGAAGGCGCACGGTGAGAGGTGGGTGGGGTGCGGGAAATCGGATCAGATTTGTATTCGTTTGAATATCTGTGGCGGGGTTGACATAGCATATACGTGACCCATGGTGGACGCTCACTGTAGGAGATAGATGGTGCACGAAAGTGACAGTCGCGGGCAACATGTACAACTGGGCCACAATTAAAACAAATGGGACGGTTGTCTTGCGTTCACCAAGGGTCGTCGGCTCGTGCGTATTGTACGACTGGGTGGGCAGGCGGCGATACTGGCGGGCGAATATGCGGACTACGAGGGCTGTAACCTTGCATCACAGGCATTCGGTGACCTGGTCCCTGATGACATTTTGGAGAGGGGGCGCCCACGGGGAATTCGACCGGTCGTGAACAAGCGGATCAGCGAAATCTGGCGAGCGACCTCTTCACGAACGAAATCCTTAATATGCTGCAGCAGAGATGAGTTGCCAAAAGCAGCAGCCAATCCCGATATTGAAGTCGCCTGTGGATGAGAGCAGAGCGTGGCTGTGAGTTGTTTGCGCAGCTCATCAAAACTTTGCCAGTAGACTGCCAAGTTCAGATACTGAAGACGGGTTCTTTGTCTGCAGCATCTGAAAGGCGCCGTCTTCAATCCCTTTCAAGATATGCCTGATCTTATCAGCATCGGCCATTGCGACATCAACGCGGTTACACAGGTGGCCAACGTCTTCAATGTAGCTGGTGAATATTTCACCATTCTGCTGCGCACGGCCATGCAGCCGTTGCTCGGCTCGAAGGTTGCAAACAGCGGGGCGCCCGAATACTGCCGTCACGTGCGTTTCGAAAGCAGCCCACGTCGGCAAGTTGTGTTGGTGGTTTCGATGCCACACGCTGGCGACGCCACTCAAATAAAATGACACGTAGCTGAGCTTCGCAGCGTCATCCCAGCGGTTGATCACGCTTACGCGTTCGTATTCGGTGAGCCAGTCTTCAACATCCTCCTCTTCTGCACCACTGAAGTTTGGTGGGCTTGGTGGATGATCCACAATGATGACCAGTAATCCTTTCGTCTTCGCCGCACTGGTGTGTAATCAATACTCCCTATCTACTAATTGAACGAGCGATTACTTTTTAGTTCAGCTACTGGGCCCACGGTGTTGTCTTGCTGTTGCTGCTGAAATCGATCATGCAATTCAATGTTTACTGTTACTTGCTGGAGATACTGAGTCTAATCCTGGTGCTGATACATCTGCCATATTGTCTGAATTGCGAAAACTAACCACCGGACAGTCTCAACTAATCTTGGAGGTAAATAATCCCATATATCAGCTATTATCTACCGAACAAGCGATAAGTAATGTAAGCCAACGCCTAACTGACTTGGAAAGCCACTACCAAAGCCTCTCCTGTCAATCAGGACCGACATTGATAGCTTGAGGGCGAACTGTACGCAAACAGCTGGCTTTGTTGGCAATATTGAAGCCCGTATGGATGAAGCGGAAAATAATTAGCACCGAAATAACTTAATTTTTCATGGTATTCCTGAAACAATCACAAAAAAAAAAGCTTCGCCCAGTCAGAGCAACTACTTATTGACATCTGTCGCAGTCAGTTGGGCGCTAGTGTAGACCCAAAGGAAATTGACCTTGCACACCGTCTAGGTAAATTCAGCGAAAACCGACGTCGTCCTATAATAGTTTACCTTTTACAAGACTAAATCCGCAATTCTTTCCTGTGACCGCAAGTGCAAGGGCACAGAATACAGCGTGGGAGAGGATTTTTCTGCTGCAGTACGTACTGCGCGAAAACACCTTCTTGCGTATGCTAAATCTAAAGTAGCTCGCTTTTCTCTGCGGTACAAAACGCTATACATCGGGCCGCACCGTTACATTAATGACTCTTCTTCCCAAATGGTAAAAGAATCCTCTATCTAGCAATCGCCTCGTAAACAGAAAACGCACTGTCACGCGAAAACCACCTCTTCACACGGTCTGTCCTTTTCTATCATTTTCACAAACATACGTAGCTTTTTACCGAAAAGAGAGGCCATATAAATCTTGTATCGTCTTCCGCTAGTAACATGCTGGTACTCAAAGTGACCTGGCAGTCTAATGATGTCAACGATGTCGAACTTCTCACTGACTTGCCGAATTTCGATATTTTTTGGAGAGACCGCGAGGGCTCCAGAGGGGGAGGCGTGCTAGTCGGAAGCTTTCATGTTCCGTTATTAATGTCGTGACTGACATAGGAATATTATGGCTTTTATGTCGGGCCAGACCAAAAACAGTCTTACTTGGGGTATGTTACAGGCCACCAAGAAACAGACCATACTTTCCAGAGAAACTGAATGATATGCTAAGCCAGCTTGTTAAAACACACTGTAACGCCAGTGTCGTACTTCTCGGCGGCTTTAACTACCCAAGTATTGACTGGTTTAATCAAGTCTTCACTATAAACAACTCCAAAGCAATCAAATTCATTGACGTTTCCCTTAATTTCAACCTTACACAATTGGTATCTGAACCAACACGCATCACGCAGGAATCGGCAAACACTTTGAATATAATACTAACAAACAGTCCCGAATGCTTATCATCCATTACTTACCTCAAAGAAATTAGTGACCATAAGGTTATCCAAGCCATATTTCAGTTTGCTTCAGTTCGACCTCACACATTTGTAAAGACCATTCGCCTTAATGATAAAGCTAACTAACAAGCAATCAATGACAATTTAATCAACGTTCATCCTCTTCTTGAAGTGGACTTTCAAAGCCGAAGCGTTGACGACAACTGGACCGTCTACAAAGCTAAATTAAATGAACCTGTATATAAGTATACCTAAAGTCACTTTCCACTCTAATTCTCAAAAACCATGGTTCACAAGATCTCTCAAAGGATTAGAAAACAAAAAGAAGCGGCTTTATCGTGCAGCTAAACTCGTAAACAGTGCGCACGCGTGGGAAAAATACTATCCAGCTGAAAATTCCTACTTGAAAGAAACTCGAACCACTAAATATCTCTTTTTTCATGTTGAACTTCCCAAACTATTATAAAACAATCCTAAGAAGTTTTGAGAAGTAATTAGCCCTCACAGTGCTCATACAGTAAGCCTTACGAATGAACTCGATGAAATTTTGTCCGATGCTGATTGTTCTCGCCAATTTATTCGCAGTTTTTCATCTGTTTAAACCATAGAGAATGACACGCCTTTTTCTTATTTAGTTCTCTCCGGCCTGATTCAATCGAAAATGCCACCTGTTGTTCTTTCTGTTGGTGGTATAGCTTCTCAGATTGAAAACATCCAACTCTCCTTGTCTGCGGGCATTGATAAAATCACGTCAAAGTTTCTTAAAAATAATAAATGTATCTCTGCTGCCTATCTATGTTTGTTACTTTCGCAGTCTCTTGCCACTGCCACTTTACCCGAGGATTGGAAAGTGGGCAAGGTCCTTCCAATCTACAAAACCGGTAACTAAATCTCTCCACTTAACTACCGACCCATTTCATTAACCAGTGTACCTTGCAAGATCATGGAACACGTCATATACTCTCACATCATGAATTACCTGCACTCGTTCCGATTCTTTTACCCTTCACAGCACGGCTTCCGCAGAGGTCTATCATGCGAAACCCAACCAGCCATCTTCCTTCACGATTTACACACTAACCTTGACCTCAACGTTCAGGCTGATGCCATCTTTTTAGATTATGCCAAAGCATTTGACGAAAATAGCCCATGAAAGATTAATACTAAATCTTGCTCAGTTAAACATAAATCCCTATATTCTCAGATGGATAAAGGCTTTTCTAACAAAGCGCTCTCAAACTGTTCTTATAAATAGGACGACATCTTGCCCGCTCCCAGTAACCCCAGGCATGCCTCAGGGATCCTTCCTTGGACCCCTTCTGTTCTTAACCTATATATTAATGATTTGCCCTCAACAGTTTCAGCTAACATCAGAATGTTCGCAGACGACTGCGTCATTTATTCAACTATAATTAACCCTCTCGACGAACATGCTTTACAGACTGATCTTAACCACGTCATAGACTAGTGCCAGCAATGGCTAATGACTCTAAATCTTAGTAAATGTAAATCTGTAACCTTCTCTTGACGTTCTGCTCCCCTTTCCTTTCCGTATTCAATTTCTGGAGTTCGCGTCGAAACCGTTAACTCGTTTAAATATTTAGAGGTGACCTTACGCAATGACCTATCTTGGCGCACTTGTAGCATCTGCCAATAAATATTGTAGCAAATATTGTAGCATCTGCCAATAAATATTGTAGCAAATATTGTAGCATCTGCCAATAAAACGCTGGGATTCCTGAAACGCGATCTCCATCATGCCCCCACGCACGTAAAACTACTAGCCTTCAAATCACTCTCCAGGCCGAAACTGGAATACGCATGCGCTATCTGGAGCCTATACCAGTCCCACCTCGCATCTGTCCTGGAAGCTGTCGAAAACCATGCTGCTAGATTCATTCATTCCACTTATTATTACGGAGCTGGCGTATCATCACTGAAAGTGGAGTCCGGTTTGTCTAATATCTCTCTTCGTCGTCGTATTGCCACGCTATCACTATTCCACAAATTTTATTACAGTGATCTTTGTCATCCACCTTACATCGTTCACCTTACGCGCATACCTCATTGCCGCGGAAATGAACTGCAATTGTCACACCCACGTGCTCGCACCCTCACATTTCCCTCTTAATTTTTCCTCCGAGCAGCAACATTTTGGAATGGCCTTTCCCACATCATTGCAGTCATTACTAATCCATCAAACTTCTTTGACAAAGTAACAAACTTTCTTATCGAGTTAAGTCACCTGGCTACACTGTATACCCACCCCTTATGTAAAACCCCCTTGAGGGGTCTTTAAGGTAATAAAGTGATGTGGTGCGATGGGATGTGATTGCTGGGTCGCGTTGACGCGATGGGCCAGGGCAGATCAATGTGGACACAAGGACAGCAGGTTGTTGCTGCGGTTGATTTGGTGTGCCATCCGTCATTGCAGAGGCTGGCTTGAGTTTTCGGCTTCGAAGTTCCAGGTTGGCGCAACCCAGCAGCTCCACCACTTGTTACGGGGGTTTATTGAGGTACACAGCGACCGGGAAGATAGCAGCAACAGCAGGCAAAGCATAACCAGGGAGCAAACAGCCGAGCGAGCCAGGTGATGGCAATGGGCTTCCGCATGTGTCCATCTTCTTCGTCACACTTCCAACAGTTCTTGGGCATCACCTGTCGTCCTTGTTCGGAAGAAAGATGGCACAATACGATTTTGCGTCGATTATCACCGGCTTAACAAGATTACCCGAAAGGATGTGTACCCGTTGCCATGAATTGATGATGCATTCGACTGCTTGCAAAAAGCGGAGTTCTTTTCTTCCTTAGATCTCTGCTCTGGCTAGTGGCAAGTGCCCATGGCTGAGACTGACCACTCAAAAATCGCGTTTGTAACGCTAGATAGATTACTTGAATTCACTGTAATGCCATTCGGTCTCTGTAACACGCCCGCGACCTTTGAACGCATGATGGACGGCATCTTACGCGGCTTGAAGTGGCACACTTGCCTCTGCTATTTGGATTATAGTGTTACGGGTACAAATACACGGAAGATAGAAAGGAGTGTATTTGCAATATTTACAGATAGGTGTAGCACCTCAGGGTTGCTAGGATCTCACGCGCCGAATCCGCTTCTTCTTCATCGATGAGCCTACGACGGGGTGGAGCCATGCCCACTGCCTCGTAATATCACCCCCAGCTGACGAAGCGCCGTCACGGTGCCGCTAAGTCAATCAGGGCTGGCGGTGTAGTAGCGTTTTAGTTGCGACACGTGGACAACATCAGTAGGTGTTGTGGCAGAAGATGAAGGTGGTTCAACGGGAGTGATGAGGTAGTCGACGTCAGTGACCTTGCGGAAAACTTTGTAGGGCCCGGTGTATCGTGGAAGGAGCTTCTCGCACAATCCTTCACGTGGATGCGGCGTCCAAAGTAGGACGAGAGAGTCAGCAGGGTAGTCAACGTCATGGTGCCAGTCATCGTAGCGGAATTTTCGTGAGGCCTGAGAAGCAGTGAGCCTAGTGTGCGCGATTTGGCGAGTGACGCGAGCTCGAAAAGCAACGTCCTGAGCATACACCGTTGGTTCGTTATAACAGAAGGAAGGAGTGTGTCGAATGGCAAGGCAGGGTTATGGCCGTACATAAGAAAGAACGGAGAATAGCCGGCGGTGTCATGCCTTGATGAATTGTACGCAAACGTAACGTAGGGGACCATTGCGTCACAGACACGGTGATCAGCAGAGACGTACAAGGACAACATGTCTGTAAGAGTTCGGTTGATGCGCTCTGTGAGACCGTTGGTCTGGGGATGGTAGGCAGTGGTAAGGTGATATTCGATAGAGCAGCTACGGAGGATTTCGTCGATAACTTTTGCGAGGAAGCAGCGGCCACAATCCGCCAGAAGCTCGCGCGGAGCCCCATGCCGCAGAATGACGTCATTCAGAAGAAAGTCTGCAACGTCTGTAGCGCAGCTACTTGGCAAGGCACAATTTATAGCATATCTGGTCGCATAGTCTGTTGCGACAGCGATCCATTTGTTGCCTGACACGGACGTTGGGAAAGGTCCGAGCAAGTCGAGGCCGACGCGGAAGAATGGTTCCGGGGGAATGTCGATAGGTTGGAGCAGGCCAGCCGTACGGAGAGTAGGACGCTGGCAATGCTGGCAGCGCTCGCAAGCAGCAACATAGCGGCGCACAAATTTATACAGGCCAGGGCAAAAGCACCGTTGCCGCACGTGGAGATAGGTGCGCGAAAAACCTAGGTGTCCTGCCATCGGAGCGTCATGCAGATGTTGAAGAATGGTGGCACGCAGGTGTCGGGGAATAACCAACAAAAGTTCCCGGCCATCAGGCTTCATGTTGCGGTGGTACAGAATTTTGTTGCGGAGGACATATTGACGGAGCGAAGGGTCGGAATGTCCTGAAGATACTGGCTCAATGACCGTCTTGAGTGTTGCGTCCCGGCGCTGCTCCGTGCCGATGTCGCGCAAATCGGATATGGCGAGCACACAAGAATCGCTATCATGGACGGCGAGGCTAGCAGGATCCACCGGATAACGCGAAAGACAATCGGCATCTTAGTGTAACCTGCCAGACTTATAAATTAGGTCGAAGTTATACTCCTGGAGACGTAGAGTCCAGCGACCTAGGCGTCAAGTTGCGTCCTTGAGCAATGACAACCAACACAAAGCGTGGTGGTCCGTAATAACTGAAAATTCCCGGCCATACAAGCAGGGCCGAAATTTTGCTACAGCCCAGACCAACGCAAGACAGTCGCGCTCCGTTATTGAATAGTTTCGCTCAGCTGTGGAGAGAAGGCGGCTGGCATACGCAATAACACGCGTTTGGCCCCCCTGGTGTTGAGCGAGGACGGCGCCGATGTGATGAGCACTGGCGTCTGTGCGAACTTCAGTCGTCGCGGACGGGTCGAAGTGAACCAATATTGGTGGTGAAGTGAGCAGCTGGATCAGCGTGGAAAACGCAGCTGCTTGGTCTTGGCCCTATGAGAAGGGCACACTCTTTTCAAGAAGATCAGTGAGTGGTCGCGCAATTGTAGCAAAATTGCGAATAAAACGTCGGAAGTACGAGCATAAGCCTACAAAACAACGAACATTTTTGGTAGTAGAAGGAAGAGTGAAACAACTTTATTCGGTCCACAATAGACGCGAGTAAACTCAGCGTCACCTGGCTAGGCCCACTCGGGGACCATCAGGTTAAACCTGACGGCCCTCGCGCGGGCCCTCTGGACGGCCAGGATTTGAGAGGTCTGGTCCTGGGCCTTAATGAGTCGCTTCATTTCCTCTTGGGAGAAAGGGGGACCGGCAGAGGCGCAGCCCCACAGTACATGCTCGAAGTCCGCATAACCACCACACAGGGGGCAGTCCGGGCTTGGAAACCGTTCAAGGTACATTGTGTGCAGTGCCGCAGGGCTCGGGTAAGTGTTTGTTTGTAGCAGTCAGAGAGTAACAGCTTGGGCCCTGCATAGCGAGAAGTGTGGTAGAGGCAGCAGTCTTCTTGACAGATAGTGGTGCTTGCATATCTCGTTGTACGAGCAGAGAGGCTCAGGTCACCCAGGAGATGACGCGTTACCCGGCACACGGTCAGTCAAACCTCGTGCAGTCGAGTGCGCCTCCTCGTTGGGATTGAGCGAGGCACCCTCAATGGTTCCAAGGTGCGCAGGAAACCAGACCAATGAGTGATTTTTGAGGTCTTTGACTTTTTGAATAATCTGTAGGACCTGGGGAGCCACCATGCTCATCTGGAAGGCCTTGATAGCGGCCTTGGAGTCTGAATAAATTGTGTCATGTACACCGTCCGTCAATGCAAGAGCAATGGCAACCTGCTCTGCAATGGTGGAACTAGAAGTGCGGATGGTAGCGCAGCTCATGACTCTGCAATCACAGTCGACGACCACTGAGGAGAAGGCTTCTTCTTGAATGTACGAAGCAGCATCGACGAAGCAGGCTCGATCCTTGTCCAAGCAGGCACTGGCGAGCAGAGATTTACCCCTGGCTCGTATTCGTGCTTCGTTGTAGGTTGGATGCATATTGCGCGGCATCCGCGCAATCTGGATCTTGGATCTTACGTCGTTGGGCAGCTTCACAGCGTCAGGACCGACAACCGTGGGGTTTCGTCCCAGCATGCCGAGTATGGCTCTACCCGTTGGGGTGCCAGACAGTCTGACAAACTGTGCAAACTCTTGGGCTTCGACAATTTCTTCGAACGTGTTTTGGATTCCCAACTTCAGGAGGTCTTCCGTGTGCGTTCGAACGGGAATGCCAAGGGCCAGCTTGAAGACTCTTCTGATTAGGGCATTGATTTTGTTGCGCTCCGACACGAGCCAGTTGTGCATAGCCACCGAATAAGCGAGGTGGCATAGCACGAATGCGTGGATAATCCGGATCAGATTGTCCTCCCTGATTCCGCGGTGCCTGTTAGCGATTCTTCGAATCAGTCCGAGGGCGCTTTCGGTCTTGGAACAAATGCGTTTGACGGCGGCTCCATTGGCTCCGTTAGACTCGATAAACATTCCAAGGACCCTGATAGTGTCCACCCGCGGAACTGGGGAGCCGTTACCGGTGAATAACGTAATGTGGCTCTCCATTGCTGGCTTCCAGGACCGATGAGAACCGCCTCTGGGCCTCTTCTTATACAGTAAGAGCTCGGACTTAGCGGGCGAGCACCTTAGCCCGGTGGGGATGAGATAGCACTCCGTCACATCGATGGCCTCTTGCAAAGCACTCTCGACCTGACCCTCACATCCGCTGAGGCACCAGATGGTGATGTCGTCTGCGTAGATCGTGTGGTTAATGTTCGGGATTTTGTTCAAGGCCCTCGACAGGTTGATCATGAAGATATTGAACAGCGTCGGGGAGATCACCGCCCCCTGAGGTGTCCCTTTTGGCCCAAGGGTAATTTCGTGGGTCAAAAAATCGTCAATCTTCAGTCTTGTGGACCGCGACGAAAGGAAGGAGCGCACAAAATTGTACGCCCACTTGCCGACGTGAAACTCAGACAAGCTCTTGAGAATAAAGGCGTGTGATATGTTGTCAAAAGCCTTTTCTAAATCCAATCCAAGAATCGCCTTGGTGTCGGCGGAGCCGGAGTCAATGACCTGGTGCTTTATCAGCTTCATGGCGTCCTGAGTCGAGAGCCCCGACCGAAAGCCAATCATGTTGTGGGTATAGCATTCGTTAGACTCGAGGTGGTCAGTGAGGCGGTTGAGCATGGCGTGCCCGGCCACCTTCCCGACGCACGACGTCAACGAGATTGGCCTCAGATTCTCGATGCTCGGTGCCTTACCCGGCTTGGGTATCAGTACCGTTCAGGCCGCTTTCCAGCTCTTGGGAATGAGACCGCTGCGCCAGATTTCGTTGATCTTGTCTGTAAGAAACTCGATCGAGTCGTCGTCGAGGTGCTTGAGCATTTTGTTGGTTACCCCATCTGGCCCAGGGGCGGATCTGCTATTGAGGGATGCGAGAACCCGCTTGACCTCAGCAACGGTGAAGTCCTCGTCCATCGATGGCGCGTCGCACCCCTCGTAGTCGGGAAACTGGGGAGGTACCGGATCGTCCGTGGCCGCCAGGTACTTGTCTATGAGCTTCTCCGTGATCGCCTCATCTAGGAGTTGAGTCGGTGGCCAAATGGACAGCTTTCGCCAAAGCTCTCTTCTGATTGAACTTGGTGTTGCCGTCGTGCAGTAGAAGGAAGAGGAAAGTTTTTGACAGCGCTAATCTCGTCAGGGTCCGGTTGGACGCCGGCAGCACTTACACGATGAACAAGAAACGTGATTTCTCGTCGGCCGAAATTGCACTTTTTCGAGTTCAGCTGGAGTCCCGCTCAACGAAAAACGGCTAGAATGGTCGATCGACCGGCGAGTTAGGTGGCTTTAAATGTTGGTGAAAAAACAATCACATCGTCGAGGTAGCAAAGTCAGATGGACCATTTATAACCACGGAGGAGAGAGTCCATCATGCGTTCGAACGTTGCCGGGGCATTGCACAGCCCCAAAGGCATAACCTTGAACTGATAAAGGCCGTCCGGTGTGACAAAAGCAGTTTTTTCGCGGTGTAAGCCATCGACAGAAATTTTGCCAATAGTCCCAACGCAGATCTATAGATGAGAAGTATCGCGCGCCATGAAGGCAGTCAAGGGCATCGTCGATTCGGAGCAGCGGATAATCGTCTTTGCGGGTTATCTTGTTCAAGGCACGGTGGTCAACGCAAAGTCTCCAACTGCCATCTTTCTTTTTGACTAAAACAACAGGTGACGCCCGTGGACTTGAAGAGGCCTCTATGGCTGTTTAGAGAGCATCTTCTCAAGTTCTCGTTGTATGACCTGGCGTTTGGACTGGGAAACACGATATGGTCGCCGTCTAACAGGACTAGCATCGCCGGTATGTATTTGATCACGCACGACGGACGTTTGACCTGAAGGGCGGTCATCGATGTTGAAAATATCTCGGTAGGTGGTCAGAACGTGGTGGCGTTGCGCAGCCTTACAGGGCAGAAGAACAGGGGCAATCATCATCGTGATTTCATCGGTAGGTGCGTTTGCTTGGCTGGCTGCAATAGGGGACGAGCAGTCTTCAGGGTCTAATGCCACGATGTTACATGCATCAAGTGGGGAAACATGGCCTAACAAAATGCCTTGCGGGAGAACTTGGGACGAACTACTAAAGCTGAGAAGCGGAAGCTGAACGTAGTTGTCCACGATAGTCAAGATGGTATGCGGCACAGCAATACTTCGCGCCATCAGCACATCCACTAATGGAGACACTATGTAGTCACCATCAGGAAGAGCTGGTGATATCGTTAAGGCCGCAAACGTGGCTTGCGGTGACAGCCGATCATAATCAACAGCGCACAATCGGTGTAACGGTGAGGACGGCACAGCCCCAAGTCGAGGCAACTCAAGTTGGAGAATGCCGATTGCACAGTCGATGAGAGCGGCATGAGTGGACAAGAAATCCAATCCAAGAGTCAGGTTATTGGGGCACCGCTCAATAACTGCAAAGAGAACACAGAATAACTGCAAAGATATGTGGGGTGATCGGCGATTGTGATGCGTGCTGTGCACATTCCTATGATGGCAAGACTTCTTCCGTCGGTGACACGAATTATGCCAGAAGCAGCCGGTGTGAGAACTTTGTTCAGGCGGCGATTAAGTCGGGCTCTCATCGCAGAAATATGCGCCCCGCTGTCAATAAGTGCAGAAACAGTCAGGCCGTCATCGTCTACGTCGATCCAATTTCGTCGTGTCGGCAGTACAAGGAGAGGATTTAAGGTCGGTGTCAAGGTCAGCTTCACCTCTAACAGCTGCACCGCTTAGTTTCCTTGATGAGAATTGAGCGGGGAGGTCGGGCGTCGTCGTAGAGGAGAAGGGGACGACGGGCGAGGTGCAGGCAGCGAACGAGACTGATGACGTCGAGGTGACGTTGAGCGGCTGTGCTGCCTATTAGGGGCATCGAAGGGTGGAAGGCGGTGGTAGCTGTCGGAGATCGGCACAGGAGGCTGGGAAAGGCGGTAGCTGTCGGCGCGGCGGGCAGTGTTATACTGTGTTGGGGACGAAGACCAATGGTTGCGGCAATACCGTGGGACGTGCCCTATGCGACGGCAGTTAAAGCCGATCGGCCGATCATCCGCCGTTCGCCATTCGGCCGAATTGCGAGAGCTTGGAAAAGACTGTTCCTGGGGTGGTGACCTGGGGCAAGGCGGCGACCTTGAACGGTAGCCAAATGGTCAAGACTGAGCAACGGCGCAGACATCGAAGCCCAAATTGCTGAGTTCTTCCCGCACAATCGACTGTACCAAGCAAACCTGAGGTACTTGCAAATCGACGTGGCCGTTGCTGGGAGAGCAGGTGTAATTGCTTCGATTTCCCGCTGGACGATTCGCGTAATTTCAGACGCCGGTGAAGACTGCCGATGAGAGGTCAGACCATTTTCGCAGGAGGACGTCGCAGCGGTGTTCGGCAGTCGAGTGAAAGATCTTGAAATACGCCTGCTTTTGGCCTGTTCAAAACGCCGGCATTCCTGAATAATTTCCTCGACAGTCGCGCAGTTCCGGCACATTAGGAGGTTCAACGCATCGTCCGCTATCCCCTTGAGGACGTGGCCAACCTTATCCGACTCAGACATGTCGTTGTCGACTTTACGACATAGAGCCAGCATGTCCAGTATATAGAGATATACGGCTCTGTGGACGTCTGAGCGCGTAGAGACAACCCCTTTTTTGCAGCCGCCTTTCGACTGATGGGCTTCCCAAATAAATCGCGAAGCTTCTCCTTGAACGTGTCCCAACTGCTGATCTCCTCCTCATGGTTGTCGTACCAGACTTTGGCCGTGACTTTCAGATAAAACAGCACGTTGGCCAGCATGAGAGTCGGGTCATACCGGTTGAGCGCACTGGTACGTTCGTAGTCGGCTATCCAGTCGTCAACATCAACTTCGTCCGTACCGCAGAACGTTCCTGGATGTTTCGGATGCGTCAGCACGTGCGTGGGTGGGGGTGTGGCCGGTTGAGGCGTTGCCGTAGATGGTGCAGGAGTTGCCGAGGCCGATGGAGAGGTGGCCGTGGGATCAGTCCCGTGTTCCATCACGGAAACTCCGATTTGACGACCACTGCGGAGCTTCGTTGTAGTGCGCTTCGTTACCCAGCACTTACACCAATTTGTTACCGAGATTGCAAATACACGTAAGATAGAAAGGAGTGTATTTGCAATATTTACAGATAGGTGTGACACCTCAGGGTTGCTAGAATCTCGCACGCCGAATCCGCTTCTTCTTCATCGATACGCCTACGACGGGGCGGAGCCATGTCTACTGCCTCGTAATAATATTGTCGTCTTTGCGCCAGATTTCCCGACCCATTTACAACGATTGCATCAAGCTTTGACCTGTGTCCAAAATACCGGTATTCAGATTAACTTGAAAAAGTGCCTATTCACCGCTAGAAAACTAACTATACTAGGCCATGTCGTCTCCAAAGAAGGCATTCTTCCTGATCCTGCTAAACTTCAAGCCATATCCAAGTTCCTGAAGTCTACTAACCTGAAAGCACTGCGCACCTTCATTGACCTATGCTCCTATTTGCGGCGCTTCGTTCGTAGTTTTGCTACTGTTATCGCACCTCTCAATGCGCTCCTCCAGGCAGGGCCACAACGAACTATTTACCGGGTCAGAAGCTTGTGACGATGCATTTACGACACTTCGACGCCTGCTTACGTCTCCACCAATTTCGCGTCCCTTCGCTCTGAGCACACGCACAGAAATTCACACTGGTGCTAGTGGTGTCGGCCTTGGTGCTGTGCTCGCACAACGTGACGATACCAACGCCGAATACGTGGTTGCATATGCCAGTCGTGCACTTACAAAACCTGAGACCAACTGCACCGTAACCTAAAAAGATAGCCTGGCCGTCATATGGGCTCTACAGAAGCTTCTTCCCTGTCTTTACGGTAGTCCTTTTGACGTCGTATCAGACCACCACACTCCGTGTTGGTCAAACCTCAAGAACCCGTGAGGTCACCTTGCTCGGTGGGCCCTTCGACTCCAGGAATACGACATCCGTGTCGTATATCGTTCTGGCCAACAACACTCTGACGCTGACGCCCTGTCACGCTTCCCGCTAATTTCAGACGCCAGTGCATCTAGTCACAATCACGATATATCGCCACTCGACATCTTAGACATGGCCTCGGAGCAACGAAATGACCCTTGGATCGCCACAATTCTAAACGTTTTGTCAAGCCCCCTGACCACCCCGGCTCCACGAGTGCTACGCCGCCAAGTACAGCATTACGCTATACGCGATTGTCCTTTATACCGCCGTAACTACCACAACGATGGCCACACATGTTTATTGGTCGTGCCTCACCATCTTCGTCGCAATCTCTGCTCTGCTTTCCACAATGACCCTTAGTGTGGGCACAGTGGCGTGTTGAAGACGTACACGCGCCTTCGCCTACGCTATTATTGGCGCGGAATGTACAGCATCGTCTGCAAATACGTCCGCTCATGCCTCGCACCTGCCAACGACGCAAACCAGTCTCGCACCTCTCCAACCAGCGCAGTTGAATATTATATATATATATATATATATATATATATATATATATATATATATATATATATATATATATATATATATATATATATATATCATGAAATACAACGGTTCAGCTGTCGCTTTATTCAAGCAACAGCAAGATGGCGCCGATGATAAAGAGGAACGCGGCGAAGACTGATAATGGTTATTGGCAGATGAGAAAGATGACGTCCATTGAATTCTTACACTAATTTCCCCCGTCGACGGAAGCGGCCAGCCTGGCCGTGAATTATGTGCTCGAGGTTACTACCGTTATGCCGACAGTCGTTCTAACCACCGATCACCGTCTCCTGTGCGCATTTCCAACACGACCAACAATACACGTGCATCCCGACCACGCTCCCCTTTGCCACTCCGACGCTCTGTTTCACCACTTCGGCCTGTCTCTCAAATGGCTGCCCAGCGGTGGGAAAACTAAACTGTGCAGTTTTTGGAGGGAAAACTGCATCGCGGCGAAATGACCCAAGTCCTCCTAAACGACCGTCAAACATGTTATTGGTAACTGTGCAAGGTGTGCGGGTGTTGGCTTTGGTGGACAGGGGAGCAACTATTTCAGTTATGCGTGCCGACTGGTGTTCTGGATTGCGGAAAGTGAAGACACCCTACCTTGGATCATCTTTGATTGGGGCCAATGGAGCAATAATTAGACCATCGGCCCAATGTACAGCGCGTGTCTTCATTGATGGTATTCGTCATCACATCACTTTCGCTGTCTTAATTTCATGGGCTCATGAACTAATTTTAGGTTGGGACTTTCTCTTATCAGCGTCTGCATTAATTTCTTGCCGTCAACGTGTAGTCGAAATGACCGAGACCGGTACTGCAGCGAACGCGTCGACGAAAAACCATTGCGTTTCCTCACAGCTTCCGAATCCATACTGCTCCCGGGTCAGGAGCAACTCATCACCATCTTGCTGTTGCTTGAATAAACCGTCAGCTGAACCGTTGTATTTCAAGTGGTGGAAGGTGCTTCCCGATCTCTTCGACCTCTCTTTATCCAAAGCCACCTCCTGGAGCTCCGTTCGGGACGTCGCTTACGCCAGCAGAGCACCATGGCACAAGAGCAAGCCCAACCGAACCACCCGCCGGCGCAACCACCAGCCGCCAACCCTAGCCCGGTCAACAACCCCCCTCGGGAGCCTCCAATCTTCTCCTCCAATCTTATCTCTCTCTCTCTCTCTCTCTCTCTCTCTCTCTCTATATATATATATATATATATATATATATATTTATATATATTTATATATACATATATGTATATATATATATATATATGAGTGAAAAGACACTGGCGCGTGGGACCTCTGCATCATGAATGCGAATGCGAGGTGTTAACCACTGAGCCGCAGAGGAGCACCTTCTTTAACGTTCAAACTGCAAGCTCTTTATATCCCTTACCGCTCGTGTTGGGCATCTTGGGGGGGGGGGGGGGGGGGGACTATCTTGTTTTCAGCATTACCAGAAAGATGGCGCAATGAGTGCGTGCGCATCGCCACGTCGTCACGACGTGGTTGCGCGTGCTCCCACCTCCTGCACGTACTTTGCCCGGCAAAAAGGGAAGGCGGGGGGATGCTCCCTCTTGTGCCGTTATCTCGCGCGTGAGGAGTATCGTGCGTCTTGGCTGGCATCGTTCTTTCTCTGGAACGATTCTCTTTTTACCGGGCGCACAAAGGTCACTGCAATAATTTCACAGTCTCCGTTTGCGAAAAGAGCGCGCTTCTTAGACACAGCGAGTAACAACTGATACCTTTATTCGCGTTCATCTGTACCTGTGAGTACGTTTCGTGCGTCATTGGTGCGTGAGAAACGCGGGGCACGTTTCCATATGCTTGCCATTTTGCGTGTGGCTTTCAAAGTTCTTGCTATCGCGTGAATTGCTTCGCTTTTGCTGCAAAGCTGCGACTTTTCTTCCTTAAAACGAAAATTTTAATGGTAAACCTTTACATGTAAGGGTAACTGTTCATTTGCTTTCGATTGAGGTACAAAGTTCAATTTTAGTTGGAGCACCATGAGGTGCAAATTGCATCGTAATGTTTATCAAAATGACAATTTTCTCAAATTGTTTCTTCTAAAATTAGGAACCAGCAGTGGTCTGAAAATATTCTAACGCAAAATATATGGTTTTCAAAGTGGCCATTCATTATTGATATATTATTACCTAGCGTAATATCCCAAAGAGAAACAGGCAAACAAATGACACTTTAGCAAATTTTATGGAGGATTTTATGGCAGAAAAACAGTAATATCAAACTATTAACTCCTCGAACTAACTCTTCTTCTTAGTACGTGAACTAAATTTAGTACAGAAGGAAGCAATGACCCTCTCAGAATAATTTTTCTGACAAACCCCATTAGGACGATAATCTGAGAATATCAAAGGCTCCCACACGACCAAAATTTTCGTTATATCGGAAATATTCTGGTGATTCGGGGTTTTTTAATGTGATAAATAAGGTCGAGTTGTTTAGAAGACCTTTGAGATGGTTGCTAGAATGACTGGGACGATCGGCGTCGTATGATTCTTTATAACCGCATATTACCAAACCATGATGACGAATACAAATATATTTGACCTATTTTTGGGTAAACAGAAATAAACTTACCTCTTTCTGTGGTGTTATTGCGTGCATGTGAATGAGGAGCCTCATTGTGCGCACTTCCTTGTGGTAATTCATTGTCAGTACTACCTAAAAAGACAAAGTGTTTAGTAATAATAGGGTAGAGAAAACGGCAAGGATGCGTTTCAGAGCCAGCGTGACAATTGAAAATTAAATAGTTTTGGCAGGATAATGAAGCCTTGTATAGCTAGTCACCAGATGGAATGTTTAGATCATTTATCTTGAGGTGTAAAACAATGTGAAAAAGCCGTTGCAATATGCAAGTATTACCAGGTAAGTGTTTATGCTGACCACTTTTCATAATATCAAATGTGCCTACGCCAGCGAGTTAGTTCCTCAAGCCCGTACGTATACGTTGAAGCCACCGACTATAATTAGGTGTTTGTGCTAGTAGGTGCTTTATATTGTTCCGTCCTAACTATGGTTGGCATTTGTGTATTGGTAAGCCTTTTTGTCTCTCATATGTTAGCCGAGCGTTACCCGTATATCGTACATTGAGTGACGCAAAATAACATGAGGAGTCGATGACAAAGGTTTTCAGGTCTATGGCGTCATCAAGCCATCTTTGTGAGCGCCTCAGTGTCCATACAAATGAAACAAAAGATATCGGTACAGTCGAAAACATAAAATGTGAGAATCGTCGTCATGAGTGCATGTCCATGGACCCATGGTGCTACTTTTTGTTATCTAACAGAATGTCGATTCCCAAGAATCATTCTAAGATAGACCTACTGTGTGAATCGATCATAAGCGTCAGGAGAATAGTCTCAGCGTGGCCTATTGCGTGACATAATGGCTTCAAAAAAGCGAAGCCCATGTCTTAGTGAGTTCTCTTATAATTACACATCCTTCTTGCCTGACTGGGATTTATGCATATTATTCGAGTTACAGTTTCAGAAAGTTCTGGCTGACCTGCAACATTTATGTATAAGTGCAAGTTGTACCACCGATAATGCAAGCTAGGTGATCCTAGTCTACTTTCTCTGTACAGCTTATAAGATGTTATCATGTCCTTCATTGTTGGGTGATAACACTGCGAAATGATCACCCGAATATGCTGTAATGTAGGTTTTCAAAATATTTGTAGAGCTGCTGCATTTCAGCTACAAAAGTAAAGAAATCAACAACGAGTAGAATTATAGAAATAACCTATAGGTCGGTTTGAGCCAACCTTGCTTGCAATCACTCCAGAGAGCAGTGGGCAATTCCTGTATTCAGTCTAGCAGTTCATTCTATAGTCAATATTACTATGGCCAAAAGGAAATCCTTATGAAGCCACAAAAGAGTCCGCACAGATTTTCTTGGGGCGTCGGGATAGAAACACGTGGATGTCTTTTTCCTTTTCTTAACTTTGCCGCCACCTTGCGGATTTCCGCAGAACTAGTTTGCAAGATACTTTTTTTAAAAACAAATGATGCGCTATCTTCTCTTTTTTTTGTTGCCCTATTTGACTATCTCGGTTTATCGCTTTATGCGTGCGCAAGGATCAGATTACGAAAAAGTGTCTGTCACCTAAATATAATATATAACCTCAATATTTGTCCAATTCATAATGCAGTAAATAAAAGGTGCTTGTTTAAACACTCTTTTCAAGCATATTGGCGTAATTTCTGTGCCTGGATGGTTGATCATAGTATAATGCATGTCACAATTTGATAGTTTTAATTATTACGTGTCATTACAATCCATATTTCTTGTTTAACGAAATCGCGCATTTGCATGTGAATAAGTCGCAACAATATCGTAACTTTAAAGAAAAGATGATTTTCAACAACAAAAAGAATCCTCAGTCTTACACACATTCATGAATCCGTGAAGTGCGATAGAATATCTCACACCCGACTACAGAAGCAAGAAACAATGTTATCAAAATATTCTATGTATATTAAAATAATTACAAAATACTAACGCATTCTAGCAACACTTCCCATTGTATTGGTAGTAAAAACTTCAATCAAATAGCTTTCATCATTTGCAGTTGGCGCAATATTTTTCTTTTATACTTACAAATCGGGCATGGTTGCAGAAAAGGAAAGACCACATACAACCGAATAAAGAGCTGCTTGTAAAAAATAAATTTCTGGTGATCTAGTTATTTGTTGAACACTCTTGAAGATAATGTTCATCTCGCCGTCTGCTTTAGATCATAAAAATCTAGAGCTTTCTTGCCAATGTTTATTGATATAGAGATTGGCTTTTGTTTAATCTAATTGTCTCCCAAAATTATCAATATTAGATCGCAACCAAGTTCAATATATCAGCTTTATCTTGTATATTGCAAGATGAACGATAATATTTAGCGTAATTTAGAATTTGTCTTACCATTTAAATTATTAGGGTCTGTGACTGGTTAACCACACTTACCTTCGAGATATATCAGTGCCCTAACCAGTGTTTCACTCGTTTGATATTTTTACATCTCGGATTGCAATCATGATTTAGATTATCCTCTTTCTATTTTGTATGGTCGATTATAGCCTTTCATAGGCACCAAGGTTTATTTGTACTCTTATTAGTCAGTTTCACAGAGAAAGTGAAGTTAATAGTAGTCAATTATCATCCAGGTTCATCGAGTCTGCCAGGCAGCCACAGATGAGCCCCCAATTATATTGCGGAAGGAAGTTGCACAATAGAGATTTGCTTTAGAATTAAAATTGCTATTTGTCTACTTGAGTTACCTGACGGGAAAAAAGAAGATGCAGAAATAACAAATCTACGCTGTTGGCACCCAACAAAATTTTATCTTTTATGGCAGTTCCTGATTCTTCACGCAGCGTGTATTGAAAATATAGGGCATTCAGAGCTGTGTGCACAGGAATACCGAAAACATGCATGATGCTAAAGAAAGTAAAAGGGGCAATATGGCCTGGTTTTTCAATGAGTCGCGTGAAAGGAAGGAGACGCGTGTTGAGGGAATCTGAATTGTTTTTTACTAAAGTCAACGTATTCAATATGACGTATTCATTCAAAGCTTGCTATATACGTAAACCATAGAATATACTTTTACAGCGCAAACATAAAACGATCCACAAAGAAAGCGACGACACACACCAGCGCTGACTAACAACTGACTTTATTTCGGGATATGTCAATGCATAAATACCTCCTGGGCAACCTCACCGCACATGCGCCACACATCTCGACAGATAACAGACACTCAGAGGAACAATCAGAGTTGACAAAAGAAATGAAACCGTGTATTACATACGTGATGAAATGAACTGAAACTCAGATGGGAGCAGCGTCAGAGACGTGTCACTTATACAAAGCTGAGCCCTTTTTCTGATATGATAGGCTTCCAAAGCCAGCAGCGCATGTTCATTGTTACTCCTGCCAAGGATCGACGTCCCTTCAAAACGTGGCTCACAATTGCAGCAAGAATTAATATGAGCCACAAGATGGGCTCCTTTATCTTCGTTCTTGTTAACTTTTTGAGCGTGTTCCCTGAGCCGCTCGTTGATACATCTTCCAGTTTTCCGACGTAGAACTTGCCACACGAGAGCGGGATGGCATAAACCACGCCGACGGCACACGGGACATAAGTCACACCGTGTCGGATTTTGCAACCTCCTCTGTTCATACCGCAAGTGCGGGAGCACAGCTTGGAAAGCTTGTTCGGGGCAGACAGCGCCATAGCGACCCCATGTCTGCCTGCCACTTTCTTGAGCTGATGGGATATCCCATGCATATACGGGACCACCACAGGCCTCGCTTTGTCCTGTACGGCGTCCGCCCGCTTGGCAGTTTTCTTTTTCTGGAAGAGCGTTTCCGCCACTGCAATCAAAAGCGACCTTGGGAACCCCGCAGCCAAAAGTCGGCTGATCTGATTTGCGAAACTATCGTGCATCTTGTGAGTGCATGATTTTCTAAGCGCCGCTTCCATGGCCCCCATCGCAATACCTCTTTTCACAATTTTCGAATGCGCCGACTTAAAAGGTAACAAGTCCTTAGTTGCGCGTGGATGATAGGACCAACACACATGACGTTCACAAAACTCGAGCCTTAATTCTAAAAACTGTAAAACACCATTCTGTGGGAGCTCAAAAGTAAACACCAGACCTCGTCCTTCTCTGCTAAAATCACCTAAAATCTTAGTCACCGAGTCCTGGTAGGAGGAGTCTATAGATAATAAAACCAAAAAATCATCGACGTACCTAAAAACCTTTACAATCTTTCTCGCGCTAAAACCTATGCTTAAAGAGCAATCCACATTTGCTAAAAAAATATCTACAAGCAGAGGCGCCAGACAGGAACCAATACATATGCCATTACGCTGCAAATATGGCTGGTCATTAAAAACGATAAAAGTGACCTTAAGATAAAACTCTAAAAGGCTCAAGAAATTGCTCAAAGAAACACCGGCAAAATTCTGAAAAGGCACAGCCCCATAGGCCTCAATGCACGCTTGCACAGAAGACATAAGCTCATGCTGGGGTACAGAATAAAACAAATCTTCTATGTCAACTGAGAATCCATAACCCACATTGGTATTCCTACTCAAGAAGTGCACTACATCATCCGCATTTTTTGTACGAAAGGGATCATTGTACACCAGTGACTTCAATTTTTCCTGCAAAAACAGGCTGACATTGTGTTGCCAGCACCCCTTTTCACTGACGATGGTTCTAAAGGGTACCTCTGCCTTATGAGTCTTCGCCGTGAAAAACACAGTCAAAGAGTTCCCTCTGCTATTCTGGATGCTCTTCGCAAGCAATGTTAATTCCAGTTTCTTACAAAAATCCACGAATTTTGTTTTCACACGCACCTCCCGCTTCCCAACAGGAGCAAAGTTTTTTGACACAGCCTGCAGCGCTTTTTCGCTTTTTCGCGGATTTTGCAACCTCCTCTGTTCATACCGCAAGTGCTCCCGCACTTGCGGTATGAACAGAGGAGGTTGCAAAATCCGACACGGTGTGACTTATGTCCCGTGTGCCGTCGGCGTGGTTTATGCCATCCCGCTCTCGTGTGGCAAGTTCTACGTCGGAAAAACTGGAAGATGTATCAACGAGCGGCTCAGGGAACACGCTCAAAAAGTTAACAAGAACGAAGATAAAGGAGCCCATCTTGTGGCTCATATTAATTCTTGCTGCAATTGTGAGCCACGTTTTGAAGGGACGTCGATCCTTGGCAGGAGTAACAATGAACATGCGCTGCTGGCTTTGGAAGCCTATCATATCAGAAAAAGGGCTCAGCTTTGTATAAGTGACACGTCTCTGACGCTGCTCCCATCTGAGTTTCAGTTCATTTCATCACGTATGTAATACACGGTTTCATTTCTTTTGTCAACTCTGATTGTTCCTCTGAGTGTCTGTTATCTGTCGAGATGTGTGGCGCATGTGCGGTGAGGTTGCCCAGGAGGTATTTATGCATTGACATATCCCGAAATAAAGTCAGTTGTTAGTCAGCGCTGGTGTGTGTCGTCGCTTTCTTTGTGGATCGTTTTATGTTTGCGCTGTAAAAGTATATTCTATGGCTATGAACCAACTAGGCCCAAAAGATGTTTTACTTATATACGTAAAATTTTAGGGAACTATATGGTCAGTGAAGAGCCAATAGATTACAAACTCACGCGCATGCTTGCTCTGTTGGGGATGCCGTAGGCGTCTTTAAAACTCATCAGGCATAGAATGAATACCTTATAGTGTTTGGTGGTCACAGATGTAGTGTTACTTAACATACAGTCGTAGGGCCAAACAGAGTTAAAACAAAATGATGTTAGCTTATTCCTGATAGATATGTGGGGTTTAACGTCGCGAAACCACCAAAGAGATGTCGTAGTTGAGAGCTCCGAAAATTTTGACCACCTGGGGTTCTTTGACGTGCATCCAAATTGAAGAACACGGGCCTACAGCAATTTCGCATCCATCGAAAATGCAGCCACCACAGCCGCGATTCAATCCCACGACCTGCGGGTCAGCAGCCTAGTACCTTAGCCACTAGGCCACTACGGCGCGGCTTAGCTTATTCCTAAAAGGCAAGTTATGCGCACAAAAGAAAGCTTTCTTTCACTTGGTTAGAAACTTAAAATGGTTTAAACAATAAATAAATAGGCAATGAACCCAATTTTATTCATATATAATACGTACATAGCAACGATGACCTCCTTGTTACATAAAGAAAGATTGACTTAAAAACAAAGATGCGTAGTAGTATTCCGAACGTGAGGGCTGCTTTGATTTCGAGTGCTCTTTAGATTGATAAATGAGGATGGATGGGTGGCAAAAGTTTGAGAAGTTTGGCGGGTAGGTAATGATTCAAAACTTGAATCAGTTGGTCTACTCAAGCTGTTTTAACAGCTTTTTTGCCCGGAGATTCCCCAACGGTTTCGCGTTGAAAACAAACAAATAAAATAAAAAATAAATAAGTGTTAATCGTGTTAAGACAAGGACGTCAGAATATATGAGAGACATTGGCAATGGAATGAAAAATAGCAGTTATCTGTGACATCTGTAATACATTTTGTACATTTTTCGTTGTGCTCGACAATGTTGCTTTGTTAACAATGACTTAAGCGCAACAAGAAAATAGAGGCGTAATTGACGATTCCCACTGTTCACTGCGTAGCAAAGAGTTTCCTTAAAGCTCGGGGCAACGAATATTGTCTAAAAAAAAATACACGGACGTACACGCACGCATTTTGCATTTTAAAGTATCCTGTACTATCCTCATGGTATATCAATAAATCTAAGTCTGCCATGACAGCAAGTCTGCCATGACGCGAAATGTGACATGCTGCATGTCGCGCCGATGCGTTACCCAGACAACACTGCGTCTCTCTCTTTTCGTGACGGAGGAACGCCGGACGCGCTGAATCGCGCATGGGTCAAATCAACGCAGCGCGGTGCGCGCCTGCGAGTATACGGCAGGACCGGCGCCAGCGTGACGCGACGAAATGAACGCTGGTGAGCGCGCGCACAACGCCACGTCAAAGTGTATTGGCGTATTGACTGTAGCATGTAGTCATGTTTTCACATGACACGCATCTATTGATTATCATGTTTGCACCAATCACATACTTTTGTCATCCATTGACGTCACGTAATACCAAATTTGGAATAAAGCTAGCGAAACGACCGCGAGCGCATCATGAGTGTGGCATGTAGTCATGTTATTACATGACACGCACGTCGTGATTATCTTGTTTGTATATGTGGTTTACCTATGTCGTCCGTTCGCGTCACGTAATACCAAGTTTGGTACATGTGAAGCTATCGAAACGGCCGTGAACGCATCACGAGCGTAGCATGTGGTCATGTTGTTACATGACACGCATCTCATGTTTATCATGTTTGCACCCGTATCATACCTTGGTCATTTATTCATGTCCCGTAATACCAAATTTGGTATAAGTGAAGCCAGCGAAACGGCCACCAGTGCATCACGAGCGTGGCATGTAGTCATGTTGTAACATGACACGCATCTCATGATTATCATGTTTGCACCAGTCATATATCTTCGTGATTCATTCATGTACCGTAATACCAAATTCGGTACATGTGACGCTAGCGAATTATCCGCGAGCGCATTATGAACTTGGCAAGTAGTCATGTTGTTACATGACACGCGTGTCATGATTTTCATGTTAGGGTCGGTCGCTTGTTTTCACTATATGATGATGTCATGCCATACCAGTTTTGCAGCATGCCTTGTGAGCGAAAACACCGCAAGAGCTGCAAGATCATGTAAATCATGACATTCATGACATCCATGTCATAATTTTCTTGTTTTTTTATAGCGACAAATACTTGTCTTTAAGACATAATATTGCCACGTTCCTTTTTCCAAGTTTTTGTTATCGTCCAAAAACACCACACGATTCTCAGCGCAAACCGCGCCTGCAGTTTTCGAGAAGGTTCCGGACTGTAGTAGATCATTTCCATAAGATCACGCCCACTGTGCGACGGTACAGATTGTTCTGGAACCTACGCCACCGCCAGCGATAACGCCAGAACATTCGACAGCAAGAGTATAAATGCCGACGCGCTTCGCCACTTGTCAGTTGTTGATCGAAGGCTGACGCTCCGTTCGCCGTTATCAGTCCGAGACTGCTATCTGTGCGAGACTGCTGCTGTAATTGGATTTTCCGTTTACCGGGCACAGGTTCGCCCAAATAAACAGTTAAATCCCAACACGAAGTCTCCTGTCTTCAGCCACGTCACGACCCCGTGACATCTGGTGAAAACTGCAGGCGCGGTCTGCGCTGAGAATCGTGTGGTGTTTTGGGACGATAACAAAAACTTGGGAAATGGAACGTGGCAATATCTTTGTTAAATGTGTGCTGTTAGGCCAGTGTTGTGTATGAAGTGAAGTAGTGCCTTGTGGAATCTGTTTTCATGTATCCAGCGGTTGTAACTGGCTGTGTCGCTGTAGCAAAGGCTGGCTTGAGCGAGGTTACGGGAGCGTTCTGGCTGCAACCCTTTACATGTCCATAAAATGTGGTATGTATCTGCATGCATCGCAGGAGTGGGACAATACGTACACGTATCACCAACTCATAAATGTGCCCAGTTCCATGACGATATAACGGCCAGCGTAAGGGCCACCCCTGCCCGAAGCCTCCTAAGCACAACTTCCTCCGCCCTGGTAAGGGGAAGGGGGAGAGAGCAGACACATGGTGGAATGGGAGCACGTGTATTCTGCCAAAGAACATTCTTACGAGTATGGAGTAAGTTTAGGGACTGAAGTTAAGGGGAATGGCTGGAAGGTCTGTTTGGAGGGCAGCGCGCCTGCTGGTCAGCAGCAATGTTGTGTGGGCTCGCAGCATGGCCTTGAATCCAAAGTACATTTACGCAAGTAGCCATATTATGGTTCCGCTTTTGAATCGCCTCGCAGATCTCCATCGCCTCGTGTACTTTTTTGAGCTCCTTGATAGCTCCAAAAGAATCAGTGTATACGCTAATCTTCGTAATTGTGGGCAGCTTAGAGGTAACATGCTGGATTGCGTCATGGATGGCTTGAAGCTCAATCACAAGAGGAGTGGCTTCTGTAGATAGATAACGCTGGTGGCCACTGACAAAGTTATCCGAAGTACTCAGGAATGATGTCCTCCCGCCATCTTGTAAAATAGGAGCATTTGTATATAGTTTGCAGGTATTAGCGCATGAGCCCCGATGATGGAGCGTTCGTCAATCGTAGATGATGTATCGGAGCGCCGTAACTTTGTTGTTGTATTAGAAGTGATGGAGGTGAATTCCCACGGATGCATAGACTCAGGCTGGTTGTCAACGCGAGAGCCACGTTGAAAGTGAGCATGCAACGCAGCAACAACCGGCACAAGTTGCCTTCAGATTTCAGGAGCCTTTTTTTCTTTGTGGTATCAGCTCTGCAATTGAGTTAAGCTGGGCGTGCTCCTGTAAAGTTGGTATGGGAGTGATGCGAGGTAAGGCTGGTATTGTGCGCGTAGCATAAAGGTTAATAGTCTCCAACTGTGCCAACTGTGCCAAAGTTAATCTTTGAAATTGCGCCTGGTATTGAGTTCTCGGCTACAGAACTCTGCGGTTGAGCTGTCGAGCTACATGTGTGCGAGCTCCAGCTGCTTTCGATGCAATGCGGCGAATAAGATGAAGTGTTTTTGTGGAACTTTGTCTTACTTTTTGAAGCCAGTGCACTCCACTGCCGGACTGGTGAATATCAAGATCTAGTATGCGCACCTCCGAAGCTTCAGGAATGGTTACTGTATCTATTGTAAATATAGAGGGGTACTGCCTGATTTTTCTGCGTCCTGCTTTGTTAGCTCCCTGAATATAGCTTGATTTTTGGGCGGACATGTCTTACCCTGCGTTTCGAGTGTAGCTCTGAAGAACATAACGGGCTTTCTGAAGCTGTCGTGCTTGTCTTGAGATGTCTCTATGCACAGACCATAAAGTCACATCATCAGCGTATATCATAAATCTCACGTCCGGAATTCGGTGTAGTTGCCATGGTAGATGTATTAGAGCAATAATTAACACGAGAGGAGCCGAAACGGATCCTTGCGGGACACCTCTGTTGAACATGAAGCAACCTTCAGGCTTTCCATCTACTCTTATCGCAAATGTGCAGTTGTGAAGAAAAGAGTAAATAAATCGTACTGCCTGCAGTGGAAATCCGAGTTCGATGAGGTTGAATAAAATGACGTCATGGTTTATGTTGTCGTAAGCTTTCGTTATGTCCGTTGCTATTACAGTGCGTAGTGCGTGGCTGGGTGGAGAAACTTGTAAAATGTCATCCGACAAGATACAAAGACCGTCTTCAGTCCCCAAATGATAAAGGAAACCGATTTGAGCCGTATGGTACTTCTTGCGTCGTTCAAGCCACCAGGAAACACGTGTGGCCAGCATCTTTTCAGCAAGCGTGCAGACAGTAGCAGTCAATAAAATTGGGCGTAAGGATGGCAGGCTATTTGGTGACTTTCACGGTTTGCATGTTATGACTAGTCAAATATGTTTTTCGTACAGTCATTTTATGCCATACCAAGTTTGGTGTCGATATTATTATTGAAACGGTCAGGAGAGCTAAAAGTCGTAGGCGGCTAGATAGATAGATAGATAGATAGATAGATAGATAGATAGATAGATAGATAGATAGATAGATAGATAGATAGATAGATAGATAGATAGATAGATAGATAGATAGATAGATAGACGCAAAGTCGTTGAAGTTCGCTAAGAAATGTTTCGCATTTAAAATGTATTCGTAAGGAGCAATTTCTTGTCACGGTATCGTAGCAATCGGCTGCCATGTTTCAGATAACATAGCAGTGAAGTACGCATTGCGGAGCTCGTCTCTGGAAAGGGGCGTTTTTCTTGCTCCATAGTGTGCCATTGGTTTGTTAAAATGAGCAGAATACCTGGCAGCATTTTTAACTAAAACAAAATTGTTAACAAAGTGGTTGTCAAAACCACCATGGAATGGTTTTTTAAATTTCGTCTGTGTTTAGGCTACAGAATCATAAAGACCTTCACACCATAAATTTTGAACGCAGCTCTTACGAAGAAAGGTTGTATGAAAGCAGCTATCGAAATGCTACATGCCACTCTTCTTCTCAACATTACCACTCCTCCCGACATGCCGAACATGATTCCATCACTGGTAACCGCCTCACTCTCGACGGAGCCTACGCGCAAGCGAGGTGTTTGCAGTCTGTTCCGCGAAGCAACGCAGCACAAAACAGGTGCTTCCATTTTACACTCCCGTACGACGACATGTAAGCGGCAAATATCCGGATTAACAAATTTTATTTGAGAATGTTCATTGGTTAGCGTAAAATGCACCTGGGTAAGGGTGAAAATGAGCCCTAGGTACATGAATTATGGTAGGGAAGAGATGGCGGGAGCCCGGCACTTTATACGCACTACCCCAACTAGCTAAAGTGACTGTGCTCACCAGATGCCTTACATCTCTTACACAATGTTGTAGGTTTAAAAGTGACCAATGGCTAGATAGGACGCACACATTGCTGACGGAGAAATTCATAGTGTCCGATAAAAGAAACCTCGGTTGAGCCCGTTGGCGCCGTTCCCACAAACGCGGAGTGCGTCGCAACTCAGGCAGACGATGGTCGTCGTCCACGGGAGATAATCCGATCGTTTGGTGGGGCAACATTTAACGGTGCAATTGTGCGTAGACTGCAAACACAGAGTTTGAAACTCGTTTGATTGCTCTAGTGCGACTCGCAGCGAATCACATGCTTGGAGTATAGCGACAAATCAGACTTGGCCCAGAGAGCTAGAAGCGGCCCCATACGACACTTTTCAAAATAGCCATTGAATAGAGTCACTAAAGGAGCTCATTGCCTCCCGAACTGACCCCCGGCAGTATATTTGGAATCCGTCCAGTACGAGCAGATTATAAAGATATGTTGCAAGTGGTAATTGCAATCTCTAATGTCTCGCCCCGACGAAAAATCTGGAAGCTAAGAAGAGAGGGATTGCACAGGGGAAGAGAAAGCATCCCACGTGCGTGACCTTGAGCACTTTCTTTTTCCCACGAACGCGTGTTTTTTCAGTGTTCACACGGGAACACGCCACGGCCTGATTTTTTAAAATATAACGTTATATATTCGAAAGCAGATAATGCAATTTTCGGCCATTGTAAGTTACAGGCCTCGTGCTGAAGTGTAATATTTTTCTCGCGTGCACTTGGGAGCCTCGACTACCAATTGAGCTTATTTTCTGAGCAGGCTCAAGAGTGTTGCAATTTTTATTTACATAAAGTTTTAAGCGATTATCTATACTTGCTTTACCAGCTCAATGCGTTTGTGCAGAATCGTCATCATTGTTTTCAGGGTACATTTAGGTACCGCTCCCTTGCTGGCGACTCCTAGTGACATCGCAGCATTTGAACATCATTGGTGCTTATTGAACGACACTAATTCACAGAGAAACATAGAGATGCAAGGAAAAGCAGGGAGGCTAACCAGACGCACGTCCGCTTTGCTACCTTGCGCTGGAGGAAGGAATGAACGGGAGAAAAGAGATCAAAGAGAGAGAAGAAAGACACAAATAATCACGAGCACACTTGTGTGGTATACACACATTGTACAGGCAGTGGTTCAGATTAGTTGCTTTAAAATATTGCAGTAGCTCTTTAGTCGATTTCCGCACTATAAATGCACATGACCAAGGTCCCAGAATCTTCTGCACAGAAAATTGTCTGGAGCTCAGTTTGTTCAAAGCCATCCGGAGCTGGCATCGCGGAGTGTCATAGCGGGCGCAGCAGCACAGGACGTGTTCGATGGCGTCTACAGCTCTGCAGGGGTCGCATGTAGTGTTGACTGCCATACCGATTCGAAACAAGTACGCCTTTGTCAATGCAACACCCAACCAAAGGCTACATAACAGCATCGCATCGAAGCGCGAATGTCGTGATGGTACCTGTAGCTTGAGCGAAGAATCCAGTTCATATAAATAACACATCTGAAAGCTGGTAGACGACCGAAACGTGTGTGTAAAATCTCGATCCAGCAAGTAAAAATGTCTTGTCGTGTCAATCCTTGATAGAAGGATCGGAGCCATACTCGTTCCTTCATGTGCTGGTTGATTTCCAGTAATACCAATATGTCCCGTTAGCTACTGATGTATTTTATCATGGGCTCTTGCTAGAGCTTGGTGGTGGCAATGTCTTATACATGGACCCATTGCTCACGATTCTTCTTACGCATGACAAGCTGCAAACTGCATTTAGGTATGCATATGACTTTCCATGTGGCTTCTGCACTGCCGCATTACAATGTTGTGTGCTGGGAACCATATTTTAGTGCTCTGGATAGCAACAGTTCATTAGGTTTTACTGACTGACAGCTCCGCATTTGTATGAGAAGTGTATACAACATTAGTTTTATGAAAATGTTATCAAAGCATTATTCAAAAAGTAACTCCTATTACCGAAAAAACCTAAGGAATGATAACGTGCGTGTTTGGCAAGGTTCTTTTTCATAGTTTGAAGTTTGTAACGAGCCCTCGTTCGACGTTGGCACAACATATCCACTTTATTTATACCTAAACTTTCGTTAGGAATAGTTCAAGCTCTGGTTAGTGCTTTGTTTAGGTAAGGCAAAATTTTCTAAAAAGACTGTCTACTGTCCGGCTTAGCTTTTCTGTTTTGTACCGCAATAAAAAGCGCACCACCTGAAATGTCCAACCTTGCAATGGTTTCTCTGAATAGGTGAGCAGAAGCTTTTATACACAATTTTTCGATCCACGTTCTCTCTTTTTCCATCGAAGTGACGAGTTTCAACAACTCTGAGCACAAAAGCCGATGGCGACTGCCAGGCCAGTGGAACTAGAAAACTGAAATCATGCGCTCTTTCTGCAAGATTAATCGATCTTTGTTTTTTTACCAAAACAAATACTGCAGTGATGACTTAAAGCACGCAAACTGTCAAATAAAGCAATATTACTAAGGTATCCTGAAAAGCCACCATAACCGAGCGGCAAAGATCGTTTTTTAAGGAAACGCTGGCAAACCGGTGTTGCAATTCAAAGTTTAGTGGTTCCAGTCCTGCCAAACGTGCTATTGAAACAAACACGAGACCTGCTTGACAAAAGAACGTAAGGCTGCTGCTGTCTTGTAGTTATGTATAGGCGTTCTGTGTCCCGCCATGGTGGTCTATAGTGACTAAGGCACGGTGCCACAGACCAGTTCATGGAGTCGAATCACGGCCTTGGCTGCCGCATTTTTGATGGAAACGTAAATGCTCGAAGCCCACGTCCTTAAATTTAAGTGCACGTTAAAGAATTCCAGGTGGCCGAAATTTTCGGAGCCCTCCACTATGGTGTATCGTACAATCTTAAGGTGGTCTCGGGACGGTAAATCACAACAATTATTATATTGGATGTTCTGTGTTTCATGTGATATGAGAGCCAGCATGGATGCCTTGGCGAAACGGAACGAGATGGCAAAATAATCAATGAAGCACCTCGGCGGGTACTGGTGTACATTTAACGCATCAGGACTCAGTGACTCGGGCATTGTTATTAAGCTATACATACACTCGGTACACGGGAGTGCTTTGAAAATTCCACGATTCCAGTCTTACTGCTGTTTACCGAAGATGTTTTTTGCTTGTTTGTTGTTAAACGCCCCGCCGAACGCAGTGCTCGTGTTTTACTTCCCTAGGTAGAACAAGCGAAAGTACCGCTGGCACCATCACCATACGCCTCTTTGAACGCGCGAGAAAAAAAAGAAAGAAAAGCGAACAAAAAACAAAAACACTCTATGGCAAGTGCGTAAAATATAATTTGAATTTAAACATGCTTGTTTTAAAGCAAAACGAGTCTACCTACGAGGATTTGTTGTGGCAATAGACTAACCGCATCACTGTTGGATGACGCTATCGTTCATATTTTTCTCGACTTTCGACATCAATTCAAATTTAACATTCTTTTTTAGGGGAGAATATCTTTATCATTGCCGCCGATGTGATGAACAATTTTGTCATTTTGTCTGCAAAAAAAAAAATGTTTTTCCGAGTAATAGACAGTTCATGTCAGGTGCTTCAAAATATACCGCGCACAGCCTGTAACATGCAAAAGTATTGTGCTACCGTGTACGGCTAAAATTTGATTAAATTGTGATTTACGCTTGTAAATTTTCCTATTCCTGCACAAGGAACAACGGGATCTGCTGATAAATTGATTCGCGAAGTTCTTTGTTACCACCATAATATGAAACATTGTTTTACTTCCGCAGTGAGCTGAGATCTGCGATATATGGAAAGAGGTGGCCGTCTGAAAGCCAATGAAGTGATTAAAATTAAATAATATTGGACTACTTGTTCTGTCCAAGACAAACGCGAACTTCAGTACAAACCAGTGGTCTAGTAGCTAAGCTACTCGGTTGCTGACCCGAAGGTCGCGGGATTGAATCCCGGCTGCCATGGCTGCATTTTTGATGGGGGCAATAAGGCTGTAGACACGTTTACTCAGATTAGGCTGCACGTCAAAGAACCCCAGGTGGTCGAAATTTCCGTAGCGCTCACCCACGGCATCTTTCATAATCATATGATGGTTTTGGGATGTTAAACCCCAAAAGTCAATCAAGAACTTCTGTACAGACAGTGATAAAATCGGCGATCAGATGTGAAAAGCACAAAAAATGTTCAATAATTAGTAGTTGCACAAATCGACATAACGTGCACGTTAGATTTCAGAAACTAACGTTAGATTTGAGTAAAAATATCATTACAAAAAATGATGTTACGTACCAGAAACATGATTTTAGGACGGCAAACTCTAGATATTATTATTGCTACGTACCAGAAACGATGACGATGCACATGACCAGAGCGTGGCAGCGGTACAGGAGTGTCATTATGGTAGCCTGCGGTTACTTGGCGAACCGTGTGTAGGACCGCACAGCGTGGTGCGGAAGAATTCGACTGATACTTTTACCGCAACCACGCCTAAACAAAGACGTGACACCGTTTCTCTTTCTTATAGCTGCTCTACTCCATTGTGTAGCAAGATTCACAGGACACCCGACTGTCGCAACAAAGGCTGCCGTTATTACTGAAAAATTCACAATAAGCTTATATAATTACTCCAAGAATTGTATTGTTTGTACGATAGCGTTCTCGCGTTGCACTGAATCCTCTTGTCACCACCGCTTTACGATTCTGTCAGAACAGGGACGCTCACGAAATGTACCATAAACAAATATAACTTGTAGGTCCAGGAATGGGCAGCCATGCATCGGGGCGAAGGAATGCGTTCTACTCTTTTAATTGGCAATGGAGGACCGTTTTTTTCTGCTCTAAGTGACGTATGCTCAAAGGAGCAGCCAGCAAAAGATTAGATTGCATAACATTTTAGTTCTTATTGCAAGAAAAAGTTGTTCTCAGATCAAAATGAAATGTACTTAGCTGGGATAACCTAGGAGTCTTTTTCTTTTTTGCAAAATGGGCTATCACTTGGGAAGGTGCGTTTCCTGTGTATTGAATTTTAATAACTATTCACTGAACATTAGCCTTAATTTTTATGATGTCTTACAATGACTTCGTGCTAGTTATTGGTGGCATGCCTACTTAGGACACACTATTGTTTCGTCAAAGTTAGATTGAATATCTTTTTTATTATTCGTGAAGTCTATTTTTTTCTACTTTTGAGTTTTAAGGAGATATTTCGTAGACGCATAAATAGATTGTACATACTACTGTTGTTTTCTATAAAATATATTCACTCATATATAAAGAGACGAACAAAATGCATCTAAGTTTTCAGCGCTATTTTATGTTGATTCGATATCAACATCAATTTTTTTTCGCTTTGTTATTTGCTACAACTGTTATTTACTACTTTTAGTGGCTACTTTCAAGCCTATTGTGAACTCTCTCAGGGTGCCTACTGCATGTGTAGTTGAAAGGGGCTTGGCGCAGTTCACATGACGTGCTATGTGGCTTGATTGTACGCCTCTGCGACGTAATATTACATCTTGTAACAAAACTTCTCATTCTAATGACGCCTGTATATTATTTTTTCCGAATAACTTTCAAGCACTGTAGGAGCTGTGCGGTAGCATACTTTAGCACCTCTTGGAATGCTGAGATCAATTTCAAGTTGATTCCTTTTTTATTTTAAAAGGAAATTCTGCTATGAGATCAAAACAACAACTACTATTCTTGCCACAGTTATCCGCCACTGCCGATGTCTGTCACCGCAATCATGTGAAATGAGAGAAAACTTATATCATAAAATAATGAGTGTGAAACTACGCACTGATATGAGGCTGGGAACAAAAACGAGCACACATACACGGCGCTGGCTCATACTACACGATCGATACACATAAATGACCCTTTAATGATCATTGGAAGGACTATCCTTGCTTTTATCTGTATCTGTCACGAGTGATCGATATGTGGGGTTTAATGTCCCAGAACCATTATATGATTATAGAGACTTCGTATTAGTGTGCGTCAACATGTTCCAAGTCATCAGCATTTGCGAACCCAGTGCGTTTGCGAGCTCTCGTCTCATTTTTTTCCATCTTTCAAACTCCCTCATCCCTATCCCCAATGTAGGGTAGCATACCGGTCGCTCCAGACCGGTTAATACCCCTGCCTTTCCTTTCCCTCCTGTTCCTCCTCCGTAGTGGAGGGCTCCGAAAATTTCGACCACCTGGGGTTCTTTAACATGCACCCAAATCTAAGCACACGGGCCTACAGCATTTCCGCCTCCATCGGAAGTGCAGCCACCACAGCCGGGATTCGATCCCGTGACCTGCGGGTCAGCAGCCGAGTACCTTAGCCACTAGAACACCGCAGCGGGCATCTCTATCTGTTATCTAGTTGCAGTCAGTGCAGTGTATTACCAAAACAATGTTCTTCGTCAGATTTTATATAGTTTAATATTAAAAGAGAAAAACGTTTTTAGCCCTGTCACTATTGTCCTCAATGGCAGAACTCTCTGCCTTACTTTCTGCTTTGCGTCTTAGATATGAACCTATACAGGTTCTTTACATTGTGTAATATTAGGTGACTTGGAGTTGGGCTGTATGAAAGGCACTAACAAAGAAAAAACAGATAACAAATTAACACATGACAATCGGAAGACATATTCTGTAGCGAATTCATTTCATCATGATATCGATTTCCAAGGAATTCCAAGTTGCTATGAAATCATCACAAATGTAGCAGTTGATCGTACACGGCACATGCAGCGTGTCTAGAGAACAATTACCCTCTACTTCCTCTCGCAGCGAGCAATACATCATGTTTGTTTAACAAACCCTGGTTACCAAAGAGACTCGGTTCACGAACGGGGCGAAAAACTGAATTGCTTAAGGTCGATCCCCAAAGGAGATGTCATGTGACGCATAAAATTACCCACTCTGTCGAAACTACATTTCACAGCTGTCGACAATAATATAATTGGGACTTCGACTAGGCACTGCCTTCACTAAAGCTTTACTATCTTGGAAAAGAAAATAACTGTGTTACATGCACACGTGAAAAGGCAGCAGACATAGAACACCTTCTTCTACATTATAAAAGTTAAGCTGTTACCCGTACGTTTCAGGCATGTTAAATAAAGTGGGTTTACTGCTATTATCATAAGCAGAAGCATTGGAGTGATCGTCAACAGAGATTACTGATAACTACACTGCACGTGCAGCAGTGTCTTTATAGTAATCAGGAATATTCGAAAGATACTGATTCACTTTTATGATTATTGTTCGCATTGAGCTACTTCTTTTGGCACATGCCTTGCATTGTTTCACGTGTTTCATAACATCTGTATTTGAAGCACCGGACCAGTGGTTATTGTGTGATCACCTTTGATAAAAGACTCTGAGATGCACTCTTCGGCGAAACGAGAAAGTTTTTTTTTTTGTGGGAACATTATCCTTGGCACGTGGAGATTATTCATGGCTTCAAAACATTGCTTTTGTAAATGGCCATATTGCTCGCGCCGATTTTGCTACGTCTTATTGGCGTTTATAGCTCCATGACACAAATTACTGTGCAAGAGAAGCGCAGTAGCCGGAGCCATATCTGGGCACCAGCCTCTACTTAACAGCATTTAATTTATTATATGTGGCTAATTTCTTATATAAAACTGGTCATTTTTGGCCAGCTTCGACTATGATGTCAGTAATCGTGCTGGTGTATATGAATCTGAGTAGTATATAGTTATCGAGGTGTTGAATTTCGCGGTTATATTTGGTGACCAGAAGGTGGGTCAAACTTTAGGCACTTAAAAGACACCCTGTCGCACTAAATAATTCATATGATATTATAATGCAGTTGATGGCCTGCAATACAGTGTTGGGGCGTTGTGTTTGGCTTGTGATAATCAAACACATCACTTTAATATTAATTGCAGATAAAAATAAGTAGATATAGGTAGAGGCTGATGCGTAATCACTGACCACTGGTGTGCGAGATGAAATGACGCATACTTGGTGTACACAGTGGATACTATAGCTATCGTCCCCATAAATGTTACTTCGTCATTTTCGGTTATATTTTAAACTTTTCATCCATTTTTTTTTCATGGCCCTGGTGTGTTGAAACTGGTAAAAAAACTTTACTGTTTTTGGACAGTATTTCTAATTAGAAAGTTTTCAGCAGATTTGCGCCATTACGAAAGAGCGGAATAAAGTGTCAAAATCTCTCCGGCATTGGCGACAGTAGAAGTGTCATTTATAGGCATGATATCATATCATCTCTAACATTTACACCTAAAATACATAACTTCATGATTCAGAGTAGGGGTAAAGATCGCCATCGGCGTATACATGAAAGATCATAAAAGCAGCTTTGGCCAACTACACACTAACTACAACGTTAATTGTTGCTAGGACTATGTGCATAAATTATCGGAAGCCAAACGCAACACTCTTATATAATTTTGCAGGCTATCGACTACATTAGACACCCCCCCCCCCTCATGTAAATGTCTATGCAGAATCTTTAAGAAAAATAAATAAGTAAATAGGTAAATGGTAAATAAATGAGTGAATAGTAAAATAAATAAATAAATAAATAAATAAGTAAATAAATAAATAATAGGGAAATAAATTTGTTTCTTCGTATTATGAAGCGGTTCTATAGAATTGATTGATCGATATATGGGGTTTAACGTCCCAAAACCACTATATGATTATGAGAGATGCCGTAGTGGAGGGCTCCGGAAATTTAGACCACCTGGGGTTCCTTAACTTGCACCCAAATCTAAGCACACGAGCCTACAACATTTCCGCCTCCATCGGAAATGCAGCCGCCGCAGCCGGGATACAAACCCGCGCCCTGCGGGTCAGCAGCCGAGTACGTTAGACACTAGATTACCGCGGCGGGGCGCGGTTCTATAGAACCTCCCTTTGGTGGTCGTAGGGAGAAGATACCGTTACATATTTAACTCTATAGTCCTTGTAGGCGTTCTATACCGCAATATTACTCTAGCAACTGACAAGCAGTTGTGTGACATAAATTGCTAGTTTCCCGGTGACCCCCGTTGGAACTTGACACTGAAGTGCTATACAATGTAGGCCAGGCAAAGACAAGCTTCGTTTTACCTCGTGGCTGTTCAGATTAGAATTTTTTTTCTGCTGAAAACAAAATATACTCATTTGAAACGTTCTGAATACCTTTCTAAAAAAGCTTACTTTGTATGCAACAATATAAAAGTCCCATTTCTACTTCAACGCCTCGCCGCGGTGGTCTAGTGGCTAAGGTACTCGGCTGCTGACCCGCAGGTCGCGGGTTCGAATCCCGGCTGTGGCGGCTGCATTTCCGATGGAGGCGGAAATGTCGTAGGCCCGTGTGCTCAGATTTGGGTGCACGTTAAAGAACCCCAGGTGGTCGAAATTTCCGGAGCCCTCCACTACGGCGTCTCTCATAATCTTATGGTGGTTTTGGGACGTTAAACCCCACAAATCAATCATCAATTTCTACTTCAACAGCTACATGGGGAAAATCACGTGACAATATGAGGGACATGCATTGTTTTCCAACTTCCACAATATTCTGGCAACATTTTTACGTCGGTTTGCACCCGAGGTATTTCAATAATTTAATATAAGAACACAAACACACACGCATATATATATATATATATATATATATATATATATATATATATATATATATATATATTATATATATATATAGATATATATATATATATATATATTATATATATATATATATATATATATATATATGTATATTCATATATATATATATATAGATATATATATATATATATATATATATATGTGTGTGTGTGTGTGTGTGTGTGTGTGTGTGTGTGACGTGACACGACGGGGTTGGAAAAATGTTTTCTTCTTTCCTTCACTTGCACATCCAGTGCATAAACCAGTGCGGATAAAGGAAAGAAGGACTAGACTCTAACATAATGGTTACAATTCTTTTATGCCCAAAAGGGGCCATGACTGCCACAAGATTTAGTCATAGGCAACTATGCTATCAGGTCCCTATCCTCACGGTGTTTAAGAAAGTTAAACATTAGTTAGCGGAAATATTTACGAATAAGCTGTATATTGATAATATCGGCATAATGAACTACTGTGAGTTTCTTTTTTTTTCCGAATACTGTAAAGGCTGAGCATGAAACTCCCTTCCGAAACGACCACACATAGGCGTCATGTCTGTCAAGGGATCATCTTGACGTATGCATTATTGTGAAGTAGAAGAGTAAAACAAGAATAAGTGATCAAACAGTGTAAATTCAACCTGTTTAGTCTCACTGCCGAGGATTCAGCCATAATGCTTCATCGTCATCACTCATAGCATCAACCAAGTGAAGATATTGCCAGGCAGATATATCGCGGGCAGCTTGATTGTGAGAGGAATGACCAACAATGATCTAATGAGTGATTCTTTTTTTCGCGAAATTGATGTGACTTAAGCCGTAGTGAATATCCTGCAGAGATTCTTGCATTATTTGACAGAAGAGTTAGGACCCTTCATAAAACCACTCAATTCTAGCAAAATTTCTCAAACTGGTGGGAGAAACAATAAATAGTTGAATATACGAACAAGAGCTTACAAAGGGGCCCTGGAAATGCCACTTTTCCAGATTTATCTGTGACTGTGCGGTGTGTTCCGTGTAGACGTGTCATCTTTTTACATAAATGTGTGCGGTAGTTGCGTGTGACGGGTGCCTCCGGAGACAGCGGCAGACAACATAGCCACTACGATTGGCTGTTATTGCGAGCTCGTAGAAGCTGACGCTACACTAGACAAATAACATGACGATGAAAAGACAGTGCGATGCCATGTTATCTGTAGTTTAATTCCGCTGTTACTTGATAACTCTTTTCAAGTCATAAGCCCGAACGAACGATGGAGTCGTACAACTGACTTGAAAAATGGAATGCAGGTAGCTATTGACACGGGCTACATTGACCTAGAGACAAAACAACCCACTGAATATGGCAGCTGGCGATATCGCCGTGGTTACTGCACACATCTAGCCAACACATTAGAGTATGTCGGCAAGGTGAGCGAACTGACAAGATGGCTGTATGAACAATCGCGGTCAAACAATGCGTTTCGTAGCTTCGTCTGCCTCTGCTGCAGCCTTCGTGATCTCTCAACTCAGTATTTTCCGCCAGTACAAATAGATCATAGGTCATCTTCAACAGCTGCGGAACTTGTTGCTATACAGGAAGCCATAAAAATTGTCAAAGGCTACGCACCACGTAAAGTAGACAATTCTGTCTGATGCAAATTCAGCGCTTTAAGCCTTCCATTCTCGCTCAAGAAGAGATAAATTTCACGCGTTAGCGTTAAGAATCATCCAAGAATCGACCTAACACATAGGAGGGGTCACTTGATCGGTCTCCAATGGGTATCCTGGACACTGCGGCCAGGTTGGCAACGAACTAGCCGATATCGAAGCAAGAGCGGCAGCATACGACTCTCCCATGTACATCGAAGTACCGTATTCATGAAATGACGTCAACACAGCGTTGAGATGGCTCATGCGCGAATGCACTGCCACTTATTGGTCGCTACCAGATCACCGGAACAAGCGTCTACGGGAAACAGACCGCGATAAGGCTTTTAGTTTTCCGGCTAAAATCACCCGAACACCTGCTAATATACTGCACCGAATTTGCCTGGGCATCGCCTTCACTTGTAACCACACCCACCTAACCGGCCATGTGGACAGGCCGATTTGTGATAACCTCCCTGTTCTTCCTCATTTATTCCTCCTCCTCCCGATTTGTGAGCGCTGCCATGTGCGCAAAGCTTATACTCATATATCTTGTGACTACCTATCTTGTGACCACGTGGCGCAAAGAAAAATGCAAACTTCAACGTTGGCAAGCATCGGACGAACGTTACTGAGCGAAAGCCTCATTTTCTCCGCAATGAACGACCAAACAGTGTCAAAAACTGCTACAAGGACTAGTTTAGATTTTATCAAAAGAACTAGACTGCATACTAGGCTGTAGGGTGCTATGCTAAGTGGCTATTTGTGCATACGAACCACCTCTTCATGTCCCCGTCGTCATTCTTTATCCCTCTTTCCTTCCCATTTCTCTTATCTATTGTGCAGAGTAGCAGGCTAGAGCGAACTGGCTCAGGCTGACCTCTCCGCCTTTGAAGAAATTCTCACTCTCACACACATTACATACGTAGAACACAATACATCTCGAGAGACAAGTGTTGCGCATAAATGAACGGGCAAAGAAGAAAAAAAAATTAAACTTGAATAAATAGTAACAAGCGGTTCAGTATAATCACAAGTGTTGGTCATTTATTATCTTGCAGTGAGAGGGTATTAAATTAGAATACACCATGCAGAATATCTACATTGGCAAAACGGACTGTGGGATGAACACTGCCCTAATTAGCATACGAAATTGAACAGAATGCTGCACCCAATAGGGTAATACGCAGTAAGGAATACTCGGTTATACCATTTGACAATGGCCTGTTTCTTCGGAGGAAACGGAGGAGTTTCTACGTGGTGAGATAAATAGAAGCGGTTCAGTATAATCACAAATGTTGGTCATTTGTTATCTTGCGGTGAGAGGGTCTTAAGTTAGAATATACAATGTAGAATATCTACAGTGACAAAACGGACCTCATGATGAACACTGCCTTAATAAGCATACAAAGTTTAACAGAGTGCTGTATCCAATAGGGTAATACGCAGAAATGAATATTCAGTAATACCCATTTTACAATGGCCTGTTTCTTAAGAGGAAATGGAGGTGTTGCCATGCGATGAAATATTTTCGCTTAGAAATCGTCCCTTTGTCTCCGACCTACAGCTTTCTGCTCGTTCACTTTATGTGATACAAATTTCTTCACTGCAGAATTCGGTGGCTATTCATATATTGCCCGTCTTCAAATTTATTATTCATATTCCTACATAAAAAAATCACAGCATATCCACGGAGGGTTTGAGGATGAGTGAGGCGAAGGGTCTGTCCGTCCGTTCATTCTTGCTTCCGCTCATCCGTGCGTCCGTCTGTGCGACCATCCGTTCGTCCATTCGTTCGTTCGCGCATCCATCCGTCCATCGGTGCGCCCAACCGTCTGTGCGTCCATCTGTGCGTCCGTCCCTGCGTTCGTACGAGCGTCCGTCCCTGTGTCCGCCCATGCGCCCGTCTATCCATGCATCCATCCGTCCATCCTGCCATCCACGCATCCGTCCGTGCATCTGTCTGTCTGTCCGCCCTTCCATCCGTCTGTCCATCTAGTGAACACTCAGAGTACCGCCATCTTGTATCTTTTCATCACATATTCAGCGTGTAGAAGTACCGCCACACAGCGGACATTCCAAGGACTAAACGAGAGGTGGCACTCGCGCACTTTCTTACGGGCTGCGCTTTATGCCTACTTCCAACCTTTCACCGCCTCTAGTTCATAGCTATAACCCGCTACAGACAAGTTCACCATATCCATGGCACTGCGGCCCAACCCTCGCTAGACCTTGCCAAAACCAAGCAGGTTACGCCCAGCGAGTTTAACGTGGCAATGCTTTGTGGTCACATAGTGCTCAAAGTGCTTACTCTGATACTAGTTTTTTTTTTTTCGTAAGCAGCAAATTCAGGGCAAACTTTATTGAAAATTGAGTCACCAATACTCGTATCTGTAAGTTGTTCAATCAGAAACAACTATGTTTTGTTTATGGTTAACGTGAGCGAATTTCCTCCTCGATTGAAAAGGGTGCGCGCGTGCCGCTCCTCTATGGTCCGGTCATGGAGGTGGCTACCTACTAATACTACTATTACTACGACTACTACACACATCGTGGACGCATGACTCACGGCATAGAAAGCTTCACCCCCGAAAAACCATGCACAGAGTAGAAAGGCACTCTGACCTGAGTCTATTCATAAGAATAGCACTGTTTCTTCTTTTTTTTCTTTTTAGTGCAGTGTAAAGAGCCATTAGTGCCGATGTTATATCAGAGAGTTCAAACCAAGCCACATTTATCAAACGTGCAATACCACTCATCGACAATGTTACAGCTAAAGTATGCACTTTCACTTGCCGCTAGTACTGGGACGGAGGGAAAATGATATAGTGTTTTAATTCATGGCCCATGGTAAGATTTACCTAACCATAAATATTCCAGAACGGGCATTTTAAGCGTCATCTGACGGGTAGCGTGG
Organism: Rhipicephalus microplus; assembly: GCF_013339725.1. Taxonomy (NCBI): domain Eukaryota; kingdom Metazoa; phylum Arthropoda; class Arachnida; order Ixodida; family Ixodidae; genus Rhipicephalus; species Rhipicephalus microplus. The sequence continues at coordinate 74,448,571 of NC_051168.1, forward strand.
CACCTTCGATTAAGGAGCACTTACTGGTAATGCACCAGATGGCGGCAGTAAAACGATTCTTCAGAATTCTTGCATTCAATTTGCGCATAGCGCGACAGCTGAGCATGTTTAATAAAAAAATGTAGAATTGCCAAAACACGGGAAAGGACGTATTGCTGGAGGGGTTAAACGAGCCAAAACTACCCTATGATTATGAGAGACGCCGAAGTGGAAGTCTCCGGGAAGTTCGACCACCTGGTGTTCTTTAAATCTGAGCACATGGGCCTACAACATTTCCGCCTGCATCGAAAAATGCAGCCGCCGCACCTGGGATTCGATCCCGTGACCTTCGGGGCAGCAGCCGAGTACCTTAGCCACTAGACCACCGTGGCGGGGCGATGAAATGACAGGCAAGGGAACAAGAGCACGCATAAACTGAGCGTTGAATCTTGGGTTTATGTACTTGCAAGTAAATACACATACTATTTGTAGCAATATGTGTGCTTTTTGATGGCATACTTGGCACTTTATCATCGCTACACGTCATCAGTGACCAACTGATTCTTATTTCCTATCGCCATGTTTCCATCTAAAATTATTCATAACAATGTATTTTGCAATACATCTGTTCGCTAGAGCTCATCGTTTTACTGAATCCAGCCTTTCATTACTATTTATCGATGAATGGTATTGTTATTGACAGTCATGATAATAAATAAACGTTGGATTATTTGACAGTTTTGACCAAAGCAGGTATCAACCTTACCATCATGAAGCTTTCTAGACTTACAAGGACATGCTTATCACTCGTTTTGTTTCTAATCTTTCAACAGCCCGTTGGTACGGCTGATAATTGTGATGACTGAGACATGCGGTTTTCATCCATGAATTAGGTTACAGCGTTTATCCGTACTACTACCACCAAATATTGATATCTGCTATTCCATGCAAACTATTCAAGCATATACGCTACTATGAGAGATTCATAAAAGCGAGGCTGGTGCTGCAGCCCCTGTTTCAACAACTGGACTTGTCTTTTTTAGGGCTGCAACTGATTCCCTTTACTCAGCAATAAGAAAATCAGTTGCTGCGTCACAGTGCTTGGCAGTTCGTTTGGTTAGGTCGTAGCGGATGCGTGCAGCCACAGACAGATAATTTCACCGAATGAGAGTATTCTGCAAGAAAGAAGTGCTAAACAACAACCCAAGCATGATTAGTAAATCATAAGCGTCATTCGCGAACCGTATTTTATGATGCTATCTTTAAGAATGGCCTCTACATCATAGTTATTTGCTTGGGGACGTTATAACTTAATCCTATCAATACCACAGACGTAGATGCCTAGTTAAAATTGCTGACTCAGTTTTATCGTGGTGTTTTCCACGCCTTACGTACAGGAGGAATCGGACAAAAACACATTTATGTCTTGTGAAAAAGTTTTAAAACAGTGCAAGTAATTTGATAGTTTTCTGCTACAATATATCACCTTGTTATTGCAGAAAACTCAGAAAGGGATGTGAGCAACTGAATGACCATTGGAAACAAGAAGACAATCGCGCGAGTGCTCGCAAATAATATTGACCCATTTTCAATAGGTCAGGAGCACGTTATAAATTTTACTAACATGTGCTTTTGTGGAAACCTGCTCATTTCTCACGTTGCTTATACTATCGCTAATCTGACTGCTCATTTTTGTTTCCTAATGTTCGGTGTTTTAGGCACAACAGAGAGCTACGAATATGCTGCCTAAGAATATTGATGAATTAAAGAAAAGTCACAGCTCAGCCAAAAAGGCGAAGCTATGAATGCGATGGCAACAAATTGGAATGCCACGTGAATAAAGGTAAGCAGATCGAAACGTGCCCGCGTTGCTCACGCACAAATATAGCACAAAACGTACTCACAGGTACAGATGAATGCGAATAAGCGTCTCATTTGTTACATCACTGTGCCTGAAAAGCGCGCCCTTTTTGCAAGCGGAGACTGCTCAGCTAGTGCAGTGATTTTTTTTTTTTTGCGTCCAGTAACTAGAACAGAATATTTCAGGCGAAAGCACAAGGGGTACGATTCTTCTCACCGCTAAATAAGCTCGCACAAGCGTGAGCGTACACCCCTTCCCTCTCCGCGGGGCAAAGTACGCGTCGGAGAGGAGAGCGCGCTGCTGCGTCATGACACTCTGGCGACGCACGCTCATTGCGCCATCTCGATGGTTATGCTGAAAACACGATAGTTACCCCTAGAGGGGCATCGTCAGCGGTAAGCGGTAGTTATAAATATCTTGCCGTTCCAAAGTTGAAGGAGGTGCTCCTTCATGGTTAAGTGGCTAACGCCTCGCACTCGCAAGCAAGAGGTCGGACGTTCGATTACGCGCACCGTAGCCTTTTTCAGGATTGTTTTTTTTCTTTCTTGCGTTTTCATATACGTAGATACGTAAGTATATGGAGTGACTTACGGCAATGCCGACGCCGGTGGCAATATGCAGCCGATAGTGTCCATGTAATTACAATCGCAATAAAATAATGTGTCTTCAAAAGTATACGTTTACGGCCGACTTGTGTTATGCTTGAAATACCAACGCGTAGCTAAAACAGGCGCTCATGGGACAGCGAATCGCACGTGCGTGTGGTTAACCTCACCGTCTTTCCTTGTGTCACTTTCTCCTTCTCTGAAAAGACAAGGACAAGTGCGTTATTTTTCTTGATTTCTTGTTTTAGTTACGAGCTCTTATTTCAAGTATAACTAATAATCAACCTGCCTGATCAGCCATTCTGAATACTTTTGTACCCTAAAGAGCGCAGATCGTTTTATATTGCTAATAGTTTAGGCTTACGAAAAACAAGTACGCGCATGTTTCAAATTTGTTAACACCTTCTTCTTGTTGTCATCTCGCTGCTCGCACGAAGCATTGCTGCTATAGGATGCCCGAAATGGAAAATGCATTACCAACTTCATAAGTGGCCGCTCGCTTTTACTATATCAGTTCTTTTTTACATGCTTCTAAATAAGAACGTGTACTCAATTCAGCTGATACATGTGCTGAGGGGCATCAGCGATCACAGTATTGTCCGCTTGCAGGAAGCAAGCAGGCCGCATTTTCACAAACACGTCTACTTTTCCTTTGTACGAGGCAGCGACTAATCAATCACGTGATCTCGGGACGTAGTTGTGTTTAATTATTGAACTGATCTGAAATATAACAATGGGTGCACAATTTTCATAACATCGCTCCGGAGATACACAAGAGAAGCACAGCTGTTTAACTCGTGATATACTTTTTTATTTATCATAAAAATACTGGTAAAAATATAAAAATACTCATTTCACGTGCACCGTGCAGCTTATTCGGGCTCCCATGCCACGTAATACTTGTCGTTGAATTTCGGCGTCAGTAGAATGCAACGGCGTAAGTGACCGTCTCTTCCTGCAAAAAACGTACAAGAAAAAAAGAAAGCTTGAGAAGCACACTGGAATACGCACAATAAAGCAAATATTGTGCTTCTTAGTATTGATTAATATGTGGGCTTTAACGTCCCAAAATCACCATATGATTATGAGGGAAGACGTAGTGGAGGGCTCCGGAAATTTCGACCACCTGGGGTTCTAAATTCAAAGTGCACCCAAATCTGAGCACACGGGCCCACAGCATTTACGCCTCCATCGAAAAAGCAGCCGCGGCAGCCGGGATTTGATCCCACGACTTGCGGGTCAGCAACCGAGTACCTTAGACAATAGACCACCATGGTGGAGCTGCTTGTAAGAATTGGGAAACAAAGAAGTAGTGAAGTAATTGTAACTTATAGGGACAATTTAACATCATGGTCATGCGTACCATATTAAGCTGCTCCAATCATGATTTTCATGTGTCATTTATGCGTTGTTTACGTTATATTCTAATTTTAATGCGTAACTTATGTCGTTTCTACTGAATAATAATTAATTTTAAACATCACTCTCTTACTGTTCTCCCTAATGTTCATCCTTTACACACACTTAATTCTTTGATTGTGCCATTTACGCGAAGCCGGTGATTGCATTTCAGTATAAGATGAATTTGTAGCGCTTCCTGTTGCGTCGCGCTTTGATGCCAGCGCCTGCGGCATCGCTACAAAACAAAATATAAACCCTTGTGCATGGCCGCCATCGCCAGAGTCGGGCAGCGCGGTGAAGACAGGGGACAACTCGAACCACGCGCCTTCGCTCCTATTTCTCCTCTTGTCCCTTTTGCATTACCCCAGGCACCTGCTCGTGCTTTTAGGGAACAACAAATGGTTGCTAACCAGATATTGTAGCTCTAGGCTCCTCCTGCACGCGCGCTTTACAAACAAATTCTGCTGAAATGAGCGCTTTCAAGCTTAGTATATAGAGGAGCCTCCAAGCATTCTTTGACTTTGAAATCTTGTTTCGCAGGCTAACATGATGTGATACTCCTCATCATCGTGATATAATAGATTGTCACACTCAAAATAATCGCAACTTAGGTGGTATCTGGTATGTATATAGCACGTTAGGTCCATGACCAGAGAATGAATACTGCAATATAGTTAGTATATGGTAATCACGATTATTCTTGTGTGCTATGCCTGATAAACGATATAAGCTGTACAACGTTGCCAGACACTAAAGGCACAACTTACCGCTACATCTTCTCATGCAGTCCAAGCACGTGCTGAATCGGTTGGCGTTTCCTCCGCAACCACTGTACACGAATCCCCGGCATATGTCCTCTTTGTGGTCGTAGGTCCACCTTGGATTATAACCTTTGCAGTTGCCTGACCGCGCTTTCAAGCTGCAGACGTTCCTTTTTCGCTTATTTGGGGCTGTAAGAATTCGGACGAAAAGTCGTTCTCGACACTTTATTAATGGGAATAACAATTTCGGCGGTTTTGCGTCCCAAAACCACGATATGGAAATGAGGCATGCGGGAGTGGAGGTGCGCTCATAATGTGACCCATCTTTAATGTGCGCTGACGTTGTGCGACACAAAGTCTTCAGCGGCCGTATTTCACCTTCATCGAAATGTGTACGTTGAGGCAGAGCAGCAAAGCAATGTAACCACTGCACTACAGTGGTGCCTAAACCAAACCATGACTAATAATAATAATAAGAATCATAGTTTTATTATCCCAATAACATTATTTCAATATCTGGGGCTTAACGTCCCAAAACCACTATAGGATCATGAAGGTAGCCGTAGTGGAGGGCATAGAGTTTCTCAATATACACTAGAGGGAACTCTGGCGCTAGTGTCTTTGGGAGCTGCAACACACGGCGCTTCAGCGAGCATGGGTATAATGGGTAGTACACCCATTTGTTTAATTTTCGTGCTTCTGTCCTGCTTCTGGCTTCATGTGTGTTCATGTGGCTTGGAGCTGTTTTTTCACGAAAACATAAATTAGCAAATGTTCACCATTCGCGCTTCACAACCTTATTTTTTTAGGCTTACCATTTCGAATCAAGTCTCTAAGTTCAAAAGGGTTCGTTCTTTCTTTCAAAACAAAACCGTAACCAGCAATAAACGAAGCCGCAAGTACGATTCGCTGCCCGCAAGTACGAAGACTAGGCAAGTGTGTGTACTACCGATCATTCCCATGATCGCTGAACGATCGCAGCGCCAGAGTGCCCTCTAGTTAATTTTGGGAAACTCTATGGTGGAGGGCTCCGGAGATTTCGACCATCTGGTGTTCTTTCCCTTGCACCGTCATAGGCCAACACACGGGTCTCTACCAATTCGCCTCTACCGAAATACGACCACCATGGCCACGATAATATCCGCCACTTTTGGGTGAGCAGCCGAGAACACTAGCCACTGTTCCACCGAGGTGGACATCATGATGTGAACGCCTAATTTTTATGCAAAATATTTTAGGCAACTTTGCACTTTATAGGAGGTCCCAAGCTTGAAGGAAGTGCGTAGTTCAGCGGCCTTCCTTCTTTGTCTTAAGATTTGTCTTTCTTTCCTCCTTTCTTCATTTTTCTCTTGTCTCTCTGACACTTGTCTCGGTCTTTTGGGGGAGCTATTTGTATCTATTTCCCTTTTCTTGTGTCTACATCGTCGTTCTTCTCACTATTTCCAGTTTTCTTTCTCACTCTTACCATTTTCTCTCTCTCTCTCTCTATCTCTATCTTTCTCTCTTTGCTCTTTCCCTTGTTTTGCTTCCTCTCGCTCTCATATACTGACTCCGGACTTCTCTTTCTCACAACGTTCTGTACTACAATATATAAGCTATGCTATGCTATCATAGGGTTCCTGGATATCCGAGTGGTTACGATGGTACGTGGGTTTCAATGCAAAATATAGAAAAAAAAATTTCGGCCTAGAGCTTCCCTGGTTCTCTTTCAATCTACTAGTTCCCTCTACTCTCTTTTTTTTTACTTTTTTATCGGTACGCGTTTTCTCGACCATCGTAGTTATCACAGCCCTCGCCAGACAAGTATGCGCACTTGGCCTGGGAACAAAACAGAAAATGAAGAGGAAGAAGAGGATGAAGAAAGAGCATGCTGCTTTATGATGATTGGTGTTTTCTGTCTATGAGTTAAGACATAACGAAAAAAAAAACGTGGCTGATCTCTCTGTAAAGTATTCGGTATAACACAGAAGTGAAACGTGCCTCCACAAAAGTAGTTGAGCGATTATTTCGCATAGTTTCAGCAACACCAACAAACTGGAAAGTCATGCTAGAAACAGCAAGTACCTCAAAACTTGCACCTCACGCCTCAGCAAAAAAACACGAACGAAACTACCATACATGGGAGGAGAGCGGATTAACAACTGTTTACAGCTCAACACATAGAGCGCGCTGTTCGAACAAAGAGAAAAACGCACGAAACAAGCGGACAAGTATGCACAAGACAAGTGCACACAACTGTCCCGATTCTTATTTCGTCGTGTGTCAGCAGAGCGTTCATTTTTCTAAACGTGGCCATGGCAGCGAGCGAAGTGATCATCGTCCTCCCCACAATATGATAAGCGCGCGTGTAGGATAGACGACGCTCCGTGGAGGCGACAACCTTTAAAGTGCTCCCAAAAAGAGCCGGTTTCTCGTTCGCGCTACCGATAACGACAACGCACTGAAGCTTTGGAGCTTAGAGGACCGTCAAACGATGTATGGTGTATATAAATAAGTGACTTGCCGTTAGCATCCTCCAAAACGTATGTTCCATGTCATGAGGATTAGCACCGGAAGCTGCGAACCGAGATGTGGCTGGTTCGACGCCATGAGAAAGAAACTTTCCTTCTCGTTTTTTTTTCTTTCTAATTGTTAAAATCTAATTTACAATGCCACAAAAATAGGTCAGCGTAGCCTTGTAGACCCCAAAATCAAATAGTTTTATGTTAAAAAGCTTGTGAGTTCGAATGTAAAATTTCATTACTACAGTAATTAGTTCGATAATCTTACGCAGGTTTTCGGACGTAGTGTGGAACTGGTTCACAGCGCTTGCATAGTCCAGCGAGGCTCTGTCACTGCCGACATGATGGACGCCTAGCTTTTCTTGGCTTCGTTGGCATTTCACCCTCCCAACTCTCTTACCCACCCTTGATATACCATAATGTATATACATAGCTAGTCGCAAACTGTTCTTCTAAATGGAAAGAATTCCTTGCTGACCAGCAGAATTTTAAAACATATCTATCTATCTATCTATCTATCTATCTATCTATCTATCTATCTATCTATCTATCTATCTATCTATCTATCTATCTATCTATCTATCTATCTATCTATCTATCTGTCTGTCTGTCTGTCTGTCTGTCTGTCTGTCTGTCTGTCTGTCTGTCTGTCTGTCTGTCTGTCTGTCTGTGTCTGTCTGTCTGTGTCTCTATCTATCTATCTATCTATCTATCTATCTATCTATCTATCTATCTATCTATCTATCTATCTATCTATCTATCTATCTATCTATCTATCTATCTATCTATCTATCTATCTATCTATCTATCTATCTATCTATCTATCTATCTATCTATCTGTCTATCTGTCTGTCTGTCTGTCTGTCTGTCTGTCTGTCTGTCTGTCTGTCTGTCCATCTATCTATCTATCTATCTATCTATCTATTTATCTATCTATCTATCTATCTATCTATCTATCTATCTATCTATCTATCTATCTATCTATCTATCTATCTATCTATACGCCTGAGTCTGTGTGCTCTCGTGATCACCTCCTTAAGTTGGGGTAGACCAAAGTTAGCGGGCTAGGGTAAGAGTGTTTTACGAAGATGTCCGATAATGTTAGCTCTTACTGGCATATTAGTAGAAGTGTTTTGTGAATGCTGTGAAAATTCCTTTGGGTCCGTCGTCAAACTCTACTCTGTGGACGCGCGTGGTACATACTGATAATCCAAACACTGGACAGGTGCGACAGCGGTGATGAATAAGTATACGTTATCTAAATGGTCTGCTGTGATATGACAATGTGTTTCGCCGTAAAAACTAGGTTCTTCACAAAGGCAAATGTATGGATTCGACCAGTGTATCTAGACGTTGAATCAATGAAGGACACACTCTGCTACTGTTCGTCACGGGCTATAAAGAGAGAATATCTGCAGCTTTAAGGGATGTGCTGAAAACAAAGGCTATTCAAACGACATAGGGCATAGCTGTACGTACATGTTGACGGGCAACAGCAGAGGATAAATAAAGAGTGCGCAATGAGAGGCACTGACCAGCAGCACGAATGTATTAGATGAGAGCGCATCATACGCTGGAGTTACAAGTGAACGAACATTTGTAGCTCCAAAAGTCCACTTCACAAATCGTGGAGTGGGCCGTAAAAGTGGACCAGGCAACGAAAAATTTCGTTGCCCACTTAAGATTCTAGGTCCTATAGCAATGGTATCTTGGTTTTTACGTCCAGAAACCCCGACTTAATTATTAGAGACACCGTAGTCTAGTGATCAGGAAATTTCTACCATGTGTTGTTCTTTTTAACGTAGCTTTTGGCGAGAAACAAACACGAGAGACGAACTCTCGTGTCCGTCTCTTATGTTTATTTCGCGCGAAAAGTGACGTTAAAAGTGAACCAGCTCGCCCAACAAGTCACTCTGCTGTTGTTCTTCAACGTGCACTATAATCGAACTGTACAGGAGTCTCTGCTCGTTCGTTTCCATTGAAATGTGAAGGCCGTAACCAGGATCAAACCCCCCACCTTCGGATCTGCAGCCGAGCACCTCAACCAATGTTCAACCCTTGAGGACTGGTTTCATAAAGAACCAGGATCAACCAGCACAAAGTGTACGCGACGTGAAACAGTCTCCAAAAGTACGTGTTTGATAAGTATAGTAGTTACACACGAATTAAAAAAATATTAGTGGACTACATAGCTGAATTTAATTAATTGTAGCAACGAATACTTTGTTCCTCATACTGCGTACAGTTGAGCATATTTTAAGGTTCGAGGTAACGTTATTTTTCAACAACAAACAAAAACGCTGAATTTATTGTAAAAAATTGCCTTACGTAAGCAAACATCGTTGCACTCTTTTTCCGTGTCAAATCTGTTCAAGTTTCCTCCACAGCCACTGTAGAGGAAACCTGTGCATTGGGCCGTCCATATGTTGTAGAACCACGATGGTGTCGACTTGTTACATAGTCCAACAGCTTTGGGTAGCCAGCAGTGAAGCCGTGATGCACTAGCTTTAAAAATAGAAATAAATAAAGTTCAACACAGCACAACTTTCCCTCAGGTAGCTTCAACCATGCTGACGGCTAACAACGGAAGATATCTGTTATTCAAAGTAAGCTACAAAATTGGTCTTTTCTACAAAATTTTTAGGTTCGAGTTCATGTTTTGTGTATACAAGAAAAGAACAAAGGCACTGTGAGGAACTTCTAGAGCAGCGTTATTTTCGATCTGATTTCAAACATGTAGATTTACGTAACGTAATTTTCAAAGGCGTGCATATTCGCGGAATGAATGATGAAGAGTGGGGGTGAAGCGTCCATCCGTGCGTCCGTGCATCTGTCTATGTGTTCATCAGCCCGTGCGTCCGGATAGACGGATCGACTGAGGAGAAAAGGTCCGTTTTGTTTCGTGCTACAGTCTAAAACTTAGAACTCAACCAGGGAAAAGTGAGAAAGAATCAATACGGTCCAAATTCCACAGAATGAAGGCCACATAGAAGTGTTTAGAGATATGACGCTAGAACAACGAGAACTTGCTTACCCTACCATATTGCCTTAACTTGGTTGTCGCACTCAACTCTTACGTGCTGTGAATATCCACTAAATTGAGCTTACCTTAGTGTGTGCGCAGTCTCACTTTAAGGCATCGGCATAATTAGCTCATCTTTGTCATATTACAAACCACCTTAAAATCCATCAATTGAAAAATCTTACCTTGGAAGAACCAGATGTTCAAAAGAAGCAAAATTATCCCTGTTCCTCCTGCCATTATTCGGGTTAACCAGTGGAGGATCTGATTGATGTACAACTCGTCCAACATCCTGAATTGAAGTTCTTTTGTACTACGTAATTGAATTGATCGCATTGTTTCTTGCATGTCACCCTTAGTGTAAAGTCAAATCATTGTCTCGAAAAAAGTACTAGCGCACTGAAGGCTGACTGGCAATATGTTTCGAATGAATGTCGCCACAAAGAAAAGCTGTCGGGATCTGGACATTTTGTGTGCGTCCATTGAGATATGAGGAGTTTTTCATACTTTTTTGGGATATACATATATGTATATAGCTACTAGACGAATCTTTTTTGTGTGTGTCTGTAATAGAAGACCTCATCGAGGAGGTAGGTGGCTGTGTACCTGGCTTTTCTATAACCTGGCCTTTTCTGTGAAGGGTTATAACAAGAAACACTTCAAGAGAATCCGAAACAGGTCACTCGCATAACCCACTTTGATCCCTACTACTGGAACCGGCCGCCTTTCGAATGAACGAACTAGCCCAGCTGATTAATAAAATAAATATTGCTTTATTTGATTTGATCAAAACCTTCTGCAGTGTTTACTGGATGATAAGATCGTTTAGTCTCAAATCGATGCTCTTCATGCCCAATATATGGTACAGGATCTCAGTAGTTTTCCAGAAGCCACCTTAAAAGTCCGCTCTAAGCAAAGTAAATCCTTTTAAACAACCGTTATTTTTGTGGTGTAAAGTAGCGGGTGGTATTACTGAAAATTCACGAAACTCGCTATTGTGCTTTTGGTATTTGTGATTTTGGGGCTGGCCAGTCATTTTAGAGGACTTATTTGATACTAAGTTCCTAAAACTTACTGTTTGAGAAGAATAACTCTAAAAAAATAATAAGTATGGTTCCTTGACACATGATTGCGAGATGGCCTATGGTGCGCATGCATGAGCTACGATATTCTGACTCAGTCTTTACACAGGCAAATGTAGCTATATAGTTCGAGATCAATAGACTGTTTTAACCCAATTTGATAGCTCCGACTACAACTGGCTGCTTTTCGGACGATTGACCATGCTTAGCTTATCGCAGAAAATGATGAACAAGGTTGTACGTCGTTCGATCAAAGCCTTCTGCAGTGCGTACGTGGATGATAGTGTTCCTCCTATTGCGGAACGAGAACAATATTTCACTACCGAGATCGAACCAGCTGATTAATCACAAAGTTCGCTAAAGTGACTAGCAAAGCTATAGGTTAAACAAAGCGAAAGTGCAAGGAGAGAAGCACTCGCCGTACTAAAGGCTATTCTCTACTTCATTCAACACCCATGAAATAGTAAACTCAAGTTGTTCGTTGACCCCGATGCTTTTACCCACCTTCTCAGGGTGGCTGCACTCACTCCATCATAAATGATCAGAAGTTTCACGATGAATGCATGGAAGCACTCACTATATGCCATTGCGTTTTTGCCGTTTTGGGGAGAATTGTGCTATCCGCCACACATTTCTGAGGCATTATGTACACTTTGTGGGTGATGTTGATGAATAAATGCAGCTGAGCTCTTTTTTTAATAGGTGTGAAGCACTCAACGACCAACTTGTTGCGTGATTCTTATTATCTGACATCTCGGGGTTGTTTTACTCATCCACCACGGCATATTGTTTGACATCATTACTTGTTTGACATGACTTTTCTTTCAGAAGGAGTTTCAAGCTACAGCATGGCTCTACACAAAAACAAAAAAAAAAACATCAGTGGGGCTCCGTGGTAAAATAATGAACTAACATGCAGCGGGCTGGGACGCAAATCCTGTCTGATTCTAGATATTTTTTCTTTATTTCATTTTTTCTTAGTTCTCGGAAATGTGGTGGTTGCGGGAACCGGTGGTAGTCGGAGACGACTACGGTACTGAAATCAGCTAGTGTGGCGGTCTCAGTGCAGTTTTCACAGTAAAATTACTTACCTTGCTATGCTTTTCGATTCGTGGCTGAACAAATGTCAAAAGTGCACATTTAAGGTGGTTACGAGGTCACTACAGTGACTGTTTGTGGCCCCCATAGTTGTTGTAACGAAATGAGTCGTCGCCCAAACGTGAAAGAGAGACGTCCGCTTATTGCCAATTCTAGGAGCGAACTGCCCCGACCACGTCCGCGTGCCCCGATTCACCCCTCTGCCTCCTCTTCTTCGATAGAGTGCGGCACGCTCCAAGTTCCCCCGTTATTATTTTGCAACAGTTGTTTCCCACTACTGGTCACTATCGCTCAACTGCGTAATTTTCCTCATTACGTAAAACGTAATTAGAAAAAAATCAGACATGAAAGAGGGCCCTCTATATGGCAGTTGTGTGGTGCATGACAGAGACAGGCTGGTGCTTGAGGCTTCGTTGTAAACGGACCCTATGGAGTCTTTAAATAAGTGAAGTAATCATGTTAACATGTGTATTATAGTATTTTGGAAGAACAGTAATAAAAAGGGACTGGCAGGCCCGTACGGCACGCACTGCACAGTCCCAGTGAATTGGTGGTGCTTACATGATTAAAATTAATATAGCAGCTAGCGCTAAGTAGCACATAGCTGGGTCGGTTAAAAGCTCGTGAACACGTTTCACCTTGTCTGCTCAATTATGTATTTATAATCTGGTGGTGATTCAGCGTGTGATGGTTTAACGTTATAAGTGTTTTATGGCTAAGATACACTGCGACCCTCGAACTGAACAGATCCGCTTTAAAATTTTATAGAATGCATGCATGAGAAAAATAAAGGAAATCCCAGCTCGTTGAATCTTCTGTTTAACCATCTGTACAGAATGCTTGAGTAGTCATTCAGGCTGTGCTCATTCATCATTAAGATAGCTGTCTGCCTACAAGAAATGGTTAACCTTGACCATAGGACTTCTGCTGTAATAGTAAAACAGCAACGTTCATATATCGTAAAGATCACTGCAATATTGCCAGAAACAATGGCTTTCGCGTGTAAGTATACTGTCAGGCGCATGCTTCAGGGAACCAATGAGCTGTTCTTATGAATCCCTCTACAACTTTAAAAAAAGGAGTGAATAATGATGCTATTCCAAGGTATTGCATATTCAAGAAAAGTTTTTTCGTCTTTATAGCAGTACAGGAAAAAGCGTTGCACCTGGGTACAGCGAGAACGAATACAGAAATATTTGAGAATATTTAAGGCAAGCACTGCACATTTTTAAAATTGTGTGTTTTGTTTCTTTTCTCGGAAGAAAATTATTCTTTATTGTGCAAGGTATGGTGGCATTCGGTTTTGTAGTATTCGAAAACGGGACTTGCTATTTCGTATTAGTTTGGTGGATAAAAAGATATGCAACGGGGTTCATTGCGCAACTTCAATTCGTTATAAAAAGTGTGGCCTAGGCAATTCGCAGCCCCTTAGTTTTTGGTGTACAGCATATCAACGCATTAAGTTTTCATTGAATATTCCGAAAATGCATGATTCCTCAAAGTTTATTTTGTATCATAATGTCAGCTCTTAAATATAAACAGTCAGCACTGGTAACACTAAAGCTCTTGATGCATTCCATAATTGTGGCCAGACAAAAGGACGTAGCACCTTTTTAACTGCTACCGTAGAGTCTGGTTTAACACTCTAAATGATGAAGAACCGCATATCTGCAATTGAAAGGACAAAAAGAGATAAAGACAGTGAAAACGACTGTTGAGCAAAAGCTATTTTTATTGATTGCGTCGATATCACTTGAGGTTACAAATGAATACGTTGCTCCTTAATTCTACCGAAACATTCTCACGCCCAAGGCAACTCTGCGTTGTACTGCTCGTTCAGCTAGGTCAAGAATGAAGTGGCTCTGTCAAAAGTTTTTCCCCTCTTCCACGCGTGGTTCTCCTACGCGAAACCATGCGGCAATATTTCGTCATCAACGTCAATCTACTTTGACATCACTGATAGATGATGATCTTTCTGAATGACCTCCAATTCATCGCGTATAATGCATGCACATTATGTTTATTGCCCAAGACCATTTTTTTTAATTTCGTCACGCAAACTTACTTTCATCATTGGTTGGAATTACCATCAACTAGGTAATAATACCTTTTCACTGAATGATTACCGTTTGTCTTTCTTACTGTCCCTACACCTTGCATGGCCAGCTGAATTTCCTTTTTGAAACTGAGTTTGACGAAAATATCAGCTACTCCTGCTAATTTTGCAAGCCACCCTGCTGCCCTCAAGTCTTATTACGTTACGCCAATCATAGTTTGTTCTATTTGACGATATGCGCTGGTGTATTTTTGCAAATTTTCATACTCCAAGTTGCAGCCCTGTGTGTTAGCACTCACGACATATAATGATTGCGAAAATGCATACCTACTTACTACTCTGGATTACTGGAGCAGCTATTATATTCTGAAAAACAAAAACACACAGAATAACATATTAGGCGTATCAGTAAATACATCAATTAATCTCACTAGGAGAATACACGATCTACTCTCAAATATTTTTTTCCTGGTGTTTGGCTGATACAAAGCACCTTCATGTAAAATTATCGTATGTCGTCCTCTATTTTTGCCCATGCACCACGAATAAGGTCCTCGAGTTAAACTTCCTGTGGCAGTGACTTGAGTCACGAAGATAATATAGTGCAACTGCATAAGCTTCACCACATTTCGTATTGATAGCCAAGCCATTTTATAAACTTTAAGTAACAATGACACAACACCAACGTCTGCGTGCCTTTTTTCTGTACCTTTGTTTAGGTGTACGAAAGAAGAAAATTCAGGGGATTCTTTGTCTAAAACAACATTATTGAGGACCCACTGACACTGAGGCCAATGAGGGTATGTACTCTTTTAACTGTAATGTTGTGATTATGCTACATATAAGCGTCGAAAAAGGAAAGTAGAAGAAAAGACAAAAGAATGGGTGGTCGCTGGGAGCGGCAAGACTTTTTTTCGTCCGCTTTACCTTCTAGTACATACAACAAAATTTCTTCAATTGTTAGTTGCTGGCCATATTTCTGAAGAAAACTGTTCAAGAATACGACTGATAAACATAAAGAAATGAAGCGTGATGTGTGTGTTAACACACATCACGCGTTGAGGGGAGTTTCCGCTTGATGTGGGCGCATTGTAAATTACCTGTACTTCTGACAAAGCCTCCAGGTTTTACAAAAGTTTAATTATGTATTCCCAATGTTTATTATATATATATATATATATATATATATATATATATATATATATATATATATATATATATATATATATATATATATATATATATATATATATATATATTTATATATATATATATATATAATAATAAACATTGGGAATAAAGGAAAGAAATGTATACTTGACTCGTTTTTCCGTGTTTTGACAGAAACAATAAAAATAAAATCTAACACACAATAATGCCAAGGAATGTATAGGGGAAGGTTTAGACCCAATTGTATTGTAATAGTGTAGAAAAAAATTGGGTGAAAAGATAATTTGCCGTGAGCAGGACCCACTCACGGCAAGTTATCTTTTCACCCACATTTATTTCTAAACAATTGCAATACAAATGGGTCTCATACCTTCCCCTATACATCCCGTGGCATTATTGTCTGGTAAACCTCCATATATATATATATATATATATATATATATATATATATATATATATATATATATATATATATATATATATGGAGAGAGAGAGAGTCACCTTCGGAAGAAACTGAAGGTAATTTTTATCTATTGCATGGTTCATGATTAGGAGGTTTCTGTACCCACCTTTGGTCGTGAAATTTTGATATTAAATATATGTTGACATAACGAGAGTCATTCAGGCCTTCAAGTGGCACGAAGCCTTGTTAACGGGATTTAATACAAGTATAATCAATTTATATGAAATAATTGCTCATAGGAACAGTGCGGCAGCTTTATTAACATATCGATGCTTGTCTAGAGGAATTCGCAGTCCCATTTGTCTTTATGTCAATTCACAGGGCAGTATTTCTTTGTTTATTTTAGATACCCGACCGTCATGTCACACCACAAAACAGTAAATAAGAAAATATATTCTATAAGCATTTTTATATTGCTATCATTTGGTAACTTAATCATTGTAGAAATTTGGAGTGGGTTGTTTCAAATACTGATTAGAGCTGTGCTGGATGTATTGAAACAAGCAAGACAGCTTGTAATAAGAACGATGCTCTTCGCATATTCCATGCCGTCTGTTTCTACGCTTGTCACAACGCGAACTTTTATTTTTAATATGTTGCTTGCGGTGAATGTTTAAAAGGTGCAACGGCGGGCATTGTCACCTTTGCTTTGATGGGCTTCCGTACACAAAGGTGAAGACACCAAGGAGAAAAGTTTACTCGTTCATCGATCATTTGCAGTGATCTTCCACGAAAACTCGTTGCCAGGCTAGTTGGTCCATGACTTCTAATAAAGTGGACACCGAAGACCTAGCGGGAGAAGAAAGACACAGAGAAGCAGAAGGAGTGCCTATTCTTTTGTTTCAGTGTCTTCCTGTTTCACAACATAACTTTCTTTTTCTCTTCCTGAATCTCGCGTTCCCTGTTCCAGTGACAAGATTCTCCGCGAGAGTCTCCGTTTAACGACTTCTTCCAGCTTCATACCTCGGTCTTCCCATTGACTCGTCTTGTCTGACTAAGTGTTATTGTTCTGTGTGAGCGCCAACAAGTTTGCCGCTAAGCGGCTTGGGCTTCAATTTCCTATTTCATTCTCTGCCCTTATAAGACTACTATTTTTCCTACAAGTTTGGCATTTGGTTTGGAACACCTTCCTAGCTACGTCGTGAGGGACGAAAAAACTGTTGGTTGGCGTTTATTTTTACACGTAAAATGCCTTACGCCACGCGTAAGTTTTGGACTGTCATGTAACAGTGCGACGTGGCGTTTCCGTTATTTATAGTGGCCGAGAACAAATGTTATATGAAGATCAAGCCCGACAGCTGCGGATAGCAAAACGTCCACGCATGGGCAGTGTGCTCTATATCGAGCTGCCAGAAGTTGTACCTAATTTACAGGAAATGAGTACTTGGTTGTTCTTAGCGTGGGTACGCCAGTGCTCCGCGTGGTATGTTTGCGTTACCCAAAAAGACAAAAATACACTTACTGGTACATGTGTTTGAACATGCCTGGCAGCTTTGAAAAAAGCTAGAACTCTTTGGCAACTGGCCTGGTTGAAACTGCTCGCAAGTGGCTTCAGCAGGGTTGAAATACCAAACTATGTGTCGGTATTGATAGTAGTAGAACAAAGCATAATAGTAGGACTGAAGGCTCGGCTTCTGGCTGCAGACGACAGGATACCGAGACGATGCTGCAAAACGAGAGAAAATAAATTTATTGTGATAAACACTCAGAGAAAAAAATGAAGGCAATGTAGAGAATGAGTTGTTCATATGAACTTTCTTTTAACACAATGCATCATATATGCGAAGGTTATGTGCCAAACGTAATTGAAGCAGTACCCCGTAATTTTGAAACTATCTGCTTTTTTGCAATAACGACCTCTATTTAACAATAATATTTCCGAATGAAGTTGTTATTAAGTGCTACACAACATTTCGTGCTCTTTTTTATGTTATTGAATCCATATTTCTTTCTCGTAATGTGATTTCTCGTCTTTCGTATGTGGTGGTAGGAAGAAATATTTATTGACAACATCTAAAAGTCAGGGCCAAGCAATTGCATTGCACCTTCACTGGAATTTCGACTCTCCACCGACACTGCAAGGCAAGCCAGTGGTGTCATTTCTTTAGTATGTGTGTTCTATGTACAGCGAAGCGCTTAATTAATTTTTTTCTGTGTTAATTGTTATTATGCTCAATTTATGAATCACCTTTTAGAAAATAAAATAACTTAATATACTATATTGTCAGATACGTTGCAAGCTATTTGATACGCCGTGTTTATTATTTTATTACATTGTCTTCTTTTAACCTCCTCCAATCTTCCCATATTCCCTCAAAATCTGACATGAACCGATAAACATACAGCGTGCTCCTCTTTGGCCAAACCAATGTCCTGTAATCGTTAGTGTACAGCTGTGTCTGCCTGGTCCACAAATAATAAAGATCATCGACTGTTAAAGTTTTATATTCAAGTTGGCCATCTCTTGTTAGTAGTTGCGCGAAATTCATTTAGAATAACATAATACATGGCGGTGAGAATAATAGAGACACAGCAATACTAAACAATCTCTATATGGCACTACTAAAAGGCTTCTACGAAGACTGTGTATGATAGCTTAATTTTGATTTTAATTGCGCGTGTTTAGGTACTCAGCGATGGGACAACACGAGGCATTTGCTTAGATGCAAACATTTATGTCCTGTATGTGAAATCGGCTCGTTCTGCATGAAGCCACTGCTGGGAATGGATTCTTATAAGCAATGCTTGATTAACCAATAAGCAGGTGCTTTTGCGACTGACGCTCATGCGTAAATGTCCTCAATGCCCCGTTTGTGAATTTGTCCGTGTCAAGTCTGCGCTGTAGTTAGGAAGCGGCCAAGAAGCACTGTGTGGATCTAACTTGACATACGATATTGGGTTTGTGTGCGACATCGATGAACAGGCACGGTCTGGGAATCTCAGTGCTGAGCGGCGAGTAAAGAATACTCAGCGACAAAGAAAGCAGCTGGAGTTTAAAGACACCGTGCAAGACTTTTTGAGCATGGTCAGAAAACGCTGCTGATCGGTAGTAGAGGCTGCTGACAATACGCGAGCCAAATAATATAGCGCAGCACGTGACCTAGAATTCACAATAAATTATCAAAGTTAGCTAAAAATTGATTTCTCTTCACTCAACAAATAACACAATTTGCCCAAAAATCACACGTAGCAAACCCATCTATTAGCCATTGGCTGATTCGAACATTACGCGCTTGGTTGTTACAGAGATCGCCGTGAGAGGCCGCTACTTGTCCACGCGTGCGCACGCGATCACCCTGAGAAAGTTGCGCATTCGAAGAAAAAAAAATGAAAAAGTGCTCAAAGTCACGGGCTGCGCGTGACGTTTCTCTGTGGCCCTGCCATCTCTCCCTGATTAGCTTCCAGCGCTTTCGTTGGGACGAGAGAAGAGAGAATGTGATTGCAGTGTGTGACGAATCTTTGTAACTCCGTTCGTACTGGACGAATTCTTAAAATTTTGCAGCATTGAATTTGTGAGACAATAAGCTCTTTCAGTGGATTCATTCCATGGAGATTTGGAAAAGTGTTTCAGGGCACCTTTAAGCGAGATTCAACTGATTCTAAAGGAGGAGCCGGAATGGAGGTAAACATGACCGACAAATTACGAAGGCCATTGCCATGGGCTAGAGAGGCGCCCGAAGATAGCTCTAAATCGGATTGCTGGAACACCTACGAAAAATAAATATAGTTCTAGATTATTATACGGGCAATTAACAAGAAGAGAAGAGTACACGGAAGCTAGCGTTCAAACCACCTTTTAAAATTCAACGTCACCGTAATTTATTTATTTGGCTTTTTTGTGGTAATGCTTTGAATGCTTATGGGACATTTAAGACGAATATGTGTTCTGTACAAAAAAAGGCCGCATGATCTGTTTAGCAGAACATAGTGCAGACACAAAGATGAAAAGCAACAAGTAGATTTCCATTTAACAGAGGGTTAAATACTTAGCTTGACATATCAAGATAAATCAGAATATATTTCTAGTAGCGAAGCTGATGCTCCAGAGGCACTTACGTGAGCAGGTGCCCATGCATTCTTCCTCTGTAGAAAAGCGGTTTCTGTTTCCGTCACACCCACCGTAGATGAACATTTTGCAGTGACCAAGCCTGGAATCGAAGTACCAGCTTGGGTGTCGTGCTCGGCATCGACCAGTCTCTGGTGCCTCGTAGCAGCTGCGGGGTACATGCCTCCGGGCTAAAAAAGAAATTGAAGTCAGATTGCACTCAACATTGATCATGATGGTGTTCAAAGGATGGATATATGAATGGGAAACTAATACTGAGCTTCACAAACCAACACGCAGCAGTTAAGGATAGCCAGGTCAAGCCTGACCGCGACATAGTAGGCCCTCTGGGCAGCCCACAGTTGAGACCCAACATCGGAGCCCTTGAATGCGGATATCCACTTGTTTTCATTGTTTTATTAATGACCCGTAATGTGTTGCAAAGTCCGAGTGTATGGTTAAGTTAGCGGCTTCATTGCAGTGCCGGCCGGAGCTATAGGGATCGCTTATATTAAAGAAGTCCCCCGAGACATATCACTCTGTGCTGTAGAGAAGCGCCGCAAAAGCTGTTTTTAGATAAAGTGGTTAGTGATTTAGAATACTTAAAACTCTAATATAAGACAGTGTAAAGCCGTTCCATGGGCCTCACACTTGATGAGGCCTAGCAGCTAAGGTATCGTGGTTTTAGTCGACAATGCCAAGATCAAGCGCCAACTAAGCACATTAAATCATAACCATATAAGTGGCTTCCCTTGGCTCACTTAGTACCGGAGATGTACCCTAGATGTTTTAGTATGTTGTGGGTATTTTTTGATGTCAAGGTGCCAGTAGAATTAAGTAGAGACATAGACATAAGTCTCAAGATGAGGTCATAGCAGGTAAAATAAAATAGTCTCAATATAAATTTTCCAACAGATAAAAGCATACTTTTTAAACCAAATCACATTATAAAGCAGGTATAAATGAGAAAGATAGCAAGTTTCAATTGGCATGAATGACAAGAAGAATTCTATGAGGACAAGAATCGATGGGAAATATATTTGCGCTGCATATAAATAAATGGTCTTGTATGGTGACTTAGAAAGGTGACTGTCAGGTCGTTCATTGCAGGTAAATTGACGTGGCTTGGTGCATAAATATATTTTTAAACATCAATCTTAAACCTGAAGTTAGCCTGCATAGTTCAATGTCTAATATTAGTTCTAATTAGTTCAATAAACAATTTATTGCTCATCACATTGCTACGGACTCGAGAGCCTCCTACCTGTCACCGACTCACGCCTGGCACAGACGTAGAATGACAGCAAAATAACACTTTTGACACCGTCATGAAAAAATGGTATAATGTGTAAGCGTTGATGACAGTCACATATATATAGAAAATTATTTTTCTGTAAGAAATGGATCATTAGAATGCCTTTGCTTATCGATTGATACGTGGGGTTTAACGTCCCAAAACCACCATATGATTATGAGTGACGCCGTAGTGGAGGGCTCCGGAAATTTCCACCACCTGATATTCTTTAACGCGTGCCCAAATCTGAGCATACGGGCCTACAGCATTTTTGACTCCATGAGAAATGCAGCCTCCGCAGCCGGGATTCAATCTCGTGACCTGCGGGTCAGCAGCCGAGTACCTTAGCCACTAGACCACTGTGGCGGTGCCGCCTTTGCTTATTTCGAATAAAACAGGTACATGAAAACAAAATATATTAGAAAACTCTGCTACTAAATAATTACGCAGAAAAAAATCTAGACGAAGGCGTGGAAATGGGACAGTATCATCATCTGAAGCACCTATATTGCGCTGTCCTAAAGAGCTACCTACACAAGGTTTCAGTGCTTATTACCTTCCACAAAATTGAAAGCCACGCTCTCAAGAGCCTTGAAAATGAACTGGTTGGAGTGGGTTGCCCATAAAAAAAACCGATCGCAGTACGTTTCTAAAACGTAGCTTTGGCTTTTACCGGACCCTGACATCACAACACTGTATGACCTTTTTGCAACATGCTTGCCCCAGAATGTCATGGCATTTCCAAGGCTTCTGTGCATCGTGACTTCAATTATGGCACAGGAGTGGCCATCTTGTATGTTTTGGCAATGCACAGGCGGCACAAGATACCGGCAGGGGCACATTGCGAAGTCGACTTTAATATCAACCTTAAATATGATGTCTCCATTGTCTGAGCTTTACACTTGCACAGAGTGATCTCTATATACAGCATATTTGTATGCAAGAGTAAACTATCTGTAGAGCAATGCTGTTCGTAACACTTGTAAAAGTTATAGGATTTCAGTTCATACATAAAAACAACGAAACATTTTTCTAGCTTTGCAAGAAAAGTAGAGATCTCTTTTTGCGACCACAGCTGATATTTGATCAGTACTTACGGGCACATTCGGCGAGGCATTCTTCTATTGTGGAAAACTGGTTCCGGTTTCCTCCGCAACCACCATAGATGAATTCCTTGCACTGGCCAGTCAAATGGTCATAATACCATTTCGGGATTCGTGCTCGGCAAACACCGGTCTCTGGGGGGAGGTAACATCTCCGTCTTCGTCCTTCCGCTGAAAAAGGAATATAAGTAATATTAAAAATTCGAACGACCCCATAGACCATAGAAAATGATGTTATGAGAAGCATGCTGAGGGAATGTGACTGTCATGTAGTGTTTTTTTATTGCGATAGCAATCATATGGACACACTCGGCTGGATTTTGCCACCGTCGTCTACGTCATTTACCGTATATGTATACGTATGTATATAAATGAAACTGCAAGAAAGAAACTAACCCAGAAAAAGACTCCGGCATGCGGAATTGAACATCCGGCCTTTCGATTGTGAGTGCGAGGAGTTAACCATTCTACCACGAAGGAGCACTTCCTTCAAGGTTGAAACGGCAAGCTAAACATGTCTACCACTTACCGCTTGACGACGCCTGTCCCGAGGGAACTATCGTGTTTTCAGCATTACCAGCGAGACGACGCAATGAGCCGGCGTCGCCATATTGCCACAACGCTGCGGCACACGCTCTCATCTCCCATGCGTACTTTGTCCAGTGAAGCAGGGGAGGGGGTAGACGCTCACGCGTGCGTGCGCTCATCTCACATTGGGGAGAATCGTACGCCTTGGGCTTTCACCGGAACGAATCTGTTGTAGTTACCCGGTGCACAAACGCCACTGCCCTCGCTGCACAGTTTCTGTTTTCGAAAAGGGCGCGAATTTTCGGCACAACGAAGCAAGAACTGATACACTTAATCGCGTCTCATGGTGGGGAGAATCGAACGCCGTGGGCTTTCACCGGAATGAATCTGTTGTAGTTACCCGGCGCACAAACGCCACTGCACTCGCTGCACAGTTTCTATTTGCAAAAAGGGCACGCTTTTTAGACACAGCGAAGCAAAAACTGATAGACTTAATCGCATCAGCAATGCGGGGCACGTTTCGATCTGCTTGCCATTCTTCGCGTGACATTCTAATTGGTTGCTATTGCATTCATTGCTTCGCCTTTGCGGCAAAGCTGAGACCTTTCTTAGCGAAACATTGAAAACGTCGCTAAAGATATGTACAAATGTTTTACGCGAAGATATATGTTTAGCAGAACAATATATTTTGTACAACCAGTTAACCTGTTCTTTACAGCTGTGTAACGGCGCCAATAGCAACAAGCGCATTACCGGTCCGGTACTTATGGTGTAAAGCTGATATACAGCGCTTCTGTTAGCTGACACAGCAGCCCTTGATAGTGCTACACAAGCCAATTTTAGTGGATGGCGCCTAAATACAATTGACGTTAACCTGACATGATAACTGTAATATAGCAGTGCAAATAAATATTCATAAAATTAGATAACGAGCACTGCAACCACAACTGACATTTCACCTGCGTTACGCCGGTGTATTATATATTTTTTTCAAAGCAGTTCCAAAACAATAGCGAGGTTCTGTGGCAGAATATTTGTTTTTCACACGCATTGCTCGGACTCAGTATTTGTTGGTAAATTTATATGTACTTTTTTCATTCTTCAGGCCAACACTGTTGATTTCCGTTTTCAAATGCAAATCATTTTTTTTGCGTACTGCAAGCACTTTGCTATCTATCTATCTATCTATCTATCTATCTATCTATCTATCTATCTATCTATCTATCTATCTATCTATCTATCTATCTATCTATCTATCTATCTATCTATCTATCTATCTATCTATCTATCTATCTGTCTGTCTGTCTGTCTGTCTGTCTGTCTGTCTGTCTGTCTGTCTGTCTGTCTGTCTGTCTGTCTATCTATCTATCTATCTATCTATCCTATCTATCTATCTATCTATCTATCTATCTATCTATCTATCTGTCCATCTATCTGTCTGTCTGTCTGTCTGTCTATCTATCTATCTATCTATCTATCTATCTATCTATCTATCTATCTATCTATCTATCTATCTATCTATCTATCTGTCTATCTGTCTATCTATCTATCTATCTATCTATCTATCTATCTATCTATCTATCTATTAAGCCGCTCGCATCTGGGTGCTCCTCCCGTGATCACACTTTTCATCTGGCGTGAACCACAATTAGTAGGTGAGGGTAAGATGGCTTGACGAATATGACGTGCTAATCAAGTCATAAAAATGTCACAATCCCGTCGAGTACGTCATCAAACACTTTCCACCAGACATCGGCACATACCCGTGGGCGTGTCCCAGAGGTGATTGAACTTGGTATCTCCCTTCGCTGCGGTGGTTTATTGGCTGCTGACCCGTTCGTCAATGGATCAAATCCTGGCGGCGGTGGCCACCATTTCGATGTAGGCGAAAATGCTGCTGGCCCATGTGCTTAGATTTTGGTGCACGTTAATGAATCCCAGGTGGTCGAAATTTCTGGAGCGCCTCTCATAATCATATAAGGGTTTCGGGACGTGAAACCCCCCATTATTTATTGAAGTTATTATCTAGCCAGTAACGACAAGAATACAAATGGGCAATTTTAACACGTGAGCATTAAGAAAAACCTGACATCGGCATCGTAGCCTAAATACAACGCTAGCTCTACGATGCATCAAAGCATTGCCCTGAATTAGGCAGTGTTCAAAGTTGTGAATTGCTACAAAGCACCGTTTCGTGCGGGTGCAAAGGTTTCTCGTAAATTTCTCGCACTGCTGGTAATACTTCATCTTGGAAGTCCGCATGTAATTGTATGAAGAAAAGAAAAGTACTATATAATTTTCAATAAAATTATATATAGGATGCTATTGGTCGACAAAAATACATACGTGATGCAACATGATTTTGTATGATAGAATATAAAATATCACGAACATACCCTGCGTACATGCCGTGCAAAGTAGAAGGGGAAGCACGTATGCAAAATTCATGGTCTCCTAAGCATTCGCTTTGTTTTCATGAAATGAAGGCATCATGTGTGAAACCGACGTCCTTATATACTGGTGTATTTTGCCCATCCATTTTCTTCTGCTGAACTACACGTCATTGTTGTTGCGTACGTACAAGTGTGAGGCTCATGTTTACTGATCTGTCTATTTCGTTTTCTACTTTTATCCGAGTTCTCTGTAAAAGCGTCCATATGCAAGGCTAAAGCTATGAAGAGAAACAATGAAGCAAGTCTGATTTCGCTACGTAGCCAGTTCTAACTTTTCTTTTAGGTGTTCACTTCCTCAAAATATGCCGCGATATTTTAAAAAATCATTTCACAAACTGTCGAGAAGAGAGGAATAAATACAAACTGGTTTCAGTGTGCTGTATTGCGTTTTTGTTAGTTTATTTTGGGGTATCGTACAGTGCTATTCTTCTATGTTTTTCCGTTGCAGAACGTATTGGTTTGGAGTAGCCAAGGCAATATGGACCTCAACCTCTCCACAGCATAACAGTTAGAACAGAACTAAATCTCAATTTCTCGAGGCCAAGCTTTATGGGCGAAGTCCCAGTTGCACGCTGAAACACGTGAGAATTGAAACATGCCATGTGCCATTTGTGTTATATTGATGATTTGATCCTAATCATATCATAAATATAATATCTATGGCATACTTATCAACATACACAGTGAATATAAGTATCTAGGTGTTTATTTCACTGAATCATTTACTTGCAACAAACACATTGACAAAACCATAGCAAAATCTAGGAGGAGGTTTCACGTTATTCGCAGGAAATTTTAAAGAGGCGATGCGCGAAATCAAGAAAACTTTGTATTTTTTGCAGGTAGGGGTATACTTGTTTATGCATGCGTAATATGGAATTCCTAACAAGACTTTCCTATAAATAGAATAGACCGTTTAGCATGAAGAAACTTCAGGGCCCGTGGGCAACTGGAGTTTTACAGTCGCACGCTTTAAAAGCATTAACACGTTTCTTACAAGACAGCGGAATTGCTGACAAGTACTACAAATAATAAACTTTAATTTGTATAACAAATGTACTTATTATGCGCAGTACCATGTGTGTTGTGAAGTGAATGACGTGTCCACTAATATGTACACACGAGCGAATACATCTTCATAAGGACCAGACGTGTGCTCTGCTGTGTTGTGCTGATTAGACCAAATATTAACGAGGGACATTATCAGAGACTTCATTCGTTGACTTTCAAACATTTCCTTATCATTTTGTTGTGATATGTGTATGTAGGTGTGTCTTTGCATATATGTGCCCAAGTGTTCTATTTTCCCTGCACTGATTTGTATGTTTTACTTTAAGATACGTGTTCAAGTTTCACTCAAGGGCTAAGGAGTAGCCGGCGCCATAATGGTGCACCAAAATCTCCTTATATATCATATCAATAAAAAAATTGGCAGATTCCACGCGCAGTGTGAATTGATGATATGCCAAGCATGAATGAGGAAGGTTGATATATCACTTTAAGATCAGCACAACGTTACGAGGTGGAAGTAAATTATGTCGTACATGAATTTCATGTCATGATTATCATGTTTGGATGTATCGTTTACCTTCATCATCTATTCGCGATACGTGATGCCCAATTTAGTATATGTGAAGTTTGCAAAACGGCCGGGAGCACGCTATGAGCGTGCTATGTTGTCATGTTTTTACATGACACGCGTGTCAGGATTATCATGTTTGAACCAGTCATATACCTTCGTCATCCACTGACATCACGTAGCACTAAATTCGGTATATGTGGAGCTAGCGAAACGGCCGCGAGCGCGTCATGAAGGGCTCATTGTACTCCAACAGAACGTTGACGCCCGCGCACGCTAGGCACAGCAACAGACGCAAGCGCGACCCGAGCGGCCAGCATCCGTCGGCGCGGCCCGACGGCAACCGGCGCGAAATGCGACATGCTCCACCTCGCGCCGATGCGTTACCCAGACAGCACTGCGTCTGACTGTTTTCGTGAAGAAGGGATGCCGGACGCACTGAAACGCGCATGCGTCAAAGCAACGCAGTGTGGCGCGCGCCTGCGAGTTCATGGCAGGACCGGCGCCTGGCGTGGCAACGCTGGCGTGACTCGACGAAATGAACGCCGGCGAGCACGCACACCACGTCACGTCAAATTGTATTGGCGCCTTGACTGCGACATGTAGTCATGTTCTCATATGACGCGCATCTCATGATTATAATGTTTGCACCAGTCATATTGTCATGACTTCGTCATGACAATATACCGGAATATACCTTCGTCATCCATTGACGTCACGTAATACTGAATTTGGCATATGTGAAGCTGGCTAAATGGCCACTAGCGCATCATGAGCGTGGCATGTTGTCGTGTTCTTACGTGACACGCATCTCATGGTTATCATGTTTGCACAAGTCACATAGATTCATCACCCATTCCCGTACCGTAATACCAAATTTTGTATATGTGACGCTAGCGAAACGGGCACGAGCGCATCAGGATCGTGGCATGTAGTCATGTTGTTGCATGACACGCATGTCATGATTTTCATGTCATCACCCGTTACTTGTCTTCGCCATGCAATCATGTCTTATCATACCAGTTTTGCAACATGTCATGTGGGCGAAACCACCACAAGAGCAGCAGAATTATGAAATTGATTCATTTTGATTGATTGATATGTGAGGTTTAACGTCCCAAAACCACTATATGATTATGAGAGACGCCGTAGTGGAGGGCTCCGGAAATTTAGACCACCTGGGGCTCTTTAACGTGCACCCAAATCTGAGTACACGGGCCTGCAACATTTCCGCCTCCATCGGAAATGCAGCCGCCGCAGCCGGAATTCGAACCCGCGCCCTGCGGGTCAGCAGCCGAGTGCCTTAGCCACTAGACCACCGCGGCGGGGCGATCATGAAATTGAAATCAAAGCAAAAAGATATATACCTTGAAATGCCGATCAAATACCTATTTACTCATTTTCTCCAAAAACGAAAACAGAGTTGGACAGTTGACCTGATGACTAAGTAAATGTTACAAAAAAGTAAGTATTTTTCTATGCTGCGAAGCTGTTCTTACGTTATGTATGTATGACTTGTATCGAAAAAGTATTATTCAATTTTTACTGGTGTTCTGATAAGTGTGATTATGTTCTTTTGTATATGTGTTCATATATTTTTTCCATGCATTCAGTTGTACTGATTGTTATCGTTGCCCCCTCACATAATGCTTGAGTGGCAACGTAAGTAATTTGTAAATAAATAAATAATTATGAATTAGTGGGCTGTCAATTTTATCGTCATTAGAATATTTGAATCACACAAACGCATTTGAATTTGGCTCACTAGAACAGGTGGACGCTGCTTGCGACGAAAATCAGGTGCGTAGTTACTTTTGAGCAATATTCACCCAACCAGCTTTTGACCTAACCAACGCATATTGCGATGTACGAAATGGAGTCATTGATTTCTCAAGGACGAACCGCGGCGACTTAGTGTGGCTAGGAAGTGGTGCAGTTCAGTGTGGTATCCCAAGGTTTATTGCCAGCCGCCGCTTTGTTATAGCAGCTCATTGTAATATCGCAGATCTACTGGATTCACGTGCATGCTAGACCTCCGGAGCCTCAAAATTGATTCCGGAGTCACATGTTCGCTTTGGTGCGTAACATAAATCAAGAATGTAAAGTGGTTGAAGTGCACACTCACAGAAATGAAATGTAGAAACTTATCCCAGTTTTGAGATTAGAATCTTCTAAGTGGTAATAAAAACAGTGCTCTCATGAGAAGTGTAGAAAAAAAAGCTTGGTACATTCTAGCCCGATAATTGTGTTTGAAAACTAATGTAATTAGTCAAGAAACGTATGATGCCATACCTTGAAACTGCCGCAATCCCACAACCAGGTTTCTCTTGGCTCTTTTTCATAGGTGGTCAGTTAAGTTCTTACACATATGAATCTGTGTTTCAATTTTAAAACTTAACAAAATGTTTTATTTACACGTAAATAATAAGAATGCGGTAAATTATTAAGAACAACAGGTCATGTGGCAAGTAGGTAGTGCAACATAGAAGTTAAGTACTTGTTCGCAACGAGCATGTCTGGTCACAGAATTATTGGTTTTCTACATACAAAGAATATTCATCCGTATGTATTTTCGCACAGTACACTACTTCACGCAATGTACCCTGGCAACTTACGGCAGGATTAGGATTAGTAGCCCAGTATTCTACCACTGAGCTATGCCGGTGCTTAGGACTCCATGCCAATGACACAGTGGGGCGTGTACCCGCGTCCGCTGGGTGCCAGGACAAACTTCTACCACTGAGTTACACCGGTGCTAGTAACTTGTTATCAAACTTGCCTTGGGCAGGCATGAGCTAGCACCGTTGGCACAGTGGGGCTCGAACCCGCGGCCGCTCGGGGCCAGCCCAGTATTCTACCACTGAGCTACGCCGGTGCTTCAGACTCCATGCCAATGACACAGTGGGGCGTGTACCCGCGTCCTCTGGTTGCCAGGACAAAATTCTACCACTGAGTTACACCGGGGCTAGTAACTTGTCAAACTTGCCTTAGGCAGGCATGACCTAGCACCGTTGGCACAGTGGGGCTCGAACCCGCAGCCGCTCGGGGCCAGCCCAGTATTCTACCACTGAGCTACGCCGGTGCTTCAGACTTCATGCCAATGACACAGTGGGGCGTGTACCCGCGTCCTCTGGGTGCCAGGACAAAATTCTACCACTGAGTTACACCGGTACTAGTAACTTGTTGTCAAACTTGCCTTAGGCAGGCATGACCTAGCACCATTGGCACAGTGGAGCTCGAACCAGCGGCCGCTCGGGGCCAGCCCAGTATTCTACCACTGAGCTACGCCGGTGCTTCGGACTCCATGCCAATGACACAGTGGAGCGTGTACCCGCGTCCGCTGGGTGCCAGGACAAAATTCTACCACTGAGTTACACCGGTGCTAGTAACTTGTTGTCAAACTTGCCTTAGGCAGGCATGACCTAGCACCATTGGCACAGTGGGGCTCGAACCCGCGGCCGCTCGGGGCCAGCCCAGTATTCTACCACTGAGCTACGCCGGTGCTTTGGACTCCATGCCAATCACACAGTCGGGCGTGTACCCGCGTCCGCTGGGTGCCAGGACAAAATTCTACCACTGAGTTACACCGGTACTAGTAACTTGTTGTCAAACTTGCCTTAGGCAGGCATGACCTAGCACCGTTGGCACAGTGGGGCTCGAACCCGCGGCCGCTCGGGGCCAGCCCAGTATTCTACCACTGAGCTACGCCGGTGCTTCAGACTCCATGCCAATGACACAGTGGGGCATGTACCCGCGTCCTCTGGGTGCCAGGACAAAATTCTACCACTGAGGTACACCGGTGCTAGTAACTTGTTCTCAAACTTGCCTTAGGCAGGCATGACCTAGCACCATTGGCACAGTGGGGCTCGAACCCGCGGCCGCTCGGGGCCAGCCCAGTATTCTACCACTGAGCTACGCCGGTGCTTCAGACTTCATGCCAATGACACAGTGGGGCGTGTACCAGCGTCCTCTGGGTGCCAGGACAAAATTCTACCACTGAGTTACACCGGTGCTAGTAACTTGTTGTCAAATTTGCCTTAGGCAGGCATGGCCTAGCACCGTTGGCACAGTGGGGCTCGAACCCGCGGCCGCTCAGGGCCAGCCCAGTATTCTACCACTGAGCTACGCCGGTGCTTCGGACTCCATGCCAATGACACAGTGGGGCGTGTACCCGCGTCCGCTGGGTGCCAGGACAAACTTCTACCACTGAGTTAGACCGGTGCTAGTAACTTGTTGTCAAACTTGCCTTGGGCAGGCATGACCTAGCACCGTTGGCACAGTGGGGCTCGAACCCGCGTCCGCTCGGGGCCAGCCCAGTATTCTACCACTAGCTACGCCGGTTCTTCGGACTCCTTGCCAATGACACAGTGGGGCGTGTACCCGCGTCCGCTGGGTGCCAGGACAAAATTCTACCACTGAGGTACACCGGTGCAGGTAACTTGTCGTCAAACTTGCCTTAGGCAGGCATGACCTAGCATCATTCGCACAGTGGGGCTTGAACCCGCGGCCGCTTGGACCAGCCCAGTATTCTACCACTGAGCTACGCCGGTGCTTCGGACTCCATGCCAATGACACAGTGGGGCGTGTACCCGCGTCCGCTGGGTGCCAGGACAAACTTCTACCACTGAGTTACACCGGTGCTAGTAACTTGTCAAACTTGCCTTAGGCATGCATGACCTAGCACCATTGGCACAGTGGGGCTCGAACCCGCGGCCGCTCGGGACCAGCCCATTCTACCGCATAGCTACGCCGGTGCTTCGGACGCCATGCCAATGACGCAGTGGGGCGTGTACCCGCGTCCGCTGGGTGCCAGGACAAAATTCTACCACTGAGTTACACCGGTGCTAGTAACTTGTTGCAAACTTGCCTTAGGCAGGCATGACCTAGCACCATTGGCACAGTGGGGCTCGAACCCACGGCCGCTCGGGGCCAGCCAGTATTCTACCACTGAGCTACGCGGTGCTTCAGACTCCATGCCAATGACACAGTGGGGCATGTACCCGCGTCCTCTGGTTGCCAGGACAAAATTCTACCACTGAGGTACACCGGTGCTAGTAACTTGTTCTCAAACTTGCCTTAGGCAGGCATGACCTAGCACCATTGGCACAGTGGGGCTCGAACCCGCGGCCGCTCGGGGCCAGCCCAGTATTCTACCACTGAGCTACGCCGGTGCTTCAGACTTCATGCCAATGACACAGTGGGGCGTGTACCAGCGTCCTCTGGGTGCCAGGACAAAATTCTACCACTGAGTTACACCGGTGCTAGTAACTTGTTGTCAAATTTGCCTTAGGCAGGCATGGCCTAGCACCGTTGGCACAGTGGGGCTCGAACCCGCGGCCGCTCAGGGCCAGCCCAGTATTCTACCACTGAGCTACGCCGGTGCTTCGGACTCCATGCCAATGACACAGTGGGGCGTGTACCCGCGTCCGCTGGGTGCCAGGACAAACTTCTACCACTGAGTTAGACCGGTGCTAGTAACTTGTTGTCAAACTTGCCTTGGGCAGGCATGACCTAGCACCGTTGGCACAGTGGGGCTCGAACCCGCGTCCGCTCGGGGCCAGCCCAGTATTCTACCACTAGCTACGCCGGTTCTTCGGACTCCTTGCCAATGACACAGTGGGGCGTGTACCCGCGTCCGCTGGGTGCCAGGACAAAATTCTACCACTGAGTTACACCGGTGCAGGTAACTTGTCGTCAAACTTGCCTTAGGCAGGCATGACCTAGCATCATTCGCACAGTGGGGCTTGAACCCGCGGCCGCTTGGACCAGCCCAGTATTCTACCACTGAGCTACGCCGGTGCTTCGGACTCCATGCCAATGACACAGTGGGGCGTGTACCCGCGTCCGCTGGTGCCAGGACAAACTTCTACCACTGAGTTACACCGGTGCTAGTAACTTGTCAAACTTGCCTTAGGCATGCATGGACCTAGCACCATTGGCACAGTGGGGCTCGAACCCGCGGCCGCTCGGGACCAGCCCATTCTACCGCATAGCTACGCCGGTGCTTCGGACGCCATGCCAATGACGCAGTGGGGCGTGTACCCGCGTCCGCTGGGTGCCAGGACAAAATTCTACCACTGAGTTACACCGGTGCTAGTAACTTGTTGCAAACTTGCCTTAGGCAGGCATGACCTAGCACCATTGGCACAGTGGGGCTCGAACCCACGGCCGCTCGGGGCCAGCCCAGTATTCTACCACTGAGCTACGCCGGTGCTTCGGACTCCATATTAAACTTGCCTTAGGCAGGCTTGATGTAGGAAAAGCAATCGCGTTAATACGACTTATAAAGCATTTTACAACAACGAAAGAACAACCAGTTGTCGCACAATGCGAATAGCATAACAAGTGGGCTGTCCAATTCTCCGAACAACAGCTTGTTCTTGTTACTCTATTCACTGTGACACATACCCGCTTCAGCCATAATTCCTCATCGTCGTCAGCCACTGCATGGTAAATTGACACAAAATTCCTGGCAAGTGTTTAGCGGATACCATGCTTCTCAGAAGAATGACGAAAAAAGCATAGGTAATCCCGGCCTACTACCCAAACGTTTATTATTAATGATCTAGTAGGTACCAAGAAAGCGTGTTTGCAGTAGTTACCCATCGAGTGTTTTGAAAAGGCTATGAAAAGCCGCTCTTCTAGCTTTCGCTGTGACTGTGCTACACCTAACGCGCAGGCTCGGTGTTTGTTTTTTGCTTATTCGAATAATTATGATTTTGTTTGCGTAAGCGACCTAAACAAGTCTAGTCTAAAGCAATACACTTTAATTTCCTGAGGCATCCCATGCAGTCATTATGAGTTGAAATGTCATTGTGGAACAAAAACTCTACATTTCAGCATTTCAGAATCGGCGAACACACTTAAGACATATTGGAAATGAGTATCAATACCTTTCAAAAGCTGACGTCAAATCTCATTCAGAAAAAAATTCGGTAGATCCCACGTACCTGGGAATCCACGTTGTGCGAAGCATACGGAGAAAAAATGACAGTGTTGCAATTTTTTATTGAGCGACATGTCATGAAATGAGGCTAAATATATATGCTAATGTTGCACGCCAGGCATATGTTGAAGAGTTGCTGATGTTTATATAACCAGCTGTTTGCCCCTTCACAACGACGTCAACTGGACCATGCGCATTAGCAACACCAGAGGCTGATATCAAGCACTGATGCACGCGAAGATGCTGGCCCCGGACACTGCAACATAAACCAGCTGCAGCGCATGGCAACTAAACACATCTGAAGTTAATTCGACGTGACAGCTGTATCGGAATAATACATATGTAATGTTTATAAAGTTGGGTAGGCAGCACTGCAACCGCTATTGACGTTTCACGAAGATTAGCGTCTATTTGAAAAGTAGTTTCGAGACCTGGCGTAGCTCTGGGGTAAAATGTTTCATATGCACCCAGAATGCTTTGGTTCGATTCCAGCTGGGACTCCTCGGGTTGACGCTACCGACGTCGGGTATTTCTTCACACTCGCACGTTGAAATAGCCCATGTGTGTTCTCGTCGTTCCTGGGTAGATACCAAGTGTTGGTCACTTGAGGCACATACCCACATACCAGTGGCATATAGCCACCCGCTGGTATGTGCCACCGTCTGGCGGGAAGTGTTTGACGACGTACGTGACGGGATTGTGACATTATTCGTGTCTTGACAAGCGCGTCGTATTTGTCAAACCATCTTATACCCTCTCATGCTAATTTTGGTTTACGCCAGGTAAATGAAGTGACCTCGAGAGCACCTAAACGTAAGCGGATAGATAGATAGATAGATAGATAAGCTCATAGATACCGATCTTTGCTAAGAAATGCGTCGCGTTTAT
The DNA here is from genome assembly GCF_013339725.1 of Rhipicephalus microplus. Classification (NCBI taxonomy): domain Eukaryota; kingdom Metazoa; phylum Arthropoda; class Arachnida; order Ixodida; family Ixodidae; genus Rhipicephalus; species Rhipicephalus microplus. Next base: position 74,483,406 of record NC_051168.1, read on the forward strand.
TAACCACTGTATGTTGCATGGGAAAGGCTTTCATCTACATCACAACACTACAAAATACGTTTTTTTTTTCTGAGCAAGCATTGGAAGTGGTGGCCTTGCTCCCTTCCTGTTTCTTTTCCTAGTTCACTCTCACTTCCGTGTCCCACCCCTTGTTATGCTATAAATAATTACGCTGGCTGTCTTTTTTCTCTTGAAAATTTTCGGTGTGCCGTAGTAATGAGAACAGAAATGTTCATCATCATTAATCAGCATGTGCTCTCTTTGTCTTTTCCTTCCTCTCAGTTCTCATCATCTTCTGGATCGCTCCCAAAACAAGTGCGCCGATGTCTCAAGCGTGACTTGCAATAACACTGATGTGGGAGAGATGAGTGCGAGTTCAGGAAGAGAGAAAAAATAAAGACAGAAACAAAGAAGAAAGAAACAGGGAGACCAATGGAATCGAATGAAAAAACTTTATTTCAGTCCTGCAGGACGCGCTTAGCGCGTAGCGGGCGTCTCCCACGTAGGGACCGACAGGGAGTTCCTGGTGGCCGCTTCGTGGGCCTGCTGGACGGCCTATTGCTTGTCTGCAAGAAGTGAGATCCTGAATTACCTCTCCCACTTGCTTGAGGTAGAGTCGGGAGGAGTTGTTCTACACCCCCAGAGCATGTGTGCGAGTGTCGCTGTGTGTCCACATATTGGGCATGTGTCGCTGGGTATGCATGAGGATAATAAACATGAAGCATGGCAAGGTTTGGGTACGTGTGTGTCTGTAATAGGTGTAGGGTTAATGCCTGCGGTCGGTCAAGTTTCAGATGTGGGGGTGGAAAATGCGGCGTTCCAGGTAAAAGTGCTTTGTTATTTCACTGTACATAATTGGTGCATCCCGATTGGTACCTAACCCAGCAAGAAGGGGTTGCCCTGTGGCGGTGCGGTCGGTAAGTGCGCGCGCTGCATCATGGGCGATTTCGTTTAGGTTGGATAGGGCACCCGGCACCTGGCCGAGATGGGCGGGGAACCAAATGACAGTATACATGGTACTTCAGTGCACTCGGGTCTGCTTTGCGCAGGATACGTAGCGCCTGGTCTGAGATGACTCCGCTTTCGAAGGCTTTGATGGCCGGCCTGGAGTCGCTGTAGATTCCCGTTTGCTGTCGAGCATAGCTATAGCTATTTGCTCCACTACTTCGGGGTTTCGTGTGAGGATTGTAGGAGAGTTAAGAGTCTGCTGCGCGGATGATACCGCGACCGCAGCGAAGGCTCGGTTGTTGTGACAGGCAGCGGCGTCCACGAACAAGACGTTGTCCGCTTCCATGTGTATGCGCTTGAGAATGGTGGTCACCCGCGCAAGGCGCCTGCCTGTGTTGTATTCGGGGTGTACATTTCGTGGAATGGGAGCGATCGTGATAAGGTCGCGCATTTCACGGGGAATCGGGTCAACTCTGGGGGGTCCTTGGCCCTCGAGGAGAAGAAGCCGAGCTCGCACAGAATATGGCGGCCCGCCTTGGTGGTAGTGAGTCGGGTCAATTGCACACGTTCCTGAGCTTCGGCGATCTCTTCTAGCGTGTTATGTACGCCAAGCTCGAGGAGTTTGTACGTTGGAGTGGTGATAGGGAGGCCAAGGGCTAGTTTGACCACCTTGCGAATAAGCGCATTGAGGTGATCGCGTTCAGCACGTAGCCATTTTTGTATAGCGGCAACGTAGGTAAAATGGCACAAAACAAACGCGTGTACGAGACGCAGCAGGTTGTCTTCTTTGAGGCCATGGTGCCTGTTGGCTACTCTACGTACTAGTCGTATGGCATTCTCAGTCTTGGCCCGGAGCTTGTGTACTGTGTGGGTGTTCGTTCCGCGGGACTCCATGATCATGCCGAGGACCTTGATGGTGTCTACCCTGGGTACAGTACGACCATCTCTGGTGTGGAGGGTGATATCCCCTTCCGCCGGAGGTTTCCACCCTTTGGGCTTGACACCCCGGCGTTTGGGCAAATATATCAACAGCTCCGACTTCGCGGGTTAGCACCTGAGACCGGTGTGGTCGAAGTAGGACTCGGCGGTGTCGATAGCCTCTTGCAGGGCGGACTCAATGAAGCCATCCAACCATGTGGAGCTCCATATGGTTACATCATCCGCATAGATAGCGTGATATAGCCCGTCGATTTTCGAAAGTCGTTCGGAAAGCCCGATCATTACAAGGTTGAAGAGCGTGGGCGAGAGGACAAATCCCTAAGCAGTGCCCAGCCGTCCGAGCTCCAGTTCTTCCGACACTAGGTCTCCGCGGAGGACGGCTCTGCGTCGAGTGAGAAAATAGTGTATAAAGTAGTAAAATGGATGACCTAGGCCGAAGGCTGCGATCGTTTTCAAGATTGACGAGTGCGTTATTGTATCGAAGGCCTTTTCTAAATCGAGACCGAGTATTGCACGAGTATCTCGAGTGTTTCCGCCATCTAGAATTCGATGCTTTAGGAGTAACATCGCGTCTTGAGTGGATAACCCTGGTCGGAAGCCAATCATGTGGTGCGGAATGCAGTCCTTATCTTCGAGGTATCGACCAACCCTGTTAAGGACGACGTTCTCAGCCACTTTGCTCACGCACGACGTGAGAGATATGGGACGTAGGGTATTTAGGCTCGGCGCCTTCCCCAATTTGGGTATGAGAATCGTGTGAGCTAGTTTCCAGGCATCGGGTATTTCACGCTTTTTCCATATTTCGTTGATAGTGTCTGTGAGGTAAGTGACGGAGGGATCGTTCAGGTTGCATAGAAGCTTGTTGGCGATGCAGTCGGGGCCAGGGGCTGAGCGGCTATTGAGCTCATGGAGAGCTCGGCGCACATCTTCAATAGAAAAGTCGGCGTCTAAGTTGGTGCTGTCGCTGTCAGAGTAATAGGGGTGAGGGGTCACAGGGCCCGTGGAAAGCGGGAGATATTTTTCAACGAGGTTCTTGACAACATCTTCCGGTGACACTGTCCGTTTAGCTTGATGAAGTATCTTAACAATCAAATGACGCTGATTTGTGCGGGTGTTGGTTTCATTGAGGAGGCGTTTGAATAAGTTCCACGTTTTGCCATTACGAACCTGACCATCAATCGAGTTACAAATCTCGTCCCACTGCTATTTTGAAAGGGTGCGACAATGATCCATCATGGTCTTGTTCAGGTGAGATATGCGTTTGCGTAACCTCCGATTAAGGCACTGGCCCTTTCACCGGGCCAATAGAGACTGTTTGGCCTCAAGTAGGTGGGCGAGACGACTGTCCATCTTTTCGGTTGGAAGGTCTGTACTGATAACTTTGGTTGCCTTGTTTACATCAGCTTTGAGCTTGGCCGTCCACGTCTCGAGGCTCGGTGGGGTATCGAGAGGAGGTCGTTCTGCGGGGGTCTTACAAAGGAGGTCCCAGTCGACCCACGTGTATGACTTGGTCTTCCTGCTTACTGTGGGGAGGTGTACGGCCAATATGAAGTGGTCGCTACAGAGATATACCGCGAGGTTGGACCGGCGGGCGTCGGCGATATTCTTGACGAAGCAGACATCCGGTGTAGTGTCTCTTTGCGTGGACGTACCGGTGTGAGTGGGGAAGGCCTTGTCCGTAATGAGAATAAGGCCCATGTCATTCGAATTTTCCAAAGCTTGTTACCTTTGGGTGTGTTGTATGTGTAGCCCCAGGTGCTATGCGCGGCGTTAAAATCGCTCGCAATCACTAGCGGGTTAGACTCCACGAGACGGACAACTTTCTGGAACAAGCGCGTGAATCTTTGTCTATGGTGGCTAGGACTACTGTATACATTGAGCATGTACACGATTTGTGGTGATATGTTGCCAGGGAGAATTTTGACCATAACATGTTCAATTTCGGGCACATTGAGACTGTGTGCTGTGCAGGTAATCTTGTTATCGACCAGGGTGGCGGTACCGCGTCCTCCCGAGGGGCCGGGCAACCACTGATATCCGGAAAACGTGGCGGTTGGTACTACAGTCTTATGTAATAGCATGATGTGAGGTTTGGCTTCGTGGATACGGAGGTATTGCTGCAGGAACGCTTTCTTGTGAGCGAAGCTCCTGAAGTTCCATTGCCAGATTCGCAACTCGTCAATTGGCCTGACCATCTTGAAGCTTGTAAGAGTCGGCCTGAGCACCCGACGGGTGCATAAGGGCCACGTGAAGTGGTGGACTGGGCACGGCTGTACGTTGCGACGACGTGATCGAGATAGTGCTCCACTTGGCACGACCGATTACCGTGGGCCGCGAGGGTAGACTACACGAGAGCCATGCTTTCGCCAAGAAAGCGAAGGCTTTCCTTAATCACCGATAGCGTGCTCTTAATGTCGTCCAGCTCAGCCTTTATGCTGGCTTGTCGTGGGCAACCTCGCGTTTCTGGGTGCGCTCTCGCCGTCGTCATTACCAGCGCCTACGGGTTGCGGCTGCAACGGGGTGACTGTATTGTCGTCGTTATCGGTTGTGGGCGCAGCAGCGCGTGCGTTTCTGTCAGTTTTCAGTTTGGCAATTGTGACTGTAAGTTTGCTTATTGTTTATTTTATCGTCGCATTTTCTTGCTTTAAGATCGCTATTTCAGATGTGTTGTGTATATCATGCTCTGGGAGTAAACCCGACCCTACCTGTGATGTAGTGTTTCCTTTTCCCCAGACGGCGTCCGCCCAAGTGAGAGTTCCACGCTTATTCTTTTTGGCGTTGCCTGGTGATGATGGTGCCGATGAGCTCGGGACCTGGAGTAGCCTCGCGATGTAGATATGGTTGGGGTTCCACTTCGCGCACTGCGGGAATGAGTCTGAGGGTGGCTCCGGGACCTCGATACACGCATGGTGCGGTTCCTGGGACGACTCCGGGTTCGGGACCAGGATCGGCTGCCAACGGATCGACCATCTGTAGAAAGCTTCGATGCTTGGTCGTCGTCAGCGATTGCGTTAAACTTGTTCATTGCTTCGTGACTGTTGGGTCGCGTCGAGTGTGCTTGCTCCCATCGTCGGCGCACCACGTATGGAATGTTGTAGCATTCTTTACATTCCTTGTCGGCAGTGAAGTGGGCTCCTCCACAAAGCTTGCATGTTGGTGTGCAGTGGTGTCCTTTTTCGGGGTTCGGCACGCTGCAGCCTCTGCATATAACGTCTCCAGGGTTCGGGTACACGTCCGCTCAACGGCCGAGCCAACCGCAGGCGTAGCAAATATCTATCTGTCTACGGTATAGTGTACATTGAAGTTGAACCGATCCGTATCGCACAAAATTGGGCACGCGATGTCCATCGAAGGCCACGATCACTGCGGTGGTACTTCCGATGCGCTTGGCAGCCAAAGCTAGTGGATTGTGCTCGTTGACAATCTTCGCATCAATGTCCGCCGAACCGTCTTGCACGGGAATCCCTCGAATGACGCCTTTGCATGTAGATTGTGGTGCCGCTTCGTAGGCACTAACTTCATAGGTCTTGTGAGCGATGCGAATTTCTTTAACGCGCACGTAGCGATTAGCATTTTCTTTCTTCGGCGTGCTTGCTACTAAGATATTCTGTTTAATGTTGGGGCAGAGCGTGTCTGCTTGCTGTTCCAATGAGCTGATACCTGCCGAAGTCGAAATGGCTCCAGCTATCGTCGTTGGGCCAACCCTAGTGATGCCAAGATCCCCTCTGGGCCTAATGATAATGCGGATGTCGTTTTTTGGTAGTTGAGGCATTCGGCTTGGCTCGAATAATGTTGTTCTTCACATTTTTTCTGTTGCGGGGCTTGTGCTCGTTGCGTTCGAAGCGCTATATGACGGCAACACGTTTGGAGCCTTCATTTTAGGCTCGGCGACAAGAGGTGGGTCTGCCAGCCTTGGTCCAGCGTGATTTCCTTCGGGTCATGTCTTCCCCTGACACGTGGTACTCGATCACTCAGCGAGACAGTGCAGCGACGGGGCGCGCGAGCGAGCACGCGCCACGTTAGAGCGAAGAAGACACTCGTCAGGGCTAGCTATCGGTGGGGCGAGCGACGATGGCGGAGGCGAATATAAAAGGCAAGAAGCAGCACTCCCTTGCGCCCAAACTGTGTCGGCAGAGTCCTTGTGTCTTCTGGAAGTCGTTGCACTAATATGACGTTGAAATCACAAAGTGGCGTCGCAAAAACGTTGAATAAAGCAGGAGCCGTAGTTGAAGCGTTCGCACACTTCGGCTTCTTCTTCTCAAACATGAATAATATTACAATTCCATCACATACGTCGTCACACTTCCCGCCAGACAGTGGCACATACCCACCAGCGGTATGTTCCACTAATATGCGGACATGGCAACAGGTGGATGACTTTGTTTCTGTCCCCCCTCGGCGGTGATTTAGTGGCTAGGGCACTCGACTGCCGACCAGCCATCACAGAATTGAATCTCGGCTGTGGGGGCTACATTTCAACGCAGGGCGAAAATGCGGCATGCCCATGCGCTTTGGGGTGCCTCCTCAGCCTTCCACTACGGCCAAAAATTCCTTTTTGACCACAATTTTTGACCACAAAACCACATGTGGTCAAAAATTCATGAGCCCTCCACTACGTGCCTTTTATAACAATAAGGTGCTTTTGTTATGTTTAACTCCACATATTAGTTATGAAATCTAGTATCTACCCCGGAACGATGATAACATCAGTGGGCAATCTTAACACATGAGCGTCAAGGAAAGCCTTACATTGGCAGCGTTCACCCGACGAATGCGAAGAACGAATGTCAGACCCCCAGAAAAAATCAAACCCAAGCATTCTTCGTTGCAATCAAGCATTCTAACGCAGAGCCATGCCAGGTCTCGAAGCTACTTTTCATATAGACCTTAATGTTCGTGAAACGTCAGTGATGGTTGCAGTCCTGGCTATGCATTTTGATAAACTTTACATATGTGCTCCTATGATACAAACCTCACGTCGGGTTACCGTCAATTGGAGTTAAGTAATATGCACTGAAGTCGATTTAAGTAGCAGTGTACCTGGGTACCATTCTCGCGGACAGCATAACTTCATAGGTCTTGTGAGCGATGCGAATTTCTTTAACGCGCACGTAGCGATTAGCATTTTCTTTCTTCGGCGTGCTTGCTACTAAGATATTCTGTTTAATGTTGGGGCAGAGCGTGTCTGCTTGCTGTTCCAATGAGCTGATACCTGCCGAAGTCGAAATGGCTCCAGCTATCGTCGTTGGGCCAACCCTAGTGATGCCAAGATCCCCTCTGGGCCTAATGATAATGCGGATGTCGTTTTTTGGTAGTTGAGGCATTCGGCTTGCTCGAATAATTTTGTTCTTCACATTTTTTCTGTTGCGGGGCTTGTGCTCGTTGCGTTTCGAAGCGCTATATGACGGCACACGTTTGGAGCCTTCATTTTAGGCTCGGCGACAAGAGGTGGTCTGCCAGCCTTGGTCCAGCGTGATTTCCTTCGGGTCAATGTCTTCCCCTGACACGTGGTACTCGATCACTCAGCGAGACAGTGCAGCTACGGGGCGCGCGAGCGAGCACGCGCCACGTTAGAGCGAAGAAGACACTCGTCAGGGCTAGCTATCGGTGGGCGAGCGACGATGGCGGAGGCGAAATAAAATGCAAGAAGCAAGCACTCACTGCGCCCAAACTGTGTCGGCAGAGTCCTTGTGTCTTCTGGAAGTCGTTGCACTAATATGACGTTGAAATCACAAAGTGGCGTCGCAAAAACGTTGAATAAAGCAGGAGCCGTAGTTGAAGCGTTCGCACACTTCGGCTTCTTCTTCTCAAGACATGAATAATATTACAATTCCATCACATACGTCGTCACACTTCCCGCCAGACAGTGGCACATACCCACCAGCGGGTATGTTCCACTAATATGCGGACATGTGCAACAGGTGGATGAACTTTGTTTCTGTCCCCTCGGCGGTGATTTAGTGGCTAAGGCACTCGACTGCCGACCAGCCAGTCACAGAATTGAATCTCGGCTGTGGGGGCTACATTTTCAACGCAGGCGAAAATGCTGCATGCCCATGCGCTTGGGTGCCTCCTCAGCCTTCCACTACGGCCAAAAATTCCTTTTTTGACCACAATTTTTGACCACAAAACCACATGTGGTCAAAAATTCATGAGCCCTCCACTACGGTGCCTTTTATAACAATAAGGTGCTTTTGTTATGTTTAACTCCACATATTAGTTATGAAATCTAGTATCTACCCGGAACGATGATAACATCAGTGGGCAATCTTACCACATGAGCGTCAAGGAAAGCCTTACATTGGCAGCGTTCACCCGACAAGAATGCGAAGAACGAATGTCAGACCCCCAGAAAAAATCAAACCCAAGCATTCTTCGTGCAATCAAGCATTCTAACGCAGAGCCATGCCAGGTCTCGAAGCTACTTTTTCATATGACCTTAATGTTCGTGAAACGTCAGTGATGGTTGCAGTCCTGGCTATGCATTTTGATAAACTTTACATATGTGCTCCTATGATACAAACCTCACGTCGGGTTACCGTCAATTGGAGTTAAGTAATATGCACTGAAGTCGATTTAAGTAGCAGTGTACCTGGGTACCATTCTCGCGGACAGCATAACTTCATATCAGCTCATCGCTTCTGGTGTTGCTAATGCTCATGCTCTTCTTGACATCGTTGCGCTAGTGCAAAGAAATGGTTATATAAATATTTGGAACTCTTCAACCTATGTCTGTGCATGCAACAATTATACCTATATTAGAGTCATTTATGCCTGTCGCCCAATAAAGAACTCACAACGCGTTCATGGTTCCCCCATATGCTTTGCATAACATCGATTTCCAAGGTACGTGGGTTCTACCTATGTTTTTTTTTTGGCGTTCTCGCATTTCAATTGCGAATGTTTGTTCTCACCGTAATGATGAGACAATCCTATTCCCCAAACCCTTTCACGATCCAAATATAATTTCTGTCGACGTCAAACTAAAGGGGACATCACAATACCATCCAGACAAAGGAGGCTTAGATAGATAGATAGATAGATAGATAGATAGATAGATAGATAGATAGATAGATAGATAGATAGATAGATAGATAAAACAGAATAGAGGACGTGCCTAAAGTGACTGAATTTCACTAAGAAATGCTTCGTATTGAATAGTGGCATGGTCAATAGATATCTGAACGCTTTTGAACAATTGCTTGAATTGAACCCCAATATAAAAAATGACTTACCGTATGAAGAGGCCAATGCGACATTATGTAAAGACAGTGGCACATATAAATGAAAAATGTACTACAATTGTCGGGCAAACGTGTCAAAATAAGCAAAAGATCAGGGTAGAATAAAATGTTGACATGACAATTTTTTGTACCAGGGGTGTCGCATGAGTGAACGGTTAAATAAATTGTGCCGCAGAATGGGCAGGTTGGTACGTTTCAGTCTCGTATCGAAATAAGGCAACCCCGTTTCAGAATCATGAAAAGATATAGTAGCAAAGAAGAAAATGACAGAAAAAAAGAAGAAAACAGGATGAGTGCGACAGGCTAGTGGTCTTGTCTCTTAATGAAAAACCGTTTGCTGCCTTTGAAAGAACCATCCTGTTGTTGCTTTGAAAAAGACTATACAAGGGTTGTTTTCAGCCACAGTCTCCTTTCAATATTTTTATTTATACAGATGTACGTTATGGCAACGCATTTTGCATCTGTTCTATTATTCAGTCGTATCTTTTCATAAATCACAGATAGATAGAAGACATATATCAGTCACTTGCAAAACAATATAGAAATTCTTCACCTTCACGTAATCAACACATTGTTACGGCCACAAGAAGAATTCTTACATGGGTCTTCAGAAATTATGAGAATGAAGCGTACAAAAATAGGCACCTATATTGAAATATTTGGCAGACTTCAATTTAGTTCCTTTCTGAACTTCAAATTCCGTACTGATAAAAAAAAACTGAAGTGAATATAGATAGATAAGAGCGCTCTTTCTGTTTTATCTTCGTCTTTTTATAGTTTTTTTACGCTAGTAATAATCTTCAATCGTTGACAAACCAGTTCAATATTGTTTGCAGTGGCGGGCCTTGTTTTTTGTAAGGTAGTGCATGAACGAGACGAAATGGCAGAAACAGTTATAGCTAACTCCCGGCTTCTGTTTTTTTTCCTCTTTTCATGCCAGTGTTATTCCATGGGTCAGGTAACCAGCGTCAGCAAATAAGGCAACAAACGCTCAAAATATGAGTGTTTCTTTCACGAAGTATCGGAGAGGACTCAATGCGGAAACGGTAAGTCTTTCAGTGTCTAATTTTCTGTAGATGGGAGAAATCATCCACAAGTGTATAAGGATTTGATCACTATAACAGCTGCGCAGTTAGCGTGCCTCACCTGTATAGCACGAAACCACAACGCCTCTGGCCACCGTTTCCTTTTAATATTTCTCTCATGTAATACCACTAGGTACTGCAGTAAAGTAGTTTTACATTGCGTTGTAACGACTTACAGAGTGCCTACGGAATTTATTACAGCCCAGCCTATCCTAGTAGTAAAATACCGTACTATACTTTGCGGAGCTGCAATAGAGAACGTGGTAACACTTGTAAAGCAATGGCAGTAGGTAATCGAGGGTCTATAATGAATAATGCAAGCAACTTCAGCACATAAAGATTTAGGGTCTTCATAGTAATTGGTAGTCAGAAATGTCCAAAGTCCATGCAGATCCTAGTGTTCATAATGAACAACCGTTTTTGCTAACTTGTTAACAACATAAATAAGGTGTACACGTTCTAAGAACTCGTTACCGGACTGGTCGTCTTAGTTAAATCTGCATTGCTTCTCCTGTGAATATATGTTAGATTGGTCTACCAAGCATCACAGATGAAAGTTAACATTTAAAATAAATAAACAAAGCAGACAGTCTCACAGGCGAGGCATCCGACTAGTACTTGTAGACGGAGAAGTTTATATATCGTTGTGTAGCATTATTAAATATGTGTTCGTATATTTTCTTGAGGTTACATCAATGCGCGGTAAGTCGCACCAAAACATCGCTCTCAAACAGGCAGCGTTCAAAATTTTCAATTGCTACAAAGCACCGTTTGGTGTGGGTGCAAAGTCATTTTAAAACAATATATATATATATATATATATATATATATATATATATATATATATATAATATATATATATATATATATATATATATTATATATTATATATATATATATATTATTATATTTATATATATATATATTTATATATATATTATATATATTATATATATATATATAATGATACTATTGGTCGACCAAATTGCATACGCGATGCTATATGTTTTAGCGTGATAGGTCATGAAATATCTGGAACATACCTTGCGTAAACACCGTGCAAAACAGAAGGAGAAGCACGCATGTGAGATTCATGGTCTCCTGGTCATCCGCCTTATTCTCGTGAAATGTAAGCATCATTTGTGAAACCAACGTCCTTATATACTGACGTAATCTGCCCATTCATTTTCCTCTGCTGAACAACGCGTCGCTGTTGCTGTTGCCTCAGTACATATGTGAGGCTCATGCTTACCGATCCGTTCATTTTGTTTTTAGTGCTTTGTTACAGCGTCCATATGCAAGGCCAAAGCTTCAAAGAAAAACAATAAAGTAAGTCTGAGTTCGCCACGTTAGCAGGTTTTTACTCTGTTTTTTTTCCAAGTGTTCACTTTTTCGAAATAAGCCGGAATGTTTTGGCCAAATTGTTTCAAGACCTACCGAAAAGAGAGGAACAATAACAATCTCAGTTTTCCGAAACCAACCCTTATGAGTGTAGGCGCAGTGGCATGCTCAACCACGTGAAAAGTTTGAAAGTAAATTTGAAATATCAGCCTTTCATTTAATTGTTAATAGATTATTTGAACGACACAAATGCACTTGAATATTTGACTCACTAAAACAGGTGAACCCTGCTTGCGATGAAAATCAGGTGCGCAGTTATAGTTGAGCAATATTCACCTCACAAGCTTTTTAAATGTATACGCTGAAACGTATATTTCGAGAGACAAAATGAAGTCATTGATTTCTCAAGCACCGACTTTGGTGAGTTATTGTGACTTGGGAGTTGTGCCGCTGGTGGGGCTGCATTTTTTACGCAGCGCACTGAAATAGCACTCATGCACTAGATTTCAGTGTGCGCTAAAGACCTCCGGGTCCTCGAAATGAATTCCGGAGGTGTATGCTTGCTTCCGTGCGTAGAACTAATTCAAGAATTTAATGTGGTCCAACTGCGCACTCACAAAAATGAAATGTATAAACTGACCCCAGTTTTGAGATTGGTATCTTCTAAGTGGTGATAAAAACTGTGTTTTTAAGGAAGAAGTGTAGGAAAAATAACCTGGAGCATTCCAGCCCGAAAAAAAGTTTGAACGCTAAAGTAACTAGCCAGAAAACTCTTGATGCCATCCATGCCTTGAAACTGCCGCTCTAAATTAGTTTTCTCTATGTGACATTTCTGAGGTGACCAGCTAAGTGCTTGCACATAGCAATGTAAGTTTCCATTTTCAAATGATACCAATTTGTTTTTTTTTGTTTATTCGTAATTATTAGCAATGCGTTGAAAAATTCGGACAAGTCTATGCGGCAAGTAGCTAGTGCAACATAAAAAATACTTCAGTGTTCGCAGCGCACATGCATGTCTGGTCACAGAATTATTGGTTTTTGGCATACAGAAATTATTCACTCCGTATGTATTGTAGCACAGTAAACTACTTCATGCAAATCACTACGGCAACTACAGCAGGGTTATATGCACAGTATTAGGATGTTGTACTTAGCCGGTGGATCTAGACTTGCCAAATTCGCAGGCCATTGCCCTGCCCAGTTTCCTCTTTCCTAGCTGTATTGAAGTAATATCTTTCATTGTGTGTGTGCTTTCAACTGAGCGCGGATGTGTTCTTAGGAAGTTGGACGTAGTCAGACGTACCACACCCCTGTCTCAAAGCAGCACCCCCCCCCCCCCCCCCCGAATAATCGTCATGCACTCATCACCAGTCACATGCGAGCCCAGCAGCAGAGAAAAACTTAAAGAGAAATAGTGACACCTGCTCCCGTAAGATTGAGTGACCACGCGGAAACACAATATCTGTTACACTGTCACGTGACAGCAGGTATTGTCAGTATACATCCCGCACTCTGCAAACACCGCCAACCTTGTAGTATGGGCCTTTCAAAACAGCCAGAGAACCCTGTCCACGGATGAACAGAGCAGATAAGCCACTTTGGAAGATAAGTGGGAGGCGATGCTGACGCCGCTGAATCCTGAGGACCAGCTCCGGCTGGGGGAGAGGGCTCGGGCCTCGTGCACTAGGTATGGCTACCTAGAATGAGAAAATCGCCTACCTCTGGTTCAAAAGGATGTGTGCCTGGTCACCAAATAAAGTTTAATTCTCTCTCTCTCTCTTTACATACGAAAGTTTTTGTGAAGTACAGATCCATGGAAGAAGAGGTGTTGCAATTTATGAGACGAGGAAAATGGTTTGCAAGCCAAAGTAAGCTTACTCTCAGATACTCGTATTTCTAGAGCCACAGTGTTCCAGATTACAGATCCGAGGAATATAACAGTCGTTCGACATAAGCGACATTACAGGAGAAATAGTTTCGAAATAGAAACTCGTTTTTCTGGCGATTTACACAGGAAGTTGAATATTTCTGTTTAAAATAACAAAACGTGAAGCTCTCTGTAAATTTCAAATATTTCTGTTGACATTTCAAAAAAAAATGTTCACATTCTGATGCGAACATGGCTTAAAGTTTGAACTACGCGAGGTCTAAGAAATTCTTTGAAGAAAACTAAATATAGGCTCAATAATAACCAGCAAGTTACACCTCGCTTGTTAAACCACAGTCAGGCTGCTACGTAAAAGTATGGAAGGTTGATTTGATATGTAGGGTTTAACGTCCCAAAACCACCACATGATTGTGAGAGACGCCGTAGTAGAGGGCTCCGGAAATTTCGACTACTTGGGGTTTCTTAACGTGCATCCAAATCTGATGACACAGAAAAGTATGGAATGTTCCAGGGTATAATTATAACAAATATTTCAAAGAATGTATGTTCTAGTCATACATGAAATGTACGCGAAACTCTTTAACCTAAGAGAATATAGCATGTAACCTGGTCGCACATATTTCAGTGGCTTTGTAACAATGAGTTTGCCTTCACTTCATAGCGAAGCGGCTGTGACATGTCATTACACAACAGATGTTTTTGCGCGAAATAACCATGGTGACAGTGCTAGAGAGGGACTGCAAGCCAAACAACAGCAAGCTGAGACCATGTTGCTTAAAGCCATTAAGATGACGCACTTGCGGCTATACGTATGAAACCTGTGTGATAACATTGTTCTTGAAACGGTATTCTAGAAGCGATATTACATTTTTGTAGCCATTTTTGACTTTAAAAGATGGCTCACATATGCTTCGGCTCAGAAATCTACCAGTGTTGTTTTTCAAGAAGTAGTTTTTGAACAATAGCGCAATTTATCTTTAAGTTTGAGATGGCGGTCATAAACGCGACAAGTAAAACACGTGAAAAAGGCGTCAACCTTCAGACCTCCAAATTGCTGGCCAGCAACTGCTTGAAAGGCTGCTTCAAAGACGAGAGAGAGAGAGAGAGAAATAAATAAAAGGAAGAGACAGGGAGGTTAACCTAGACGAACTGGTTTGCTACCTTGTACGGGGGTGGGGAAAAGGGTCGGAAAGAGGATAGAAATAGAGAGATAAAAAATAAATTACAAAAAAACCACATGCGCACACATTTAGGGAGTTCCGATCACAGTCGTTTGGACAGGCTGGTTGAACGCAAGAAGCGCAGGAGCGCCTTTACAGCTTTCTTTGACATAAAGTCCTGTCGGCAGCGCATGATTCTTTCTTCCGAAAGAGGCTGGTTGTCCAGTTCATCTAGTGCATTGCAGAGTGACTGTCTCTGCGAGCAGTATTGTGGGCATTCACACAGAATGTGCCAAGTTGTTTCATTTCTGCCACAATGGTCGCATGCAGCAGTGTCAGCCATTCCTATGCGGAACGCGTACGCATTGGTAAATGCGACGGCCAACCATAATCTGCAAAGAATAGTAGCGTCTCGTCGGCGTAATTCCGGAGGGATTCGAAGACTAAGAGTGGGATCCAAAGTACCTAACCGTGCATGAATGAAATGTGACTCGTTCCATTGTGACGAGGTGCACTTGCGAGCAAGCATGCGGAGTTTCCGTGCAGCGTCAGTTCTGGAAAGCGGAACTGATATTTAATCGCTTTCAGTATGGGCAGAACGGGCAGCTCAATCGGCCCGTTCATTGCCAATTATTCCACAATGACTTGGGAGCCATTGAAAGGCTATTTCATGTCCTTCCTCAATGAATTGGTGAGTCTTTTCTGCAATCTCAAACACCAGCTGTTCGTACGGGCCGTGGCGTAAAGGTGATAGAAGGGATTGCAGTGCCGCCTTTGAGTAACTGAAAATTGTCCATTTTTGTGGCTGTTGATCGCTGATGAATTGCAATGCGGCACAGAGAGCTGTGAGCTCTGCTCCCGTTGATGTCGTTAGATGGGTGGCCTTGAATTTTCTTGTCGTGTCTTTTATCGCTATAACAAATGATGCCGTTGAACCCTTCTGTAAAACAGAGCTGTCGGTGTATACGTCTATACAGTCTTGATACATCTCGTATAACAAGAGCAGAACAAGCTGTCTAAGAGCTGGTGACGCTATATCTGCTTTTTTTCTGGATGCCAGGTATAGTTAGCCTGATGTTAGCCTGAGTCAGGCACCAGGGAGGAGCCGAAAGCCAGGCGGCGGGTGTGAAGCATGTTGGCAAGGAATCGCGATGTGTGGTGACCATTTGGCAAAATGACGAACGTGGTCTGTCTGCTGGTAAAGAGGCTAGGTGGTGGCAGGGTGTCCGAGCAATATGCCTTATATGTGTCCTGAGTGCCTCAACGTCGATATGTGTCGTGATGAGGTGGTTACCGGCGATAGCTTCAAAAAAAAGTTAAAAATAATAACGCAGTGGTTTCTGGGTGGAGGCCCGTGCACCTCAGGTGTTCCACAAAGCCATTTTACGTACGTGAAAGGAACCACTCAGGAAACACATTTTTCTGGAGGCACACTATATGTGCCGTGACTGACAGGCTTCTTTTGATTTTTAATACTTCGCTGAATGACATTTTTTATTAAGGCAGCACTGATATATGTCTCCCTCTTTCCGTGACATGGCTGTAAAGCACGACTTTCAATCACGCACACCGCATAAGGCTCACGGCTTCATGCAAATTTGAGTGTTATAACTTCTTTAATAATCACTCGCAACATTTACTCACTTATTTGAATTATGAGCACATTGCGCAAGCTACACAAACGAGTTCTGTCTTAAGCATTTTTTTTTTATTTCTTGAGACATCCTGTGCGATCACTATGAGTTCAAATATGGTCGTGGAATTGAAACTCTACATATATGCATTTCAGAATCTGCGAGCACATTTAAGTCATCGTAGAAATCAGTATCAATGTTTCAAAAGCTGATGTCAAATCTCCTAAAATGACCATTGTGTGCGGTATGGGAAAGGCGTTATTTCATGTGAGAACACTAGAGAGGACATTTTTTTTTTTTCTGAGCAAGCATTAGAAGCAGTCGCTTTGGCCTCTTCCTCCTTCTTACACTGAGTTGGGTTTCCCACTTCTCGTTAAGCTAAATATAACTGTGCTTGCTCTGTCTTTTCTGTTCAAAATTTTCGTTACGCTGTAGTATTGAGAACAGAAATGAGCAAATCATTAAACAGCACGTGCTCTTTTTGTTCTGTAATACCGTCAATCTTCATCACCTTCTGAATCTTTCTCAAAACACTTGCATCGATTGCTCCAGTGGGGGCTAGAATAACCTCGATGTGTCAGAGAAGAGCACGTCTACATAGAGAGAGAGAGAGAAAGTGAGGGAGAGAAAGATAGAGAGAGAAATAAAGAGAAAAACAAAAAAATAAAAATAGACCGAAAAAAATACTATAGCCAAGAGAAAATTTCGTGCAATAAAGTGTGGTGTGGTGGCATTCAAACCAGCGCAGCCACGATTCGACGGCAAGTGGCTTGACTACTCGGCGATCTATGCGTGCAGCCAGATTCTATAGGAAGCTAAAGCGACGCACGGTAGCGCTGCGACTCCGGGCGGGCAAACAAACAAGGAAAACAAACAAGTCAAACAAGGAAAACTTATTGATCAGGCACTACCAGCATTAATGTACGCAGATGATATAGTGCTAATGGCCAACAACAAGGAAGATTTGGAGAGATTGATGGACATCTGCGGTAATGAGGGAGATAGGTTAGATTTTAGATTCAGTAAGGAAAAATCAGCAGTCATGATTTTCAATGACAACGAAGGTAGTGAGCTTAGGATACAGGAGGTCACACTAGAGGTAACAGATAAATACAAATATCTTGGCGTATGAATAAGCAATGGGACCGAGTACCTGAGGGAACACGAAATATACGTGACGACTAAAGGTAAGAGGAATGCAGCAGTGATGAAAAATAGGGCACTGTGGATTACAATAGGTATGATGTTGTGAGAGGAATATGGAAAGGGGTCATGGTTCCTGGGCTGACGTTCGGCAATGCGGTCTTGTGCATGAGATCAGAAGTTCAAGCAAGATTAAAAATTAAGCAACGTAGAATAGGTAGGCTTGCTTTAGGAGCTCACGGGAATACAGCAAATCAGGGAGTACAAGGTGATATGGGATTGACATCATTTGAGGGCAGGGAAGCTAGCAGCAAGATAAAATGAGAAGCGATTGAGAGAAATGAAGGAGGAGCGTTGGGCTAGGAAGGTTTTCGGGTACTTGTACATGAAGAATGTCGATAAAAAATGGAGGAAGCGAACCAGGAAGTTGACTGGTAAATACTTAGAAAACAGCAGGTGGCCAAACCAAAAAGAACTATCGGTTAAGATGAAAGTGAAGGAAACGGAGACTGACATGTGGAGAATGGGCATGATTAAGAAGTCCGCACTAGTGATCTATCGAACTTTTAAGCAGGAAATTGCCAAGGAAGAATCTATGATAATACTCGGGGTAGTTCTCTACTGTTTGAGGCAAGGACAGGAGTACTGCGAACCAAGACATATCGGGCCAAATACGAAGGGGTAGACACAGTATGCAGTGCGTGTGGAGAGGAAGAAGAAACTGCCGAACACCTGATAATGTTCTGTAAAGGGCTTCACCCTATAGTTCAGGATGATTGCGCAAAGTTTTTCAAAGCACTGGGGTTTAGGGACCGGGAGGGCAAAATAGACTTTAAGCAAGTAGAAGGAGGTTATCTGATTGGTGGCTAAAGTCAAGGCACGATTGAAAATTAAACTCTTCACTGCAAAGTACGAATCCTCAAACTCACTTTTTGAGGAAAACAAATAAATATAGTTTTGGGTTCATTAAGTATTACGGCTTGGTGGCGCTAGCCACCGCCCGATCTAAAGGGTACAGCCATATCCATCCATCCATCCATCCATCCATCCATCCATCCATCCATCCATCCGGAAGTGCCATCTTTGGAAGAAAGTAGAAATCGGAGATGGAGATGGCGCGTTTTCCCTTTGCTCCAATGCACTGCGGCTTGATTACGTGCTCGTGCAGAGAGCGTGCGCTGCGTTTGAGTCACCTCCCAATGTACCACCTACAGTGCGGCTTCACAAAGATCTCTGAGCTAGACAAGACCTTCCGAAAAGCGAATCTAACCAAAGTAGTAAAAGTTGTTAGCCAAGTTTATGATGTGGAGCAGACGACGGAAGACGAGGACGCCCGAGTCACTGCGAAATGCATTTTTTGGGTCCTCCGTGATAATACCGTGTGCGACGTATTCCTCAAAGTAAAGCCCAAACTCCATAAGCGCGAAAATGCACGCGACAGCGACGAGCGACGCGACGTAGATCGGCTTCGCGCGATCAGTCGCTAGCGCAGGCAAACCTCATTCACGCGACGGCTTCGGCGAGCGAATTCCACTGTTGCTGGCATGAGGCCGTCAACTCGCACCAAGAAAACCGCGTAGCGAGCGGTATGCAATTTAAAAATAAGATATATTGTTGTGTAATGGAACGGAAAGTGTTTATTATTGCCTTGCAGCATTTTTTATATGCGGCATGCTTAATAAACATTGCGTTATTTCTTGTTGCGCATACGTGACTCGGGCAGGGTCACGTGCTCCTATGTAGTCTTTGTCTTTTCCGGTATTTCGCTATTGGCTGCTTGAGCCCAGCACTTCCGGGCGATGAGCGACGGTTTCCAAATCTGGAGAACCGAGCGATCGCGCGAAAACGAGCACGCGACACGTCGCGCGAACGCCCTGTTTCGTCGCTCATAGCGTCGCTCGTCGCTGTCGCGTGCATTTTCGCGCTTATGGAGTTTGGGCTTAAGTCTTATTCTGCCGAAATGAAGCCGCGTACTTTATCGATGTGCTGCGTTGACATATATAAAAGGCATATAATTGTTGTTTTGATGTGGTATCTAGCAGTAGCAGCAGCCGTGTACTGTCACGTGAAAACATTCGCGGCGTGCTGAAAAAATAAATAAACTGAAGTTATAGGGTCATGACGTTAAAATATCCGTGAAGTTTCAGGGTCGTGACCTCCGTGCTACGCATAACCCGCTGACGTCGCCGCGAAGCAGCAGGCTAAGTTGAACCACAGCGAGTAAGTTGAAGTGCTCGCTTTTTTTTCCGGCTCTCGTGTCATGTTTGCTAGATCTTTCGCGAATGCGACTGTGTTCGCCGGCTGTGACTAGAATATGGGAAACTGATACAGCTTTACACGGGGAGAGCGTCCCTTTGTGTTATCTGAATTGTTGTGGCAGCCCACAACACAATACTTCGGACCGCGGCGACGCTTCCGTGGGACCGCTTCTTCCAACGCAGCAAGGCAACTTCGCACAGCGAGCGTCTGGTTTTAGCGTGCCAAAGTGACAGCACGGCGCCCAAGTTCTCCGCACCGACTGCAGGGCGCGTTGCGCGCGTGTCGCACGCGCTCCTGTTTCGGCGAAATACCCTTCGACCTCTCCCGCGCCTCTCCTTAATGCCTAGTTCACACTGAAACATCCGCTTTCTACAGCGACCGAAAGTCCCCTGCCGCCGAAACGCAGCGTCGTTCGCACTGCAGCATCCATGGACGCGCCCCGCGCCGCCGAATATGCCATCTACTACGGGGCTAACGCGGGATGGATGCGCTGTCACCCTGTTGTTGTCGCGGCTCGCAAACGCTACTACGCTATCCGGTGGTGTATACTTCGACAATTATCGTACGCAAGAAGCAAGAAAAGACAGTACTGCTTACTTTGCTGGCAAGTGGCTATCTTGCAATGCACGAAGAGCAGAAAAACCACCGACGCCAGCGGCGTTGGGGGGTTCGTTTTGCTTTGCAAGACCGCAACAAGCTCGGTCACGCCAACAGCAAGCTCGGTCACGCCAACAGCAAGCTCGGTCACCTCTTTCACGAAATACGGAGGCGAAGTAGGCACAGAGTAGGTTAAACTCCCGTTGGTTGCAACATTCAGTTACGTGCACTGCGGCATAACAAGTGAGTAGGGCTTGGCCGCCATTTTTCGAAATTCCTTGCCTAGCGCTCCTATTGGTCCGCGGGGACCGATTCGGCGGCAGACGCCGCAAAAATCGGTCCGAGAGCGATCGGCGCGGAGAGGGCCCTTTCGGCGTATCTCGCCGCCGCCGAACCGGATTCGGAGCACTTTCGGCGGGCGGAATGCTCAGTGTGAACGCGGCCTAAGTGTTCTGGATCTCGCCGTCAGGGTCAGGCGCGGCGCTGTCATCGCTCCGCAAACTTGAGCTTCGGTACCCTGTAGGATGACTTTGCATGTTATAGTACAGAAATGGGCTGAAAAAGCGAAGTGACGGTGAGGTTGAGTCCTATTGTGAAGCTGCAGCTTCACAATAGGAGTACTGGGCCACAAGAAAATGTGGCGCTGGACTTTTTTCTTAATTTTTCTCTTTCCTCTTTTCTTTTTTTTTTTGCTGATTTGTTTCTCTCTTATCAGCTTTTTTATTTTTCATAATTTGTTGTGCTTGGGATGATGAAACGGGGACGATACAGACACTACACGACACAAAGCATGCCAACTCGCTCTGCTAAAGGTCTTTCCTTACCCTGCTTATTTCTATTTCGTTTCCCTATTTTTTGCGCGTATTTCTGTTTTTACATTTGTACACTTCCTTCTATTCCCTTCTTTGCTTATATTTCCTTGTTGTGTCACTTTCTGCCTCTCTTTTTTTCTTTGTTTTGCTGTCTCTCTCTATTCTAATTCTCTTGAACACCTGTATTAATGCATTTCGCACCACACAAACCAGCCAACGTGTTCTGGGAAGGAAGCGAGTGAAGAGAGAGAACAAAGATGAAGAACAGTAGCAAAAACAGTGCGAGGATGACAAGGAAGAAACGGAAGAAACAGAACACAGCGTTGTTCACTCTCGCATTTTTTTTTACCATTAATGTGTAACGACACACCCAAGCTTTAACCTTAGCAGAAAGAACAAGATGAAAAGGTGGCATTCCGGTTGATGATAACGATCGCTTTCATGTGAGGCCAGGTGACATAACAAAAATTTAACAGCTCTGCTCTAAAGTAGTGTTTATAGACAAGGTATGCGTACAGCCATGGCTTCAGTTTAGTGTTTACCCTGTGCCAAAAACAGCAATAACTGCAATAATTGATACTACTATTGCTACCATGTTCACCGGTCTCGCTACGTTTCACCAGCGCTGTCCCCAGTCGATCTTGTTTGCGTGAACAGCGCATTTGAAAAGTCAGCTATGTCGTTTTGTGAAATCGCTCTACAGAATAAGCATGTTGTGAATCCGAAGGGGCAACTGTCACAGCGTGGGCTCTTACCCATGGGGGCGAATCGACACCGCCTTAGCGTGACGCGGAGTAACCTACTCTTGTTCGATGGGTTGAGAGAGATTCAGTTTTGTACTACGGGCTTATTTCTTCCTTGTCTACTTTGCGTGACAGGTATTATGCAAGAGCGCTGCAGCCGGTGCCACTTATTTGCCACAATTTCTCCTTGTACACAATAATGTCAAACAAGGCAACAGAAGCGGCGTTTATTGCTGGATAGCGAGACAACAACTCAGCTTCTGTTGTGTGCGCGGGGATCCTTGCAGTGGTGTGTGGAGGCGGAGACATTTAGTTTTTCCGCATTGAGCTCTTGAGGTCTTTTTTTTTATTTTCGAGGACCGCACCTTTCTATTATTTTCGACATGAGCACCTAACAGCCGAAATATAGTGTAATTAAGCGTCATTGTAACTGCAACATTGTAATGAAGAGAAGTAGAGACGGAACCCGTACTCTGGGCTGGCTGTTTTTTATCTTCCCTTTTCCTCTTATGCTTTGCTGTCACTTGTCTAGAGTGCGCTCTTGCTCGAGCAGTTCTTTTGTCATAATTACAGTGATTAGAATAACCCACAGAGGGTACTTTTTTAAATGCTAAGCATTTCGTAGGGAACTTCGGTGAATTTGAGCGTATCTATCTATCTATCTATCTATCTATCTATCTATCTATCTATCTATCTATCTATCTATCTATCTATCTATCTATCTATCTATCTTCTATCTATCTATCTATCTATCTATCTATCTATCTATCTATCTACGACTTCTAGCTCTCCTGGCCGTTTCGATAATGATATAGATGTTAAACGTGGTATGGCATAACATGGCTGTATGAAGAACATACTTGACTACTCATAACATGAAAATCATGACATGTATGTCTTGAATGTCATGATTTAAGTTTCATGGTCCTGCAGCTCTTGCGCTGGTTTCGTTCACATGACATGTTGCAAAACTGGTGTGGTATGGCATGATTGCATGGTGAACACAAGCTACTGACCCTAATATGAAAATCATGACAAGCGTGCCATGTAACAACTTGACTACGTGCCACGCTCATTATGCGCTCGCGTCCACTTCATTAGCGTCACATATACCAAATTTGGCATTACGGGGCGCGAATGGACGACGAAGGTATGATACTGGTGCATACATTGTAAACATGAGATGCGTGTCCTGTAACACCATGACTACATGCTGCGCTCAGGAGGCGCTGGCGGCCGTTTTGCTAGCTTCACATGTACCAAACTCGGTATTACATGGCGCGAACGGATGACACAGGTGAATGACACATCCAAACATGATATTCACGACATGCGTGTCATGTAACAACATGACTACATGCCACACTGATGATGCGCTCGCAGTCGTTTCGATAGCTTCACATATGCCAAATTTGACATTACATGACGCCAAAGGATGACGGAGGTACGTGACTGGTACAAACACGATGATCACGAGATGCGTGTCATGTGAGAACATGACTACATGCCACAGTCAAGGCGCCAACACATTTAGACGTGACGCGGTGCACGTGCTCACCGGTGTTCATTTCGTCGCATCAGAGCGGCGTTGCCACGCCAGGCGCCGGTCCTGCCATATACTCGCAGGCGCGCGCCGCGCTGCGTTGCTTTGACGCATGCGCGTTTCAGCGCGTCCAGCGTCCCTCCGTCATGAAAAGAGGGAGACGCAGTGTTGTCTGGGTAACGCATCGGTGCGAAATGCAGCATGTCACATGTCACGCCAGTTGCCGTCGAGCCGCGCTGACAGACGCTGGTCACGCCTGGCGTCAGACTATAGAAGTTCTCGCGTTTTCCTAACGTAGCGTCGCTGTGCCCATGCAGCGTGCACGCGCGTCAACGCCCTATATACTGCATGATTGATTGATATGTGGGGTTTAACGTCCCAAAACCACTATATAATTATGAGAGACGCCGTAGTGGGGGGCTCCGGAAATTTCGACCACCTGGGGTTCTTTAACGTGCACCCAAATCTGAGCACACGGGCCTACAACATTTCCGCCTCCATCGGAAATGCAGCCGCCGCAGCCGGGATTCGAGCCCGCGCCCTGCGGGTACGCAGCCGAGTGCCTTAGCCACTAGACCACCGCGGCGGGGCGCCCTATATACTCCAATGTATACATTGGAGTATACTGGGCCCTTCATCATGCGTTCGTGGCCGTTTTGTTAGCTCCACGTATACCAAATTTGGTGTTACGTGGAGTCAAGGGATGACGAAATATATGACTGGTGCAAACATAATAATCCTGATACGCATCTCATTTAAGAACATGACAACATACCACCCTCATAACGTGCTCGCGGCCGTTTTGCTAGCTCCACATGTACTAAATTTGGTAACACGTGACGTGAAAAAATGACGAAGGTGAATGGCACATCAAAACATGATTATCATCACACAAAAGTTATGTACGGCATCATTTACCTCCACCTCGTAACGATGTGCTGATTTTAAAGCGACATATCAACATTTCTCATTCGTGCTTCGCATATCATCGGTTCCCACTGTACGCGGGATCTGCCAATTTTTTAAGCGGGTGATTTCACTATGAAAATCCTCCGAAATTTACGGTGCAGGAGCTTTTTGTTGGCATAACCAATATTTTGCTAAAACGGTGCCATTTTACGTGGTTTCGACTGTATTAAACATTTGGAGGATTGGTGATGTGATATGCCCGCTGTTTTTACTTGCGTGTGCAACACAATATAAGTATCAGGCTGGTGTGAATACTGTGTATAATATTGTGCGAAAGTAAGAAACCTGCTTCAAGCTCACTTGTCACAATTTAAGTGAAGTCGCAATAATTTATGCATGGTTCATCAGCAAAGAAATCATTCTAGCTGGTGCATTCGCACCCTGAATTGTTTGGTCAAGGCCACCAATCAATTATCTGGGGACTATTCTGAGTTTCTTGGACCAGGTAGACTTTTGGTGATTGACTTGCAAGTGGTCTGTGGCATCAACCCTACAAAAAAAAAGGAAGAAACTTAAGGAATGTGAAATGAGAAACAAAATAGCGAGCAAGATTTTCAGCTGTTCAACGTTGAGCGCATGCATAAATCGGCAAAAAATGTGGAGCTGACATAGGCACACCTAAATGAGAGAGAATTAAATAAAAACAACAGACAGGGAGGTTAACCTAGAACAACTTGTTTGCTACCCTGTACAGGGGGGGAGAGGAACAGGGGTCGGAAAGACGGTAGACATCGAAACAGATCTCAAGATAAGTACTTTGTGCTTTGTGCTGAGTCGGAGTCAAAATTAATGAATTTTTCTCGATGCAGCTCACTGACTCAAACACATCAATTTTTTAGGGGTGAAGCTCCTTAGGCCATGGGTCATTCCCTCCTCCATTGGGAACACGGGGTACCCCACAGGGAGCAGTGTTATCACCACTCCTTTTCAACATTGCTATGATGCGCCTTCCAAGCGAATTGGCCAGGGTGGAAGGCACACAACACGCAGTATATGCCGACGATATTACAATCTGGACCACTGAAGGGAGCCTTGGTGAAATGCAGGAACGCCTTCAGCAGGCAGCATCCATAGTCGAGGCGTATGCCAACGATTGTGGACTCCAATGTGCTCCAAACAAATCAGAGCTTCTGCACGTTAGAGCGAAGCCAAGAGATAAGTCAGCCATACACATCTGCCTGTCTGGGGTTCCCATCAGAGAGGTGGAGGAGCTCCGGATTCTGGGCCTGTTCATTCACCACAGACTCAGACCGGACTCCACTATAGCGAAACTCAAGAGAATAGGCGAACAGGTAGGGCGCATGATCCACCGCGTTTCCAACAAGAGGGGTGGTCTGCGGGGCAGGGACGCGCTTCGGCTCGCCCATGCCTTCGTGACTAGCCGGATCCTCTACGCCGTCCCATACCTTCGCACTAACAAGCAAGAAGACGAAAGAATAGATGCCATCATTCGTAAGGCTACTAAACGAGCTCTGGATCTCCCGGTGGCCACTTCCAACGCCAAACTGAGGGCGTTGGGTGTGCTCAACTCCTACCAGGAGGTGCGGGAGGCCCACCTTATGAATCAATATACGCGGCTCGTGCAGACGGCTCCCGGGCGCCGCCTGCTAAACCGCTTACATATACAGTACACTTGCACTGCAGAGGAGGCGGAGCGTATTCCGGAACTGTGGCGGCATATGCTCTCGGTCGCTCCACTCCCCAGTAACATGGATAAGCCACACGCACGAAAGCAGAAGACAGGCGCGGGCTCGGACGCTTGAGAGGCAACACGGCTCCCGACCTGGTGTATTCTACGTAGATATAGCAGGGCCTTCGCCTACGGGATTTTACACGGCCTCTGTAGTTCACCGGGAAAAGCATGTCAATGGGCTCTCGTTCTAAGCACAAAATCCAGAGCGCGCTGAGGAAGTCGCGATAGCGCTTGCTGCTGCGGACCCCAACTCGAAAGTTATCATCACGGACTCCAGGAAAGCATGTACTCATTACTTGGTAGGAGAGATATCCCCCCTAGCCAGCCAAATTCTAAAACGGGCTCTCGCTGATCCAGCCCCGAAACGCATCGTATGGGCTCCTGGCCATCAGGGCCTACGAGGTAATGAGGCCGCTGACGCGGCCGCCCGAGCGCTTACCCACCGGGCTCCTCACCTTGGCTCTTATGACTCGGAGGCCAATACACCGCTGCTGCGGTTCAAAGAAATTCTCACCTATTATCGTGACACTCACCGCTTTTACCCGGCTCCTGCAAAGGGGCTGAGTAAGGCGGAAGAGCGAACTCTAAGGCGCCTGCAGACAGGTACTCTACTCTGTCCTGCAATCCTAAAGCATTTCGATGCGAACACAGATGGGCGGTGCCCACACTGTGGGGAGACGTGTGATATCTTCCACGTGGTGTGGGCATGTCCGAAAAATCCCCACCTACCCCCTTCCCCTACCCCTTCCCGAGAGGCATGGGAGACTGCCCTCCTCAACTGCTCATCACTAGAGTCTCAACGGGCTCTGGTGAGACGGGCGCGAGTAGGGGCCTCGTCATGCGGTGTCCCGGACTAAGGACGCCGACCATGTAGCAGGGTCATGCTTTGGCCCCGTACCTCTCTCTTTTATAATAAATGTTTTTCATCATCATCATCATCCCTCCTCCATATGTTTTATGTCGCCACCTCTAGTTTATTACATGCTGAATAGGTGGCGTTGTGTGTATGTGTTCTTTCATATATTATATAACTACATGGCGTTAGTGGTTTCACAGCATTATTCATGCAGTGAATAATGATGACTTGGGCGAAGCGTCCATCCGTGCATCCGTGTGTGCATTCGCCTGTCTGTCCATCTGTTCATGCGTCCGTGCGTCTGTCTGCCCATGCATGCTTCCATCTCTCCGTACGTGCATGTGTCCGTGCTTCTGATCATTCGTCTGTCTTTCTGTTCGTGCTTCCGTCCGTCCATTCGTACGTTCGTCCATCCATCTGTCCGTCCATGCTTCCGTTCATCCATTCGTACGTCCATCCGTGCTTCCGTCCACGAGTCCATCCATCAGTCCGCACATTCATGCATCCGTGCTTTTGTGGCTATGGCCGTACGTCCGCCTGTCTGTCCATCCCTGCTTCCGTTCATTCATGCGTACGTCCTTCCATGCTTCCGTCCACGAGTCCATCCATCTGTCCGTCCCTGCTTCCGTTCATTCATGCGTACGTCCTTCCGTGCTTCCGTCTGCGAGTCCATCCATCTCCGTCCATCCATGCGTCCGTGCTTTTTTCGGCCTGCCCGTGCGTCCATCTGTCTGTCCGACCGTGCTCTTGTTCAACTATGCGTACGCTCTTCCGTGCTAAGTCCGCGAGTCCGTCCATCCATGCGTCCGTGTATCCGTGCTTCCGTCCGTACGTCAATGTGTCCGTGCTTTTGTTGGTCGGTCCATACGTCCATCTGTCTGTCCGTCCGTGTGTCCATTTATTCATTGATACATCCATCTGTGCTTCCGTCTGCGAGTCCGTCCATCTGTCCGTCCATTCCTGCATTCGTGCACCGTGCTTCTGTCCGTTCGTCCATGCGTCCGTGCTTTTGTCAGTCTGTTCGTACGTCCGTTTGTCCGTGCTTCCGTTCATCCATGCGTACGTCTGTCCGTGCTTCCGTCCGCGAGACCGTCCATCTGTCCATCCATCCTTCCGTCCATGCATCCGTGCTTCTGTCCTTTCCTCCATGCATCCATGCTTTTGTCGGTATGTCTGTACGTCTGTCTGTCTGTCCACCCGTGCTCCCATCCGTTCATTCATTCTTGCGTCCGTCCATGCGTCCGTTAGTCCGCTTGTATTTCCGCCCGTCTGTCAGTGTGTCCGCGCCTCTGTCAATCCGTCCATCTGGACGAATGAACACGTGGACACAGGGCACAGAGGCACAACGCGGATGGGCACGCGGATGGGCGGACAGAAGCACTGGCGCACAGACGGATGTACGACGCTTCGCCCCACTCATCATCATTCACTCACTCCGTGTATATGCTGTGGTTATTTAATGAGACTGAGTGAGCTTACACATGAGTAAGTTTGCCGACCTGTGGGTGCATGTATTGCGGCTATATGCGGGCTGTCTACGAGGCGGCTATGCAGTGTGCACGTTTTTATCTTTTCTGGGGACCTTCGACGCAAAAATCTTGATCTGTCTGTCTGTCTGTCTGTCTGTCTGTCTGTCTGTATATTTGCCTATTCATCTACTGTGACTGACATAGGGTATTCGAAACGGCTGACTTCATACGCAGCGACCACCAATGTTGCTCAAGGTTGAGCGTTCATGCTTGTGCAATTGTCAATTAAAAATCAGTATTTGCGCTTGTCTGGGGCACCATAACAACACGCATATATTCTGCATATGCATTTTTTACTAGAAAACGCATACATAAATAATTTTAAGGACCGTAGCGCTTATCACGCTGCGCTTACCATGCAACGCTTGCACGGAGCGAAGGGTGTTTCCAACACTTTGCTTAGACGAAATGGTGGTGGCGCCTACCCGTCGCCTCGCGCTTTTTCTGCGCAGGTGCGTAACCCTTCCTTTGTGTTCGAAGATAAATGCCAGATGGCGCTCGTGTGTACCGTACCTCGATGCGTTCGTTCGCCTCCGCTGCACGCTCGAGGCACTCCAACCCAGCGCCTCCGGAGTACCATTCACCAATTTTCTTGCCCAGAATATCAAATAAATGGTTCGCTCTCTCCACACGCAAGACTATCGCCTTTCGACGACATTCGCAGATTACATGCAGATGCGGGGCCAATTTTCTTATAAGTACTTGTCACAGCTAACTCATTTCCGAAGGCCTACTGTAGCTGGGAGTTTTCCTAAATTTCGAAGCGTCCCGCCTACAGGGCATGTGTTGGCAAGGACTTGATTAGGAGCGTAGGTTATGGAGAGCGCTCCAGTTAAATCTGGCCAGTGCTTAAAAATATGTGGATGCTTTCTATGATTGCTTTACCAAATACATATTGATGACTATTGCTTGATGTAAGTCTCGCTGTTTTTTGTGTTTTGATTGACTTCGTAATCGAGCATGACTATTTACGGACTTTTGAGGCAATCCCGCTGGTCAAAGAAGCTGTAGATCTGTGTGCAAAGCGTTCGATTAGTCACTTTATAACTTTCCTACTAGCATATTTCTGTTTATCTATATATGCTTGCGAAAATAAAAATTATACCACGTTACATGCTCGCTTGCTAGTCGCGGTCACGGTGCTTCCTAACGCAACGCGTGAATGAAATATGATTCTCTTGCAGTGTTTAATGAGAGTGATAAGCGTACGCATCGATTATCACTTGTGGCGCGGATAACATCACGCCTGTCTTTGAACGGTTACCACCATCGTCGCGGTCCTGCTACTATGTAACGGCAGCAAAACCGGCCCCGTTCTACGGTCGGTTGCACGCGGAGTGTTTTAAGTGGGGGAGTCGATTGGTATTTTAAGGTATTTCGCGGGTATTTCTAGTGAGCAGGAGAGCACCACTAACTTAATACATAGAAAATTAGAAATGGTGCCTCCGGGCGTGTTTAAAACAGATATACGATTTGGTATTGGAAAGTTTCTGACCCACTTCAGGTCACAGAAGTTTGTTAATTTATTTGGCCTAATAAATCAGTTAATCAGGACACAGGGAATACTTGGGTGTTACTCCATGCAACATACGGCAGTGGGCATTTAATCGCGTCGTCAGAAGGTGCGTCAGTATATTTTATTATATCGCTCAAGTTAGGTGGAGTAACCTGGAAGTGCAAGGTAGTAGTAAGATGTTGAAAACAAGAATAGATACACCTCAAGGGGAATGCATTGACTCCGAGGAAGTCTGCATATGCTGTCTCAACGCGAAAGCATTTCTCACCTTTATGGCAATAAGTTTGGCGTCCATCCGGCATGCGTTGCCGTTATCGCCGTATAGTGGGAAAAACTAAAGTGGCTATGTGATGAAGTCCGCAGTGACTTCATATGATAATGTCGCTTGACAATGATGTAGAAATAGCATACACGCCAAGACACGCAGTGCTGTCGCCCTCTCGCGATCAGTGTCCATACTGTGCAGCTCATTCTCGTAGAGCATACGTTTTTTGTGTGAACTTAAATAATGTCCTGCGACATTCACAGCCCGACGACAAAACTCGGCCTTCACTACGACACGGCTCCAAGGCAGGAGATCACTTAACGCAAGATCACGTAGCGTTAAAAATATGACACAGGACGTGATTATGTTTTATCAGCACGCCCATCTTCATTCTCTTGCCATCTAAGGCAGGGCCTCCGTGGAAGCTATTGGACAGTAGTCGTAGCTAGACACTTGAAATTTTCTCACAATATCATGCGAGCGCTGAGCGTAGGACAGGATGTGCTGGGAACACCAGTCGATCATCCTTACTCATTGTACATAGGAATTTTGCCTGCCGGTAACTTTGTTGCCACTCATGAATCAATATATTGAGTCTGCGGGCCTCTCGACGACGACGAAGTGTTTCTCTCACAGAACACTTGTGCCCGTGTCTCAGTGTTTTCAATTTGTTTTCCTGGAAATCCTGGGAGCTTCCGCTCCCTCCTTTGCGGTGATGCTTCAGGACACACCTGAGAATGTTCCAGGCGTGCAACCATCGCGCCGGACTTCGTCATCCAGGAAGCGTAGCAACGCGTCGAGCGACACCGACAGTGAGGCAACCGATTTGTATTCGGACGGCTTTGAGTCATCGGATGATGACTTCACGGTCGTCATGAATCGATCTACAAAACGAAGACTGCTGCGGACGGCATTGTCGGCAAGTGTTTCCACCGTTAAGACTGCACGACAGCGGTGGCCGCACACCATGCTGTTTATGCCCGAAGACCCTGCATCTAACTTGCGACTCCTCAACAGGCAAGTTCTTTCTGTGCTTCTCGAGGAAACCGCGCCGAATGAGATCAAAGACGTGAGGATCAATGCACGAAAGAATGTCCTTGCTGTAGACGTTATGCACCGTAGCGCACTGCAAAGCCTTCGGCACATAACAGAAATCAGCAACGTGAAAGTTCGGCCAATGGTCGCTACAGGTTGTAATGGAACTGTTGGCGTCATTTATGATGTGGATCTTTCCATCTCAGCTAATGACCTGCTAATACTAATAAAGCCAGCGACTGAAGGCACCCGCATTACGCACATTACCAGACTCGGCAACTCACGCTGCTTGAGGCTTGTGTTCGAGGGAGACAGCCTTCCCTCGTATGTCAAAGTTGGCCATGTTCGCCACTCAGTGCGTCCTTACATACCGAAGCCACTGCAATGCTACAAGTGCTTCAAGATGGGACACGTAAAAGGTGTCTGTGAGAACAAAGTTGTGTGTCCGCGGTGCGCTGAGTCTCACTCAAAAGACGCCTGCAGTGCCACCATACTACGATGTCCAAACTGCCACGGCGCTCATGAGGCCTCATCCAAAGATTGCCCGCGGGTTCGAAACGAGCATGCGGTACTCAGGCGTATGGTGCGGGACAATTCAACGCACAGGGAAGCTGCCGCTACACTACGCCGACGACGGCGTCGTGGGCGAAGACCATCACGGAAAAACGCCTCTACCGATAGAGAGATGTCATCTTCTATCAAAGAGGCTGACCCACAAACACCGAGCTCACTGAAGACGGATACTGCCAAACAGAAGAAAGGGACAGCAGTCGCGCCTTCCGAACAGTGGCCCTCTCTTCCACCACGTCAACCTACTTCGGAGCTGCATCAAATCCCGCCGCCCTCGACGACCCCTCAAACCAGTGATGCGATGAATGAAGATCAAGTGATAAGCTTGCTGCAATCGCTGATGAGTACCATGCGTGTCCTACTAAGTAATATGAAGACTTCTGCTGCGCAGACCGCACTGCATGTGCTGGACACCCTGAGTCCGGTGCTTGCAGCTCTAAGGTAAAATCATGGCCAGCGAGGCACCGTCGTTTCGAGCGGAAGTCAAGAATGCATCTGTCTTTCAGTGGAACGCCAGAGGACTGAAGTCGCGCATGTCTGACTTTAGACAATTTGTATTTGTGAACCGCTTCCCCATTATTGTGATTTGTGAACCCAACCTGTGTGCTTCAATCAAGCTGTCAGGATATGAGTGCTTTATGTCCTCCACTCACAGAGACTGCAGCAAAGTTATTGTATTCATGCGCCATGACCTCACTTACGTTCACCACATAGTCTCGCCTGATGAAGGGAATCAATATGTGTGCCTTACTGTGAAGAAGGATAAGGTTGCTTTCACGATTATCGGAACTTATCTCCATCAAGCCGCCTTGACTGCGAGCGCTTACGTGGTATTCTGACATCGACTCCAAGGCCATGGGTGATCACTGGCGACTTCAATGCCCACCATTTCCTATGGGGAAGCTCCAGGGACAACTCTAGAGGAAGAAAATTGGTGTCCTTCGCCTCGGAGTACGAACTCTGCGTTTGTAACGATGGAAGCCCTACATATTGTAGCCTTGCTGACGCCGACAGGTTAAAAAACAAGCGTCTTTATTAGGGCGAACTTGTGCCCACGATTCTAAAGACTATGGTTGTCAAGTTCGAGTGGCCGAGTGGCACAGATCCGACTATCTTCCTCTTCCTCTTTGTTCAACGTACGAACGCGTGGCGCATGCCAGCCGAGCCGGGTCTTGGTGGTGCTGGTGACGATGATTGTGGCGGGCTACTTGAATGTGGCGAACCTGTCGCAGCATTGCCCCCCTCCTCAGACGCATCGTCCCGATGCTTAAGACAGTGAAAAGATACACGCGCACTCTCACTCGTTTTTCGACGATCTGTCATGATAGGGCTTCATGCGGACTACGTGAACCACTTCCGTGGGATTGCGGCGTCTTGAACTCACGTGTCCAGCGGATCTAACTTCATAAGTGACGTTGCTGATACGGTTGAGTACTTCATAAGGGCCGAAGTATCGG
Organism: Rhipicephalus microplus; assembly: GCF_013339725.1. Lineage (NCBI taxonomy): Eukaryota > Metazoa > Arthropoda > Arachnida > Ixodida > Ixodidae > Rhipicephalus > Rhipicephalus microplus. The sequence continues at coordinate 74,516,632 of NC_051168.1, forward strand.
CAAAGAAGCTTTTCAGAGAGTCCGCGGCGGCGCACTGGTATCCATATCCACACTTTGTCACCGGGATGATAAAGTGTGTCACTGCGTCGCTTGTTGTAGCGACTAGAATCGACGTGCTGTTGGTGGCGTATTCGGTATCTTGCCATTTGCCGTGCTTCTTCGGCTCTTTGCAAGAAGTCATCTAAGTCAGGTGGATAGCTGCTTTCGTCCTGTAGTGGTAACATGGCATCCAGCGGGGTGGTCACTCTTCGGCCGAATACTAGTTCGAAAGGGGCAACGTTGGTTGTTTCTTGAACGGCTGTATTATATGCGAATGTTATGTAGGGTAATATTTCGTCCCACTGTTTATGTTCAACATCAACATACATTGATAGCATGTCGGTCAGAGTTCTGTTGAGGCGTTCGGTTAAGCCATTTGACTGAGGGTGATACGCCGTTGTTCTTCTGTGATCGGTATTTGTCATGCGCATCAGGCATTGCATTAGGTCTGCAGTAAATGCGGTGCCCCGATCCGTAATAACGACGATGGGCGCACCATGTCTGAGCACTATGTTGTTCACAAAGAACTTGGCGACTTCGGCAGCTGTCGCACTGTATAGAGAGTCAGTTTCAGCATAACGGGTGAGATAGTCTGTGGTTACGACTATCCATTTCTTGCCTGCACGCGATGTCGGCAAAGGCCCTAGGAAGTCCATGCCGACTTGTTGGAATGGGGCATCTGGAGGGTCTATTGGCTGGAGAAGGCCGGCTGGTTTTATGGGTGGAGTTTTGCGCCGTTGACATTGACGACAAGTTTTCACGTAGCGCTGCACTGATGCGAGCAACTTAGGCCAATAGTATTTCAGGCGAATCCTGGCGAATGTTCGGCTCACACCCATGTGTCCAGATGTTGGCTCGTCGTGGCATGCATGCAGAATTTCCTCTCGCATGGCTGTGGGCACGACTAGTAAAAACGTTTCACCATTAGGTTCGAAGTTCCTCCTGTAAAGGACACTTCCTCGAAGGCAGAACGCGGAGAGCCCTCTGGAGAATATGCGAGGGACTTGAACGTCGAGACCCTGCAGGTGTTGTATAAGTGCCAGCAAATCCGGGTCATCCCGTTGTAGTTGAGCGATTTTGGATGTGTCGACAACGCCTAGAAACGGGAAGTCTTCCTCTTCAGGTACACTTGGATCGACGGGAGAGCGTGACAGGCAGTCGGCATCGCTGTGTTTCCTTCCCGATTTGTACACGACCGTAATATCATACTCCTGCAGCCTAAGGCTCCATCTCGCTAGTCGACCTGACGGGTCCTTGAGATTTGCCAGCCAGCATAGAGCATGGTGGTCACTGACAGCTCTGAACGGTCTACCATAAAGGTAGGGTCGAAACTTGTTTATGGCCCAGATGACTGCGAGGCACTCTTTTTCAGTTGCAGAGTAGTTTGCCTCAGCTTTTGATAGTTTGCGGCTGGCATAGGCTAACACTTTCTCTTGACCATTTTGCCACTGGACAAGGATGGCGCCGAGGCCGACATTGCTGGCATCGGTATGGACTTCAGTGTCGGCTGTCTCATCAAAATGGGCAAGTATTGGTGAACCCTGTAGTCGTTTCCTTAATTCGTCAAAAGCTTTCTGTTGTTCGCTTTCCCACGTGAAGGGCACGTCGTCTTTTGTCAGTTTGTAAGAGGTTCCGCAATCTTTGAGAAGTTTTCCACAAATCGTCTATAATAGGCACATAAACCCAAAAATCGACGCACTGACTTTTTGTCTCTGGGTGTAGGGAACCTCTGAACAGCGGCTGTCTTTTCGGGATCGGGACGAACACCCTCGGAACTAATGACATGTCCAAGGAATCGCAGCTCTTCGAAGCCGAAGTGGCATTTTTCGGGTTTGATTGTCAATTTCGCTGACCGGATGGCTTCCAATACTGTGCGTAGTCGCTCTAGATATTTGTCGAACGTTGCAGAGAATACCACCACGTCATCCAAATACACTAGGCATGACTGCCATTTCAATCCGGCGAGGACAGTGTCCATCATTCGCTGGAACGTCGCTGGTGCGGAACAGAGGCCGAATGGAAGCGCTTTGAATTCGTAGAGGCCATCTGGTGTTACGAATGCCGTTTTTTCACGGTCCCGCTCGTCGACCTCTATTTGCCAATATCCGCTTTTCAGATCTAAGGAGGAGAAAAACTTTGCGGATCGCAACCGATCTAGTGTATCGTCGATACGTGGCAAGGGGTAGACATCTCATTTAGTTACACTGTTCAGTTTTCTGTAGTCGACGCAGAATCTAAGTGTGTTGTCTTTCTTCTTAACGAGCACTACGGGAGACGCCCATGGACTATTCGAAGGCTGGATGACATCATCAGAAAGCATCTCCTCCACTTGCTTCTTGATAATTTCACGTTCTTTCTGTGACACCCGATATGGATGCTGGCATATAGGCCTCGTGTCGTCTTGCGTTATAATTCTGTGTTTCGTGATTGACGTGCGCTTGACCTTTGAGGTACTTGAAAAGCAATCAGAGAATTCTTTTACCAAGGCGTAAATCTGTTTCTTCTGACTGTCCGGAAGGCTCTGATTGACGGTCACGGATGTGTCGATGTTGCAGGCCACTGGTCGAGTGGTTGATGTCGTTAAGCTGCATAGTTCAGTCGCCATACAGAAGTCGTGTAAATAGGCGATAGCCGTGCCTTGAGCGATGTGTTGAAGCTCATTGGAGAAATTTGTGAGTAGGACATCTGCACGGCCATTCGTCAAGTGAACAAGACCCCTAGCTACGCAGACACCTTTGTTCAAAAACAGTCCTACATTTGTATCCGCTATGCCTTCGCGGTTGTACAATGCATCATTTTCTACGAGCACCATTATACTGCAGCGTGGCGGCACAGTTACGTCATCATGAACAACGCGTAGAGCAGTTAGGCGTCATTCCTCAGATTCCTCCACAGGTATAGCTCGTTCAGTCGAAAACGACACGCTGGACCTACGCAGGTTAATTACGGCGCCATTAGCTCGCAAAAAATCTATTCCTATAATGAGTTCTCTTGAACATTCTGGCAGCACAATGAAATCGGCCACGTAAATAAAGCCCCGTATTTCAAGTCTTGCAGTGCATCTGCCAAGGGGCGTAATAATGTGACCGCCTGCCGTGCGTATCTGCGATCCACTCCACTGTGTCACAACTTTGTTTAGCTTTTTCACCATCTTGTGACTTATCACTGAATAATCAGCACCGGTGTCGACTAAGGCATTAAGCTCCCATCCTTCCATTCTCAACCGCAAATCTGAAGTAACGTTTTCGTTGCTGCACCCATCTACCGGAAATACACCGTCATCACCCTCAAACCAAATTGGAGGATCTTCGTAACTGACGTTATCAGCGGCCTCACCTCCACAGGTCGCTTGCTTCAGTTTTCCGGGTGTGGACTTGGAGAGCGATGACCAGGCTGCCTTGAAGGTGTACGTGGGCTGGATGACCGGTAGCGCATAGGCGATGGTGACCGTGACCGGTGTTGGCGTAGAGTTGGCGAGTTTTGGCGCGTCGACAAGTACTCCTCAATCTCCGCTGGTCGTTCGCCGTTTCGGGGGCACGGTGCATATGACGGGAAGCCTCTTAATCCAGCCTGTCGGTAAGGACAGAATCTGTACAGATGGCCCGCTTCCCACAATGAAAACACAGAGGCCTGCGCTCGTGATCACGCCAGACGTCACTTTTCCTGGGCCTACGCTCCACATAGTGATGTGTGCTACGTGCTCCTGGGGGCAGATAGGTAGCTGTCGGTTCCCGTGGACGAGGTGCGCTGCGTGCCGCAGGTGGGAGAGGAGTCGTTGCCATCGCAACTGCTGCATTGCTGTGTACCGTGGGTTGTCTGACAACCTCAGAGTATGTTCGGATAGGTCGAACCGGCTGCAGCTCACGCTCTGGCTCTCGTATCACCTGCCTTAGTTCGTCACGAACAACGTCCGTAACAGATAGTGCAGTTGAAGTCTGGGGCATATGCAGTCTGCTCAGTTCTTCTCTGATGACTGATCTAATTAGCTCTCGCAGGGCTTCAACGTCGTTTCGCACGCCTCCGGGAAATACCTGTGCAGATGCGCAGTTAAGATTCCGGTTTTACTGCCGAGCGCGCTGTTCTAGTGTTCTTTCGATGGCCGTCGCTTCCGAGTAAAACTCAGCAACCGTGCTCGGAGGGTTGCGGACGAGAACGGCGAACAGCTCTTGCTTCACTCCGCGCATTAGATGGCGCACCTTCTTATCCTCAGCCATGTTGTAATCCGCACGCTTGAACAGGCGGACCATGTCCTCAATGTACATAGCAGCACTCTCGTTCGTGAGCTGGTTCCTCGATTGAAGAGCTGCCTCCGCCTTTTCTTTCCGGTCTATGTTCGCGAACGTAGCCACCGCTTGTCGTCGAAATACCTCCCAGGTAGACAACGAGGTTTCATGGTTCTCAAACCATGTCTTCGCGAAGTCTTCCAGGGCGAAGTATACGCGACGGAGCTTCTCTCTTTCGTCCCATCCATTCAAGCTCGCTACTCTCTCGAACAGGTCCAACCAATCTTCAACATCCTCGTACGAGTCACCGTGGAAAACTGGCGGCTGGTGCGGTTGGCTAATGAATACTTGTGCCAGTGTTACCTGGCTAGTCATAGTGGTGGCATCCATCGTTTGAATTCCCCTTGGTGTGAAGTGAAGAGGACCGAACTCAGTTGAGTCACCTCGAAGACGGCGACTTGCCCTCTGGTGTACCGGAGTCACTTCCACGGGGTTGATACGCTGGTCGTCGGGGCTACGCTGTCTTGAGCTCGTGAAGCTTCGATTCATAACCCAGCACTTCCACCAGAAATGTAGCGTTGCTGACGCCGACAGGTTAAAAAACAAGCGTCTTTATTAGGGCGAACTTGTGCCCACGATTCTAAAAACTATGGTTGTCAAGTTCGAGTGGCCGAGTGGCACAGATCCGACTATCTTCCTCTTCCTCGTTGTTCAACGTACGAACGCGTGGCGCATGCCAGCCGAGCCGGGTCTTGCTGGTGCTGGTGACGATGATTGTGGCGCGCTACTTGAATGTGGCGAACCTGTCGCAGCAATATTTACGCGGATCAGCCTATAGCAGCTGCCTCGACCTAACATTGGTTTCTCGCTCACTTATCAGGAAAGTGCACTGGTTTTCGGATCTGGAAACGCGGGGCAGCGACCATATACCAACTTACCTATGTATAGAAGGTTTCACCAGCTCCAAGTCCTCAAGAGGCCTCAAGTACACCAATTGGCCGAAATTCAAAATGTTAATGGAAGACTGCTGTACCGACGGCTCATCATATAACCTAGAGGACTCGATAAAGGATGTCCTGCAGAATACCACGCATACACATTTGACTAGTCACAAGCGCACCAATTTCGACATCGAGCTCGAGAAACTTCGCGCAATACGCCGTCGTGCAGAACGAAGGTACCGACGAACAAAGTGCATGGATGATTTGAGGCTGGCTAGACGCATTCAAAAGAAAATGCAGCGGCTCATGGATAAACTGGCTAGGCGACGTTGGACATCCTTTTGCGAGTCGTTGGATCCATGAAAGCCCCTATCACTGATATGGCGAACTGTCCGGGGTCTTAGCACAACCTTGGGTCAGCGACACCCGTTTACATCTCTGGCACTTCACCTTCGATGCAGAGAGATTGAAGTCGCAGAATCTTTCTGTAGAAGAATTGCCGGTGATTCCAATTTCACAGTATCAAGAACGGGAACTTTTGACAACCCACCGCCCTCACGTGATCCCCGTATGGAATGCCAGTTTTCTATGGATGAGCTAGAGGCGGCACTGGCTCTGTGCCGACGTTCTTCAGCACCCGGTCCTGACGGCATTACCTATCGTGCCCTTTGTAATCTTGGAGACGAAGCTCGGAAGGCACTCTTACGCCTATACAACGACTCCTGGCAGACTGGTACTGTTCCCCAGGCATGGAAGTCAAGTCGCCTCATTCCACTTCTAAAGGCTGGTAAATCTCCTTTGGATATTGCCTCATACCGTCCTATCGCACTTGCCAGTTGTGTGGGAAAAACGATGGAACGAATGATTCTAACACGAATGGAGTGGTATTTAGAGCACTACGAAATCTATCCAGTATCCATGACCGGATTCAGGCGCGGCCATTCGTCAATCGACAACGTTGTTGATCTGGTGACATATGTTCAACACCAGAAAGCCTGTAAGAGACTGTGCGCCGCCCTGTTTCTAGACGTTAAGGGGGCTTACGACAATGTCACCCATGAAGCCATCCTTAGTGCTTTGGAAACAGTAGGTCTTGGTGGGAAGATATATATGTGGGTGTACAGCTACTTACAGCTGAGATCATTTTACGTGATGACAGCGAATGGCCCAACACCTGATTATTACAGCAGCCGAGGAGTTCCTCAGGGAGGAGTGCTAAGCCCTACCCTTTTCAATCTAACTCTCATTGGTCTAGTCGAGCAGCTACCTAGCACTGTAGAACTTTCTGTCTATGCTGATGACATCTGCATTTGGACATCAGGTGTGACAAGGCCTCAGCTTCGCTCCCGCCTTCAGAAGGCTGCTACAACGACGTCATGCTATCTTCGTAAACACGGCCTCGAGGTGTCCTGCGGAAAATGTGCAGTGGTAGCGTTCACGCGGAAACCAATGTCTGCTTACAGTATATCGATTAATGAAGAATACATATCGTTCAGCAGAAGCCACAGGTTCTTGGGAGTCATAATAGATAGAAACCTGTCGTGGACTCCACACGTGAACTACGTGAAGAAGCGGCTGATCGCAACATGTCACATGCTCAAATTCCTTGCAGGAAAAAATTGGGGAGTGCCCATACCATCCATGCTACAACTGTACAGAGTGCTGTTTATCGGATTCTTACGGTACAGCTTACCTGCAATGTCTAACACCGGCAAGACCAACCTGCGCGCAATTCAGATCATTCAAGCCCAAGCACTTAAGATATGCCTTGGAATACCCCGCAGTGCTTCAACGGCTGAAACCATTGCCATCGCTGAAGATCACTCGATAAATACGCATATTATTACCGAGACAATGCGCATGCACCTCAGGCATTATGCCAGGACCCCTTCTCACCACCTGGCGAGCCTAGCTGCTGAAAGGCCCCGCACGACATACGGCACTATTGTCTCCAAGCATCGTTCATCGTTTGCTGAGACATACGCACCTGCATCAAAGCCACTGCTTCCTCCTTGGAGCTTGAGCCGGCCGCGAGTTCACTTAATGATTCCAGGTATGAGGAGAAAATCGGACTTACCGACACATGCCCTGAAACAACTGAGTCTATTCCTACTGGAAGAAAACTACAGTAACCACGTGCACATTTACACGGATGGCTCTACTACGCCGTCTAGTTCAGGTGGAGCAGTGGTTATACCATCACAAGGGATAACTCGGTGTTTTAAGACTTCACATGTGACAAGTTCAATGACGGCAGAACTCGAGGCTCTGCGCAATTCACTGGAACACATCAATTCAGAAGAAAGACCAGGTAAATGGGCTGTGTTTTCTGACTCAAAACCAGCGTTGCAGTGCCTGATATCAGTTCTCCGACGCGGATGGCACGACCAGCTGACCTACCAAACCGTGAAACTTCACCACCTGTTAATACAAAAAGGCCATGACATCGTCTTTCTGTGGTTACCTGGGCATAGTGGTATCGGCGGCAATGATTCTGCAGATCATGCTGCTCGCACGTCACATAAAGAAGCGAACAGCGTTCCGATACCGCTTTCAAGAGCGGATGCGGCGAGGCAGATTCGTCAACTGGCCCGCAATCTCACACTGACTGAGTGGAACAAACCAAGCATACGACGTACACGAGTGCACGAGCTCGACCCTTCACTGCAACTCCGGCCCCCACCCGGCCTACATCGACGTGAAGCTTCGCTTCTCTATCGCCTTTGGCTGGGAGTTGCTTTCACGAAAGCTTATACCACGTTAATCAGAATTACTGACAGTGCGGCATGCGATGTTTGCGGCACCGACGAAAATATCGAACACCTGCTGTGTCATTGTCCTCGATTTGCCTCAGAGAGACAAGTACTTGCCAACGCAATGCGGCGACTGGATGATCGGCCTCTTTCTGTGCAGGTGCTATTACAGCAACGTACACATGCCTCGACAGCCCACAAGGCAGTGAAAGCCCTGCTGCGTTTCCTAAGAAAGACAGGCTTGTGTGAACGCCTCTCTACACGCTGCAGTGAAATTACTGTCAGTCTCTCTCCCACCCCCTTTTTCCCTCTCTTCCTTCTTTCTCGTCTTTCTTGTCCCCTTCCTTTATCCCCCAGTGTAGGGTAGCCAACCGGATGTCTTTCTGGTTAACCTCCCTGCCTTCTCCCTTTTTGTTGCTTCCTCCTCCTTCATGAATCAATATTACTTCTTGCCAAAATGATTGCCTTGGTCTTCAGCGCAACACCCTTATACTTAGTATCATTATCGTCGTCATAAATGTTCAGCGGCCACTTACTCACAGCTCTGATCGAGCACCTTTGTCGAACGCTTGTGTCGTCGTTTACTCTGTCATTGTTTAAGTTGGTCTTTTTCCTCTTACGTTCCAAGCAACCCACGCTACTGTTTTCTGTGCTCGTAGTCTCACTATTTTGGATTTTCGTCGTGGCCACCATCGCGAAATTTAAGCAACTCATTTCGATATCCTGCTCTTCTGGCTTTATATACAACCTCAAAGTATAGGCTTTCCTACAAAGTCATCGGGAAGGTCAGCGTTCACCTGTTTAAGGAAACAAGTGAATGTTTACTTGGTAGGCAAAAAATAGAAGGTAGGGAATAATTTTGATCTGTGCAGTGAATTTTTCTTGGTAATTCAACGAATTTCAGGCAAAAGGGGACGCGTCAAAAGAAAACTTACACGTTGTATGGAGAATAAGAACTTACTCGTGCATGTTTGAACGCACTCTACGCACGTTTCAAACTTGTTAGCACTGGTTGAGCATTTCCTGATGGGAAGCTTGTTGCAGGAGCCAAGCGAAGCGTTGAAGTACCACTGTGGACCCTTTATGCAGCTCCGAATGTGTAGGTCTCTGCTACAAATGGATGTGGGTCGTTTTCCAGCTGCAGTTAATGGGGAAATAAACGCAAATCACCATTGCTGTTATCGGCTACTGGAAGCGTCACATAACTATTTAAGAAGTGTCCCTCACCCATCCGAAAAAAATGACGAAAGCCATATGGCTGGGTGGTAATTTCTGGTTGAGAAAGTAAACGTACTCTGACGTCGCAGTAGGTTCTATTCACAAGATATTTATGTTTCTTTTTGTTATAAAGAAAGATGTGATGTAACTAAAATACCACTTATTCGTTACTTCTTATCTGGGCTTTTTCCTCTGTCGTAGTTTGTGCTGAGGTTTATTGGGTCGCAAGTATACGAGCGCTTCAGTACGTTTATATGAAGTAAGTTTGTAAATTGTGTGCTGCTTATGCAAACCTATGAAGTGGTAAACAGTGTGCATTTAGAATTTTATATATCTGTAGAATTGCTAAAACCGGTATGTAGGATAATCATATCGTGGTCTTTGAGTGTCAAAACAAGAATATGAATCTGAGATATGCTGCAGTGGAAGGTTTAGTATATTTTGAACTCCTGGGTGTTCTTTGGCGTGCATTGACATCCCAGAGAGGTACACTGTTGGATGTCAGTACATGCTTATTATTCTCATGTATCATTTTGCCATCATTGAAATGCAACCTACGCGGTAGGGATTTTGACAAGCTATGTGCCATCAGTCGAGCACCATAGTCACCGTGAATGAAGTTACCTACAAAATAAAATTACTATCTGTCAAGCCACCACGCCCACTAAATAGCTTAAAACCAACCCGAAAAATTTTTTAGTACAAGGTTGCTTAAGAACAGCTCTATTGAACAAGAGGCAAACCAGAACATTCATTCAGGTGGTAAACTGTGCAATTGGGTGAACTTAAGAAAGAAAGGGCGGTACCGGCGTTCAGAACTGCGCGTGGCTTAGGTAGAGTGTTACCGCTGCAAACTTGCTGTACTTATTTCAGGAATCAAATACGAAGAATCTTGCGAGAAGTTCTGTTGAAATGTGTCGCGAAAATCGCGAAGTAGGCTTGCGAAGTACGGCTGAGGTGCAATATTGTTCACGAGTCAACTTGCTCTGTATTCACGAGAGGCTTCATAGATGGTACCTAATATGGCCTTTGAAGCAGTGGTTAGTCAGTACTAGTGTCGATTCAATGTTCAGCCGCGAATGCACAAAAAAAAAACATTTTTCTGCAAAGTAGAATAGTCAAATGAAATAAAGCTGCACTGTAGAATGGTGAGAGGTCAGAGTAATTGTGAAAATATCAGATTCAATAAATGGGTTGAATGCTCTGTGGATGGGTCACAAGCTGCAATCATTACGACAGATGTTCTGGGCGCCTCTTCAGAGACTCAGGAGCGAGAGAAAGTGAAAGACAAAAAGAAGTGCATAGGTTAACCAGTTGCATCTAAAACGATGCAACTGGTCAACGTCCAGGCATGGTTTGGATGCAACTGTACGCATGGTGGGTAGCACCTCAACCGAAAAACCAAAACGTTTGCTCATTCCAGTAGTACAAGAAAGCACGCTTTCTTATGAGGTTTATGTAAGTTTACAAACGCGAACCAAGGCATATTCATGCAACCAGTAAGCGTTACCTACGCGTGGCGTATATATAACACCAAATTACACTAACCTAAGCTACAATATGGGGATATTGAATGGCTGTAATGAAGGGCTCAATTGAAGTAATCATACTGATGCTAATAAAGTTTAACGTCTTTAATTTATAGAATGATTTAGCTTCGTATTGTGAAGGTCACTAAAGCGAAATGTATTACAGGACTAGTTGGTATTGAATAGTTTACGTTAGCAGCTCATAAAAGAACACAAAAGTTTGTTATGAATGCTTATCATTTTATTTTTTTACTTATGCATACAATGAAGTAACATACTTTTTTTATTGCAGCATTGTCTATTCTATAGGATTTTTAATGCATAATGTTTTGCCTTTTTCTGTTTAATAAAGTGTTATGCTTCTATGGCCACTGTTTCAGTATACTCCATAACGTTTCGTATGCGACACAATGCGGACCTATTCAAAGAGTGAAGTTCTTTCAAGGCATGCTAGTGCGGCTTCCCTGCTCAAATTCAGCCATTTACTTGAATTTGAGTGTAAGTATATGCTGCGTGAACATGTCTAAATGTAAACCAACAGATAAACAAAATCCCACTAAATAAAAATCTCCGACAGTCGCTGTTTTTTTACGTCCCTATCGTCGCTGTGCACGCAGTTATAACTTTATTAAACAGTGGTCTTATGAGTTCATCATTATAGCGGCTATTTCTCCTTATGACAATTCATTTATTAAAGCAAAAAAAAAATTGTGCACTCACCTAAACATTTCTCTTGGCAATCCTTTTCTGATCTGAATCGATTTTCATTTCCTCCGCAACCACCATAGATGAAGTGTTTGCAGCTTTTCGTGCTTCTATCAAAAAACCAAGCCGCTACACGGTATTGGCAAGGCCCTGTGTCAAGCGGCAACTTGCAAGGGCTCACAGATGCTGGAAAAAATTATACTAATACAAGACCTGCTGAAAGTTCTTCATATTCATTTCCTTTTCTTTTTTTTCTTTTACAAAACGCAGGTTGAGCAAATAGTGCGAAATACTTTCACTAGATGTAAGATTTTAACAAAAACTATGTACATTCAACGCTTCAACTCACTGCTCTTCTGAAACCTGGTGAATCTTTTGGTGTTGCGTCACCTGCCCCCATTTCACTTTTCTTAAACATTCACGTTAACTATTTCTCGGTGTAGTCACACTCTCTTTGGAAATGATAATATGAAGAAAAAACTTCATATTTAAGAATATTTAAATGACTCTCTGAAGAGAGATTATTGTGAACTCTTCCTTTTCTGAGATTGTTGTACGTGCAGTTGTATAACGTCACAATCAGAATGGGTCGGACTATTCCGACAACGGAGGTGAAGAAAACGGCAAACTTTACATCAAAGAGTGTTACTCTAGGCTATTATTCGGCTTATATGCTCAACAAGTACGAGCTAACGTAATTATTCTATGAAAAAGTGAATATATTTTTTGTACTAAGTTTGACATGTTCTTAGACTCACTTCTTCAAATATAAAACAATTATTGTTCCCGCCTCCACCACCACATATGATCATTTTCAAGTTCTGGATGAAATGTACAATTATCTTTGTACACTTAGCAACTGAAAACTAACTCAAATATTTTGCAAAGAAGTGAACATCTTGTTTGTACTTACGCGAACATGTTTTGAAGCACGTGTCTTGAGAAGTAAAACGATTCTTGTTACCGCCACAGCCACCATATATAAATGATTTGCAGGTGCCGGTCAAAGGGTCAAAATAAAAAACCGGTATGCGTGCTTTGCAGGGACCAGTGTCCGGTCTGCTGTCACATAAGCTCGGTCTTCCTTTATGTTCTAAACAACAAGAAACCACAATAGTGCGCCTTGTGAAAGAGAGAAAAAAAATATAAAATTCAAAGAAAAGGCAGGGAGGTTAACCCAATTGCAGCCGGTTTGCTACCCTACATAGCGGAAAGAGGAAATAGCAGGAAATGAATAAAGAAAGAGAGAGAGAGGCAAAATAATACAAAAGCACGCATGGCAGCGCGTGTACCATGCCTGCCCACAAAGACATAGAAGTGTCAACTGTCCCAGAGTACGGATCAACTTTGTTTTAGATAAAGTGCACTACCACCATGATGGTAAAAAAAGATTTTCAAGGACTTGCTCCAGAGTATCCAGAACTTGCAGTGCACTTCGAGCTGGGGGGTGAGGAGTGTGCTTGAAGCTTTAATAAATGACCTCAATACAGCGAGAACTCGTACGTCTTCGTGGTGGAGATTATAGCCATGGAAGTAAAAAAAAAAAAGAGATGTTGACTACTGGAAACTTCCGATCAACACTTTTTTCGATACATGGTAATCAGATAGTTCTGATTTATATTTGCGTGTATTTTTTAAAATTATTTTTATTATATACTTCTTTTAGATTATATATTGGGCACATACATAGAATAATGGGGCGTAGATCTCGTGAGTAACAAGCAACAAATGAGTTTGAAAAACTGTCAACGGAAAAAAGTTTTAAGTTTAGCTTTCATTGTTGCTGTAAAAATTTGTGACGTATTGCCTATAAAAAATTACTGCTTGAATAGAAAACTGCCTAATTTGTATAAAATGTGGGCCCTCGAAAGTCTTCGCAATTAAGGGGAACAAGAAATCACATATATGTTATAGTTTGTGACGGGAAGAATATGCGCCAAATAAAAAAAAGCGTGCATGAACCGACGTCCATCTTTAGAGCCATATTTTGCGCGGTACTCCTGTGTCGAGCATTGCATCGTCGTGCCGTATTCCACTCACTGTTTAGCTCGCTGCCATGACAGAGGAATGTTTTCGAAACCACATTCGTCTCAGGTAAAAAGAAAGCTCAATCCTGCAACGTACTACTGTACAGTAATGCGTTGCTGGCCATGTTCACGAAGAAAACACAATGTGTTCGAGTTTGCAAGAAAGAAAAACATATATGGCCGCCTTACTAAATTAAAACCTGAGGGTGTGCGTTGCATAGGTCTCTAGCGATGCCCGTCCGTATAGCATCTTAGTTACCGACAAAAACCACAAAACGTCGAAATCGGAAAAAGCAAAGCAGCAGAAACAGAGACAGGGAGCAGAGACGTGGCACTAACAACTGACGTTTATTTTGAAAATGTGCTGCTAGAGGCTTTGAGAGTAGAAGAGCTGGTAGAAAACACAGATTTTTTTTTTTGGACATTGGAAAGCGGTATTATTCTGTATCCCATAACGAACTGTTTTGAGTTCAGCGCGAGGCCATCGAACCACATGGCGCGACCTCTTTTCAAGGTGCGTGCAGCTTTGCAACTGAGAAGCTAATTGAATGTGTGCTGATTGAATATTTAAACCTTTAGTTGTCGGAAACTTTTCTCACCTTCGAGGGCAAATTGTTTCTACAAGCACTTGTATATGCATGGTGTCCTCTGTTGCTCCAGTGCATTGCAGTATTTTCTTAGCCAATTTTGACAGACGCTTGTTCCAAAGCCTTGATTATCAACTGGTAGTCCATATCTTAAGGTATGTTGATAATTTTTGTTCTTTTTCCTAATTTTAGGGGGAGTGATTCTGTTTTAGTTGTCATCTGTAACATTATTTCAGTTCTTCAAGCTTGCTGTTCACATCGTGAAATTATTTACAGCGCTACACCCGAAAAGCACAGGATAGGGAAAGAGCAAAAGAGAAAGAAAAGACGGTGCTGATGGACCCTAACGGCGCTGATGGATCCTAACCAACTGGCCCAACTTGCCGTCTTCCTTGCTGTTCGCATTTTTGTTTCACGCATGAAGTTACGCAGGAAAATTTTATTAGGATTCTAGACCTTACACTCACATTTCATTCTCATGTTCACGTGTGGTGGTTCACGTGTGCTATTTTAGTCCAAGGGCTAAAAAGAATCTTTTGCCTAATGACTCCTCCCACTGCAAGCTGGTAAAAAGGGGTATTGCCAATCTTTGTTTAACAAAAGCTGTTACTAAGGGCTGCATTCATAAAATGCAAGATAACATGGTTGAGCAGCAAAATACGCTTTTGTTGGCAGGCTACCCGAAGTCGGTAATAATCTCTGTTGCTGAATATGGGTTTAGGCGCCTCAATGTAAAACACATAAATAATGGTGGTGTTGGAGAAAACACGAATGATGGAGTTGTTAGAGAACACAAGAACTTTGTGGTTATGCCACATGTACACGGCATTTCACATAGATTGCAGAAGGCTGCGGCCAGGATTGATGTCAAACTGGTCTACTCTTCATCCAGCGAACTCGCGGGTCTTTGCAAGAGGTTTGTGCAGCTCAGCACGATTACCAGGATTTGTGGCATAAAACATCTCAAGAAATACTGCGCATATACCGCATGTGTGGTGTATGGCATCTCTAAGTTGTGACACAATTATGGTCTACAGTCTGGTCGATGTGTGAATGTTCGGCTGAGAAAGCATGAAAATCTACCCTCGGGTTTTGGTGGTAACTTGCCATTGCATTGCAAGTCGTGTGGTTGTACACCCCTCTTTGATGAAGTAACAATTTCAGGTAAGGGTAAGAGGCAGCGTGAACGGGAGATTATTGAAACATTTCCTATCTGGAAACTGCGTCCCGACTAATGTGTTAGTGCAGCTGCGGTTCTCACCAGAAAAGGAAAGCAAATAGGAGGAAAAGAACGGCAGGGAGGTTAACCAGTCCATAGGCTTGCTACCCTCTGTATGGGAGAGAGATGGGGGAGATGCAAGATAGAAGGAGAGGAGGAAGAGAGATAAACATGGCACATTAGGTAGCACACGCGCGCACACTTAGTCATAGTCACCAGGAAAAAATTGTTTATTTTTAGCACATAGGGAACTTGTTTCGAATAGCTTGGTTGCGTTTTTTTGTTTTTTTTTGTTGGTTATCTGCGCAAGCGTGGTACGGACTTCAGAGGAAAGTTTTTCTGCGATAAACGTCACTTGTGCCACATCTCTTCTCTCTGTTTCTGCTGCTCTGCTTTTTTTTTTCGATTTCAACATTTTGTGGCTTTTGTGGTTAACTAAGTAAGTACCAAGTTGCCCAACAAGTAACTCTCCTGAACGCGTTGTGTGCCCACTGCTTGGTTTACCAAACCACCAATGACGTCAGCGTTTGCAGTAAGCTTGTAGGCTTTCCCCGGCACGAACTGAATCTTAGGCAGATTCATAGTTGTGCGACATGTGTGCTTCTGTTAACAGCGTTTTTTCGACTTCCTGATTGTCACGGCAGTTAATAAACGTGTCGTCTGCTGCGAGTTTAGACAGGTCGCAGCGACAGGTTTCAGGAAGCAAAGGCGGTGCAAGATAAGGGCATTCGGTGGCCTGTCAAGGCAGTGGCACTCTCTGTTGTGTTCCGCTGGAGTCTGCCCATTGTTTACGAAACGCTTTAGGCATATTGAGTTTGATAATGCAATAACCCCTCAGTAATTCCAGTTACATATATTATCTTAGGCTGTATTTATGTCACCCAGGGTTTGAGCAATCCTAGTCCTGTTATGAACTGTACTGTACTTAGCACTTACTGTGAGTGTGGTAACACCGTATAAGATTTATGGATGGACAAGAAGCCAGGCCCACGAAGTGCTTTCCAATTAAAAGAATAACTTAGTACTTACGACGGCATGTTGCCTTGCACATTTATTTTGACTCGAAACGATTTCTGTTGCCACCACAACCTCCGTAGTAGAACCTTGTGCAGCTGCTAGTGCGTTGCTCAAAAAACCAAGCCGGTAATCGTGCTTTGCATGGACCAGGATCACGTGGTAGGTCACAAACACTCGGTCGTTTTATTTGAGCTGAAAAATTTACAGAATCACAATAGCCGAATCTATCTCAAAAGCATTCACGGGTTAGCGCTTTCACCACCCCAGAAAATCACGCTTTTAAATGCGAAGCATTTCATGTGAACTCCGGCGACTTCGAGCGTATCTATCTATCTATCTATCTATCTATCTATCTATCTATCTATCTATCTATCTATCTATCTATCTATCTATCTATCTATCTATCTATCTATCTATCTATCTATCTATCTATCTATCTATCTATCTATCTATCTATCTATCTATCTATCTATCTATCTATCTATCTATCTATCTATCTATCTATCTATCTATCTATCTATCTATCTATCTATCTATCTATCTATCTATCTATCTATCTATCTATCTATCTATCTATCTAGCAGCCTACGACTTTTAGCTCTCCTGGCCGTTTCGATAATGGTATCGATACCAAACTTGGTATGGCACAGCATTACTGCATGAAGAACATATTTGACTAGTCATAACATGAAAATCATGAAATGGATGTCATGAATGTCGTGATTTACATTTCTTGGTCCTGCAGTTCTTGCGGGGTTTTCGTTCACATGGCATGTTGCAAAACTGGTATGGTACGACATGATTCCATGGCGAACACAAGCGACAGACCCTAACATGAAAATCATGATATGCGTGTCATGTAAACAACATGAATACATTCGAAGCTCATGATGCGCTCGCGGTCGTTTCGCTAGCGTAACATATATTGAATTTGGTATTACGGTACGCGAATGGATGACGAAGGTATGTGACTGGTGCAAACATGATAATCATGAAATGCGTCTTTAGTAACAACATGACTACATGCCACGCTCATGATGCACTGGTGGCCGTTTCGCTAGCTTCACCTATACTAAATTTGGTATTACGGGTCGTGAATGGATGACAAAGGTATGATACCGGTGCAAACATGATGAACATGAGATGCGTGTCATGTAACAACACGGCTACAAGCTACGCTCATAATGCACTCGTGGCCGTTTCGCTAGCTTCACATCTACCAAACTCGGTATTTCGCGAAGCGAACGCACGACATAGGTCAATTACACATACAAACATGATAATCTTGACATGCGTGTCATGTAACAACATAACTGCATGCCTCACTCATTATGCGCTCGCGGTGGTATCGCTAGCTTCACATATGCCAAATTTCGTATTACGTGAGGACAACGGAGGCCGAAGGTATGTGACATGGTGCAAACTTGATAATCACGAGATGCGTGTCATGTGAGAACATGACTACATGCCACAGTCAAGGCGCCAATACATTTCGACGTGACGCGGTGCGCGTGCTGACCGGCGTTCATTTCGTTGGGTCAAGCCGGCGTTGCCCCGCCATGCACCGGTTCTGTCATATACTCGCATGCACGTCATAGAGAAATAAAAATAAGGTTAAGAGTGGACACTCCCGTAGACCCCAGCGGCCCAATCGACCCTAGCACACCTGGTGGTTGGTGAGAGGAAGTGGCGTGCGCTTCCTGTTTCGGTTTCACTGGCGCAAATTTTGAATTACTTTGCGTAACCGACGTTTGGTTATGACGAAAGTTCATGATTTCAGACCACTTTTCATCGCCCAAATGGATAGTTTTTGTAAGTCGTTTTGATTTAGCGATTCCCTGTTTTGTTTTGTTCAGTGGTTCGTGCGAATTGGTCGTGACGTAATTTTTATTTCGATTAAGTTATAATAAAAAGAGATGCAGGTAATGATAATTCACTACGGTTTTATTCATCGCGCTTGTGTTTTTCTTTTGGAACAAGTGATCAATGTCATATATCAGTCAAAGAGACAGAGTACCCGCAATGTTTTATTCAAAAGCAAGGTAGAGTCTGAGAATATAAAAAGCACAATAAGACAAAGGTAGACAACAATTGCATCTCGCCTTACAAATAAATTGTAACAAATACAGAGAGAACACAGACAACGCACACATCGCTAGAGTTGGCAGAAGCCGAGAAGCTGGTGAAGTATGACACACCGGGCCAGGGGGTAAGTAAGGATCTATGGCAAAAACACAGCACACAATGCTGATGAAGAAGGAAGAAGTGACATATACACAGCAATGAAGTCGTGAATCACGCCTGGAGTTAACCGAAATAATGCATAGATAAAAAGAGCGCACAGAAACCACACGACACAATTTAGCAGAAAGGCAAAGGTGCAGTGTGCTGGCTGTGCTTAGGAACAGCTAGTCCAAAATGAAAAAAAGCAGACTTGATGCCTGCTTGTCCTCAGAAAGGTAGGGCTTTGCAGCTTGCTCACTACGTGAAAGACAAACATTATGCTACAACACTGGCAGGTCTTGTGGCTCTTCTTATGCGTCACCTTCATCAAAAACTTAAGATCCCAAGTGATTTGCGTCTGGGTGTTGCTGTGACGCTTGCGAGCTATAATAGATTGTAGTCATCACTTTATCCAGAATTGTGGACCTTAATTGGCGCTACGAGAGCGGTATTACAGGGCTAATAAATAGCAGAAGGAAACCACTTTGGCTCATTATTTTTCACAAAGGCTCTATATCATACGTTATCACTCACAAGCTATATAAAAATAAAATGGCAGCGTCCGCAGCCCCTTCAAACGCTACAAGTTTGGGTATTCTTTTGAAAATTTTGATGGGCGAGATGAGGAGGTTGATGAGAAGCTAAAATATGAAAAGCGTGATAACGTGAACCGTGCCCACTTCATACTCTGTTCCTTACCCGCTCGAAGACATTTCAACAAGCGGTTTTGTTATCGATATATTACTTGAGCTGGAGAGATAAAGCATACAAAGTCACCAAGCGAACCACAGTAAAGTGTACAGTTCGCCCACATTTGCTACAAAAATACAGACAGGATACCCAACATTCTTTTTAAGTTTATGCAAATCACTTCGAGCGAATACACAGTGTCCCTACTCCTCATAGCGGGTAACCTAAACAATGTATGCAACGAAGGAGTGGTTAGTCCAGTTGAAATGAAAATAGGCATATAAGACCATAATGAAATCTGCTGTAACGAAGTAATAACATAACAAAGCTATTGCAGGATTCGGCTCAACTCAAATACTTTAGTGTAAACCCGTCTCTAATTGCTAACCTTTGAACTTGTCAAGCTGTATGCCTGAGATTGAAGACTGGAACCTAACCTTATCTAAGTTTCGGTTCACAAAACGCACATGCCAACATAAACGAATCCGGCAAAACATTTTCAGAAACTTCGCGAATACACCCAGCAGAGCAGAAATGAAAATCGCCAACACTTGACAGATGGTGATACAAAACATCGCACACTTTCAGGTGATGTGCAGTGGCCTCAATCATGGCAAGAAAGTGAGATTCAAGTTGTTGTACGTATGCAAAAGCTGCTTCTGATGGCACAGTGAGATTCCCAAAAAGTTTGCTGGGGACGTGGTATGCTTTGAGCATTGTGAAATACTGGTGGGTCCGCTGTGCTGCTACTTTGGCCTGCAGAAGTTTAATGGTTTGCTTGTACTTCATTGAGGGAGACATTGTCGCTGGCACACAGGAACGCACTGCAATAAACAAAAAATGGATGTAAAAGCGAAGAACAACTAATCACATACGAGCACTTTCCTCGCTCTTTCAGACCCAAGGTGCACAACTTTCTGTGGTGCAAAGTTTTCGATTCCACTACCTAAAAAAAAACCATCCACAATGTTGACAATGCACAAAAAAAAATCACTAAGAGCCCACCCTTACATTTTGTAAGTGCACACGTAGTGTCCTTTTGAGGATAGTTTCCTCAGAATGTCCTAAACATAAAATAGCACATTAAAAACAGCTGCAATAAAAGCATAGTCACCATTTTTTCTAGGGCACTCAGGCGTGGAGCTGTTGGCGGAGACGTCCTCTGGAGGGTCTTGTGAAGCTTGTTCAGTGCCTCGGACAGTGCTGTCGGAACAATCTTGCGAGCGGCCTGCGGAAGTCTCTATATCAATCCACTCTGGTGTTGAAGTGAACATACAACTTACTGGTCACACAAGTTCCTTTTGTGACAGCTGAACGACTGGTTAAGGTTTTCTCCGGCAAGACGAAGTCAGCAGAATTTATTTCACCAGCTACAAGGGAGCTGCCACCTGCAGAGGTTTGGTCAACAGTCCATTTGGGTAAAAAAAAAAGAAATCGCGACACTGAACGCACCCTGCTCATTGGGGCACCTCAATGTGTGGGAGCCGCTTTTAGAAGCCTCTACCGCAGGTCCTGAAGAAATGAAATTACGACAATGTGTCAGTAACAGGCTTAAAATAACGCAAACTGAAGCTCATCCGCACCTTGCAGTGCAGCTTCTGCAGTCATGTCACAGTCACTATTTGAAGCGACGCTCAGAGAACCTGCATATATGTGCAGTTGGTACAAGTTACAAAGCTTGTAGCATGGGGAAACTTAAACAGCTCTTTCAAACGCATAAATTGGTCGAACGTGGAAAAAAAGAGAAGGCACCAACTAGGAAACAAGTAATTTGTGATTTTTGGAATTATCAACAGTGCCAGCTTTCACCGATGAAAGGTGAAAGGTACATGTGCACTCAGGCTTGAAGATAACGTGAAATAGCCCTTTAAAGTCTTTCAAAACAAGTTGCGCAGGTCAAGAGCATCAGAAAACGACAGAAATGTAAAGCTGCTGTTAGGAAGGTAAGGCCCACAATTCACAAAATTTAAGACTTTCCAAGTGTTACTTCTATAGTGACGTTTCTCCATCAGCTACAAAGATCTTCGCGGTTAACTGTCGCCACTGATTCAATACAAGTGGCTGCTATTGCACATATTTGAGTTTCAGTCAATCACTTACACGATGCAGCTGGTTGCACACTGGGAACAGCCATTCTTGTAAGCCTTGTGTGCCCAGGGTCCATGAAACTTTGAGCAGTAAAATGGTCGCTACAAACCCTGTACGTTGCGTACAATAGGCTGGCCGGCTTACTCAGGAGATCATCGCGTCCAGCATACTGCATCCATGCTTTCATCCTGCATTGGCAATGAACTATCAGCTGAAAGGGGAAGTGCTTGAATAGTGATTTTTTATTGTTACCCTCACTGAGAAAGTACGAACAGTAAAGGGGAAGTGCTTGAATAGTGATTTTTTATTGTTACCCTCACTGAGCAAGTACGAACAGTAAGCCTAAAGACATGCAAACCATACAAAAGCTTTAACACACCTGCCGTCCCGTGGTATGTGTAAGAAACTAGTCCCAGGCTTCTTGTAGGTTCTGCCATTGTTGAAGCACCAGGATACAAAGCAGTAGCTGCCGTAGCTTGGACCGCCGGACGGCATGGCATCAGCGCGGTCTGAAAATGTTAGTAAGTGGATGCTTCGCTGTCAAATTACGATAAAGATATGTGCACGTCATAAGTGTACCAACAAACCCCTTTGAATGATTAGCTAATCGATGCACAATACAAAACCAGTGATACATCTCTGACCTTTAAAACTCTGACTTACAAAGATGTACGTCAAGACCACGTGCAAAGATCTTCAGAAGTTTCCAGGCCGCTATCCCTTGTAATGCAATGGTATCGCAGCCTGGGAACTTGAGAACACCTTCGTACGTACGCAGTATCAGCAGTACATTGGGAAGAAAAATCGTAGTTGAAATTTGTGCGGTAAAATTATATTGGAAACGTAAAAAAAATTTGTGAGCAGCTTGCACTAGTGGCACAAGGCTAGCGAAGAAACGAAGATGATGGCCACTTGGCTAGTCCAGATTTGCCTCCGGCACAGCAAGAATTATTCGTGTTCCGAGCCTTCGGGAAACGCGTCGTGAAGCATGCGAGGCCCAGCGAACGCTTCTCAATATTTTGCACCGAGCCTATGCTCAGCGCACAGACCCTCGCGTCCGTGGCAGACGCAGCACGCGTCGCCTCGGCTTGGCGCCGTGCCGCCTTTGCTATACTGCATACGTTGCACTATGTTCCCGTCTAGCCGCCGCATAGAGCCACAAATTTTTTTTTAGCAAACCTCCAAGTCCTTACAAGCTTCAGAAAAAGGTTACAAGTGCGTGAATGAGACGCCCCGTAGGAAACAAACTCGCACACACGAAGCGCAACCTGTGTGTGTGCATCTTTCTATGTTTGTTGCATGGTGTCTTATTCGCGCAGGTGTAACCGTTTTCTGAAAAAATGACCCAACAAGCCCAACAACATGTCATTCAACAAGCTTCGCTTGAAAACGTGCCTTACCTGTTATCTCACGCACGAAAACGCCGACGCAGCCGACGTTGACGAAAGCGACGAAAGCTTCTCGCTGTCAGTCATGCATGGGCTTGTCGCTGGGTGGATGGTGTTTATGACAGTACGGCTGAAGAAAAATAATCGCGTAAGGTGTGTTGAATAAATTGTTTTTATGTATGAAGAACATATCGAATTTGGGCGTGTAATTATTATTTTGTGAAAACAATTTTGTTGCATTGATTATAACTGTTTGTTTTTTTTTGGCGCTTGCGCCCTCTGACGTTTGGTGAGAGCACTAGTTCGTTACGTAGTCGTGACGCACTTCCTGAGGCCAGGTTTCGCGGAGTGTCCTCTCTTGTCTTTTCCTTTCTCTATGTGCACGTGCCGTGCTGCGTTGCTTTGACGCGTGCGCGTTTCAGCGCGTCCAGCGTCCCTCCGTCACGAAAAGAGGGAGACGCAGTGTTTTCTGGGTAACGCATCGGAGCGAAATGGAGCATGTCGCGTTTCGCGCCGGTTGCCGTCGGGCAGTGCTGACGGGCGCTGGTCGCACCTTGCGTAAGACTACAGAGTGCTCGCGTCTTGCTAACGTAGCGTCGCTGTGCCCAGCGAGCGCGCGCGTCATCGCTACATTGGATTATATTGAGCCCTTCATGGTGCGCTCGTGGCTGTCTTGTTAGCTCCACATATAGCATATTTGGTTTTTCGTGAAGTGAATGGATGACAAATGTACCCCGCCGCAGTGGTCTAGTGGCTAAGGTACTCGGCTGCTGACCCGCAGGTCGCGGGTTCGATTCCCGGCTGCGGCGGCTGCATTTCCGATGGAGGCGGAAATGTTGTAGGCCCGTGTGCTCAGATTTGGGTGCATGTTAAAGAACCCCAGGTGGTCGAAATTTCCGGAGCCCTCCACTACGGCGTCTCTCATAATCATATGGTGGTTTTAGGACGTTAAACCCCACAAATGAATGACAAATGTATGTTAGTGGCGCAAACATGATAATCCTGACACGCGTGTCATGCGAGAACATGGCATCATAGCATGCTCATAGCGTGCTCGCGGTCATTTTGCAAGGTGCACATATACTATATTTGGTATCACGGGACATGGATCGATCACGAAGGTAAACGAACAATCAAATATGATAATCATAACACGGAAGCCATGTACGGCATCATTCACCTCCACCTCGTAACGTTGTGCTGATTTTAAGTTGACCTATCAACCTTTCTCATTCGTGCTTCGCATATCATCGATTTCCACTGTACGTGGGATCTGCCAGTTTTTGTTGTTTTTTTTTGTTTTATTTGGTGGGGGAGGACGTAATATTTATTCAGGTATCGTGTGTTTATGTTCCCGAAAAAATCAAACTTTGTTCACTGAAAGCAAAAAATTATTCTGACCTCATAAGAAGTTTTGCGATAGCCTTTATTAAGGAAACCTGTTTTAGATGCGGAAGCATCTTATACTCGCGCCTTGTAGTGTGCCGTCCGCGCCGTCCGCACCGCTTCTCGAACATTCGACAGCTGACGCGCGCGCATGCGCCGTCGCGCCGTCGCCCACTCTTCCACCATCTGTGCATCCCTTCCTCCTCTACACACCGCGCGCGCTTCACTCCTCCACCATCTGTGCACCCTTCCTCCTCTACACACCGCGTTCGACATCTACAATTCTCCGATTCTCCAGTGGACGCGCATGTGGCGTCGCGCTTCGAGAACATTCAACAGCTGACAGTGCATGCACCGTCGCGCTGTATATATACTCAAGGTCGGCGCTCGCTCGCTCAGTTGCCGCTCGTCGGTTGGTTTGTACGGCGCGTCGACGTCCAAGGTCGCGGTGAAATGAATTCCAACGAATCCACAAACACAATGATCGACGTCCCTTCGACCAGCGCCGCCCTTTCGCATACGTGTGTACGTGTTCACTCATTTAACACCCCCTCCTACAACCACGTTAACCAATTTAGCCATCGACCCAAGTAAGTCGCAATTTAACACCCCATTTCACAACCACGTTAACCAATTTAGCCATCGACCCAACTAAGTCGCACTTTAACACCCCGTTAACCAATTATATGCTCCGCATCCTCCTCAGTGTTCCCCCGAGGGAAGCTGCGGGCAATTTTTTTTGTAAGCCAAGAAAGTATGAATAAAAAAGTAGTAGAAGGCATGATCTAACTTGCAAGCGCAAATAGCCAACACCGGACAATAGTGTGGCTGCATTAGCCAGTGCTCATATTGTGCGAGTAAATGCAGTAGGTATGCCTTGCACTAACAAATAATTCGGCAGATCCCACGTATCTGAGAATCAACGTTATGCGAAGAATGAGGAGGGAAGGCGACCGTGTTGCATTTTTTTTATTGAGCGACACGTGAATAAATGACGCTAAGTATGTGTATAAATGTTGTACGCACCGACGTATGTTGAAGAGTTGCAAATGTTTATATAATCAGTTGTTTGCTCTTGTGCAACGATGTCAACTGGGACATGAGTATTAGCAACACCAGCAGAAGATATGAAGCGCTGATGCTTGCAAGGATACTGGCAGTGGACACTGCGACATACATCAACTTCAGTGCATGGTAACTAACCACAATGGACGTTAACCAGACATGACGGCTGTGTCAAAGCAGTGCATATGTAATGTTTAGAAAGCTGGGCAGGCAGCACTGCAACCACTATTGACGTTTCACAAAGATTAGCCTATATTTGAAAAAAAAAATAGTTTGAGGCTTGGCGTAGCTCTGTGGTAAAATGCCTCATTGCTGCGCAGAATCCTTGGGTTCGATTCGAACTGGGACCCGGGCATTTATTCTTAGCATTCGTCGGGTCGACGCTACCGATGTCGGGTATTTCTTAATGCTCGCGCGTTTAAATTGCCCATGTGTGTTCTCGTCATTACTGCGTAAGTACTCAGTATCAATCACTTGTGGCACATACCCGCATATCAACGGCACATACCCGCCTGTGGTTAAGTGCTACTGTCTGGCAGAAAGTGTTTGACGACGGAGGCGACTCTATTGTGACAATATTTATGTCTTGATCAGCGTGTCATATTCGTCAAAGCATGTTACCCTTCCTTGCTAATTTTGGTTGACTCTAAGTTAATAGGATGACCACGAGAGCACCCAAACGTAATCGGCTAGATTGGTAGATAGATAAATACGCTCAAAGTCGCTGAAGTTCGCTAAGAAATGCTTCGCATTTAAAAAGTTGAGACGGCAGGTACGAAAGGTAGGGCAATACATCCTCCTCAATTCTAACGTCAATAGTCCGCACTTTATGTACCACAATTGAATAGTGAAATATTTCACTTCACCTGCTTCAGGTGAAGCACCCACTATAATTTGCATTTGCTAGTTCTGTTTCATTTTAGAAACTCGCTGCTTATGCTTGAGCATTGTCCATCCATCCCGCCGTCGTGGCCACGCTCCCTCTGGAGCAAATGGGGGGGGGGGGGGGGAGTGGTTGTAAGGAAGAGGAAAAAGGCACCTAATTACTGTCTGCCTCAAGGGTGACACGGCGCAGTGCCTTATAGGGAGGGGGGGGGATAAAAAATAGAAGAAAATAGATTTAGAGATAGAGAGGCAAGCGATGGAAAATAGAAGGAGATAGGAAAGTGGGGACCCGGTTGAAGCAGTCCAAGGGTGGGGCACCACAATGCGAGAGCTGCACGGCGTCAGGAGACCGCGGAGGGCGAACCAGTCGGCGGGAGATACGCTGGCGTCGGAGATCGCGAGGGCACGACCGTCCAGCTTGAAATCCTCCGAGCGAATCCCCGGAGCAAATGATAGGGTCAGAATGGAAAGCAGTGTGCCTTTTTCTCTTTTAGATGCGGAGCATCTTATACTCGCGCCTTGTAGTGCGCCGTCCGCGCCATCCACACCGCTTCTCGAACATTCGACAGCTGACGCGCGCGCATGCGCCGTCGCGCCGTCGCCCACTCTTCCACCATCTGTGCATCCCTTCCTCCTCTACACACCGCGCGCGCTTCACTCCTCCACCATCTGTGCACCCTTCCTCCTCTACACACCGCGTTCGACATCTACAATTCTCCTAATTCTCCAGTGGACGCGCATGTGGCGTCGCGCTTCGAGAACATTCAACAGCTGACAGTGCATGCGCCGTCGTGCTGTATATATACTCAAGGTCGGCGCTCGCTCGCTCAGTTGCCGCTCGTCGGTTGGTTTGTACGGCGCGTCGACGTCCAAGGTCGCGGTGAAATGAATTCCAACGAATCCACAAACACAATGATCGACGTCCCTTCGACCAGCGCCGCCCTTTCGCATACGTGTGTATGTGTTCACTCATTTAACACCCCCTCCTACAACCACGTTAACCAATTTAGCCATCGACCCAAGTAAGTCGCAATTTAACACCCCATTTCACAACCACGTTAAACAATTTAGCCATCGACCCAAGTAAGTCGCACTTTAACACCCCGTTAACCAATTATATGGTCCGCATCCTCCTCAGTGTTCCCCCGAGGGAAGCTGCGGGCAATTTTTTTGCATGAGAGGGCATGCTTGACAAGCGACGCTACGCCAGCAAAACGAGAGCTCGGAGGCAAGACGCAACCGACGCGAAGGGCGTCTGTTGGCGCGACCATAGTACATTGCTAGTATATTCTAGGCACTATACCCATAGTTGGCACTGTTCCAAGGGGTGCTTGCGACATCCAGTTGAAGGCACCGATTTTCGAGAAGTAGGGGTAGGCACTTGAACGAGCCTTTGCAATAATAATAATAATAATAATAATAATCATAATAATAATAATAATAAATTTGTAGTCATCTTAAGTACTACACAGATAACAGGCCTGTCGAAGCCAGACGGGGGCTTGGGTGACTATAGGTCGAGCATATTGGCAAACGAGAGATGACATGCATATAGAAGAGCTTGTTATGTAAAATGATTAGGGGAAGGAGACGTGCAACTTTTTCACACTACACTCAAACAAAACCAAATACAAGAATCAAACTAGTGCAAGCACAACTACACAAACACCAGTATGTTGAGATAAAGATTGAGCAATTTTTCAACAGAATATACCCGACATGAAAGAAGCC
Source organism: Rhipicephalus microplus (assembly GCF_013339725.1). Classification (NCBI taxonomy): domain Eukaryota; kingdom Metazoa; phylum Arthropoda; class Arachnida; order Ixodida; family Ixodidae; genus Rhipicephalus; species Rhipicephalus microplus. The sequence goes on from NC_051168.1 coordinate 74,544,346, forward strand.
AGATAAATAGTCACACGGCAAATGGTGCAGCATTAAAGTGATTCTCGGACAATTCGAAAGTTGCGTTTCGTCGTTACAGAAAAAGACACTGTCGGGAAGGGGATTAGAAAGAAGGAACATAAGCCTTTCTAATAGCTATGCCATATCGTGTTTTGACGAATAGTGATAAGATTAGTAATAGTTGCTTGGGTTTAACGTCCTAAACATTCACTCCTACTGATAGGGCACGTCTTCGTATGATGGCCGAGTGAATGTACCGTACGGAGGACTCTTGGTTTACCAGGTTTAACCTCCGCAGGAAGCCCCTTCATCATTCACTTCGTAGATGTGGTGTCTTGTTTTCGCTTTTTTTGGTCAATTTTTTCTTATAAAAGAAGCAGACTCGGTATGTTTCAGCAAAAAGTAATAAAGAAAATTTTTAGTTGCATAAACTAGTTGTTCAGAATTAATTGATCAGGTTAATGAACTGTCTCCTTAAAGCACTATTTCCCCCTATTATTCATTGAAGAAGAAAGCAATTTAATTAGTGTAGTCTCATTGATGCCAAGTCTGCTTTGAATGCACTTCAGGCAAGTTTCAGTGATGTTTCAGTGACCATCTTGTTTCATGAGCTTCCGTCCCCATTAGTGTTAAATATACAGGTCCTCTGTTTCTTGACAATATTGACAGCAAAGAAAAGGCTTTATACTGACATCACTGGTTGGTTATTGTGCTCAGTGTTAAATAAACTTATGCTTTGCTTTAGAAAACTCAATCTATTGAACAGAGTCACTCAATAAGCATAGCTACAGCAGTTAATATATAGCGTTTGCCAAATAAAAGCAACCACTTACCTCGGACAAACATAACGAAGAATATAAAACCATGCGAAATGTAAAACATGTTACGTGACTTAGCCCGTATATTCTAGGATTGCCTTCCTACAGCATGCTATAAAAACTACTGTGCGAAACCACATATTCAAGCTTGACTACAATAAAGCTCACGTTTGGCGCTATGAAGACATTGTGTTCGCGCAGATAAAAGGGCTGCCACCGTCGCAAATATGGGCAGGCGTCTGAAATAAAATCTAAAGCGCCTACGATTGTCTCTCTTATAGGCTGTTTTTCTGTCGAGCAGTTTCCATAAATGTTTCCTGGCGTACAAATTTTAGCACGCACAACGCACTAGCAATATTTGTATAATTAAAATTGGTAAAGTGCAGCCGCGACCTAAATGTTGAATTTTCGCTCGCAAAACAAAGTTTATCACATGACTAATGGTGTGAAGGAGTTATTTGGGAAATGGGCAGTTTCACCTGTAACTTAGTTTGCAACCAGGGCAGAAAAAGATCATGCGATGCTCTTGTACACTGGCGACAAAATTGCTGCACTAACAGGAATGTCATCCTCAGCCAAAAAGATTTTGGGAGTTACGCAGCGGTGTTTTGAAGACAAAAAAAAAAACAATGAAGCTGAATGTCCCTACCCTCATCCGATTCACTCCTCTTCACTGCAATCGCTCCTCCCCACTATCCCTTTCCTTTCTCGCGATGACTGCATTTTGATGAAGGCGTAATTCTTGATGCCCGTGCACATATACCTAGTTTCTTGTTTGGGAACCCTACGTACTCAAATTTCCGATGTCATTCACATGGGCTTAGTTCATAATTGTATCGTGGTTTTGTGACTCAGAACACCGAATATTATCACTAAATACCATTATGAATCACCCAGCCAAACTTTCCGTACCGCTTGTGGTGGTGGTGGTAGAAAACATTTTATTACAGAAAATGTACTAGGGAGTTGCTGCATATTGCATGTTTGAGTGGCAAGACCCTATTCATGGATGCCAATGGAGGTTGCCGCTGCTCGGTCGCACCTCACCAAGGAGCATTGAGCATCCAAGGTCGAACAGCCGAGCAGGTACTCCTCCCAAGCCTCTCTAGTTGACATGGTAAAAGAGGGTGAAAGAGGAAGAGAGTGGCAGTCCACACTTTGAAGATACCGTTTACAAAGACGCACGCCTTGGATTGTTTTCGGTTTTGTCCACCGATGTCGGCTACTACATGCATTTGCGTGGAAGAGAATTCTCAGCGAGTATCCCTTATTCGTAAAGCCCTCTCCTCTCTGCGCTTCTCCAAATGTTGCGAAAGAGTATTCGTTTTAACATAAATATAAGAGGTACCCTTGTATCTTAAGCGCCTTTATTTCATCTGGAAGCGTTAAAGGAGGCTTTATTTATTAAAATATAACAAAAACATGTTTTTCGCTTGGGTGTTAGGGACTGATATGCGAAGCGACTGCAAGTTTCTCCGGCTACAACCTTTGAAGCTATTTGCGCATTCTTACAATGGTCCCTACGCCCATACGTACCTCAAAACCGGGTGCCTAAAGAGTGCGGTTCTTGTCATCAGATGTGCACACGTTAACGTAGGCGAGTATATGAAACAGTGAATGAAACTCCCCAACACAACTCGTCATGCATGCTTCGCATGATGGCATGAGAGTTTTTTCCCCAAGGTTTTCAATGATAACAAGCAGGTGTTATTAACTCGGTCGAACTCCCAGAGAACACTGAAGCTACATGATTTTGGGATAGCCCCTCGAATCTACATGGCTCCTCTCAGTGCTTTGTTCGTATTAGAAATACGCTTTGGTGAGTTACAGAACTTACTCAAACTATACTAAACATGCAATACATTGTACCTGGACATTGCCCTTAATATGAACTGTAACGATGGAAACGACCGTGCAGATGAAGCAGCCCGAACTGCTCATGATAATGCCCCTTGTGTAGCTATAACATTATCAAGAACGGACGCCGCTGCAAGGCTTCGATCACTTGCACGAGAACTGACACACGCTCAGTGGAATTCACCGACATTCACCAACGTCCGCCTTCATAATTTGGACCCACACCTACAGCTCCGTCTTCCATCAGGAATAACCAGAGCAGAGGAGACACTTTTGTGCCGTCTGTGGATTGGGGTGGCCTTTACGAATGCTTATTCGTTTCGAATCGGAATAGCCAGCAGCCCGACATGTGACAACTGTAGCTGCGCAGAGACTTTCTCCCATCTTCTCTGCGAGTGTCCTCGCTTCAGCGTGCCAAGAAAAGAACTGTCGAAAGCTTTAGATAGAATAGACAATCGCCAATTGTCGGAAGAAAGGGTATTAGGACACTGGCCGAGACCGTCCTCTGCACGCAAGGCATTGAGAGCGTTGTTGCGCTTTCTGCGGGCAAGTGGTCTTAGAGACAGACTGTAAACAGCGTCGTTGATCGTCTGATGACCTTTCTCCTTTTTTTTTACAACGTCTCTTTTCTCTCATCCTTTATCCCCCTTACCTCCTTCCCCAGTACAGGGTAGCCAGCGGGCCTGAGAACTGGCTAACCTCCCTGTCTTTCCTCATTTATTCCTCCTCCTAATTAAGGCAGTGTAGAGCATAATCATCTGTGGTATCCAATACAGCGCTAATGTCACTGCCACTCTTGGAAATGTACCCATGTTCGAACCTCTGTAATTTGTGTGAAATTTGTGTGAAAAGCCCACTCACCTAGCAGATATTCAACTCTGGTCGACGTAAAACCACCTGACGAGACAATTTTAGCAGACTCGTTTATTCCACAGTGTGTGCCTCGAATCAAATAACGAGGAGAAACAGGGATGATGATGGCTAGCTTCACGTGAGAACGGTGATGGGAAATCTACCTCTATCATGCCGACTGAATCGAAATTAAAAATTACATGTTTTTAACAGCGATCAGAGTGTCGATACAGAAATAACAGAGGTCACGTGCTGGTGAAGTCCTTTCTTCTAGGGGCATGTCTCCATGCATGTCTTTTGTGACCCGTTCATAACCGCCTAGTTATATGGCTCAATCAGCAGGTGGCGATAGTGTGAGTGACAGACAGACAGACAGACAGACAGACAGACAGACAGACAGACAGACAGACAGACAGACAGACAGATAGACAGACAGACAGATGGACGCACGGACGCATGGACGGACAGACAGATGGAAGGACGCGCGGACGTACAGATGGCTGGAGGGAAGCATCGACGAACAGACAGACGGAAGGATGGACGAATGGACGGACTTACCGATAGGCGTACGGACGCACGCACTGACTGACGGACGTATGGAAGCATGGATTGACAGATGGACGGACGCATGTAAGGACACATGGACAGATGCACAGACGGATGGACGGATTCATGAACACATGGACGGACGGAAGCAAGAACGAACAGATGGACAGTAGCCCAGACGAACGGACAGACAGAACAACGGACGGACGGATGGACGCTTTGCCCCACTCATCATCATTCACTCGATGATATGCTGTGATTTTTTTTTCCTCTGTGCCCTGGGGAAAGATGTTATATTCAAACGAACGTGAACAGAAAAAGTTTTGAAACCTTGAGGACTTCATAAATTTGTGTGAACCCTTAGGAAGTAGACAAAAATAAGCTCGTTTCATTTTGCCGGATGGCAGCCATTGCAGAGGAAGTGAGGATAGTCTGGAAGCTTAGTGAACTGTGCAAAAAAAAATTGTATGTTCAAAAATCAATTGAAAGTGTGATTAGCTTTTTATGTATAATAACGTGCGGTACATCAATTATAAGTTCCACCTCAAATAATAGCACGACTTAGGTAGCATTAACAGGTGAGTGACGTAGTTTATTTTCGTCTTCAGACCATGAAAACGTGAACAGCGTAACACAGTTTGCATCGCTTTTTTCGCTGGAAAGACCTAAGCTTGTGGTAAATAGTGGTATTAGTCAAATTACATATGACGGTCTTTTTTCACAGTATACATTAGAGAACGAAAATCGCAATACAGCTGCAGCATATGGGAGTGACATTTCTCACTCCAACTTCTTGATACCTTCTCAGCAAGCGCAGACAAATCTGTTAGAAAGTTGGCCTATGCCAAACTTTTATATAATTTTTGTCGTGCTGGCGGTATCATTATTAATTTAACCCTTTGGCTTTTACGTAATAAATAGTTTCACTGAATGCCCACTTGAACAGCATGTGCGAAAGCACGACATTCGCATTGGCTATTGTACAAGTGTTTGTCTCTCGGACACCGTTTGTCAATATCTTGCCATTGCCCAATAACGGCCTCACCAGAAAGAAACTGTCTGGATTGCTTTAAATCAGATTTATTCATTCATTCATAGAATTTGGCTGCGAAGATGTTCAGCCTTCATATTTACAGCCCCTTGTTGGCACCTCCTTTGTCACAGATAAAAAAAAAAGAGTGTGCTTGCTTTAGACACTGATAAGATACGGCGCGCACAGAACCATTTAGGGCAGACAACGGGTCATTTGTTTAACTAGGGGAGTTGTAAGGGACGTTTAGTTTAGGTTGAATAATTGTCAACCAGAAATGCAGACGTGTTGAGCATCAAGCTTGAGGTACGTTCATGCCGCTGCAAACGCGCAAAACCACTATAGGCGTTGGAAATCAATCAATCAATCAATCAATCAATCTAATCAATCAATCAATCAATCAATCAATCAATCAATCAATCAATCAATCAATCTATCTATCTATCTATCTATCTATCTATCTATCTATCTATCTATCTATCTATCTATCTATCTATCTATCTATCTATCTTTACACCCAGTCTCAGTGCTTTTATGTCCGCCTTCTTAACAAGGGGTTAAACAAAATGGGTCTGGGAGGGTTAGAAATATGAATGCCTGGTCTCGACATGATTTCCATGAAATTCCTGTCGCGTGTGGCGTCCTACCTTTTACTTCAGACCCGTGCGTCACAGCCCCGACGTGGTGGTCTAGTGGCTAAGGTACTCAGCTGGTGACGCGCACGTCACGGGATTGAATCCAAGCTGCGGCGGCTGCATTTCCGATGGAGGCTGAAATGTTGTAGGCCCGTGTCCTCAGATTTGGGCGCACGTTAAGGAACCCCTGGTGGTCGAAATATCCGGAGCCCTCCACTACGGCGTCTCTCATGATCGTATTGTGGCTTCGGGACGTTAATTAAACTCCACATATCAATCAATCAACGTGCGTCACATACTAGTATACTACGAGGCGCAGTATGCAGGTATACGTAACAGGTGATTGACAGATGTCCACCCAAAAATCACGAGAACGGGCATTGGGAAGGAAAATTCGCTAAATGTTTAACAGCTAAGAAAAAATTGACCCCGTATATGTTACACAAAAGTGTCGTCGAAAGACGATAGTTTTGCATCTGGAGAGAGTGAACAAAACGTTTATTTGATGTTCTGCGCAAGCGAATCGGGGAATGGTGTTCTGGAGGCGCTGTGTTAGATTGCCTCGAGCGTGCAGCGGAGCCGAACGAGCGCATCAAGTCACGTCACACGTAAAACATGAGCGCTATCTGGCAGTTATCCTGGAAAACAAAGCACGCGGCATGCGCACCCGTCTCTGATGTGATAAGCTGTAGAACGCAAGGTGACGGGTAGGTGCCACCACCGTGTCTTCCTAGCTAAGGTCCCTAGATGAAACAAGGTAGCATCACTCATTGTTCTCGAGCCGTCCTCCTCACTCTCTCGATTACTCCTCTTTTTGTCTGCCATCCGCGTCTGTAATTGGTGCATTACTTGCACGTGATCTTGCAAATGGCTGGTGGTGTTATTTAATATTATGCAAAAGGTTCAAAACGAGTACGCATGCGCATATGGCTCCAGCCGGATTCTCGCCGTGACCAAAGACAAAATTGTAGCCAGAACATAAACTGAAGAGGAGGAGCGTTTTGGTGTGCGCTAAGTCGACCAAGATTGTTTCGCCATGCTCGTTCAATGCAACATCTGCGTTTTTCAGCAATGCTGGTTGCCGTAATCAACAGAAAATCATTTCGCTCTCTTCAACTTACCTCGTGCTTTCCGAGATGAAGCGCACCATGAAGTGCAACTATGAACCATTTCACGCGAATGCTTCCGTGCAACTCCGTCAACGTATGTCGACGCGGATCTGCGAGGCGAGTTCACTTGTCGGTTTTTATTGAAACGCCAGGCGCGCGTCTAATGCGTGTCTAGTGCATGCCAGTTGGTACAAATACATGTGGGCATGCACGTATACAGAACAGCTGTAGGTTGTAATCAACGCACCTTCAAAAACATTTCTTTCTTGACCAGTTCCCGCTTGAGCCGAAACGCGCTGCTTCGAGACACCTCACCAGTAGAACTCTCACTTTTCAGGAAGTTCCCAGCACCGCATCAGTATTACTTGGCATCACGATTGTCCAAATGGGCACATTTAAAAAAAAAACGTCATCGCAGTGCTGCTGGACGAGTGTTCGTACCAGTCTGGTCGTAGTTTTTTTTTCTTGCGTGTGCACAAGCCGGTTGTAATCAATCGTCACAACGTCACGCCCTGTGGCCACTTACAGGATCCAGCAAGAAGCACGTTCACTGTGTCACAGCACGAACAAAACACAATCGGAGAAGTGGACTAGTTAGAACTGGACGAAATACCGCGGCCGTGGAACTAAAATGTACTACGCGAGACGCCATGGCTAGTGGTGTAAAGTACAGAACTGTCCAACGTTGCCGGTTGAGTAACGCACATCCCGCTTGCTCTTGTGTTGTGCCGTTTATGTTCATAATGGTAACTGTTTATTCTACGTCTTATTTTATTCCATTTCATTTCATTTACATCTACTCACCGTAGCAACAGAACCCAAACATTTGCTTTTGGGTGAAAGTTTTAAACCTTCTAGGGGGCGCTTCAGGCAAATAAGCGAGAAGGAAAAGGGAGGGTGTCGCTACCTTGGAAACTTGTTTCATCTAGGGACCTTATTCCTAGCAAAGCGCTGGAAACACTCGCCTGTTCGTGCAAGCGTTGCATGGTCAGCGCAGCGTGATAAACGCTATGGTTCTTAAAATTAGATATGTATGCGTTTTCCAATAAAAAATACACCTACATAATATTGACGTGTTGTTATGGTGCCTCAGATATGTGCAATCATTGCTTTTAATTGACAATCACACAAGTATGAACGCTGAACCTTGAGATATATTGGTGGGCGCTGTGGATGGGGTCGGCCGTTTAGAGTATTCAATCATTCCAACGACAATGGGCGGCGCAGCGGAAAGTCGAAATGGTGGACGAGACGGTGATGTCACGAGCGTTTATGTCAGCGTCGCAGAGCGTGAAGACGCGTTCATTGGTTCATGACCACTACTGAGAGACCGAACTGCGTCGCAGCTTTATCACCGTGTGACAGCTTCGTAGCATGGCTACATGGCGCCGCCTGCGTCGCTGGAATGACCGAATCGTTTGGACACTTTGATGTCGTTTAGGGTACCGTTAAATACGGACAAACAGACAAGTGAACAGACAGATAGATAGATTGACAGAAAGACAGAAAGACCAAAATTTTTGCGTCGAAGGTCCCCAAGAAAGACTATATCATTAAAACAGTCATAGGAAGATAACTTCACTAGTGCGAATAATAAAATAAGGATCTCAGCTGTAATCGAATCCAAGAGTTCTGCGTGGCGTTGAGGTATTTGACCACAGAACCAGTCTAAGTCTCGAACATTCTTTGGGAAATGACTCTACGGGGACGTAATGTTGGTGCGACTTGCATGTGCTTACAGTGCGGGTTATCCAGTTGTATGTACATTACATGTGTGCCACTGTTATACAGTTGTTATTCTTGGTTAAAGGCGATTGTGCTTTCAGTGTTGACTTCGTTTTTATAACAGTGTGATAAACATTACAACATCTTCCTATGATACAGCAAGCTATCTTCAAGCCTTTCTCGACTCCGGAGGTACACGATAGAAAAAGTTACGTATTATTCTCGCATTATGCACCGTAAATCCCACTTTACTTCGAGAAGGTGATGTTGGTTGCGTCAGACCAAAAGTTGAACCTTTAAATGCCCGTGTAGTTGACGTTCCTGCCATGCCCACGCTGTGCCCACAAAGTGCCAGCTTGCTGAAAAACGCCAATCAACCTCGTAAGCTTGGTTCCAAACCCAAATATGCAGCACAGGCAATTACTGGCCGACTGTTTCTCATGAAACTTATTCCCACAAGGCATAAAATTATTAGCATATCTTGCTGCTGAACTTCAAGAAGGAGTCTACTGTTCAGGGCCCCATTTTCGTTTTTTGCTGCGATGTGGCTAGTTCGCTGAATTAGCCGTCAGTGGTCGCTCAGGGCAGCGCTGGATAGAGCCACCTGCCACTGTGAGGGGGAGAGATTTGGTATTCTTCAGAACTTGGGTTTTCTACACAGAAAGAAGATCCATCAGGACACTGTATTGGTTAAAAAGTGTGGTGAAGTGGAAAGTTGGGGAACGTATACGAATCGGTCTGCAGCTGGAACCAAGCAGCAGCATCTCCATGGGTGGAATTTAAAAGTGGCGAAGGAGAAAATGCTCAGATAATAAATAGCTTACGCTCTAGCTCACTATTTGATTCACTAATGTTTAAATATTGTGCGAAACTTGCTCTGCCATTGACCATGCGATCAAGCTCAAGCTTGTTGATAGTCGATGGTTAAATCTGACCTTAAATTGGTTGTTACGTTCACCGCATGGAATAAATAAAAAAAGCAGGTGCAATGCCAAGTTTTTCTTGTGTCACAGCACCATATAAATCAGAAATGTATCTCTGCTTTGAGCATTGATAGAGATTTTTTCTGAAAACACGATGCTAGGTGGCACCAATGAAATAAGAAGTTCCTTAGCTCTTGTGCACATGAAAGTACGTGCGTGTATCATGACAGAAGTTGCACATATTTGTAAATTGCGAATAATGAACATGTAAAAACAATGCTTTATTTACGTAATGTTTTTTTTTACTTTTCCATTCAAACATTTTGACAATGATTGCTATGACAGGTTGAATATAGGCTATATTGGCGTGAGGGCGGCATACATGCTTGCATTAAAGACCTGAGGTTTTCCATTACTGGCAGGAGGAAGAACAGGTGTTGTAATACCTACAGGGTGGCTAGGTGGGTATGGCTGAGAGGGTTGTCCGCCAGGAAATTGAAAGCGTTCCTGATTAGGTCGCCAAGTTGGTGATCTATTTATTCCTTGGTCTTGTGTTCTGCGTGGAGGATACCATCCTTCATTCGTAGAGGAGGGTGCTTCTTGAGAAGGCGGAGAGGGTTTGGTGTTTATTACTCTGTTGGTAGGTGAATATGGAGAACCCGGCCACCCGCCAGTGGCTCCTGGGCGTCCCTGATAAGGAGGGAACGTCGGAATTCCATTAGCCGTTCCAAACTGCGGTGAGTATACGATACCCTGCCATCTCCTTGGTGATTCTGCTTGTCCGGAATACGGAGGTATATTTGGTGCCTGATTTCTTACTCCTGTGGCCTGACTCTGCTGTGGCGGCAACCAAACACCGGTCTGGTTTTGAACCGCCATTTTCACGCATCCATCACCCGCTTTTTTACCTGCGTACAGAAACAAATTAAGTTTGAAGTATACATACAGACTTGAAAAATGTAATACTTGATGTCATTCCCCTTTGAAGCGCAAGAAACTCATTCATGAAACTTTGTTGTGACTTAGTAAGTGAGCCACGTGTAAGGCAAATAAAGAGTACTTACTGCTGCACCTGTAGAGGCATTTTTCGCAACTTGAAAAGCCATTAGCGTTGTCAGCACAAAGATTCCCTTGAAACAATCGGCAGGTGTTGGTTATGGTATCGAAATACCAGTGCCGCGAGCTTCCCCAGCATTGCCTCGCATTAGCAGGCAGGCTGCACCGCATTTTAGGATGTCGTTTTTCTGCAGGTTTGAAAAGAAAATGGCGATTGTAGTGCGGTGTAAATTGAGCGAAAAATAAATAGTCAAATGGTAGGTTATTTCGAGAAGCGTCAATCGATTTACAGAATGTGTGATTAGATGTAAAACAGTGTACAGCCTTGAAGCAAGATGACTTTTTAGGAAACGTCTATAGATTCGTTCAAGCTTCTCTCAAGAGGGACGAATAGGACACTAAACAATTGAAGTTTATCTCAATGACACACTGTGGTTTGTTGTCGCCTATAAAGCGGTATCAAATAACTATGCTTTGTTGCAATTAAGTTCGAACAATAAAAAGTCATAAATGTCGAAGCTTCCACCAAATCGCGCAAGGCTTTGAATAAGCGACGCTGAATGATTCTGAATTCATTTCTCACTGCTTCTAGGTTGTTGCTAAGCTTGTAATGTTAGGTTGTATTTATGTTTGTTCTGAGCACAGAGTGGTTGAAGTTAAACAATAAACAGTAGCAGAGACGAGACTTATGTACGATTTCCGGAGATGGAAAGTTGCGCTCAAACTGAGCATAGATCCACGGGCGTAGCCAGATTTTTTTTTCTTTGGAGGGGGGCGGGGGAGTCAATCTTATGCAATTTATTTCGTGCGTGCAATCTCATGCGTGCACGTATGTGCATACAAGCATAGGTAAAGAATATCGGAGGGGGGTATGTCATTGGATTTCCCGGAACCCCCCCCCCCTCTGTCTACGTCTATGCATAGATACACGGGTACGTCATCGTTCATGTAGACCTTCTATCACTTCCGTGTTCTTGCAGCCACGGTTGCCTTTCCCACTCCCTAGTATTTAGGGAGCTTTAGAATACCGTTTGCAAGCGCTGTGGGCATTGCGGGCGAAGCGGGTGCCATAAGAGCTTTAGAATAGCGCTTGCCCTGCTGCGAACCACAACGCACGATCGCAGCGACACCGTAGCCTCGAAACCAGAGCTTGCGGGCCACATGCGGGCCGCCATCACCGCACGCAATTTCGAATTTTCTGCGTGCGGTCCGCGAACGTGAACGCCGACTCGCGAGACGACGCATGCGCCGTGGCAGCGACCGTACCGCAAGGGCTCGTGGTGCGCTATTCTAAAACTCTCGTTTGTTTCATTGTACGTACCGCGGAAGCATTCCGCAAAGATACTTCATTGGAGCGCAAACATATTGCCACAGTGTTTATCACTATATAGGTTAATGCGAACAGCTTATTAAAGTTTTCCCAAATTTCTGTTTACGTCAATCTAGAAAGCTTAATAATTGTTTGCCGCCTGGGTGTTGCCGTCTTCTTATACTTATTGAAACAGCGGTGCGTAGCGGAATCAGCTTGATTACAGTGCCACATACGGGCTAAAGATTATGGTGATTCCGGTGCACTTGTTGTCACACCGGTCCCGTTAATTAGGGAGGCAATCGCCGGGCTAATTCCAAGGGTCGAAGTATCGGCCCCCCCGAACCGCACCACGAAAGCGTGGACAATTTAGAAGTGGCCCTTTTTGGCGCGCCAGCGGACGCCAGCTGTGGTCCAAAGAACAAGTCAGAGCCGAGAGTTGATAAACAAACAAAATTATATTCTCATTAACGGCAGATCAAAAACAATACACACGTATGCACACTCCACAATGGTTACATACAATACGTCACCAATCAAACAACGTACTACACAGTACAATCAGCCACACTCAAAACAACGGACATAGACAACGAACGATACGCTCTACAATGCAGTCGCATGCATTGAACAACCAAGACACTTAAAGACTAAAGAGATAGAAACCTATCCAGTCCAAAGTTCTTGGAACAAAAGTCTGGATGATACTCTTCCGAGAATCACTCACTCAAAGTCCAGCGTTGTTGTCGTTCCGCGCCCTCGAAGTTTCTCTTCCAGGAAACCTCGCGCCTTCAATTGGCCACTCTCCAAGCTTTCAACTTCTTCGCCGGAAACACGTCGGCTTCCCACACGCAGCTGTTGCCACGCGTCTTCGCTCGATAGCGGTAAACACACACTCTTGCCTGTAGCTCGAGTCATCACCCCTCAGGTGGAAATCCTCTTCATCTCCTGCTTCGTCTCTACGGACGAAACCTTCGCCGACTACACGGCGGTATACCCTACGCGCTCTGGCGCTAACTTCCGTCTCCTCCTGATCTCTCATCTCCGCTGCTCGGTTAAATACCTTCCGCGCGACATTCCAGAAAGTTCTCATTTCGTCGGCGCGATGCGCAGCGGAGGCTGGGGAGAGGCGCGAGACTGTACGGGGGCCGTCCCCGACAAATGACTCAACTCGGCATACACGCCCCTTTCCTTCTGGAAATTTCTAGCGCTTGCCCGGCCGCCCCTGTGGGGTGAGGAGGTTCATCGGCGAAGCCACGCTTCCGAGAGGAGAGGCGTCACGCGCCCGGGGAGCCTTGGATGCTTGTTTTCTCTTTTCTTTTTTTTTTCGTTGACCTCGCCGCGTCTCTCTGGGCGCGTTATCGCAAGAATTTCGCGGCGCGCCCGTTTTTAGCGCTCGTTCTGTGACACTGCCCCCCCCCCACTTTAAGAATATTATCTCATAATATTCAAAACCACAGAAACGAGCGCGAACAGTCACCACACACTCTGAAAGACTGTAACACAAACCGTCGCTCATGACACTTCACATTCGCAATAGATCGCTCAATACAATCTTACATTGTAGTTCAATTCCACAACACATGAAATATAGCCACAGGTACAGGACTACAACACTTCATCACTCATTCCAAACAATACAAACGTACAAAGTTCTCTCATTACAACAATTATACAACACTATACATCACACCACAGCACAGACACTTCGACACTTGTGACACAGGATAACACAACATTAATTCAACATATGGCACTCAGCACTGCCAAACACATTCTGATTCGACCTCAGCACCTATCCTGTGTATATCGAGCTGCGCTTGCGTCCTTTCTTGCGGTGCTCGCTCGATCTCTTCTTGTTTTTTTTGTTCTTTTTCGGCGAGCCTTTTCCAACAACGGTATCTGAGGCAGCGTCTCAGCCATCGTTGTCACTTCCGACCCTGCTAAAGGGTCATTACGTTCGACGGGTCCTGTCTGTTTATTTACCAGCTTGTTCATGTCTCTACATTTGGCCCGGCTGGCCAACTCCGTCTTCTTTGCACTGTCGGTCGGTTCAGGTCGTGCCGACGTAAGTCCAGTAGCCCAGCGCGTGAACTCATTCAACACGATCGTCTTCTCATTCGCTGTCTCTTGCGCCGCGGCTTCACCTTGGGCTCTAGTGAGATCCGTCACGGGATGCTCCTCCACTGTATCTCGCGGTCGCTGGGTTGGCGAGGGCTCTATCTTAGGGTCTTCTCCCAAACATTACGGATCATTCGGTCCTCGCGCCCCGTCGATGTTTCCGATGACAAGGTCGTAAATGGGGGTCGTCATACATAGAGCCGTAACCTTTCCGCTGAAGTATGGGGTTTCAACCTCAATCTCTGCTTCGGGAAGCATCCGAACTGTACGGTCAATTAAGCAAACCGGTTTCGTTTTGCCGGTCAACTCACTTCCCCATACCAAGTTTCTCCGCACGATAACAGTGGAGCAGCCGGTATCTCGTAAAACCGTAATCTTTTTGTCCGCAACTTTTCCTGGCAGCGTCGGCATTCCTTTCGTAACACCGGTTGGCTGTTTTGACATTACAGCACCCACAATAGAAATTTTCTCCCCATTCTTCAACTCTACGAATCCATCGGTGACGGCATTATTATCAGATTTCGGTGCCACTTGCACACAGGATACCTGGTGAGTTTGACTCACTCCGTTCCGACAAGCGTCTGCTTTGTGCCCAGTCTGACCACACTTGAAACATTTACTGCCGTAGGGCTCGTAAAGATCGTTCGACAGTTTTTCGCGCGATGACCCACTCGGTTGCACAGAAACATCGCGGAATGCTCTCTGGTGCACGCTTCTTTTCTTCGGGAGCCAATTTCTTCGAATCATCGGGACACTCCTTCTTGACCTTGGCCAAATTAGTTCCACCTTGCGCTTCCAAGAATTGATCAGCCAATTCAAGCATGTCTTCGAGTGAGTCAGCCTTCCTCTCTTTCAAGTACAGCGACAGGCTTGGGTGGCAACTAGTAAGAAATTGCTCTCTAATTAGGAGCTCTCTAAGCTCATCGTACTCCTGCGCTGTCCCTGAAAGTTCAATCCATCTGTCGAAATAATGACAAAGTCGGGCGGCATACTGCGTAGCCGTCTCACCACCAGCTGGCTTTCCTGTCCGAAATCTGTCCCGGAATCCTTCTACAGTAAACCTAAATCGCTTCAGCAAAGCAGCTTTCACCTTTGCATAGTTGGCTGCATCGGTCGGCGTCAGCCTACCGTACACACTGAGCGCTTCACCACTCAAGCAAGTACTCAAAGCAGTTGCCCATTGATGTTCCGGCCAATTCTGGCTCTTCGCAATCGTCTCGAATCGGTGAAGGTACGCGTCAAGGTCGTCCTTTTTTTCATCAAACGCCACGAGCAACATGCTTGGGTTCAAGCGGAAGCCATGATCCTCCCGTTCGCTGCTTTCAACTCTAGGTTGGACGGGAGTTTCACTTCGCTGTTGCAAACGGAGCCGCTCGAGTTCAATTTCGTGCTGCCACTGCCGTTCCCTTTCAGCCATCTCCGCTTCTCTTTCTTCTTTCAGCTGTCGCTCCCTCGCTTCTCTTTCTTCTCTCGCCCTTTCGGCTGCTAACTTCTCTCTCTCCAACTCCAACTTCAATTGTTGCTCTCTTTCTTCCTTCGCCCTTTCAGCGGCCAGCCTTTCTCTCTCCAACTCAGCTGCTTTTTCTTCCTTGGCCCTCTCAGCTGCCAACATCTCTCGTTCTCCCACCTCTTTCTCCTTCTGGCTTACCCACTTCAGTAGTTCGGCGCCAGAAAGACCCATCTTCTCACCAAGAGCTACTAACTTTTAGAGATCCATTGTGTCTCCTAACTCGCAAATAAAACTTTGCCGCGTGCAAAAAGTATCTGCCTAAATCAGTCTATCGGAACACTCCCCTGCACTCGTTAACGAGAACACTGAACAGCACACAAAATCGTAAATCGTTCCGATAGCACTATCAACAACTCGAGGCTCTTTCTCACTACTTTGGACACACTGTGCACCAAAAGGTCCTGTCGCGGACGCCAGATTAATTGTCACACATGTCCCGTTTATTAGGGAGGCAATCGCCGGGCTAATTCGAAGGGTCGAAGTATCGGCCCCCCGAACCGCACCACGAAAGCGTGGACAATTTAGAAGTGGCCCTTTTTGGCGCGCCAGCGGACGCCGGCTGTGGTCCAAAGAACAAGTCAGAGCCGAGAGTTGATAAACAAACAAAATTATATTCTCATTAACGGCAGATCAAAAACAATACACACGTATGCACACTCCACAATAGTTACATACAATACGTCACCAATCAAACAACGTACTGCACAGTACAATCAGCCACACTCAAAACAACGGACATAGACAACGAACGATACGCTCTACAATGCAGTCGCATGCATTGAACAACCAAGACACTTAAAGACTAAAGAGATAGAAACCTATCTAGTCCAAAGTTCTTGGAACAAAAGTCTGGATGATACTCTTCCGAGAATCACTCACTCAAAGTCCAGCGTTGTTGTCGTTCCGCGCCCTCGAAGTTTCTCTTCCAGGAAACCTCGCGCCTTCAATTGGCCACTCTTCAAGCTTCAAACTTCTTCGCTGGAAACACGTCGGCTTCCCACACGCAGCTGTTGCCACGCGTCTTCGCTCGATAGTGGTAAACACACACTCTTGCCTGTAGCTCGAGTCGTCACCCCTCAGGTGGAAATCCTCTTCATCTCCTGCTTCGTCTCTACGGACGAAACCTTCGCCGACTACACGGCGGTATACCCTACGCGCTCTGGCGCTAACTTCCGTCTCCTCCTGATCTCTCATCTCCGCTGCTCGGTTAAATACCTTCCGCGCGACATTCCAGAAAGTTCTCCTCATTTCGTCGGCGCGATGCGCAGCGGAGGCTGGGGAGAGGCGCGAGACTGTACGGGGGCCGTCCCCGACAGATGACAACTCGGCATACACGCCCCTTTCCTTCTGGAAATTTCTAGCGCTTGCCCAGCCGCCCCTGTGGGGTGAGGAGGTTCATCGGCGAAGCCACGCTTCCGAGAGGAGAGGCGTCGCGCGCCCGGGGAGCCTTGGATGCTTGTTTTCTCTTTTCTTTTTTTTTTCGTTGACCTCGCCGCGTCTCTCTGGGCGCGTTATCGCAAGAATTTCGCGGCGCGCCCGTTTTTAGCGCTCGTTCTGTGACACTTGTACACACCAAAGTTTTTTTATCGTCAGCTCAAGAGCTCGGCTGCTAAAAAGATTGAATTTGACGTTTTTCAGAACAGTGGCAACGTACTTGCCCATCAAGCAGTAAGACTAGCGAATAATATTCATCACCCATCAAAAATGAAAATTGTACTTCATTTTTTAAAGGGATTACTCATGCGATACTAGGCTCTGGCGCATAGAGGTCTGTTATTCCACATTATTTTCAGTGAGCGGCTATCCATACGCTATCGGCGCTGCTGAATTCTACGTAGTGGGACACCTGCCGCACGGAAGAAGTGATTGCAACGCCGTTGCAAATATGTACTTTCACCCTCAACTTGCGTGTGGCAGATGTGTCGGCACGTGTGCAGAGCGGCAATGCGGATAGCGCGTGAATAGGCCGTAGAAAGGGCATGAACTATGAGTGGGTTTAATCAGTTTTTGACTATTTTTTGCGCCGAGACATACAATATGTGGCTCCCGCATTTAACACGTCGAGCACTTGGAAACGTGATTTAAAAATGCCCAACCTTTGCTTATTATACTTCCTTAATAGTATCCCTAACTATTTGGTGTTTCTCTTAATATTTCGTTTAGGCTTTAAGCGCACCAACCGGGAATTCTGTACCGTACCACGGAGCCTTTGAGAAACGTAGTGACTAAATGGAGGTTTATGTACAAAATGCATCGATTACATATTTCTATGACAACATTGTTGAATAAGACTTGTTGTCGGGCGAGTTAATTAACGTCAATGGAGTAAATAGTAGCGCAAACTTGGAAAACACAGGTCAGGGAGAATCGTTGGAGAGCGAGAGTTGCTGGTGACGTTTCACAATAAGAAGAGAGGCATGGCTCCATTCGTGATATGTCTGTTTCACTTCACCAAAATTTGCTGCAGCTTCTTGACACGCGATTGTGACGAGTGCTTACTAATTTTGATGCGTGAATGCACAGAGAATTATAATCTGGTGGCCTGTTCTTTATAATAAACAGCGCATAGCACTCGGACTTCCTGCTAACTCCTACTTCTTTTCTTTATTCTGTGTTTTCGGAGTTCGCATTACTATGTACCCCTTAGGACAACATATATTATACTTACGTTGACAGTGCCTCAGGCACTCCAGTTCATAACGGAAGTTGTTAACGCCACCTCCACATGGTCCGTACGTGAACATTTTTGCACCAACCTTTCGTAGGGTCAAAATACCAGGCGTTAACCGTCCGGTTACATCTGCCGAGGTACGGTGGCTTGAGGCAGTTACTGGGAGCCTTTCTCTTTCTCGTCGAAAACAATCCGGCCAGTGTTGCATCTGCGTCCACATGCGGATGTGCTTGCTTAGTTGGCGAAATGAGTACGCTACTAAATGCTTTTTCACCAAATGTAACCTTACGTATAAAGAAGCCACTATAAATTTTCTACTGTTAAACGTACTGGCACCACTTAAGCCGTTCAGATGTTATATTATAAGTATGAAGTCTGTCTTTAAATGTATCAACTCATTACAAAACTATTTCATGGTACTCAGTATTCTATTGCAAGGAAAGTTATACCACAATGTGTTAAAATATATGGGTTAGTATAACTAATAATAAATAAATTTTAATCGAATATCTAATCGTCGTGAAGTCATTTATGCTCTGTTTGTCGTAAAACAGAATAATATATCTGGCTAGAAATATACTGCCAGAAATATATGAATCCTAAATTCGTTATGAATCTTTTGAAGAAAGAAACATGATACTTTTTATATATCTCGCAAGAAGCTGCGCGTCAAACGAAGCATTGAACGAATCTTATGTTTTCAGCAAAGTGATAACATAAGCAGTAGACTGTAAACTGACGTTAAGTGAAGGCAATTTCGTCATGCAGGAGGCTTGGTTGATGTGAAGGTCAATACATATCACTCATTCTTAGCCCCTGGAATGTACAAATAGCAAAAACAAAGGGTTTCAACAATTGTGTACACTGAGTCTCAAAGGGTTAACGGAAAACCATGACTAGCTCTGGTCTTCCCTAAATATTTGTGGAAATTGTTCGGCGTTAAAAATGAGTGAATGAATCGAACGTTTCTTTCATGGAAGATGTCAATATGACATGACCAGTTCCAACAAACCAGCAACTGCTATTACCCCTTCGAGAATATACCAGCTTGACTGTGCGAATGTCTCAGTAACTTAGCGGAATCGTTCCTCATTTTATTTAAATTGTTGATCCATTGACACGAGAGTATATACAGTATAAATAGATGGAATACATGGACAACAAATGTATGAAAGTACATGGCATATACTACGGCTTACTTGCCTCTGTCTTCAGGTGAGTTAGATGTCGCAGTAATGTAGTGATTAAGGTGCTTAAAAGTTGAGCCCGAGGTGACGAGTTCGATTCTGGTCTCGGAGGTGGCATGGCGCTGTAGACAAAACGCTTGGATCCCGTGTGCTACACGAGATCAGCGCATGTCGAAGTGTTCTAGGTAGTAGAAACTTCCGGAGCCTTCCACTATGGCGTACCTCCTGATAGTATGGTGATTGATGCACGTAAATTTTGCTGTAATACTGTTGTTATTTTTATTAATATTGATATTGCATCAAGTGCGTATATGTGACTGCTAGGAAATGTTTTTAGACGAAAAACAAGACATGGACACGAGTGCACCTGTGGTTGTTTATTATCTAGTCTATGTCTTATATCACGCCTGAAGCGACACGAAACTACAGTATAAATAGACGGAATACATGTACAACAAATGTATGAAATTATATGGCATATACTACACGAAACTGCAACATAAATAGATGGAAAACATGGACAAAAGTGTATGGAAATGTACGACACATGCTACGGCTTACTTGCATCCATTTTCGATCTTCGTTGTAAAATAAATCTGTGATACAAATACGAATACAAAGACCAAATGATGCTGCGTGAAATTCAAGTAAATTTTGGTGGACCATACCACTTTTTTCTCCTGATAAAAACAAAAAAAGCAGCAAAAGTTAATTCAGAACGTATAGCGAGAGACTTAAGCACAGCCCTATTTTTCACGCAATCATGGGAAGTGCTGTTAAAGTTCGTGATGGACGCGCCGCAATGTTAAAGAAGTGGAGAAGATACATTGCAGCAGCATGGCGTAGTGCGGTGATAAATGCATCTCAAGAGTGGCCAATATGAGTCTTACCGTACACAAATGCAGAGGAGATCAGGAGGATGACCAAGCTGCACGACGTCTTCATTGTTAGGCATTTCCTTCAAACTACCTTCAAGTAGATCTCTTTGGGAAAGAATGTACGTTTTTAATGGCCTTATTGTATGCATTGTTTCACGGGTATTATTCATGTCCACGAGTAGGCAGGGTAATAAATTTGGAAATATATTTTTGTTAGCCAATTCGACCAATGTAAGTAAAGATCTTTCATGTAAAAGGTGCTTACCTGCACCAATTGTTCAAGACTTTCCTTATGGTGCAAGGCTGTTCATTGTAAAATTATTTTAGTGGCATATTCCTAAATATCTGATCAAGTTGTAAAAAGCTTCCGTGACTAATGGTTTTTGTGTGCTATTCGTCTACGTTTAGTTTCGTAGGTCCCGTAAATGCGAAAAAGTAGGTTATTCTTTGTTTGAGAGATTGCTTACATGGCTGAAGCGTAGTGTCAACAGTTCGTTTTTTTGTTTGCTTGCTATACTAATTTGTGGTTTATGTAGTTGCCAGCTTTCATTGCAAAATACAAGATGACCAGGATAGAGCTTATGTATTCATAAATATATTATCTCTATTAGTCTAGGTAAATGAACACTGACGTACATCTTCAGACTCGTTAAGATAGAAGTTTTGCGAAAGTGCCAGGACACATACAATTTATTGGCAGCTATATTAAAAGGAGTTATAAATTATCAGAACTATTGCCGAACACACTTATCAGCACTCGCTTACACTGGACAGCTACTAAACCGCTTCATCACTATTGAAAAAACTACATGAATCAAGCTCCTCAGTACTCAGTCTATAGAGTGAAACTCAGGCTGAAGTACTAGCGAACAAAAAAGTGGTTACTGTCTAGTGCCTTAAACCTTTTTTTGTAATACTATTTAGCATACCACATTTAAAATTGAGTTTTGTGAGATTTTGGTCTGCCTCCTTGAGGCTTTCCTAATAAATAAAGAAAGAAAGGTTAATTTATAAAAAATCGCTGGAAAATCGTATAGCCCAGATAAGCCAAACCAATCATTTCAATAAAAGATCTCGGCAAGCAGTGCTATATAAGATATGACTATTCATATATGTTCGGATGTATCAAAGCCTCTTCTTATTTTAGATATATTTAGTTATATTACATATGTTACGTAAGCATCAATAATTCCTTATCTACCATACAATAATAAAATGAAGTAAGGTTTTCTCGAAGATTAATTAGTGCTATTATTCAAGGTACATTACATTACATTAATGTACCTTGAATGTATACAGATGATGTAGTGCTAATGGCCGACAACAAAGAAGATTTGCAGAGATTGATGGACATCTGCGGTAATGAGGGAGATAGGTTAGATTTCAAATTCAGTTAGGAAAAATCAGCAGCCATGATTTTCAAAGACAATGAAGGTAGTGAGAAGGATACAGGAGGTCACGCTAGAAATAACAGATAAATGCAAATATCTGGGCATATGGATAAGCAATGGGACCGAGTACCTAGGGGAACACGAAATATACGTAACGACTAAAGGTAACAGGAATGCAGTAGTAATGAAAAATAGGGCACTGTGTAATTACAATAGGTATGATGTTGTGAGAGGAATATGGAAAGGGGTCATGGTTCTTGGTCTGACGTTCGACATTGCGGTCTTGTGCATGAGATCAGAAGTTCAAGCAAGATAAGAAATTAAGCAACGTGGAATTGGTAGGCTTGCTTTAGAAGCTCACGGGAATACACCAAATCAGGGAGTACTAGGTGATATGGGATGGACATCATTTGAGGGCAGGGAAGCAAGCCGCAAGATAAAATTTGAAAAGCGATTGATAGAAATGGGGGAAGGGCGTTGGGCTAGGAAGGTTTTCAGCTACTTATGCATGAAGAATGTCAATACAAAATGAAGGAAGCAAAGCAGAAAATTGACGGGTAAATACTTAGAAAATAGCAGGGGGCCAAACCAAAAAGAACTATCGGTTAAGAAGAAGAAGGAAACGGAGACCGATATGTGGAGAGTTGGCATGATTAAGAAGTCCGCACTAGAGATTTATCGAACTTTTAAGCAGGAAATTGCCAAGGAAAGGATCCATGATAATACTTGGGGTAGTTCTATACTGTTTGAGGCCAGCATGAGAGTATTGCGAACCAAGACATATCGGGCCAAATACGAAGGAGTAGACACAGTATGCAGTGCACGTAGAGAGGAGGAAGAAACTGCCGAACACTTGACAGTGTTCTGTAAAGGGCTTCACTCAACAGTTCAGGATGATGGCGCAGAGTTTTTCAAAGCACGGGGATTTAGGGACAGGGAGGGCAAAGTGGACTTTAGGCGGGTAGAATTAACTAGAAGGAGTTTATCTTACTGGTGGCTAAAGTCAAGGCACGAGTGAAAATTAAACCCTTCACTGCAAAGTACCAGTCCTCAACTTCACTATTTAAAGGAAAAAAAAAAAGATGAACCTAGTTTATGGTTCACTAAGTATTATGGCTTGGTGGCGTTAGCCGCCACCTGATCTAAAGGGTACAGCCATATCAATCCATCCATCCATCCAGCTGAAACCTAAAGCGCGATTTTATAAGCATATTCGATCGGTCTGTCATTTGCGGGCGCCAAGCATAAATGCAGAAAACAATTTCTCTGCATGGGAACTAAATTTCTCACAGGGTTTTTTTGTTTACGATCGCTTTTAACTTTGCTAATAACCTACCGTGAATCTTCTAACTCGTACAGTGCGAAGTCCTAGGTGTAGACCTGTTGCCGCTCAGGTTTCATCAGGACAGGAGTAATAGTACCCGAATTATTTCGCGACCAAAATTAAGCCCAATCACTAAAAAGATTGATTTATTAACATCAGCTCACAAACGAATTTAACATTTGTCCGCTTAATATATTAATAAACAGCACCCATAGGCTAATCGGAGGCCCAACTCCGTACTCTCGAGGTCCTTTATTGAGGGGGCATTCAGCGGAAATCTCAATTCATTAAAACATTTTTATAAAAATAACCACAAACCTGACTGATACACCGCTGAAACCTACATTTAGAACATAACAATTCGGGTGCGGCGATGGTGTAGTGGTTGGAGCATCCGCCTCGCATACAAGAGGTCCGTGGTTCAAATCCCGGTGCCGCGCAGTTCCCAACCGGATTAAAAAAAAAAGAAAAGTCCGCGTGTTGATGGAACTGCATTAAGAGGCCTGGGGTGCGGCCTCACCGGTAACCACCGCCGGGAACGCACTCCCTCACCTGAGAAGGATTGGCCACCCTGGTGCAGTATCGGGCCACTACCTTCCACATGCATACGTCAAATAACTCACGGCCCTCAGTCCCCAGCAGCTTCGAAGCAACTGACCACGGCGGCGGTCAGATCTGCAACGCAGCAGAGGGTGCTAAGAATCACTGGATCCGGACAGGCCGCCATTGGAACCTGAACTTGGCAACATTTAACGCTAGAACCTTATCTAGTGAGGGAAGTCTAGCTGTACTATTCGAGGAGCTAGAGGGTGTTAAATGAAATATAATAGGGCTCAGTGAAGTTAGGAGGACAGATGAGGCCTATACTGTGCTACAGAATGGGCACGTCCTTTACTATCGGGGCTTGGCAGACAGAAGAGAACTGGGAGTGGGGTTCCTGATTCACAGAAACATAGCTGGCAACATAGAGGAATGCTATTGCATTAATGAAAGGGTGGTAGATATTGTAATTAAACTGAATAAAAGATACAAGATGAAGGTAGTACATTCTTACGCGCCTACATCCAGCCATGATGACGCTTCGGTTGAAAGCTTCTATGGAGACGTGGAATCGGCAATGAGTAAGGTAAAAACACAGTATCCTATAGTGATGGGCGACTTTAATGCAAAGGTAGGGAAGAAGCAGGCTGGAGACCAGACAGTAGGAGATTATGGCATCGGCACTAGAAACGCCAGAGGAGAACTACTAGTAGATTTCGCAGAACGCAATAATTTGCGGATTTTGAATACCTTCTACCGAAAACGAGAAAACCGCAAGTGGACATGGAGGAGCCCTACTGGCGAAAATAAGAACAAAATAGACTTTATAATGACTGCACACCCAGGAATCGTGCAGGATGTGGAAGTGGTTGGCAAGGTACGATGCAGTGACCATAGAATGGTACGGTCTCAAATTCGCCTAGACTTGAAGAAGGAACGACAGAAACTGATACGCAAGAAGCCAATCAATGAGCTATCATTGAGAGGGAAAGTACAGGAATTCAGAGTGTCGCTGCAGAACAGGTACTCGGCTCTTAGTGAGGAAACCAACCTTAGCGTAGATACAATGAATGATAATCTGACGAGTATCATTACGGAGTGTGCAGTGGAAGTTGGAGGCAGAGTAGTTAGACAAGACACTGGCAAGCTTTCCCAGGAAACGAAGAACCTAATTAAGAAGCATCAAATCATGAAAGTGTCAAGTAGAACAGACAAAGTAGAACTGGCAGAGCTTTCGAAGTTGATTAATAGACGTAAAGTATGCGATATAAGAAGGTATAACATGGAGAGAATTGAACACGCTCTGAAAAACGGAGGAAGCATCAAAGCAGTGAAGAGGAAACTTGGGATAGGTAAAAGTTGGATGTATGCACTAAGGGACAAAGAAGGCGAAATAACAACCAATATGGATAGGATAATTAAAATTGCGGAGGAGTTTTACAGAGATCTGTACAGTAGCCGAGACAACCACGACCTTAATACTATAAGAACTAGCAGTAACCCAGATGACACCCCACCAGTAATGATAGAAGAAGTCAGAAAAGCTTTGGAGAGCATGCAAAGAGGCAAATCTGCTGGTGAGGATCAGGTAACACCAGACCTGCTGAAAGATGGAGGACAGATTGTGTTAGAAAAACTAGCCACCCTGTTTACGAGGTGTCTCCTGACGGGAAGGGTACCAGAGTCTTGGAAGAACGCTAACATCATCTTAATACATAAGACAGGAGATGACAAGGACTTGAAGAATTACAGGCCGATCAGCTTGCTCTCTGTAGTATACAAGCTATTTACAAAGGTAATTGCTAACAGAGTAAAGAAAACATTAGAATTCAATCGACCAAAGGAACAAGCAGGATTTCAAACAGGCTACTCAACAATTCACCACATTCATACTATCAATCAGGTAATAGAGAAATGCTCATAGTATAACCAACCACTATACATAGCCTTCATAGATTACGAGAAGGCGTTTGATTCAGTAGAAATATCAGCCGTCATGCAGGCACTGCGAAATCAGGGCGTAGATGAAGTATATATAAACATTCTGGAAGAAATCTACAGGGGATCAACTGCTACCATAGTGCTTCATGAAGAAAGCAACAGAATACCAATCAAGAAGGGTGTAAGGCAGGGGGACACAATCTCCCCAATGCTATTTACCGCGTGCTTACAGGAGGTTTTCAGAAGCCTAGAATGGGAACAGTTAGGGATAAGGGTTGATGGAGAATACCTTAGTAACCTGCGCTTTGCCGATGACAATGCATTGCTGAGTAACTCAGGGGAGGAATTGCAACTCATGATTACGGAGTTAGACAAGGAGAGCAGAAAGGTGGGTCTTAAAATTAATCTGCAGAAAACGAAAGTAATGTACAACAACCTCGGAAAGGAGCAGCGCTTCGAGATAGGTAATAGTGCACTTGAAGTTGTAAAAGACTATGTCTACTTAGGGCAGGTAATAACCACAGAGCCTAACCACGAGATTGAAGTAACTAGAAGAATAAGAATGGGGTGGAGCACATTCGGCAAGCACTCTCAAATTATGACAGGTAGATTGCCACTATCCCTCAAGAGGAAGGTATATAACAGCTGTATCTTGCCGGTACTTAGTCACGGAGCAGAAACCTGGAGACTTACAAAGAGGGTTCAGCTCAAAGTGAGGACAACGCAGCGAGCAATGGAAATAAAAATGGTAGGTGTAACCTTAAGAGACAAAGAAGAGAGCAGAGTGGATTAGGGGACAAACGGGGGTTAAGGATATCATAGTTGAAATAAAGAAGAGGAAATGGACATGGGCCGGGCATGTAGGGCGTAGACAGGATAACCGCTGGTCATTAGGGGATATAACTGAATTCCCAGAGAAGGGAAGCGGGTTAGGGGGAGACAGAAGGTTAGGTGGGCAGATGAGATTAAGAAGTTTGCGGGTATAAATTGGCAGCAGCAGGCACAGGACCGGGTTGACTGGCGGAGCATGGGAGAGGCCTTTGTCCTGCTGTGGACGTAGTCAGGCTGATGACGATAATGATTATGATAATTCAAGGTGGGGAGCAGAAACAATAGTTGAAACAGACGGCACGTATTGTTCATATACAATCATTGATATCCCGAGTGACGTGTTTTCTTTCCTGTTTGACACATTTTTGCATCGCAAGAACACTGCAGCTTCGGTTTCACTCAACCGATTATTTCTGAAATTATATTTGACTAACATTCAACTCCTTTTCTTTTGTTGCTGCAGAATAGCATATCTTGTACTGATTACATCCCACTACTGCGTATCATTAGCAGCGTTACAGGGTAGGCGTGTAAATTTATTTTTGTTTTTCTGTACCAGTGGCAATTTAAATGGATACGTATAGAAGCGTCTCGCGTTATTTTAAAGACGAAGTAAGCAAACAGTGTATTCCGCTATCTGTGCTTTCCTCATCACAGTTTCTTGAAGGCTCATGAAGTAATAATTCATAACATAATTGCATTGCTGTGTGAAATAATTAATATCTCACAGTCACCATCAGGGCCTGCGTGAAATAAATGGCAGATTTTCTCGTTATAATTCTAGTTTTCTTTAAAACTGTGGTACTGAGTCCGCAGTCAGTTAGGCGATGCTACGGTACACGGCGGACTAGGCACTTGCCGTCGGCTTAAGCACGTCTATAACTGAAAGATTTTCAATGATCAGTTATACATTATAGAAATTATTGTCGAGATTACTAGCTTTGAATCAAACTTCATATTGATATTTATATTGGAAAGTTAGGCAGATCTCACGTACCTTGAAATGGCCATTTTCGAAGCAGGCGGAGGGAAGGTGACCGTGTTGTAATTTTTCATTGAGTGACACATTATGGATTGGTGCTAAATATATGTACAAATGTTGCACGCATAGACATATGTTGAACAGCCGCGGATGTTTAAATAACCAGTTGTTTGCACTTGCATAACGCTGCCCACAGGAACATGAGCAGTAGCTGTACCAGAAGCGACAAGCTGATATGAAGCGCTGGTGCTCGCGAGGAAGGTATTCCACCTGGACAGTGCTGCGTAAATGAACTTCAGTGGATGACACCTAACGACAAGTAACGTTAACCCGACGTGACGGCTATATCATAGCAGTACATATGTAACGTTTACAACCGGCATTCGCTATTTTATTCTTCGTCATTATTCTGAGAAGTGTGGTATCCACTAAACTATTGCGAGGAATTTTATGCCAATTGTTCATGCAGTGGCTGACGAGGATGAGGAATTATGGCTGAAGTGAGTATGTGTCACAATTATTAGGGAACAAGAACAAGCTTTTGTAATGGGATGGAGCATTGGAAGGCCCACTCGTTACACTATTTGCATTGTGTGATGACGGGTTGTTCTTTCGCTGTTTTAAAACACTTTATAGGTCATATTAATGCCATTGCTTTCCCGACATCAAGCCAGCCTAAGGCAAGTTTGCCAACAAGTCACGAACACCAGCGTAGATCAGTGGTACAATACTGGGCTGACTAAAATTATGTGTTTTCTCGCCGTTACTGGGTAGATATGAAGTGCCAATCACCTGTGGCCTATACCCAGATACCATTGGCACATACCCGCGGGTGGGTATGCGCCACTGTTTGGTAGGAAGTGTTTGAGAATGTAAGCGACGCAATTTTGACCTTATTCATGTCTTGACCAGTATGTCACATTCGTCAAACCATCTTACCTCCCAATGCTGATTTCGGCCCCGGCCAAAATAAGGGGGTGATCACGAGAGCACCCAGACGTAAATGGCAAGATAGATACATACACAGATATTTAGATATACGCCAAAAGCGCTTGCAATGCGCAAAAATGTTTCTCGCATTTAAAAATTATTCGCAATTATTAGTAATATTAATAACCTCACAGGTTAAATATGTTTTGTGAAATATCCATTCTGAATATTACTAGAAGTAAAGTGTCAGTGCGAAAACTGCTAGGTTTTGCTATCGCTAGTTCAGTTCGTGCCATTGATAATAAAGCGAACACAGGAAACCTGTAATGACAATTGTTGATATTGTTCATTGAACTGAAAACACCGGCTTTTGTATGTGAACAACCACGAGTAAATTGCTTGCTTAAAGCTGTGCCAAGCTGCTAAAATGAAATCATTGCTAATGCTCTGATAACCACCACGTCTCACCTGCTCTTTATCTGTCCATGTGCTGGCTTACGTGAAACAGATTTTGTAAGACTCAAGCCGTACTTTATCCTACAAAATTAATCTCTCATAACGTACATTCATTCTTTTTCACAGTAAAACTTCATCGCAAACTGCTTGCAACGGAATTATGAAGCATATAAAAAGATTAAACTACCAAAGCCATTCAGTGATTTTATTACTACTGTCCAAGAGATCAGCGTGGTTCTTATTAGCCTAATCAGGAAAATGAAACCAACTTTATTGCACGCTATGACTGAAACTTGAACATACGTTGGTATGAAACACTCAACTAAACGCATGGGTAGGGAATGAAAGTCTATATGTGGCATGTGCTGATAATGCTGTGTTTCTTTTTTCTTGCTTAGCGAAATTTCCAAGCAGCATAGAGTCAGCCTGACCAACCCAAATGAATGATTATAGTTTGACTGTTTAATGCACACCCGCCATCACTGGCTGAAAGTATAAACACTTGGAATTTTTTCTGCTGATGGAGAGCTTTCGCTATACCCATGCCAGTTCCACAACAGGTACGGCTTCGACGTCTCTATTCTGGCTCAGCTCCGCATGGTGTCGTTCCATTTGGGTAGTAATACGGGACGCCGTTCTTGCACTTCTGACAGCCAACATCTGTAGGACAATTAACATAATTGTGTATACACGTGCGTTGATACACTACCAATTTTTCTTGCACCGAATGGTGTACGTATTATAGTTGTTTAGAAAAAATTTATTTACAGCATGTACAGAACACAAAGGCTTTATACCATTCCAGTAACAGGGCACATACACTTCGGCACATCTATATTTCACGACTAACATCACTACGTTACAGTGTTGCTCTAATATACATGACAATGTTGGCATATATGTACACAAGAACTCAATGCGATATCAAGATACAATGGTATAACGATACAATAGATGCAATGTAACACAATATGTAACAATTGAAATCATATAAAACAACTCAACGGGCGCTGCTTAGCACCAAGTCGGTCAAAAAATGAGTTGTATTCTTTCGTGTTCCACCTTGGCGAAAGGGCATGACCAATGCCGCATAAACTCTTGCTCCCCGAGGAAGAAAAGCTTCTCGGAGAGGAACGCGAGGATCTCTCGTCTCATTCTCCCCAGTATCGGCCACAAAGCACGCCGGCGGCAATTGGCAGCTACAGCCTCACATCGGTTTCTCCAAAGGCTGAACAGCCCCGCAACTATTAACAGAGCGGAGAAGCGGCTACGCGGAAATCGGCCGTTGGACACGAAAGTTCGCACACCCTGTCCCCGAAAACCAAGAATGTGTGGTTTCCCGCCAAAACAAAGGCGGGAAACCACACATTCAGACGTCGCATGTCGATTGGTCTCTACCAGGACGCAGTTGGGGCAAGTGGAAGTGCGAACCACGTGCCATCGCTGCAACCGATCTCGCGTGGGGAGCAAACCCCAGCCCAACCTCCAGACAAAGTCTCTGAGATGCCCTGGCAACACTGTGGCAGTTATTGGTTTCCAAGCGCGGTTCATTACAGATTGACGATGCTGGGGCACCAAGGGCCGTAGAAGGGCGGCCATTGTGTCCACCACTTTAGAATCGGCCACCTCTATCTCTGGGCACGTAGCTTCCAAACGTTGGTGAACTGCCAGAAGGGCTCGATACAAATATGGTAATTCAGTTGATTGGGCACCTTGGTTTATTTGGCTATCCGGCAAGAGGATACGTAGTGATGGCCCCAGATGGTAGTGAGCCAGTGTCTGAGCGGGCATGCCATCATTGCTTAGTATTCGCAATAGAGTGCGGAGGCACAATTTAGAAGCCGTGACGGAAACGTCGGGGAATGCAAAACCACCTTGATCTCATGGTTGAGCTAACGCTGGACGCGATAACAATTCTGTGCCACCAGACCAAAAAAATGAACTGATGCAGCTTTGCACTTTCCTGCAGACGTGGAGCGGTGGCTTAACAGAATGGCAAAGGTACCAAAATTTTCCATGGTACACCGTTTGAGTTAAGCATCGGCGTTTCAAGAGGAGGAATTCGAAGTACCTGGCTGCTTTGATATCACTTAGAAGAGTTTGTACAACGGCTATCCAGATGCTATCTTGTATACCAAATGCAGTGAAAGTAACTCCGATTATTGAAATCTCAGGAGACCACTGCAGAGGCGACGTGATGTTGATACGACTGCTGGGGTTGCCAATGAAAAAATACTGGCTTTTAGAAAAGTTTAACCTTGCACCGGAGATAATAGCGAAATCATAGAATGTATCAAGAGCATGCTGCAGCGACTGTTCATTATGTACATATAGAGTAATATCATCTGCATATGCAGTGACCTTTACTTGAGTGTTACCGGGTAGAGGTAAGCCACGAAGCTGCGGGTGATGTTCAACAGCCCTTAAGAAGGGTTCTAATGGAAGGATGAATAACACTGGCGAGAGGGGACACCCTTGACGGACCCCACGCGTGACTCTAAATGCGTGGCTCTCACGGGAATCTAAGTAAAGGGTACTTTCTGAATTAGTGTGCATCGTGTGGATGAGGTCAATTAACTTATCCGGGAATCCGTATGCATGTGAAACATTTAGTATGTAGCCATGTTCTATGAAATCAAAAGCTTTTGATCTAATAAAACCAACGGTCCTTGCGCACATCGGCTAGTGGGGTATTGAATGATGTCACGCGTTAACCACGTATGGGTGTGTATTTCTCGGCCCGGAACAGAACAGACTTGGTGGGGAGCGTATAATTTTGCAAAAAATGGGCTGATTCGGCACGCCAAAATGTTGGCCAAGAGCTTGTAATCTACATTGAGCAGGGTAATAGGGCGCCAATCTTCTGGTCCCGTGGACATTGGGTCTTTCTTGTGAACTAGTGTATACGGCCTTTGTGGAAAGAGGTTGGAAGTGTAATATCTTGGAAACACTTGCGAATGATGCGTGACATAGTTGAACCAATGATAGGCCAGAACTGTACATTAAACTCTGCAGGGAGTCCGTCAGGCCCTGGGGCTGATCCCTTTTTCATTGCGTCTAATGCGCCCTTGATTTCGTCATCGGATGGCGGTGATAGCAGGACGTCATTTGACATGTTGGAATCATGAGGTAAATCTTTTAGCAGAGGATGCGAAGAAACGGATCGTGGGTAACAGACATTAGAATCAGATTGAGCCATGGACTGAAAGTGTTGAGTGAATTCCTGAAAGGCACGCGTACCCGCAGCAGCTGGGGCGGAAGAGTTCAGCGAGTGGGCAGGCGAGCCTGGTGGACAAAGCAGAGCTCTGCGTGCATACCTTAGCGCCTCAGGGTGTACACACGGTGCACGTCTACAGCGCCAAGCTGCAGCCGAGAGTGAAGAAGCGCGCATAATACGTTGTTACCTTTCAACGAGCTCCTCTTGCCATGCCCGCATTACAGTGGAAGGACTGGGATCTCGATTGGCAACGCGCATCTTCTGGATTAACAATGACGCATCTTTCAACATACGGGTGCAAAGTTCTCTGCCTGGCGCACTGCAATAATGGTGCCACTGTTCTTTGAGGCGATCCCAATCAGCTACATCCGCCCCAATGAGCGATGCGCGTAACGCTCGGGATAATTTCTCCGTAGCCTGAGAGTCCTGGAGGACGCGGAAATCGAGACGCCATGGTCTGTGAATCGTTGGCGTCCACGCTGACAGGCGGAGAGAGAACATAATCAGCCGATGGTCGCTAATGTACACTGGTGTTAATGGCAATGACATTACCTCGGTGTCGTGAACGTAGGTAATGAGATTGGGGGATGCATACACGTGATCAATTCGGCTGCTCGACGTTGCTCGACGCCAAGTATAGGCATAATGACTGTCATGCACACTTTGATGAATGTCACTCAATGCTGATTGCTGCACTAGACGTTCGAGTTCTCTGGCATTCCAGTTTGACTGGCCGCGACCCGGACCTCGAACGTCTGCGTGTGAGTCTAAGACACAATTGAAATGCCCTAAAAGTACCACAGGTTGGGAATTTAAAAGGAACGCATCAAGAGATTGGAAGAACGCGTTTAAGTTCACGCGTGCCGCTGGGGCATACACGGCAACAAATCTTATTCTTAACGAAAAAAAGGTGCAGTAGAACGCCAGCACGCGTCCGAAGGCATCGAAGGAAGCATGATGGCCACGTGAAAGACCTCGGTTAAAAATAATGACTCCGACGCCAATCGAACGCGTGCTGGTGTACGAAAAGAAACAATCAATATTGAACGCGCGCTTGAAAGCGAGTACATCAGAAAGCTTGAAAAAATTTGTTTCTTGCATGAACAGCAAATCACAGTGCACTGAACGCGCAAAAGCCAATACCTCAGCCTGTTTTTGTGGATTGCGGAAACCTTGAACGTTAAAAGTAATAACTTTTAGAGTAAGATGCATGGGGAAAATGAAAACATAGTATAAGATCACGCAAATGCAGGGGTACATTCATCAGGTGCGGGAGTCGGTGCCCCGCAAGTGGCTGAGTCATTTTTTCTGGCCAGGCGATCCACCGGAGGCTCGGGGCTTCCGGGATCGCGTCGAAGTCCGCAGAGGACTGCTGTCTCTGGTGGGGGGCTTCTAAGTCACGAGTAGTTATCCGGTGGCGTTTGGAGTCCGGGTTCTTGAGCGAGGATGGTACAAAGGCGTCTCCACTGTCCTGGCTTATGTCACTGGGGCTGGTGTCTTCGTCAATTTGTAGGGGCGCCTCACTCGCGGTGCTGTTGGAGTCCTCGCAGATGCAGGCGTCGTCGTCTTGAGATGTAGACTCCTCGGTGACACCTGAACTTGTTGTCGACAGAGCAGCAACGCGAGAAGCGTCAGATGCAATATTTCCATCCGAGACGCCGTCCTCACGAGGCACTTCGTCTGACGAGGGCTTGGCTTGCGATTCCTCAGAAATGGCCACGGGACGCGGTAAATTTAAGTTTTTCAGTACCTGGAGGGATTACCAGGTCCGGAATTGTTGGGGACGCAGTGGGCGTCTGGTGCAGCGTCGCGATTGGCGCACCTTGGTCATGGTCGGTTACCACGGCTCGCGTTGACGAATCGTCGCACTTGTTCTTAGATGGCGTTCCTGGTTGAAATGGAGGGAAAACCTTCGATGCCACCTCGGAATACGATGGCCTGATGGTGCAGGCCACGGTGGCATGCGGGTCCCCACAATGGCGACACGGCAGTGAGCAGCCTTTTCCGTCGTGGCCATAAACGCCGCACCTTCCACAAAACGGAGCAGTGCAGTTCATGCGTTAGTACCCACTGTCTCCACATCGACGGTACACTCGCTGGATGCCTTTATAGTCACAGGTTACTCGATGGCCCATGATCTTGCTGTAGCTGGGCACTGGTGGTGAAGCCTTCATACCCATGCGGACGTATCGCGTCCAAGTGGTCACGGTTGGGCGCGATCCCATGAGTCCTCTGGTGATGTGCAGCACCTTCCCGTAGGAAGCGAGTGCTTGTGCGAGAAATTCGCTGGGTACGCAGCACGGCAGGAACAGGACGGTCACTTGGGTCACTTGGGGTCCCAGGGGTACGATGGCGACGCGCTCTCCTCGGATGATGAGGTGCGACGCGTCTACGATTTGGGCCAGTGCGGCCTCACTGTTGACGGTAACTTGGTAGTTCTGGCCTCCAAAGTGCGTAACGCAGTACTACAATGAACGCTTACTATTGATATAAACATTTTAATAAACACCGTTGTGCAAGATCACTTGTACTATTTCACTCTTTTTCACACGTTGTCGTCCACATTAAGACTTTTGTATTGTAGAAAAAATGTTTTATTTTTAAGAGTTCAAAAGCTTGAGAGATGCCACCCTAATGACGAGCACTACATGATGACCATTCTGAAATGTTCTCCTATCTCTTATAAGGTACTCCTTTGAAAGTGTGCGACAATTTTGCGTGTATGTGGATGTGTACAAGGTAACCACGACGTTAATGCACTATCGGCCGAGTTCATGAGCCGAACTACCGCACCTGCACCTTCGAGGATAGTGTCAAACGCAAAAGTGTAACTCAGTCTTGTGTCGTGGAGGCCATCGGTTGAATCCCATTGGTCATATATAGAGGGGAAGGGGGGGAGGTTGTGTTATGATTTTTAAGTTTTAAATGCAAAGCGTTTCTTAGCGAACTTCGGCGACTTTGAGCGTATCTATCTATCTATCTATCTATCTATCTATCTATCTATCTATCTATCTATCTATCTATCTATCTATCTATCTATCTATCTATCTATCTATCTATCTATCTATCTATCTATCTATCTATCTATCTATCTATCTATCTATCTATCTATCTATCTATCTAGCCACCTACGACGTTTAGATCTCCTGGCTGTTTCGATAATAGTATCAATTCCAAACTAGGTATGGCCTAACATGACTGTAAGAAGAACATATTTGACAAGTCATAACATAAAAATCACAAAGTTTTTGTCATGAATGTCATGATTTACATTTCATGGTCATGCAGCTCTTGCGGTGGTTTCGTTTACATGGCATGTTGAAAAACGGGTATGGTATGGCATGATTGCATGGCAAACACAAGTGACAGACCCTAACATGAAAATCATTAGATGCGTGTCTTATAACAACATGACTACATGCCACGCTCATGATGCACTGGCGACCGTTTCGCTAGCTTCACTTATACCGAATTTGGTAATAAGGGACGTGAATGGATGATGAAGGTATGATGGTCTAGTGGCTAAGGTACTCGGCTGCTGACCCGCAGGTCGCGGGATCGAATCCCGGCTGCGGCGGCTGCATTTCCGGTGGAGGCGGAAATGTTGTAGGCCCGTGTGCTCAGATTTGGGTGCACGTTAAAGAACCCCAGGTGGTCGAAATTTCCGGAGCCCTCCAATACGGCGTCTCTCATAATCATATGGTGGTTTTGGGACGTTAAACCCCACAAATCAATCATCATGGTATGATACTGTTGCAAACATGATAAACATGAGACGTGTGTCAGGTAACAACAGGACTACATGGTACGCTCATGATACATTCGCGGCCATTTCGTTAGCTTCACATGTACCAAACTCGGTATTACGCGACGCGAATGGATGACATAGGTAAATGACAAATCCAAACATGATTATCGCGACATGCGTGTCATGTAACAACTCGACTACATGCCTCGCTGATGATAGATGATGTGCTCGCCACCATTTCGCCAGCTTCACATATGCCGAATTTGGTATTATGTGACGCCAATGGATGACGAAAGTATGGGACAAGTGCAAGCATGATAATCATGAGATGCGTGTCATGTGAGAACATGACTACGTGCCACAGTCAAGGCGCCAATTCATTTCGGGCACTGCACCATGTTCCCTCCGAGCTGCCGAAATTAGGTGCCTTTCTCCTCTTCTAACCACTACCACCACCAATACATTTTGACGTGACACAGTGCGCGGCTCGCCGGCGCTCATTTCGTCGCCTCACGCCAGCGTAGCTACGCCAGGAGCTGGTCCTGCCATTTACTGGCAGGCGCACGCCGCACTGCGTTGCTTTGATGCATACGCGTTTCAGCGCGTCCGGTGTCCCTCTGTCACGAAAAGAGGGAGACACAGTGTTGTCTGGGTAACGCATGGGGCGCAATGCAGCATGTCGCTTTTCGCGCTGGTTGCCGTCGGGCTGCGCCAACGGATGCTGGTCGCGCCTGGCGTCATACTTTGGTGTGATCGCGTTTTGCTAACGTAGCGCCGCTGTGCCCAGCGTGCGCGTGCGTTAACGCTACATAGGAGTATATTGGGCCCTTCATGATGCGTTCATGGCGATTTCGCAAGCTTCACATATACCAAATTTGATTTCACGGGACGTCAATATATGGTGAAATAAATGCATCTCATGTAAAAACATAACAACATACCTAGCTCGTAGCGTGCTCGTAGCCGTATCATTAGCTCTATATATACTACATTTGGTATCACGTGACGTGGATAGATGACGAAGGTAACCGACACATCCAAACATCATAATCATAGCACGGGAGACATCTACGTCATCATTCACATCCACCTCGTAACGTTGTGCTTATTTTAAAGTGACATATCAACATTTGTCATTCGTGCTTCGAATTTTTTCGATTACGACCGTAGATAGGATCCGCCATTTTTTTAAGTTTTTAATCTTGTAATCATAGTTTAATTATGCATAATTCAACTATGATTACAAGGTTTTGTATTCATCCAATAGTGGTGCTCGTATTAAGTGCAGGTTTACTTGGAAATCTTCAAGTGCGATATCAAAGCATACACTTACAGCTGCATCGCTCCATACACTTTTCTAAAGTGCTAAACCAGTTGTCGCCATTCCCACATTTCTTGCTTTGAGACTTGTGACAGGTGTTCGTTTGAGTATCGAAAAACCAGTGCTTCTTTCTTACCACGCAAAGCCACCAGCTACTTCTTGGCTTCACGCTGCAGACAGGTTTTGGTTTTGCCATGCCTGGAACATGAAATGAAAGAAGTTATAGTGAACCTTCACAGAAAAAATTTACGTAATTTATTTTGGTATGGCTTTATGTGGCAAAGATATAGTAAAATAAAATATTTTCAACTATAATCAACCGATCCCAAATGCATGCGCAATAATCACTTTATATATATATATATATATATATATATATATATATATATATATATATATATATATATATATATATATATATATAAATATAAATATATATTTATATTTATATATATATATATTGCGAGTAATAATTAAATGGGCCATTTAGTCTTCGTGAAGGTATGGGATATGGCACAACGGGAGCGTTGTCAACAAGGATAAATATATTTCCCAACAGTTTCGGGAGGGGTCCTCCCTTCATCAGGGTATGAGTTATCCTGACATGAACTTCCAAACTTCGTTGCTGCCGCGTCCCTCTTGCCTTGAAAGATGTTT
Organism: Rhipicephalus microplus; assembly: GCF_013339725.1. Taxonomy (NCBI): domain Eukaryota; kingdom Metazoa; phylum Arthropoda; class Arachnida; order Ixodida; family Ixodidae; genus Rhipicephalus; species Rhipicephalus microplus. The sequence continues at coordinate 74,581,911 of NC_051168.1, forward strand.
GCGAGAGTGAGAGGGAACTAAAAAAAGGAAAGAAAAAACAAAAAAGGGGGAAGAAAAAAGACGAAAAAGAAAAAAAAGAAAGAAAGTAAAAAAGAGGAAGAACCGCTGTCAACACTGAGAACGAAAGCAACTGTCCGCGTACGTTCACATACGGTTCTTATCATGCGCTGTTCAGTTCTTAACGTGTGTCGGGCCACCCAAGATTGTCGCCGCGGTGCCGGGAGGGTTCGTGACGGCGTGCGTAAAGAAAGGGTTTCCCCTTAATGGGTCGGTCGGCGTGCGGCGTGCGTAAAGTAAGGTTTTCCCTTTAATGGCTCGGGCAGCTCTTTACCTAACGAAAATTAAATGTAAAGAGCTGACCGATCCATTAAAGGGAAAACCTTTTACGCACGCCGCACGCCGACCGACCCATTAAGGGGAAACCCTTTCTTTACGCACGCCGTCACGGACCCTCCCGGCACCACGGCGACAATCTTGGGTGGCCCGACACACGTTAAGAACTGAACAGCGCGTGATAAGAACCGTATGTGGACGTACGCGGACAGTTGCTTTCGTTCTCAGTGTTGACAGCGGTTCTTCCTCTTTTTTACTTTCTTTCTTTTCTTTCTTTTTCGTCTTTTTTCTTCCCCCTTTTTTGTTTTTTTCTTTCCTTTTTTTAGTTCCCTCTCACTCTCGCAAACATCTTTCAAGGCGAGAGGGACGCGGCAGCAACGAAGTTTAGAAGTTCATGTCAGTATAACTCATCCCCTGATAAAGGGAGGACCCCTCCCGAAACATTTCGGAAATAAATATATTTATCCTTGTTGACAACGCTCCCGTTGTGCCATATCCCATACCTATATATATATATATTTGTATATATATATATATATGTATATATATACAAATATATATATGTGACGTATCAAGTGATGGTTAGTAGAGGTAGAGAAGGAAGAAGTCAGAGTAGAATAAACATGGGGTATGAGCCAGGCCACGTCTCCCATTCATCATAGCGTCACACGAGTCGACAGGATGAAGACCTACCAGCCCCTTCATAAGTCGCTCATCATCTACGCAGTCCTCCGCATGACACCCTGAGCATACATGGTCTACCGTACAAGCGCCTAGCAATACGCATAGACCAGCGTCATGTCAGAAGCATCTACTGACCTTCCCATCCCCAAGTACACCGGAGCAGCGGATGATGGACCCGTACAAGACTGGTTCGACCTGTTCGAGTTCCACGCTACCGCTGCATCTTGGTCGGAACGGGAGATGGTTACGAACTTCAGTGACTACGTCACCGGTGAGGCATTCAAATTTTACCTTATTCACATATTCGAGAACGACGAGTCATGGCGAAAAATCAAAGAGGAGATGATTACCCGTTTTAATGACTATGACCAAGACTTACTTACTGCCAACCATCTAGAGACAACTGCACACTATCGTCAATTTGCCAAGCTGTCCTCAAGCATTCGAAAGTCCAGCGCGAATCGCCAAATGCCTCAAGACGAAGTGGCACATGCGTTTACTTACAGAAGGCCATGCATACATTGGGGAAAACCCAACCGTCAAGCGCGTCTCCCTTGTACACGAAAGTCGGCATTTCCGAAGTCATCGATTCAGCATATTACACGAGACGTTGCTGAACCACCTGATGCCCTGCACTCTTCGTCTCGCATACGGGGTCCACCACCTGGGATTTCGTCACGTGGTTTTTCAAGCACTCCTATCGCTCACCATTCGCCTCATAAGGACACCGCAACCTCGGTAGACGACCTAACGCTTTACGAAAATACCCTGTCAAGCCATGCTCTTTCCGGACATGTTAATTCATCACCGTGCGGTGCACACACACTGGACAGTCGAAGCAAAGCAGAAGGCTCAGACGCATCGAACGTCGCACGCTACCAGGCGCAAGAACTACTCGCAGTGAACAGTGAAAAAGAAGCCTCTGAAGAGCTTCGTGTCATCTCTACGGCACCGCAGACTTGCCAAAATCTGCAGTTCAAACCTAGTAATGCCATGTCACCTGTGGTGCCCAGATGCAGAGCTCACCAATCCAAGAATCGAACAAATTTAGAAGTGCATGATACATCAAACCTTGTACAGAGTTGTCTTTCGGAAGCGCCCTTAATGAACCCCGTCACCGAAGCCTCTGAAGAGCATGCTAGCAATGATGACGCATTGCCAACTACGCCCGACAAGCAAGACACCAGTTCACCATTCATCAGGTGTCTACAGGACGCGTCAAACACCGAACGAAATGAATGCCCCATTCCGGAACGGGTGCCACTACAGCCATCTCCTGAGCAGCACCAGCAAAGCAAGCAAAACGAAGCTCACAAACTCAGAAAACAACGAGATAGACTGCAACGAGGGCATCGGGGAAAGCCAAGTTCAATGGAAGCGCATTCACCAGTTGAAGAACATCGAAAAATAAGATCTCCAAACCAACAAGACGTCAGACACTTTCGGATAAAGAAAAGTCGCCGGAAACACTCTCAGCGCCTGCTATTCCACCGACTGCAATACCACAGGAAGCGCCGAGAAAGACGCGGAAGCACTGCTTGCAAACAGCAAGCACTCAGGCACTCCATCACAGTCTGTCGAGAAGCACGCAAGCAAGAAGCATCGGGATTGCACCATTCACGGCGAAAAATACAACCCCGACGACATCCGAGCTGCCGATGCAACAAGGCATTTGAAACTTGGTCAGCCCGAACAAGAGTTCTAGCAGTACTGTCAGTATCCACGTGTATCCCGCTCTGTCCGGAACGCAACAGTCAGCCTCGCCCACCAGAGTTGTTATGAAGTTCACCGGACTGCTCCCTCGGGCATGAAGCTTTGAAGAGACTGTGGAACTCCATCGGGACGTGATACTGCTAATTTGGACATTGTCTGTTTATTGGCTTCTTCAATTTTTTGTAGGTTATAAACGGTGCCATCTTTCGGGGGGAGGGGGAATTGTGTGACGTATCAAGTGATGGTTAGTAGAGGTAGAGAAGGAAGAAGTCAGAGTAGAATAAACATGGGGTATGAGCCAGGCCACGTCTCCCATTCATCATAGCGTCACACACACACACACACACACACACACACACCACACACACACACACACACACACACACACACACACACACACACACACACACACACACACACACACACACACACACACACACACACACACACACACACACACACACACACACACACACACACACACACACACACACACACACACACACACACACACACACCACACACACACACACACACACACACACACACACACACACACACACACACACACACACACACACACACACACACACACACACACACACACACACACACACACACACACACACACACACACACACACACACACACACACACACACACACACACACACACACACACACACATATATATATATATATATATGCGGTAGAAAATTTCGGCAGGTGGGCCTGCCTTCGTCGGAGTGAATGGATACACGTGCACACAGGGCACATATATAAGCCGCTTCTTTGCCTATCACACGGCTAAGTCATTATCAGTAGTTTCGGAAACAAGATTATATATCACCAAAGGTACGTGGCTATAGTGCATATACAGCTGAAAACGCGTATCATTATGCAATAGTGAATTGGCACGTATTAGATACCCTACAACTTGTGTGGAATGAAACAGGTCAGCAAAATAACAGACTGCGCTCGCAGTAGCTCACTTTGGCCATACGTTGTGCGTGATTTAGGCTTTGATTATCCCGCAGAACGTATGACCAAAGTAAGCTACTGCGTGCGCAGTCTCTTATTTTGCTGACCTGTTCATTCCACACAAGTTGTAGGGAATCTAATACGTGCCAATTCACTATTGTATAATGATACGCGTTTTCAACTGTATATGCACTATAGCCACGTACCTTTGGTGATATATAATCTTGTTTCCGAAACTACTGATAATCACTTAGCCGTGTGATACGCAAGGAAGCGGCTTATATATGTGCCCTGTGTGCCATGTGTAACCATTCACTCCGACGAAGGCAGGCCCACATGCCGGAACGTTAGTAACACTAGTGTTCTTTTCGCACGTTTGTCGACTTCTTTTTCTACCGCATTTTCCACCAGATTCATTGAATTTCACCCCACCATATATATATATATATATATATATATATATATATATATATATATATATATATATATATATGATGAAATATATGATGAAATAGCGGCTAGAAGACGAGCGAGAATAAGATCGTCTACGCCAGCTGATGGTGAGGGGAAGAATATCTTGCTTCCCACGTTAATTGTGGCTTGTGTTTGAAGAAGCTCATTCAATAAATATTGATTAACTGCCCTGTCAATAATTGCTTCTTATGGTAAGTAAAATACTGCTGGGAAATATGTTGCATGTTTTTCATTTTACTCACGAATATTTCTTTCATAACAGTCGTGCTTTTAGAGGGATTGTTTGTTCTGAACGTAAGGGAAACCGGTATTGATTGCGTGAACGGCGTAGCTTGGAAAAAAAAAAAAACTATTGCCACTGGGTAGTCCTGTCACTAAATAATTGAGGGCAGCCTTGCAGGTCATACACAAGAACATACATAGCTCCATTGATGTTGCTGCCATAGGATTTGTGCAGCTGAATGATTTCATGTTTAACTTAAAAGGGCCATGACACGGTCCCCCAATAATAAGGAGTTGTAATAAAAAACTACACGTAGAGCATCTATCACGCCTTTACACACTGAGAAAGTTGGTTGCAAAAGAGTATTTCAGTGCAAAACAAGCTCTGGAAACAACCCGTGTGAACCACGCCCACCGCTGGTAACCGCTATTTTACTGTAGCACGTGGGACGTCATGTGAAGTCGAGAGCGGAGTCATCGCGTTAGGGGCAAGACCCGCAAGAATGAGGTTTGTCCGTTGGTGGCATTGGCGTGCACCGTTGCGGTGATGACGCTGAGGACGATGATCGTCACGTACAACGACTGGCTTGTACAGTATATGGCGGCTCAATATGCTCTATGGTGTATAATGGCCGAGAATAACGAACAACTATTAGGGGAACGTGCACAAACCTCGTACTTATCGAAATTCAGGCTAAATCCGATACCACAAAGCAGTGATACGGAAGGCAAAACGAAATTCGAAACTCAACACGACATATCATTTATGACCAATAAACCTTGCATACAAGTGTACACCACTTTGTCACTGATGTATGTACATGCGTGAGTCGTCAATGTCATGCGTGGTTTACAGTAACACCGAACAATCCCATTGCCTCACCCACTCATATTCATTCACTTGGTGGATATGCTGTGTCTTGTGTACCAAGTTTGAGCCACTACAAATTGATCAACTTTATTGTCAAGCTGTAGAAACCATTAACATTTTGACTTCACGCGGATCTGCTCATGGAGTGATATCGTTCTCCCAAGCGTGACCGCCACGCTAACAAGGGTGCTGTTGTAGCGTCATGGCTTGCGAGTGTGCCAGTGCAGCCAAACTCTCAGGCACCTGACGTGTTTATAAATACTATTCAACGATGAATAAGCACTTTATGAAATGCACTAAAATTTTGCCAGCTTACTTGTAGATGCGTACTGATTGACGCGCATACCATAGATTATCATCTAAAATTGGGTGTCATGGGCCCCTAAAACTATTGTGTCTTATAAAACAAAATGGTCCCTCGATGCATTCCTCTCTTTTCGTATGCCGAAATCACTGTTTGTACATTGCGATCGGTAATATCTGTGTTTCACATAAACAGTTAAACATGTAACGTGATAGGCACATTTCTTGAGGGAATAAGAAAAAAAAGGTGATAGTTGATTTCAATACGCCCCCAAGAGTACGTTGTGCACTTACGTTGACAAATTTTCATGCAGTCCTCTTCTGTTTCAAACCGGTTCACTCCACCTGCACACTTTGTGTGGTTGTACATCCTACAGTAACCTCTTTTGTGGTCGAAAAACCACGATCGCGCATCAGCGGTGCAGTTGCACGTTTCTGCTGCTTCCAGGCATCTATTTTGCTTTCTTCCTTGAACACCTGCAGAAAACAAAAACAAATATTCACTCCTTCGAGCATCTCCTGTGACACTTACGGCTTGCGAAACCTCTGATAAGCATCGAGGTTAGATGTGACATGACAAAAAGTTTTTGTATTGCATTTAGGTTTTAAAATAGTTTAACGTCACCCGCTAAGAGATTCATCCTGATTTTGCAAGTGCAAACTAAAAAAATATAGAACATTAGAATGCATCACAGTAATTCGGAATTCTTAGGTGCTGTGATACTATATAAGGGTATTTATTACAGAATAATTCCCTAAATAAAGGCGTAAGAAAAAACTACAAAAAATTGACGAACAGAAATATTTTTTTTTCTCATTCCTAAAGGGGGATTTACCATGAAAAAGTCATATTTTTAAAGTACAGTAAACAGTAAGCGCTTGCAATGAGTACAAGAAGAAAGTTTCTAGAGTGTTTACCGAATAAATAAGACTGTTAGACTTCTACAGTATTGTATTCTTAGTGCCAGACCAACTCAGCAGTGGACATAATATTTTGGTAGCGACCGCCTCGTCACGAGTAATCAGACAGATACAAATGCCTGTTTACTATGAAAAAACGCTCATGAAGTACCCAGAATTGTCGAAAAGCATATAACTCCAATTACAACGAAGAATCGACTGCCACTATAGTTCTACATAATGAAAGTGAGAGAATACCAATAAAAAGGGTGTAAGGCACGGAGATACGATCTCCCTAATGCTATAAACATTTTTTAGAGGGGGTTTCAGAAGCCTTGAGTGGAAATAGTCGGAGATAAGAGCTAATCGAGAGTACCTTAGTAAATGGCGTTTCACCGGTGACTTTACATTGCTCAGTAACTATGGGGAAGAATTGTAACCCATGATTGCTGACCTAGACAAGGAGAACGGAAAGATAGGTCTTAAAATTATTCTGCAGAAAGTGAAAGTAATGTACAACCTCAGAAAAGAACAGCGCTTCCAGATAGGTAGCAGTGCACTTAAGGTTGTAAAACAGTGCGTATACTTCGGACAGGTAGGACCCATGGAGCCGAACCACGAGATTGAAGTAACTAGAAGAATGAGAATGGGGTGAAGCACATTTGGCAAGTATTCTCAAACCATGACAGGTAGACTGCTACCATATATACCTCAAGACACAGGTATTTAACCGCTGTGTCATCCCGGTACTTACCTAAGGAGCAGATACCTGGAGACTTACAGAGAGGTTTCAGCCTAAGTTGAGGACGACGCAGCAAGCCATGGAAAGGAAAATGATAGGCGTAACCTCAAGAGACAAGAATAGCGCCGAGTGGATCAGGGAACAAGCCAACGCTATATCTGATCAGGGAACAAGACACAGGCTCGGCCCGTAGCGTCTAGGCAGAATAACCACTGGTCATTAAGGGTAACTGACTATACTCCGAGAGAGGGGAATCAGATGACAGGGAGACGGAAATCTAGGTGGGCAGATGAGATTAGCAAATTTGCAGGTGTAATGTGGCAGCAGCAAGCCCTGGACTGAGTTTTCAGGTGGAACGTGGAGGATGCCTTTGCCTTGCCGCGGGCGTAGTCACGCTGATGATCATGATGATAATGATGCTGATTACAATCTAGTTACTGCTACGTACGGGCAGACAAAATGAAAATTACTACCACTGGGCGGCAGCAAAACAGCCACTATCACATTCCTTGTGACGCTTCAGTAATTTTGAGAATGACACCTTCGGAGTGCACAGCTTTGTGAGCTCCCAAGTAACGACGATAGTTACAGCGCGAGAGCAGCACGACGACAAAGAGACAAGAAGGACACGAGCGCTCGTGTCCTTCTTGTCTTTTTGTCGTCGTGCTGTTTTCTCGCTATAATTATCGTCATGTCATACCAACTAGCCCAATCTGGCACATTTCCAACTCACAAGTAATTTCTTGTCACGCTGCAAAGTGCACGTTTTTTGAGCTCATGTTAAAAAGGAATTGTGGCGTGCAGAATTTTTCGTACTTTCGAAGTAAGGTGACAGGTAAAGAGAGTATTTATTCGGCATTTAGAACAAGGTGGAAAATCTATGAATATAAAACTCAACAAAGGATATGTACTCACGTATGCATGTATTTTGGCAGCTCATTTGTGATGAGAAATGGTTGTTGCCTCCTATGCAGAGACCCTTTTTCAACTTTCTGCACTTGTATTCCGTGTAATTGAAATAGAAAACCTTGTGGAATGGTCGGCAGATGCCGAGAGCGGGTGGTTTGAGGCACCGATGCGGTGTTGTCTCATGCTGGGCTGAAAAACATATATTGCGAAATAAGCATGTGTTAACATGTAGGAATGTGAACTTAAAGGCTCAATTTTCATTGTATGACACAATATTAAGGATAAATTATAGACAATGACGCCAAGAGAAGTATAGAGGGTGTTAATAAAAGTAATTGTAACGTAAATATGAAGGAAGAAAAGTGGACGATATGATATCTTGCCACCAGGAGGATCCCAACCCGTCAATTTTGAATAACGTGTCCGATGCTCTTCCACTGAGCAATGGTGGCTGTCATTCCTCCATCCACTTTAAGGGCTAGCTCTTAAACGTAGAAGTGTCAGTCAGCGGCACCTGTTGCCATTGCGATGACGGTGGAAGATTCTTTTCGCCGGTTGTTGTCATGTAGTGCATGATATTATTACGAGCTGTTTGCTGACCAATCATCCCTCGCATACTAACCGAAGGCACAACACCATCCAGAACGAGACCCTCGCTCTGAATGAAGGACCTCACTTCATTCATTGTCTGAAGAACCATATAAGTATGTATTCCTAAACGAGACATAGCCTCTCAACCAGCTCATAGGTGGGAACCCAGCCCGGTAACCTGCAGGAAGTGAATAAAGCTGTTCACTCACTCCTAAACGAGTATGTGCCGCTGAATTGTGTAAACCTCACTATTCATCACAGCTCTATACTAAAGATTTGATCAAAAGTGCAGAAGTTAGCCAAGCAGACGTGCCATAGAAATTGGATAAATGCTACTTGTCTCCACTCATCAAATAAAAATGAAGAAAACAGGAGTTAACCAAACGAATGGCTGTAAAGTGACTGCGGTGAGCTGAAGACCCCGCGTACATGCTATGAGGTAATACTAGTTAACGGGTAATACATCAGTGGCTCCGAGAAGACCGCGGAGTGATGGAAAGCCTACGCCAACGACAATGCGCCTCTATATCTATGAATGGGGGGAAGCTTGACCTCGGTGCGAATTTCTCCCTCTAGAGTTCGGACACATACATACTATGCCTATGACTGCCCATGGTTTAACTCGAAGCTCTCTGCGTAGAAACTAATGTAAAAAAAAACTGTAGCATTACCTAGGTGAAATCAAGCAGTCACCCATAAACAACCTAGGAACAACCTTCACCACCACTTAGCTAAATAATAGAAGGAACGTAGAAACAACCAGATTAGTTATCAGAACCATCAAGTCTCGAGGCTTCAAGATTTGTTACGCTTAGTGGAAGAATCGATAAATTTTTAGTTGTAGTTTTGCACATTTATTTTTATCCGTGTTACTTTTCGTTCACATGAAAGCGCAATTAGGCTTGATTGAATAAGGATTCAGATAGCTACCTATATGCAGAAAGCAGGAGTAATGTTTTTTAGGGCAAAACTGTTATGGTTCAGGTTCGCCATGAAGTGTATCTAAAAAAAAACCATCTTGGACTGCCATGCTCTACTTGATCCCCACGCAAGCACTTGTAGAAATGGTTAAGAAGATGAGCTTAAACATTCAGTCTTTATTGGTGTTTGCCGCCCGTGTGTTAGGTGAATAGATGGGTCAATGAAAGGACTTTACTGCGGCCAACTAGGTAACGCTAGTTTCCCAGTACGCGATGAACTACTGGCAGTTTAGGACTGAAAGGCCTAACATTTTCTTAATTTCATTTAGCCCAAGTGGTCCACAATGAAATTTGCTTAACCTTGTTGACACATACTTGATAATGCTGAGAGTAAGCATAGCCATGTGAGTATAGTATAGCAAGGGGTGGGAGAGAAACAGGCTTAGAGGGTAAAAGCAAAGCCAGCTCCAGGTAGGTGCCTTAGAGCTCTGCCCTTACTGAGTCTTCCGCAAGTTAAAGACGACTGCGCGATAGTTTTAGGGGTGAAGCTCCTTAAGGCGTGGGTCTGTACATCCTTTGATGTTGTCGTACGTAGCCACCGGTCACAGAAGAGGCGAGATGGGAATGGCGGTACTTGGAGTGTTCACTAGATGGACGCACGGACCGATGGACAGGCAGACTAGCAGACGGATGGACGGATTGATAGATGCACGGACGTATGCATGTATGGACGCATGAACAGGCAGACAGACAGATGAATGGACGGACTGATGGACGGACGCATGAACAGACGGATGGACGCAAAGATCGACCCATGGATGGCCACGCGGACGGACGGAAGCAAGAACGAATGGACAGATGGAAGCACGGACGGGCTGACGTATGCTTCGCCCCACTCATCATAATTCACTCCGTGGATATGCTGTGATTTTTTTTTTCAGATATACACAAATGACAAGAAGGTGATGGTAATTTTCACAAAATCGTTTTGCAAAAAGAAATGTCTTTTTTGCTTTCAATTTACCCGTGCAGCACACCTAGCGCTTTAGTGGCAAGCCTATAGTATTTCATCTGTTATTAACCATAAAAAATTAAGTTAGAACAGAATCACGATGGAAGGACATAAAAAAACTAAATTGCATTATATAGCGAGTGCACGGTGCTCAACTCGGCTGTCTATACTGATGGAGCGTCGTGCGCGGAAGAGCACGGGTGACATCTGCAGTTGCAAATACGCCACATCTGAGCATGCGCGGAGCCAGTGCTATGCCTGCCTTGCAATACTGATCCCTGTTTATCACCGCTGATGTAATAACCGCTTTGACCATCGAAAGGGCTCTGAACTATTTAGTAAAAAAACAAATAACATGCAAAAAAAATGGAGCCAACTGTTCTCTCTGTGATATATCTCGAAGCGAGAATGAGTTTAGAGTATAAAGGACGCCTAGCTCGGCACTTGCTTTCCTTCTGTTTTATTTTCTTTCGGGGGTATAATTTTGACAGCGCTTTGATTGCCACAGCAGTCATCACGGTCGCGGAGATAAATAAGGGTGGAAACTGCAAGGCAGGCCCATCACTGGCACCGCGCATGCTCAGATGTGGCGTAAATGCGACTGAAGATGTCGTTCGCGCTGTTCCGCGCGCTACGCTCCGTCGTTATGGACATGAGAGTTGAGCACTGCACATATGGTTCAATATGTAAGGCTGTATTATTATATAATTCGCAGTCATGGTTAAAACACACACATCTGGAATTAATAAAAAGTCTAGGGAAGTAACAGTGGTCTCTCTCTTCACTGTCGTAAAGTGAGGTTATGGCCCGTTTTTACTTTTCATTGCATTGCTTTTCAACGCATTTCAATGGATACTGCGAAATCACACTTCTTACTGCATGCAGTTATTTTGTCTGGCATAAAGACAATGATACCATACATTCAGCCGCACCTTTAGAAACACACAGGAAGGAAATTAGTATAATGTCAGCTGCTTTTTATGTGTAAGTATGAGAGTCAAAATTCTGAAGAAGTTTTTGAGATTTAGCACTAGCACCAAGAAACCCGTTCAATACATGATGAGCACGAAAAGGTATTTCCACTTACCTAACTACCGACACACAAAGCTACTATTTATTCATCGGGTGCCAAGTTTTGCCACTTTTTTAGAGGTACCAGCGAACGATCCTTTCATTCAGTAGGAGCAGAGGAAAAAGTATGCTAATTAAGCATGAATACAACATTTATAAAAAATAGATGGCTGAGGCTATTACGTTGGCTGTATTGCTGTAGCTCACGATGTTTTTGTCAAAAATATTTAAGTTTACGATCTTTCCTTAGACAGTAATCTCGACTAAGACACACTCGTCTTACAGATATTACAATACATATGTCTATCACATACTGACACGAGACTCTGATGCCATTTGCCAAAACATGTTACCTAAATGCCAACTCAAACAAGTTCAGTACATGTCCACCTCAATATGCTTTGTAAGCTAGAGAACGGCTCTTCATACTACTCCGGGCAAGCAGCGATGATGATATAACATGAATAACGCATACCATAAAGCCTTCGGCATCATGTTCGTGAGTACTTCAAGTTTATTTTCCATTTACTTATTTACTTAGCGCGAAAAAAAACATTAACTTACCATGTGTAACCCAAAGGAGAAGCAAGACACAACTGCCCAAAAGTACTTTCATTTTCCTAATCTGGTGTGCCAGTGGTCATCACCCCGCAGAGCCTGGTTTGATGTACAAGGATGTTAGATTGCTATCTATTATTAGTCCAAGTGCCTATAGCTGCAATTATTTTTCGACCAAGGTAGTTCAAAGAGAACATGTGCGCTAAGAGATAAATATAAGCCCTTTAGAGCAACTGTGTTTCCGCGATGACCTCAACGAAAAACAATCGCCATTGTTTCTACAGAGCTTCAAATACACCTGCCTGAAGCATTCTAAGCCCACTGCCTTCGATTGAATGTCATCTTATGTTGTACTTCAGGTTGACTGTATTCGTAGCAAACTGCGTCAGCACACAGAGGTCCTTCGAGAGTTCGGCGCATAGAACGTTCGGGCCGGAATAACGAATCAGCTGAATAGCTCAGTTTAGCGGCAAAGATCACCCAAACACGCATTTTATGCATTAAGAGAATGAAGGACAACTGGGTGGCTAGGTGCGATAAATATTCCGGGTGCGCACAAAGAGAATGTCCTTTTCAATTAAAACACTACCTTGAAGTCAGCCTGTTTCACTTTTTCTATCCGAGTTCAAAGTTGAAGCAAGTGGGCTTTTTCGTCCTCAGCCCTAACTGGAAGTATGCGTCGATCGCTACTTGGTAGTACAAATAGTTTGCTTCAGTTCTAATACAGCGTAAATATAAAATAAGACGGAAACTGCACAGATGTCAGAACGCTCAACTTGAACGCTCCGTTGTGCTACCTCGACTGGCTTCGACTGACGTTGAATGTATGTTTGCTGCAGCTAATTATAGAAGAAACGTGGGTGTAATTTACCGAAAAAATTCTGCTACACTTCCGCCTGACCAGGGGTCTAATAAATTCACTTGGCAATTCCATTTTCAGATGCGAAACAGCCCTTTAACTCATGTGTGTAACGCCCTACGCATATGCGTCCGTACGAACGCGCTGCAACGCGTTCCCCTCACCGCAGGTTTTGGCGTGGTGCAAAGTAGGTTATGGTGCAGCTGCGCCACAACGTCACTCTCCCTTTGCACGCTCCCCTCGCAGGTGTGCGCTGCCGTCACTAACTCCCTTCATTCTCCACCGCCCGCAACTCTCGATCGTACGTCGAGTGGAACCACTCTTCTGGCTTGTGTATCTGCGATGAAACCTACACAAAACCCAACCCTCCTCCCGTGTCTTTGCGTTTCAAACCAACATTAGGGAGTTTTAGAAAAGCGTTTGCAAGCGCTGCGGGCGTTGTGGGCGAAGCGGGCGCCATAACAGTTTTAGAATAGCGTTCGCCCTGCTGCGAACCGCAACGCACGATCGCGGCGACACCGCAGCCTCGAAACGAGCGCTTGCGGGCCACATGTGGGCCGCCATGCCCACACGCAATTTCGGATTTTTTGCGCGTGGTCCGCGAACGCGAACGCCGACTCGCGTTACGACGCATGCGCAGTGGCAGCGACCACACCACAAGGGCTCGCGGTGCGCTATTCTAAAACTCCCTATTTACTCGAGAAAACGCTACACCGAGTTTCGCTTCAAACTGTTCTTCCAGCACACGCACGCGTCGACGCCCGTTTTAACAGGGTCAACGCCGCGCGCACCGCTGCTGCTTCGTATCCCTTAAGGGTTTCCTTCGGGGAGATGGTCTATGACATGACATTACAAAAACTTTATTTAGGTCCTGAAGGACATATATTCAAGGGAGCCATAGGCCTCCCACCATAACAGGTTGGTGGCTCCACCCACGATAGGAGCGGAAATCGAAGTTCTACTTTAATTTTTTGCCACGTTTGGCTTGTATCTTAGTTCTCCCGCGTGTCCTGGAAATTTGTTGCCGTATACATACCTTGACAGCTTGTGCGCATCGAGATAAGAAATAAGGCATCGAATTTCATGGGGGTGTGGGATACGCACCTAGGAGAGAAACACAGCGTCAAGGGCCCTGAAAAGTCAGTTTAGCTAACGTACTGGTCTGGCAGAATCTAAACAGAAATGTACAAGAAAAATAGATCGGTGCTTCATCTATTGTTAGCTACCGCAAATACCGCGTTTTACATTTGGTGACGCCAGTATAAATAAATACACTATAAAAGAGTGCTCACTCGAGCCTTCTCGCGGCCGAGCAAGCAAGGGTCTCACCAACCACTAGATAGCGTACCTATGCTCGCGTGTACTCCTTGGTCAAGGCATGCACAGCCGCCTCAGGAGGACAAGAAAATCCCAAGTTTGGCATCAAATTTTCGCAAAATCCTTTAACTGATATGTGCAACTTTTCATATCCACTATACATCGTGTTTCGGTGAGGACTTTTAGTGTATTATCACAAAAATAGGTAAAGGGTGACTGGAAAGTGTTGTCTTTCGGTATTTGTTTTGCCCATATGTGCACATTCATGTTGTTTAGATGTACTGCATGGTGTCAATTTCCATGAAAGGGAACACGGCGATGCGTGTCCTCTGCGCTCTAGCGGCTGCTAGCAGCGCATTCAAGCGGGATAGAGAAAGAGAATAAAACATTTCTTTGCGACCAAGGAAGGAATGTAGGTGAGTGGGATCTTTATTCCGGGATCCCATTGGCACGGGCCGCTGTCCTCGCTCGTCTCACGAGAGCTTCTTGGGTCTTCTAGTACGAGCAGGACCGAGCTGCCTCCCACCCTACAGTGTTACGTTGTGTTCTGGGTCGTAGAGGTGGATTGTGTGGGCATTCCCATACCATGTGGTACAGGGGCGGGGGGGGGGGGGGGGCTGTTTGATTGGCGCAGAACCTGCACTGTGGCGCATATGTGTCGGGATCTATCTTGGACAGCATATAAAGATTGGGGTAAGACAACGTCTGCAGGCAACGCCACGCTATATACCTGAGATTGTTTACTAAGCTTTGGCGCCGGGGGTGGAAGTTTCTGTCTTTCGAGTCTTTGATGTTCTAGAATATCTGTCTATGTTAGGAGCAGGTACATACGCCTAGCCGAGGGTGGGCGCGATATGCGGGGGTCAGAGGTACGGAAGAGTAATTCTCGGGCCGAGGCATGGGCGAGCTCAGTGCCTCTAACTCTGCAGTGGCCGGGTATCCATATCAGCTGTTTCCATTCGCCCTCTGAGCATGAGGACGAGAGTTGTGAAAGAAGTCGATGCGCAATGGGGCCAATGTAGTCTTTACAAAAGTTTCGGTAGGCTGCTTTTGAATCTGTTAGAACGAAGGCGGGCCTTGCGTTTCGTAGGGCGAGGGCAATTCCTCCTTCTTCCATGCTAGTTGTGTCTGTGTCCTCGGCTGATATACAATCAACCTGTTGTCCACGATGAATGATGCTTGCTGTATATTTGCTGTTCACTGATCGAGCTGCATCGACAAAGAAGGCGCCCTCAATATCTGAGTAGTTATCGTGAACTTTTGCCCATGACTGACGTCGATGTTCGTGTAACTGAGGATGCATGTTGCGTGGTAGTGATTTGATGATGAAGTCCAGCGTCCATTCATGTGGCATACGTAGTTTTCCTTTTCTCTCATTGGGGGCTTCGATGCCAAGTTCTGATAGTGTTTTCCGTTCTGTTTCAGTGATGTCGAGGCGCACTATTTGATTTGTGTGGTGTTATAGAATAGTTCTGATACGGTAATGTGTTGCCCCATTTGAAGCAGACGTTCTGTAAGTGTTCACGGTGGAAGGTTCAGAGCCTTCTTGAGAGTCACACGTATGACTGTCTATTTCGTGCTCGCCTGCTTTCAAGACCCTCAGGCATGAAAATCTATAGGTTGTGTGACTGATGACAAATGCCTGAATGAGTCGCATGATGTCGCGTTCTTTCATCCCTCATCGTCAGTTAGCCACCCGACTAATCATGCGAGAGATTTGTAGGCAGGACGTTTTAAGTTTAACAAGAGCAAATGAGTTGTTGCCCTGAATATTAAAGTGGGCCCCCAGAATTCGGATGGTTTCAGCCTTTTTAAATTGCGTTCTATTGAGTTGTACGTTGAGGGATGTATTGTCAGATGCTTTATTTCTATATACTACAGGATTTCTGATTTGGTGGGGGAGAACTACAGACCACTTTTGCGTCCTATTTTTCTACAATGGAGGCGGCTTGTTTGGAGGCTTCTATCTGACCCAGGTTACCATACCTGCTCCAGATCATGACGTCATCAGCATATATGGCGTGGCGTACTTGCGAAATTTCATTTAGGGCCTCCGGGAGGCGCATGAGGGCGATATTGAAGAGGAGCGGGGAAATGACAGCCCCTCGTGGAGTACCAAAATCACCCGTGGTGATGGGTTGAGACTTAAGGTCCCCTATGCGGATGCTGACTTGTCTGTCCGTAAGGAACTCCCGCATGCATGCATAGAGTTTTGGACCGCACTTGAGTTTCCGCAAGTTTTACAAAATAGTGAAGTGCCGAACATTGTTAAAGGCACCCTTTAAACCAATTGCAATAATGGAGAATGCCATACAAATAAGGCTAACCGAATATCTAGAAGAACAGAACCTCTTGCCTGACACTATTGCCACGTTCCATTTCCCAAGTTTTTGTTATCGTCCCAAAACACCACACGATTCTCAGCGCAAACCGCGCCTGCAGTTTTCGAGAAGGTTCCGGACTGTAGTAGACCATTTCGATAAGATCACGCCCACTGTGCGAACGGTACAGATTGTTCTGGAACCTACGCCACCGCCAGCGATAACGCTAGAACATTCGACGGCAAGAGTATAAATGCCGACGCGCTTCGCCGCTTGTCAGTTGTTGATCGAAGGCCGACGCTCCGTTCGCCGCTATCAGTCCGAGACTGCTATCTGTGCGAGACTGCTGCTGTAATTGGACTTTCCGTTTACCGGGCACAGGTTCGCCCAAATAAACAGTTAAATCCCAACACGAAGTCTCCTGTCTTCGGCCACGTCACGACCCCGTGACACTATGTACGGCTTTCGTCCACATTTTTCAGTGTAGAACATCCTTTTACAACTAAAACACGAGACTACCAAGCGGGAGCGACAGCAACCATCGTCTATTTTTGCTAATCAGGTGTCTTCTTCTTGGGGTGCGTAATAAAAATCTAACAGACGAGAACTATGTGGTACAGATATGTCTGAATATGCGCGCATGTTAAACGATACCGTTATAACATTCATGCTGGGAGGGACAAACACAGCTCTTTAATTTCAAACCACTTTCTGTAATCGTCATCATTATTAGCCTTACTACGCCCACTGCATGGCAAAGACCTCTCCAATAATCTGCCAATCAACCTGGTATTGTGCTTTCTGCTGCCACGTCACACCTGGGAATTTTTATCCTCATCAGCCCACCTAACTTTCTCTCTCCTTCGTGCGTTT
The DNA here is from genome assembly GCF_013339725.1 of Rhipicephalus microplus. Lineage (NCBI taxonomy): Eukaryota > Metazoa > Arthropoda > Arachnida > Ixodida > Ixodidae > Rhipicephalus > Rhipicephalus microplus. The sequence continues at coordinate 74,599,564 of NC_051168.1, forward strand.
GCCTTTTCCGGAAATTCAGTCACTTACTACTATTGACCATCGGTTATCCAGCCTATGCGCTACGTCCCCAGCCCTTGTCCATTTCTTCTTTTTGATTTCTGTTATGATATCCTTCACCCTGGTTTGTTTCCTGGCCCACTATTCTCTCTTCTTGTCTCCTAATGTTAAACCTATGCTTTTTCTTCTCATGGCTTGCTGCGTCGTTCGCAATTTAAGCAGAACCCGCTTTGTAAGCCTCCAGGTTTTTGCTCCGTACGTAAGTACCAGCAAGAGGCAGCTGTTATATACCTTATTCTTGAGGGTCAGTGGCAGATTATCATTCATGATTTGAGAACGCTTGGCGAATATGATCCATTCATCTTTATTCTTATATTTATTTCACTCTCATGGTTCAGCTCCTTGGTCAATTGCTATCAGCTCTAAGTACACATATTTCTCTCCATATTCCAGCGTCTTTCCACCTATCGCAAAGTGCTCTTTTTTTCTTACTCTTCACTTTCCTGTACATATTTAAAAATTCATTATTTACTAGTGGTAATAAGCTTCAATGTACCATGAGTGTCCGAACAAGTAGAAACATGGTAAACTGATTCTGTCGGTAATTTTAATGGAGCCATTAGCACCCCCTCCGCTAGATCTCTAAAACTGCTAGGTCATTAATTCATAAATGGGGTACCCAGCTGCGCAAATTAGGTACTACAATGATTTAGATCAGAATGGCATTATGCTGCTACGCGTTCTGCCATCAGTGTGTGTATACAAGTGGCGTTTTGTTATTTATTTAGTTATTGATTTATTGAAAAAGGTCTCACAGGCCAGAAGTCAATGAGTAAGGAAGGTTATAGTAAATGCAGAAGTAAATTCATATAGAATAGCTATGCAGTGCAGGTTAGTAATAACAACAACATATTGTGGTGCAACAAAACTAACAATTCAATAGGTTAACATCCCCTAAAACATGAGCTTACAGCTTGTTGATAAAAATAAAGGCGAACACATCACATCATGATATAGCTCCAAAGTTAAACAATTGAAACAACTTCACTACGCTATATTGAAGAAATGCATTTTGTTTTTGCTAGAACGTGTTAGGGTGACTATCAGAGACGATATTGTCGGGAAGAACATTCAACGTGTGGATGGCTTGTGGTATTGCTGACGGGCTAAGCACGTTTGTGTTACCAAAAATGAGCATGAAGCTGAGATGAATATGTTACCTGCGTGGCGTGTAGAGGGGCACTGAAGGTGGAAGAACAATGTTCTGTTACTGTACACGTAAATGTAAAGAAATATGCATACCAGGACACGTGACGGCAAATATGCAATACTTGGATGGAATTATCAAGTTTAGGCTGAGTCACACTGAAATGAATGTCATTCCTAAAAATGTAATTGGCGGCTCTTTTGTGAAATGCTTTCAGCATGTCAATTTGACACTCAGTGAGAAGGAACCAAACAGATGAAGCATACTAAAGCTGCCGGCTGTGGAAAGCAAAGTAAAAGAGTGTTAGTAGGACAACGACGGAGGTTAGATGGACAATGGCGGAGATGAACAATGACGTTAGATGGACAATGACGGAGGATTTGGTGTAAATACCCTAGTGTTTTGGAGGCATTGGCGCAAGCAGAAGTGACGTGTTCAAGACAGAAAAATCCTGGTGTAAAGTGGACGCTCAGATATTTGTATGGTGATGCCCCGAAAAGCGTGTCCTCTTGTATGTGGTACATAAAGCCAGAAATAGTACGTTTACGCACAAAGCGTTTTCGCATTTATTAGTATTTTGGCTTATAAGCCCTATGTTACACCACCTAGATATAGTGTCAGATCATCTTAAAGAATGCAGTGGTCGTTAGGGCAATTATGGGTCTGTAGAGCATGTAGTCGTCAGCGAAAATTCTCATATTTTATGACAGATTAGATGGCAGATCACTGACGTAGATAAGAAAAAAGTATTGGGCAAATGATTCTCCCTTGTGAGACGCCAGAGGAGACATATGAAGAGGGAAAGGTAGATATATGAACAGTTTTGAACTGCTTGTGGAGGGAAAGAAAATTTTGTAGCCAAGATAAAGTGAGGAAGTCTAATCGGAGGGCAGATGAATCGGAGGTGGCAATGGGCGACACGATCAAACACCCTGGCAAAATTGAGAGACATACAATCAGTCTGTAGGCCACTGTTTATGTTGTGATGAATGTGAGTGGTAAATTATATCAACAGTGTTTCGCCTGAAATGCCCTTTCTGAACCTGTGCTGGTTTGCGATGAAGACTTTGTTAGTCTCGAGGTGACACGTGAGAGGCAATTATATGTGCGAGTACTTTGCACCAGATGGAAGTGATTGATATTGGCAATACTTTTTAGGTGAATTCTTATCTGCGGATTTAAAAAGAGGCACTTTACTTTGGCAATTTTTCCGTCGTCTGGCAGTTTTCTAGACGAAAGCTGCTCAAAACACTTTGAGGGGAGGTACTCGTGGCAGCAGAAAATTAAGACATGTTAGCTAGTGTTAAACACTTTACCACGTCTCATAGGTGTGCGACTCATCATAGAACCCTGTCAACTACATGCAGTTACCAACTATCGTATTTTTATTTTACTTATTTATCAACTGTCCCACACTAAACATCCATTTATTCCAGTTTATTGTTGTGCTGTAGTCAATTACAACTCGTGCTTTGTACTCAATTATGATATTGAATTTCGGCGGTGACGGTGGTGGCTGCATTTTGAATGGAGGTGAAATTGTTTGAGGCCTGTGTGCTTAGATTTAGGGGCACGTTAAAGAACCCCAAGTGGTCTAAATTTCTGGAGCCGTTCACTAAACGGGGTCTCTCATAATCATAACGTGCTTTTCGGACGTTAAACAATAGATATTATTATTATTATTATTATTATTATTATTGTTATTATTATTATTAGAGTCTCTTGTGGTTTAGAATTTAAAATTGTTCGGCATTTCTTCGTGCCGGAAAAACTGCTTTAATTAAATCACCTTGTTCATACCAAAGTTACTAGTGCAGTATGTATGTAGTGGAAAGATCTTTTAATAAAAAATTAGGAGCATGACTACAACTTCAATTCTCAGAATTTTCTTGCTATCAATACGCCGCTAAGAAAAACAAGAAGGCCTGTGTATATGCTATATAATTTATTTTCTATGTATTCCAGCGCGCGGCTTTTGGAACCGTTGTGGCAAACCTTTGGGTATTCGATTTTGAAGCGCGATCTTCGGTCCTATTGTACCTGTAGAAGAGAAGATGACAATATTCAAGCACTCGCTCATATTGAAAATAAATCCAAGAACCCGATCGAGTACTGCCTAATGATAATATTCACTGCACTGTGATTAGGTTGACCCTTTATCACGTAGTTGGGGGGTTCCCCGCAATAATAACTTTTTGTGCTAGTCTGATTTCGCTCTTACTTAAACACATTGCCTTTCTAGCATTTGAAGAATGTGAGTGTATCTTTAATTCCTATCGACATTCTGAGCCCGTCTATAGGCTTTAGTATTGTGATGTACCAAAGAAAATCGACTCTATTGATTGTGTTATTATTAATTGTACGTCTGAGCGGAAAGCGTCAGCCCGACTGCTCCAACTGCAGGCCCAAGGTTTGCAGATACATGAAAACTCTTTTACTGGACACGTGCGCTGTTATCTGCATTGCTATTTGTATATAGTTGCGATAGCAATTATAGAGGTTGGCGTCGAATATTTGAGCCTTATCACTGGTCATCGCGAAAGCTCTGAAACAATGTTGAGTGTCCGCACCTTGCGCACAATCCTAAAAGAAAGATCTACAACAATCGCAAACTTTCTCGAACAATAAGCCGTGGTTTTTGCTGAGCATTTCTGACAGGCTGTGTGGGCGAAATCTGAATGGAACTAAAAAGAAAATAAGAAATATTTGTGGCAATATGCCTCAGCCAATCTCTCTGCGTAGCGCTTAAGGCCACACAAAAATATTTGCATGAATATTTCAAGTGTGGTAGTCGTGCCGAAGAACAGAAAAGGTGCCCCGCCACGGTGGTCTAGTGGCTAAGGTACTCGGCTGCTGACCCACAGGCCACGGGATCGAATCCCACCTGCCGCGGCTGCATTTCAGATGGAGGCGAAATGTTGTAGGCCCGTGTGTTCAGATTTGGGTGGACGTTAAAGAACCTCAGGTGGTCGAAATTTCCGAGCCTCTCCATTACGGCGTCCCTCATAATCATATGGTGGGTTCAGGACGTTATACCTCACATATCAATCATCAAAAAAAAAACAACAGGAAAGGCATGGCGTTGAGTCAGTGCAGTACGTCTGGGGCTATCAAAGCAGCCATTCCCTTATAAATTTGATACAGAAGAATTTGCCAGTATAGCCGAATGCAACTTTATAGGCGAAAAGTAATAATCCGAGGGAATGGAGACAGCCAAGGGCGTCATGTACACGTGGCAGAAGATAGCCATCTTTCTTTTTGATGTAGCAGAGATTGTGATAATGAAACAGAATTTCTGGGCACCATGTTTCTATTAGGTAATAATTACTCAGGATGCCCAAAGACTCGCCACTTTTTAATAAGAATTTTTATTTTCAGTTCATGCTCCTAATTGTGAACTATATTTCGCTCAGACTGTGGCTTTTATTGAAGGTTTTTGTCGGTTTGCTTTTGCTTTTCCTGTATTCATTAGGGGGCGCGTATGAGAGGTGATGACAAATAGGGCATTGTCAGTTTGCAAAAAACAAAAACGTCATCATGTACTTTCAAAAAAAGGCCCAGAAGTATGCGGTGCTTGTAGCAAGTAAGTGCATATTGTATCCGCCATGCCGTAAATAAGCATTCGGTAATATACGAGTATACTGCACACTAATAATGAGCTAAAAGAAGCATCTTATTTTCTTGTTGCTGTGAGCAACTGGTACATTATATTGCTATGCGTGCTTTATTTTTATGCATTCGGGTTTCAGCCACAAATACACCAAGCAACGCTAGGAGCAGGCTACGCAACACTGTTTGAGAAGCTTCAGGATAACTTGACATGGTACCGTTATGATGGCACGCAGGGCGCGAACAGTTTATAGCTTACCTGGCCACCAGCGGTAACGTCAGACTCTTCGATAGCACATGCATAAAAGCCGACGTGCTGTACTGCTTGACATATCACTGGAGGACCGACGACTGTTCATGCCACCATCAGTTTGCAGTGTGAACGCCTCCTCTATTTTATCAATGCCAGCCAGATGCACCCGATCCAGCTGTTCATCACCCCCTCCTCTACTATCGCCCATCGCCTAGCCTTCGCGTGTACTTTGTAGTCATTGGAGAGAGAAGCAATCGTGTAGTGCCTTATGAAGGAGATCATACGAAGCAATTTGTTGTTCAGTTGTGTACTGGCCGTGTGGCAGTATCTCACATTACTCATGTTCACAATGTTGCAGGTCATGCTGGCTCTGTAAGAGATACGGTGCTATAAGATAGCGTGCTACAAATCATGGCGCTAAGTGGGCAACTAATGGGCTACTGCATGCGCTATGCTGTCACGTGGCGTCGGCATCCCTTCGAGGCGCAAAAAAGGAGCACGAAGGAGTACTTCTAATAGATGCGTTATCTAGGATTGGGAAAGCATCTTCGGGGGAAACCGCGCGAAAGCACGTGTGGCGCAAGTTGCGCTACCAATTATCGTCGCATCAAGAGCCCTCCCTGAACTAAGGCTGACCGACGGCTCCCGTTGAGAAGCGCATGGTTGCACTAGCATTGAAAAAGTAAAGAAAGCGTACTTGACATTTCATTTGTCGGGCACAGATTCACCCTAACATAAACTTTGTCTTGAACACGTTAACTGCTGCGTCCGTCAACGTCACGCCCACCTGGTACATTTATGACTATGAACATGTTTCGAAAATATATGGAAAGCGTGTTCTTAAACCAGTAATAGAGGTTTCCTTAGGAAGAAAATTTGACTTACTCATACAGGTTTCCTTGCACTTTTGTTCACTTTGAAAATGATTACCGCCTGTGGTGCAGCCTCTGTAGTGGAATACTCTGCACTTTCCTTGATTGGCGTCGAAATACCATGGATGGCTTTGTGGGCGACAACCACCAGCCGTGGACATATGCAGGCACCCTTGGAGCTGATTTTTGAAAGCGAACTCTGAAAAAGTTAGGTTTACTTGATTAGCGTCAAAATACCATGGATGGCTTTGTGGACGACAACTACCAGAAGTAGACAACTGCAAGTACGCTTGGAGCTGATTTTTATTACGAACTCTGAAAAAGTTAGGTTCCGTTTGATATGCTAACATGGCCTAATGAACAGACATGATGTACAGAGTTGTTTTATCTGCATATTTGTACTTATGAGTAGCTGAAGTAGAGGTCACCTCACAGTATAGTGTATGGGATATTAGCATTTTGGCTTGATTGAAAGCAAATACGTAAACACTCAACACGAAGCGAGAACTATTAAATGGTTATTTCGGGCACTTTTGTCCCCCGTCCAGATATATATATATATATATATATATATATATATATATATATATATATATATATATGTATATATATATAATAAAGAAGATTAAAGGTAAAGAGCCGACCGACCCATTAAGGGGAAACCCTTCCTTTACGCACGCCGCACGCCGATCGACCCATATTACGGGGAAACCCTTTCTTTACGCACGCCGTCACGGACCCTCCCGGCGCAGCGGCGACAATCTTGGGTGGCCCGACACACGTCGAGAACTGAACAGCACGTGATAAGAAGCGTATGTGGACGTACACAGTTGGTTTCGTTCTCAGTGTTGACAGTGGTTCTTCCTCTTTTTTACTTTCTTTCTTTTCTTTCTTTTTTTTCGTCTTTTTTCTCCCCCCTTTTTGTTTTTTGTTTTTTTTTCTTTTTTTAGTTCCCTCTCACGCTAGCAAACATCTTTCAAGGCGAGAGGGACGCGGCAGCAACGAAGTTTGGAAGTTCATGTCAGTATAACTCATCCCCTGATGAAGGGAGGACCCCTCCCGAAACTGTTGGGAAATAAATATATTTATCCTTGTTGACAACGCTCCCAATGTGCCATATCCCATATATATATATATATATATATATATATATATATATATATATATATATATATATATATATATATATATATATATATAAGGTGAGTGGTCGACGAGCAGCCAAGAATCAAGTGGTGACCTCTGTAAGTATAAGATTGATAGAATGATATGTATACATATAAATATTCCTCTCCATGGAACATTCCTCTCCTCGCAGACGAAGGCCGCCGGACGAATCAGTCGAATGGTCTGGGCGTGTATAAATTCGGGCAGCAACATGAACCACTTCATTCTTGGCTGCTCGTCGACCACTCACCGTGAGTTCAGCTATTACATAGGTGACCTCTGTAAGTCTGTCGACAATGACAAAAGGTCCATCGTAAGTGGCCGAAAACGTTTGGCATAACCGACGCTGGCGCATGGGAGTCCACAACCACACCAATTCACCATGGCGATAAGTCACAGGTAGGTGGGGAGGCTCATACCATGCCTTTGCTTTATCTTGCGATGCCAATGTGCGTAGGCGAGCTATGCGACGCGCCTATTCGGCAAGGCAGAGGGTGCCGTTTATAGTGACGTTGTCGTGATCACAAAAGGGTAAGATTGTGTCGATTGTGCACCGAAGCAAACGTGTATCTAGCGAAACGAAAGGGTTTTAACCTGTAGTCACATGCTTCGCAGTGTTGAACGCGTACGCTATGAACGGGAATAGGGAGTTTTAGAATATCGTTTCCAAACGCTGCGGGCGCAGCGGGTGCCATATGAGTTTTAGATTAGCGTTTGTCCTGCTGCACCGCAACGCACGATCGCACCGACACCATAGCCACAAAACCAGCGCTTGCGGGCCACATGCGGGCCGCGATCACCGCTCGCAATTTCGTATTTTCCGCGTGCGGTCCACGAACGCGAACGCCGACTCGCGTTACGACGCATGCGCAGTGGCAGCGACTGCACCGCAAGGGTTCGCGGTGCGCTATTCTAAAACCTCCTAATATTGCACAAGTTCGCCCACAATAAACTAGTTTTTGACGTTTCTTCTCTTGCACCCGTTACAATATGTCAACCCAGTTCTTGTGGTTGGTTGAGACATACATAGACACTATGTTGATGATCGCGTGGTTTTGACGCTCCGATCAGCCCATTCTTTGAGGGTGGTACGGTGTGGAATGACGCAGCTTGGATTCACACAAACGAGGTAGCTCCTTCATGACATCCGCTGTGAATTATCGTCCATGGTTGCTGATAACTTAGAAGTGTGGCAGGCGATGATAATCAGGCGATGTGGGCCATGTCGGAGGGTGACGTACAGTAGCAAGAACGACGAGACGTCACTGGCAGTTGCGGAGGGGATGGTCGCCACCTCGCATTAGCATGTGTGGTAGACGACGCAAACAATTATCTATCGGTTACCCTTAGCTGACTTTGGAAAGGGGCCCAGGACGTCAATCCCCACTTTTTTGAAAGGTGAGCTTGGAGTTGAAATCGGCTGCAGAAAACCAACTGGGGCAGTAGATGGACGTTTGTGACGCTGACAATGAATACAGCTGGTCACATAAGTCTCAACGGACTTTTACATACCAGGCCAACAAAAGCGTTAAGCGTTCTTTCGTGCGGTGGAGCGTCCGCGCCGAACTTAAATGTCCCGATGTAGAGTCGTCGTGCATGGCACTCATAACAACTGTTCGCAGGATCTCCGAAACCACCAGAAGGAAGCGCGCGCCACTGATGTAGAGGGTCCTTTTGAACAACAGTCCATCACGCATACAGAAACGGCGTGCTCTAGTGGAAGCGGAAGCAGCGGCGAAGAGTGGTGCTAGTTTAGCGTCTTTCCGCTGTTCTGTTTGAAATTGGGGTAGACTAGGAAAGTTGGCGACACAGACGCTACAAGGTGGTCAAGATCATCGGTTTCACAGTCCGTTGTGCTAAGTCGCATACGGGAAGGACAGTCCACATCGGCATGTCGACGACCACTCTAGTAGGTTACGGTGAAGGTGTAGTCTTATAGCCGTAGTGTCCAGCGCACAAGGCGGCCGCAAGGGTCACGAAGGCTGACAAGCCAATACAATGATTGGTGCTCCGTGACGACTGTGAATGGGCGTCCGTATAGATAAGACCAAAACAACTGAACTGCAAATATTGCCGCCAGAATTTCTTGTTCCGTGACAGTGTAATTTCGCTCCGGCGACTTCCGTATGCGATGGCGTGTTCGCGATCACCGTACCGTTGGACTATGACTGCTCCAATACCTATGCCGCAAGACCCGTATGAAGTTCTGTCGGCGCAGAAGGACTGAAGTGCTCAAGAATCGGTCGTGACGTCAGCAAAAACTTCAATTGACGAAACGAAGCATCGCACTCCGAGGTCTTCTCAAAGAAATCATCCTTTCGTAAAAGGCATGTAATAGGATACGCAAAGTCGGCGAATAGCAGAATAAAGCGGCAGAAGTAACAACGAATCCCCAGGAAACTACGGAACACCTTGATAGAACGCGGGGCATCGAACGCTTCAACTGCTGCTGTCTTCTGTGGGTCAGGGAGGATGCCATCCTTGTCAACCGGATGCCCAAGCACAAGGGTCTGATAGTCTCCAAAGTGACTATTCTTTGAGTTTAAAACTAGGCCAGCGTTTCGGATGCAATTCAAACCAATATTCATACGTGTGTTGTGTTCACTGAACATGTGGGCGAAAATTACGACGTCGTCGAGGTAGCACATGCAGATGTTCCAGTTCAAGCCACGCCGAAGGGTGTCTATAAACCTCTCAAACGTCGCCCGAGCATTGCATAGTCCAAATGGCATCACGTGGAACTCAAAGCGCCCATCAGGAGTTACTAGGGCAGTCTTTTTTTTGTCCTTTGTGTTCATCGGAATTCGCCAATAGCCGGATCGTAACTCTACGAAGGAGAAATAAGAGACCAAATGTAAGCAGTCTATTGCGTCCTCTATACAGAGTAGTAGGTATACGTCCTTTTTAGTCACGACGTTTAGTCGGCGATCGTCGACACAAAATCTCCAAGATCCATCTTTTTCTTAACGAGGATTACCGGTGCTGCCCACAGACTGAGTGACTCTTGTATCACTCTGTGGTGATAGTGTTTATGCGCGTCAAGTGTCCGTGATATCAGGCGCTATCACCCACATTTGTAAAGTGTTGCTTGTACGTGACGTCAAGGGTCACATAAGCGTCTGCTATATATGTAGGCTGGTTGCATAGAATAAAGGTTGGTTGATGTTGCCTCGCCCACATCGGAAGCGGCTCTGTCTCTTTCCTCTGCTTCTTCGGCCGGTTGGGAGGCGATGGCTTATGCTTGGCCGCAACGCGTCATGGTGTCAGAAACGGCCGTCTTCTGATATTCGAGGGGCATTGCACCAGTCTTCGTCAAGTGGCGGCTTGTCAGAAGACGAAGAAGTCAACCTCATTCACGGCATGTTCGCCGTTCCAACTCCACCATCATTTGACTTCAACCGGACGTCCAAATGGCCTTTCTGGATCCAACTATTCGATGACTACCGCTTTGCCTCTGGCCTAAATGAGCGAAGTGAAGAAGCGCAAGTCCGGACTCTACTTTACACAATGGGTAGGCAAGCCAGAGAGATCTTTTCGACCTTCGCACTCTCTGAAGACCAGTATAAGCAGTATGAAGTAGTCAGAAAAAAGTTCGACGATCCTTTCGGGGCCGCACGGAACCTCGTTTACGAGAGCGCATATTTTCACCGTCGCACACAACCTGGAGAGTCAGTCAACCAATTCATCACCACGTTGCACACACTGGCGGACTGGTGCGACTACAAGGAAAAAGAACCATGGCTTGGCCATCACCATGGCTCGGCCATGGTTATGCCAAGCTCTCGTAGTCTCTGCAAATGAAGGCGAATTTGACGCTCGTCAGTGCTTTGGCAAAAGCTCGCTTGAAGGAGACCGTCCAAGGACAGCAGCAACAGGTGCGAGAAACCAGTGACGAACCTTTGGCAGCGCCAGCCAGCAACCTGGACGCGGTCAACAAACAACAACAGCCTCGGAAGAATTCTTCAGGACAGCGTTCAGGCACCTCGTCAAGGACCAGTGCACCTGTCACACAAGGTCAACGCACCAAACGACAGTCCTACCGACCTCTCAGCTCCAGTGCATGCCCCAACTGCAGCCAAAGGGAGCACCAGAGGACCTCCTGCCCGGCACAAGCTGCGAAAGGCAACTACTGCGGTTGTTCCGGACATTTCGCAGTGGTGTGTGCGAAAAAGGCTGCATGCGAGCGAACGAAGGTACAGCTATCTTCTATCCATGTGGACAAGGTATGGTCTACATATTTCGCAGGCATGGTAGATGGGGAGCACTCTGATTCTCGGTATGCTCAAGTTGTTATTAACGACACTCCAGTGTTCGCTAAACTTGATTCGGGTGCAGAAGTGTCCGCTGTACGCTCAACGTTTCCGGGATTGCCTACGGAATTGGAGAAGTACGACATAACCTTAGCAGGTCCTGCGAATGAGCCACTGCACGCTCTCGGAAAATTTCTTGCCACTATCAAGTGGAAACAACGCATTGTCCGACAAACGGTGCACGTGGTCTAGCCTTTGCGCTTGATAATTTTGGGTCTTCCAGTGCTCGAAGCCCTTGTGCTGACGCGGGTTCGAATCCCGGCTGTGGCGGCTGCATTTCCAATGGAGGCGGAAATGTTGTAGGCCCGTGTACTCAGATTTGGGTGCACGGTAAAGAACCCCAGGTGGTCAAAATTTCCGGAGCCCTCCACTACGGCGTCTCTCATAATCATAATGTGGTTTTGGGACGTTAAACCCCACAAATCAATCAATCAATCAATCAGCCCTTGTGCTGATAAAGTTCGCTGACTAGGTCAGTAGCGCGACAGCCATCGAAGCTTTCTACCCTCAGCTTTCCGGTAGTTTGGGAGCTATGAAAGGGGAATACGATATCAGACTGAAGCCGAACTCTGTTCCCTTTGCTGTTCAGGTTGCTCGTCGCATTGCCTTACTCTTGCGAGACCGAGTTAAGCAGGAGCTCGAGCGTATGGAGTGACACGACGTAATCCGAGATGTACACGAACCAACAAAAAGGTGCGCGGGTATCATACCAGTTCTGAAAACTTCCGGAGGCGTTTGTATTTGCGTTGACTTGACACAACTAAATAAGTGTACTTCGCGAGCGCTATGTTATGCCGACTGTTGAAGATAGCCTCGGTCTGTTAAGTGGGGCACCGATTTTTTCGAAGCTGGACGCTATTTCTGAATTTCATGGGATCAAGTTGTCACCGAAAAGCCAATTGTTAACTACTTTCATTACGCCGTTTGGGCGATACTGTTTTCAGAAGCTACCGTTTCGAATAACGTCAGCACCTGAGTTTTTCAAAAGAAAATGTCGCAGATTCAGGAAGGAATCTCAGGTGTGAAAAACACGGATGATGTGCTCAATTATGGTTGCGACTAAGCTCAACATGATGAGCATCAGCGTCTTACGTTATACCGTCGCATGAGTGCTGGTGCTACCCTAAACAAAAAAGTGTATTTTTGGAGTAACCGAGATAGTTTCTTGGCTGCGTTTTAAGTCGAGACGGAATCGGGCCGGACCCTGAAAAGGTCCGGGCCATCAAAGAACTGCCGACGCCAAATCGCGGGTCTGGCATTTGATGGCTGCTCGATATGACTAATCATCTGGCAAGATTCATACCGGATTTGGCATAAAAAACGGCGTCATTACGTCACTTGCTTTTGAAGAGTTCTTAATGGATGTGGGGACCAGCCCAAGAGCCAGCGCTGTCGTACGTTAAAGACATTATCGATTCCGCGCTCGTCACGGCTAACTGTGATGCAAAGTACTCTACGATTATTTCCGCCGATGCGTCATTATTCGGTTCGGGGCGGTGCAGATGCAAGTTCAGCCAAACAACGAAAAAAGACCCGTTGCTTTTGCATTGCGCTCATTGAAGCCTGCCGAAATTAGATATTCCCAGATTGAAAAAGAAGCACTAGCGATGACGTGGGTGGCAGAATGATTCGAAGGGTACATCAAAGGCCTTGAAACTGTGTGTGAAACCGACCACAAACCGCTTGTAACCTTGCTGGGAAAATCTCCTTTAGGTGTTTTACCACCTCGCATTCAGTGTTTTCGCATGAGGCTCATGCGGTTCAGCTATGAAGTTGTGCATGTCCCGGGCCACAGCCTAGTTACTGCAGATGTATTGTCGAGGGCCCCGACTCGAAGAAAAGGAAGTGATAATGCATTGTCTTTTAGTGACGTCAGTAAGCACGTTTCAGGATGCTTGTCAAACGTGGTCGGGGTCAGTCTTTGTGAGAGCTGAAATCGGAACAAGCCGCTGACGAAGTTTGTCAAGCACTCGTAAAATGAAATCTGAAAGTGTGGCCGAAATTCTCATCTTTTCCGATGGTATTTGGTTCATATTGGCAGGAAATAGCTACGCTAACAGTTGCTGAAGAAGTGCTACTTAAAGGTGCGAGGTTGGTCATTTTTCGATAATTGCGCCCAGAGGTTTTGACACGCTTGCACGAGAGTTACCTCGGGATTCAAAAATGCAGAGCTCTAGCCAAAGATTCGGTATGGTGGTTGTCAGCTGAAAGTTTGGTTACCGGTTGCCGCGTATTCGCTGAGCGCATACACAAAAAGTCAGAACCAATGATGCCTACAACCATTCCACAGCGTTCTTGGCGAACACTGGGCGCTGATATCTGCATTATTGAAGAAAGGTGGTATTTGGTAGTCGTAGATTACGTTTTACGTACCTAGATAATGCTTTGTTATCATCTACAACGTGTGCCACTGTCATGGCGCATGTTAAAAGTTTCTTTGCAGGACACGGCACACCAGAAGTCGTTTTGTCTGATAACGGGGCGCAATTTGTGTCGCAGGAATACAAGTTGTTTTCTCGCAACTACGGTTTTCGTGCTGTGACGTCTAGCCCCAGGTACCCCCAGGCAAATGTTGAAGTAGAGAGGATTGTCTAGACAATTAAAGGTCTCAGTACAAAAGCGAAGAACCCATAACTTTCTCTCCTAGCGTATACAGGGACACTCCGGGGCTACTCGGGAAAAGCCCCGCAAAAGTTCTGATGGGCAGGCGGCTACACACAACGGTGACTGTCCATCCCACCAGGTTTTCTGCCTCAGACAGTGAAGCTGAGGAAGTTTAGAAGCCATGATATGACCGCCCGACACTGGCAGCGTAGGAACTTCAACCGTCGTCATAGGGCTGCTTCATTGCGAGCACTCGAACCGGGTGCGGAAGTCTGGATGACGGACTGCAAAGCGAAAGCGCGAGTCTTGTGACTTGCTAGGCGGCTGAGGTCATAAGTGGTTAGAACTTCCACTGGTGTACTTGAGGAAAGAAACAAGAAATCTTTGGTTCGCTTTGTTTCACAACCAAAAGAAGGTCAGGATGATGGAGGTAGCTATGATTTTCCTCAGGCAAATGATAGATGGGTAGAAACGAAACAGGAATCTATTCGCGTTACAGACAGCATGGCACTTGACGATCTATCTAGCACTTCCTTGCCGGGAACTGACCTTCCTGAATACCGAATGCAATCTGATCGCCTTGTTCGACAGCCGGACCGCTACGGGTTCAGTAATTGACTGTATTGTATCTTGCGCATTGTTGTTTCTGTAAAGTGTTCTTTCTCTGGCAGTACTGCTAAGTTGGTTGCAACTGTCAGCGTATTCTAATGGGTAATATTTACTAAGTTAACGCCAGCTGGGCTAACACTGCACACAGTGTGCAAGGATGTAGGACAACAGGGCAGACCAGACATGGCCCTACAACAACGTCGTTGTCTTCATTCTTTCTGCGTCATTTCTGCACCCGTGCTTGAGGTACATTTTTATAACCGTGACATTACCCCGGGCGGCAAAGCGCCGTCCCGGTGCCTGCTGTTATTAGACGAACGTGTCATGTGATAGGGCTTCAGGCGAAAAACATGCACAATGTCACTTCTGGATGTAACAGTGGGGATCGTAGTAGGAGAAATTTTATAGGTGACAGGTGTGACTTGGCGCAGAACTCGGTAAGGCCCAACGTATTGCGATAAAAGTTTCTTGCACAGGCCGGCACGACGGGATGGCAGCCACAGTAGCATGATAGAGCCCGGAAAAACATCTAGATCTCTATGTCGGCTTTCGTAGAGCAACTTTTGTGCTCTCTGGGACGATGAAAAGCTGCTGCATGCTACTGTATGTGCGATCAGAGCACGGGAGTGGGCATCTTGTGCGTACAAAGTGGTGGACGGAAGGTCATGCGCAAGCAGGGTATCGAAAGGTAGAATGGGATCGCGGCCAAAGAGAAGATAAAATGGTGAGTAGCCGGCAGTTTTATGACGCCACGAGGTGTAGGCGAAGTTACGAACGGAAGGGCAGTGTCCCAATTGGTGTGGTCGTCAGAAACATACATAGCAAGAATGTCCGTGGGTGTGCGGTTGAGGCGTTCAGTAAGTCCGTTGGTCTGAGGATGGTAAGAAGTTGTAAAGCTGTGCCACGTAGCACAGGATCTAAGGAGGTCGTCAACCACACGAGACAGGAAGCAGCGGCCATGGTCGGTGAGTAGGGGAGGAGCACCATGCTGAAGGATGATGTCATAGAGTAGGAAATCTGCGACGTCCGTTGCGCAGCTGGTTGGTAGCACTATAGTAATTGCGTACCGAGCGGCATAATCTGTAGCTACTGCTATTCATTTGTTTACCGTTGCCGATGTTGGGAAGGCACCTAACAAATCCACACCTACACGATGAAACGGCTTGGGTGAGACTTCAATAGGTTGAAGGTGGCCGGCAGGGAGAGACGTAGGCTTCTTCCGACGCTAACACAGGTCACACGTCGCAACATAGCGGCGAACGGAACGATAAAGGCTCCTCCAGAATACCCGTAGGCAGACGTGGTCACAGGTTCTGGAGACACGTAAATGTCCGGCAGTTGGGGCGTTGTGAAGTTCTTGCAAGATGTCCTTGCTCAGATGACGTGGGACGAAGAGCAAACGTTCCACGCTAACGGGCTGTAAGTTGTGGCGGTACAAAATGTTGTCTTTAAAAAAAAAATAGGCCCAGTGAAGGCTCTTTATGGCCGGAATGAAGACGGTGTAAAATCCGAAGACTTCTTTCGTAGAAAACCGCCTTCATAGGACTAATATGCCTGGTGATGAAGAACAGAGTGTCTCGACGTCACTTTATTGCGGCGTAGATCCAAGAACCTTCTCATGTGCCACGCGCCATGCTCCGTCTCCTTCTTCCTCTCCTGCACCCTTGTCCACTGTTTTTAACACTACCGGCCTACAAATTGCTCCGGGCGCATTTCTAGGAAGCACAACTGTTGAATAGGCCACGTAACAATTCTGCCGTCTGCTAACTTCAAGACACATGCACGAACAATGCCGTCGTGTCCCGTAATGTTCTTCAAAACACGAGCGAGTTTCCCACACAACTTGGGCAGAGCATCGTCGAGCACCATCACTATATTGCCTTCCGCAATACTAGTATTGTCCACCACTGGCCTATTATGAGCGCTTCAAAGGAGCATTATACTCCCCATACCTGTGTTTTAAGAAGTATTTTTGTAGCTTTTGTCGCTGTATCCAAGTTTTAAAAAGCTCCGCATGGGAGCTAGGCACCACGTCTGCAGTTTGCAAGTGGGAGAGTGCCGTAAATCACTTGTCATGTAAGAAATGGGCAGGTATTAAGACTTCTGGTTCCTCTGGTGCAGAATACAAGTACGTGAACCGTCTGATATTTGTGATAGCTTTGATTTCTGCTAAGACCATGGTCATTTGACCATAATCTAAAAGAGACCATTCTGCAGCTTTTCTTAAGTTGTCTTTCACTGACCTCACTATACGCTCCCAAAATCCGCCCCACCAAGGAGCACGGTCAGCCCAGAATTTCCACGGGATGCTATGAGCAGACAGATAATCGCCGACTTCACTTCTCCTAATAGTGTCGTACACAGTACGAAGTTCTCAAGAAGCACGTTTAAAGCACAAAGAATGGTCAGAGTAAATCATTGAAGGGAATAAACGACGTGCAGTGAAACGCCGAAAGGCTTCCACGAAACTGTCCGCTGTGGAGGGTAATAGAAGCACTAGATGAACAGCGCGTATTACCGCGCATGCGAATAGCACGATGCATGATTTCTGTGCTTGCTCACTTTTCAACTACACTGGTCCAATAAAATCTACACCAGTAACGTCAAACGGTTTGGACACGTTCACTCGGTCAGCAAATAGCGCTGTCATAAAAGCTGTCGCAGGATTCACCCTTACTCGTGCGCACCAGGTACACCGCTTGATCCCTCTTTTCACACACTGCTTCACCTTTGTCACCCAGAAGCGCTCTCGGATTTCCGTGATGGTTGTTGCGACTCCTGCACCGGTGGCTTTGAGTTCATTAGCGATGTGGTCACCGGGAGGCAGAATCGAGTGTTTGATGCCCTCATGGTACTCCACATTCCGAATCCTTAATTGAATTTCCAGCAATCTATCCTTTTCCGCAAGAAAAGGGTGGAAATCCCGAATTGTCGACGCCTTGGGTAGATCTCGCCCAACCTGGAGGACTGCCAATTCAAGGCGGAATCGTTGTTTTTGGGTAACGGTGTCTACTTCCGCATTTCCTTTCACATCGTTTTCAATATTCCTCGGATTGGGGGTCAAGTGTTTGAACCATTCTTCGTCTTTTGCCAACCAAACTGATCTTTGCCACCGATTCTCCCTGTCTGCAAGCGACTTTATTTGTGCGTCTCGAGAAACTATGCCCGCGGCTATTTCCTTCCAATCCTATAGCCATTTGAACGCTTCCGTACGATAATCGTGCTGGTATGTTGGCAGAACCTTCAAAGGCGTGTACACTTTGCATCTTTGATAGCGCATCTCAATGGTTTCATTGAAAGTGTTGCAAAAAGTTTCATGGTGAGAGGGATGGTACATCTGCATTACTGGTCTGCAAACTTTCTAGCTGCCAAAACTTTTTAAGAGTAGAGCCTGCAAGTTCCTGCATCTGTGCATCGTTCATACAGCAATTCGTCCTAAGTACACAAACGTTTGTATTTGTGCATAGATGGATGGTTTCATCGCTTCATGGTCCATGGAATGTTCAACCCAGCGATGTTTGAATGGAAAGGAGACCTTTGTGCTCGTCATGCAAACTGACGTCTCTTCCAAGGACTTTCCACAATTCGTCTGAGCCAATCAATAGGCTGATGCCTTGTTCTTGAGTTATGTGGGAAAAGCAAAGTGCATCAGCCACTATTTGACCACGGTTGTGAAACCGTTTGATGAATTCATGACTTTGGGGCACCTAAACAATGGATTCTAGATGTGCACTATTTCAATAGCTTCAATGACATGCTGAACATCATCTTACGGGCTTTGCAAAGTTACTTGAACTAGTATTCGACGCGTGCATCGACTACCATGTTTGGTTCCAAGCACATTGACGGCAATGTAGATTACTTCCACCACATTTAGCTTCAGTTGTCTGGAAACGTCTTCTTTCATAAAAGTGCCCTGGCTACCGTTATCCAGAATGCCTCATATATAGCAGGAACCCTTTGTGTCATTTATCCATCCTCTAATTGTTTGCAATAGCATTGCATAAAGGCTTCTATTGCTATTTGCTCGTACCGTTTCGTGGTGGCGTCATTATTTGAACAGCTTTACTAGCCTGTCTAGAGCACATCGAAGAACCGTGTCTTCCATGACAATGTGAGCAGCTCACCTTTTATCGAAAGTCCTTTGCTCGATGTCCTTTTGTGGTACATAGGAAGCAGCAGCCAGTCGTCGAAAGAAGACGCTTTTTTTCTGAGTGAGGAAGCGATTTGTCACAGTGCAGCGTTGAGTGTGACTTCTGGCAGAAAAGGCAAGCCTCCTCCTTCGTAACAGCACTGTTATAGAACACTGCAGCTGATGCTGTCGGCTGATTCTCATCAATGCCGGAAGTCTGCTGATCCCTGGTAGAAGTAACTTGTCACTGGTAGCTGGTGAGCTCTCTGCACTCAACTTCGAAGCTTAGGTACTTGAGCAACTGTCGAAATTCTTGTTCCGAGCTCAGTTGGTCATTCGCACTTGACGCTTCAAGTCGCCGTCGTTGGTGATATTCCACCATTATGTCTTGTGAAATCGCTTTCATTATTACCTCGCACAACATGACAGAGTAGCAGGATTCCGAGACGCCGAGGCCTTTGAGCCTCTTATGTTGACTTGAACAAAGTCGTAAAGGCTTCTCAGGGCACTAGCACTCGCCGACGTAGTGACAGGACGTAGAGTGCGAAGATTTTTGAGATGCCTCTGCTCAATCATGCGCACTCCTCCAAACCGCTCCTTAGGTATAGAAACGGCGTCTTCATAACTATTGTAGGTTGTGAGTACGCCTACAATAGCCTTTGCCGCAGGACCGTCAAACAGATCTGAAGTGGTGAAACCAATCGACATTCTTGAGACGAGGGTTGTCGATTACAGTGTGCCGAAAGAGGTCCTAAAAGTAGCCATTTTGTGGGGGAACCATCGAATCTCATAAGGTCAAGCATAGGAAGCCTTGCTCCTGCGCCGGCAGAAATATCTGATGGGGCTGCTTGACGTGGCAGGGAAGAGTCGGTTGGCAACTCACCGTTGTACCTGGCTGGCCCTGATGTTCGGACAGCCAGCTCCTGGATGTGATGTTTAAGAAGGCCAACGCTTCCTGCAGTTCGGTCCTCCCACTCTAGCACAGAGTCCATGTCCACCAGCATCTCATCATCAATCACGTCGGCGTGCAGTGCTTCGTTAGCCTTGGCGAGCTCGTCGGTGCTTTTCTCCAGGCGCAGAAGAATGCTGCGAAGCCCCGCTAAGTCGAATTCATTGGAGGCTAGAAGCTCATCAACGGCATTGACGATCTTAGAACTTTGTCGCCGTCTAGCTGGTCTCGTGTTTCGCAGGCGTTACATGGTCCTCCTTGAAACCGGGTCGGGTTTCAGCACCAATGTAAAATCCGAGGACTTCTTTTGTAGAAAAACGGCTTCAAAGGACTAATACACCTGGAGAAGAACAACAGAGCGTCTCGACGTCCGTTTATTGCGGCGTAGATGCAAGAACCACTTCACGTGCCAAGCACCATGCTTCGTCCCCCTCTTTCTCTCCTGAACCTTATGTCCACTGTTTTTACCAGATGGTCAATCCTCGATTGCAGCGATGGATCTCGGCATTGTTCGTCGTCAATTTGCAGAAAATCTGTTATGGCTAGGATGTTGGCATCAGCTTTCAACTCAGAGGAGTCCGGTGGATCAACAGGGTGTCGAGATAAGCAGTCGGCATCGCTGTGAAGCTCGCCAGACCTGTAAACTACAGATAACGTGTACTCCTGCAATCGCAATGCCCATCGCCCGAGTCTTCTTGTGGGATTCTCAAGGGTTGACAGCCAGCAGAGCGCATGGTGGTTTGTGATGACGATGAACGTGCGTTCATATAGGTATGGACGAAATTTTGCGATAGCCCGGATGAGAGTGAGGCACTCTTCCTCAGCAATTGAATAGTTCCGACTGAGAAAGTAGGCGGCTAGCGTACGCTATGACAAGGTTTGTGCCGTTCTGCACTTGTGCGAGTATTGCCACTAGGTCATGGCCACTTGCGTCGGCGCGAAGCTCCGTTCAAGCGGCTGGGTCAAAATGAGCCAACACAGGTGGTGATATGAGCGCAGAAATCTATGACGCAAAGGAATGTTCTTGGTCTTCACGCCAGGAAAAAGCCGCATTATTTTTGAGGAGATCCGTGAGGGGCCGAGCAATTTCCACGAAGTTGCTGACAAAACGACGGAAATATGAACAGAGTCCCAAAAAACTGCGGACTGTTTTGCCTGGAACGTGGGACTGAAAACTCGCGCACCACGCGGACTTTATCAGGGTTAGGTCGTACACCAGTAGCGTAAACAAGGTGGCCAAGTAGCTTTATCTGACGGCGCCCAAAGGTGCACTCAGACGCGTTAAGCTGGCGGCAAGCAGAGTGAAAAACTTCAAGAATGGCCGACAGACGTGGAAGATGGCTTTCAAAGGTCGGCGAGAAAACGATGACATCATCTTGATAGCACAGGCCCGTCGACAATTTAACACCGCGAAGGAGGGAGTCCATCATGAGTTCAAAATAGGCTGTACCATTGCACAAGCCAAAAGACTTGACTTTAAATTGATAAAGCCCGTCGGGTGTTATGCCGTCTTACCGCGGTCACGGTCATCGACTGGAATTTGCCAATATCCAGATCGTAGGTCTAGGGAACAGAAATACTTGCCACCATGAAGGCAGTGAAGCGCATCATCAATTCGTTGTAGGGGATAGACATCCTTCTTGGTTTTCCGATTGAGTTGGCGATAGTCGACGCAGTACCGCAAGGTGTTGTTCTCCTTTTTAACAAGCACAATGGGCAATGGACAAGGACTGGTTGAAGGCTATATGACGTCTTTGCGAGCATTTTCTCTACCTCCTTCTGGATTATTTGGCGCTCTGAATAAGACACACAGTAAGGACGCTTATGAAGAGGACTGGCGTTACCAGTGTCGATACGGTGGGCTACGACGCTCGTGCGACCCAAGGAACGGTCGTCGACATCAATAATGTCGTGGTAAGAAAATAGAAGACCACGGAGTGCTTTAACTTAGGACGGCGACAGCTCGTTTGATATCTTTTCGTCTAGCAAAGCTACATTCTATGCGGCTGCGACAGGTTCGGCTACGATCTTGATGCCAGGAGTGAGAGATGAAATTGTACATTGCTTCAGAGTGGAGAGTTCTGCTAAGGCAATACCTTGAGCAATGACCTTGGTTGACACGGAGAAGTTAAGCACAGGGAGAAGCATCTTGTTGTCGCTAATCCTCACTATAGTATGAGAAAGCATCATGCGCCAGGAAAGGGCCAGGTCAATGAGTGGAGCTGCCAAGTAGTCACCATCAGGAACAGGTGAGAACGGCGACATAGAAAGGTACACAGCGGCCTGAGGTGGTAATCGTAGACACCCCATGGACCATAGCCGTGTGCGAGCTGCAGGAGGGACATCAGAGTACAAAGGCAACTCTAGCTGTAAAGTACTGGTTGAACAATCGATGAGGGTTGAATGCGCGCTCAAGTAAATGCCGAGAATCACGTGATGTGGGAAGCGTCTAGAATAGTGACGAGGACTGAAGTGTGAAGGCCGGCAACAGTGACGCGGGCAGTCCACATGCCAAGAACTGATGTTCGGCTGCCATCGGCTACTCGCACAGTCGAAGACATGGCAGGGGTAAGTACTTTTTTCAGGCGGAATCGAAGACATGAACACATAACGGATATGTGGGCACCAGTGTCTATAAGAACTTTAACGGTCACGCCATTGATAAAAACATCAAGTGAATTTCGTCTGGAATCAGTGGTCGGTAGAGGTTTTTCGGTCCGAGTTATCAATGCAGCGCCACCTCCAGGAGCTGAATCTGTTAGTTTCCCGAGAACTGCCCAAATACGCCGGTAACAGGGAGCGACGACGTTGATAGGAGTGTGGTTGGCGACCCTGAGGTGACGGCGAGTGGCTGGACCGGGTTCCCTGGGTGACGACATCGGCGTAGGATGGTTGAGAGCGTAGCTTAGAACGGCTAGATGGAAGGTCCTGAAGATGGTCATTGGCAAAACGAGGTGGCGAATACTGCCCACGATCCTGTCGGTGGTCGTCTAGAAAATGTATTGTATCGCGCCTCACTCGTGCGCTACGCACGATAAGCTCAAGGGGCTTCGCCCGATCTTGATGCTATCGCGCGTTGATCAAAGGGGCGTTTCCCAGAGTGTATTATAAATGTGACGGACTGAATAAACGGAGCAGCACTAGCTGCCTGACGCACGCACCTGCTGTCACGCTGATCCCTGGTCCCATACAGAAAACGTTGCCGGAAAGACCATCTGTTGTGGCAGTGGCGGGAAATGCGGCCAACGCGATGGCAAGGGAAGTGTATCTGTCGATCATCTTGTGTGCGCTACTTAGATGGATTTCGGTAGCGCGATGAGAACCGCGGGACCGACGCGGCAGCAGCAACAAGTGGGGCGGCGTGGTAGTGAGCGTTAGGATTTATGGGCTGCGGTGTGTGACTGGAGTTTTGGGGAACTAAGACGTCCATGTTGGCGAAGTCTTGTCGCACAAGAGCCTGAATAAGAGATATTGGGGCAAAGTTGTCAGGCAGAGAGGGTTGATAAGCGGAAGGAGCCATTACTTCCAGCTCCTGGCGAACAATTCTTGTGATGTTTGGACGATTGACGAATGAACGTGGCACCACAGGATCCTCGCGGGTAGAAGTCGCAGCGGTGTTTGGGAGTCGGGAAAAAACTTTGAGTAATTCTCCTGCTTTTGGCTGTTCGAACCGCCGACATTCACTGACGATTGAGTCAATGGTGGTACAGTTCTTGCATATCAGAATGTTGAAGGCATCGTCGGCTATGCCCTTCAGCACATTGCTGACCTTGTCTAGTTCGGTCATGTCTTTGTCGGCCTTCTGACACAAGGCAAACACGTCTTGGATATAAGTGACGTACTACTCGGTGGAAGATTGAACTCATGACGCGAGTTCCTGCCTGGCTGCCACTTGTCGAGCAACTGACGGACCGAACAAGTCACGGATCTTTTGCTTGCACACGTCCCAAATCGTCTGGTCTTCCTCGTGCGTCTCGTACCATGCGCTTGCAGTACTTCGCAGGTAAAAGACGATGTTGGCCAGCATAAGCGTCTAATCCAACATGTATTGCTTGCTGACACGCTCGTATAAGGCGAGCCACTCGTCAACGTCAGGTGTTTCAGTGCCACAATATGTACCTGGATCGAGAAGATGGAAAGGAATCACAGGTGCCGGAGCAGGCGTAGACTGAACGGACGGCGCACTGCCTTCAGGCGTCGTGGCTGAATGAAGCTGACGTTTGCTACTGATATCCCGAGTCGGAATGTTACCCAGTACTTCCACCAAAAATATGTAACGGGGAGTATTTATTAGGTTAACGCCGGTTGGGCTAACACTGCACACAGTGTGCAAGGATGCAGGACAACAGGACAATGGCCCCACAATATCGTCGTCTTCATTCCTTCTGCGTCATTTCTGCACCCATGCCTAAGGTACCTTCCTATACCCGTGACAGTATTATTGAAGAGGGGAGGTGTAGTGGTAATGCTTATGCGCGTCAAGTGTCCGCGATATCAGGCACTATAGTGTTGCTTGTACGTGACGTCAAAGGTCACATGAGTGTCTGCTATATTAGTATGCTAGTTGCATGGAATAAATGTTGGTTGATGTTATCTCGCCCAAATCGGAAGCGGCTCTGTCCCTTTCCTCTGCTTCTGCGGTCTAACGGGATCCGCATGGCCTTTCGCTAGGCCGCAACACGACACACTCCCTTTTGCATCATTTCCTGCAATTGGTCACTGATAATTTGTTGTTCTGATACGGAAACATGATATGGTTTTGTCGAATTAGGCTTGCCACTCCAGTGTTGATGGTATAGCGCATTCGAGACGTGGGATAAGGGTTACTTTGTCTTTATGCGCAAAGCAAAATACCTAAATGTTCTTCGACAGCACGTTGAATAAAGTTCGGCGCTCGCTTGAGCTAAGCGACTTATTCATCATTGCCATAACGCCCCGTTCGAACTGTTACAAACAGTTCCGGCACGTTCTTCCGGAACATCTGTGAGCTCGACCACTGATAAGGTGGAGTGTTCTCTGCTGACCAAAGCTAATTGCAAATCATCCGGTACGGACACGGGCTCTGAGAAATAGTTTACAATCCATAGGCCAGTTGGTTTACAATCCATAGGCCAGTTTACAATCCATAGGCCAATATGGTGTCTAGAGTGACACCATATTTTTTCAGAAACTTCATGCACCAAATCGCGTCATGTGTGGACGGAGAAATAATCGCAAGCTCAGTCGTTATGATAAGGCCTCCCAAAAATGCGTCACCACTACACACACCAATAGGGTGCAACGGTTCCCCACTCACTCAACAGTTTCATGCCATGTAAAAACTATTTTCTGCCCTAACATGTCTTCAGAGAACTCATTACGGAAACCGTTGCACCTGTGTTCATCAAGGCCATCACGGGCACATAATCTACAAAAACACGCAACTTCTTTAAACATACGCACAGGAAGTATTTCTGTCAGTACTACGTTTTCAGCGACCTCACGCCCATTGGGCGAACTCGCTATTTTTGCGGTGGCGAAGGGGGCGCTTCGCGATGCATCAGCGAAGGAGAACGATGAGCACGAGATTGTGATGGAGGCTTCAAATTCCTGTGAGATGCCGGGGAGTGGTTGTGGAAGTTGTCGGGCCAATAATTGTCACCTGGTGGTATGTGGGCCGCCCGCTGAACACCATGAGGCTGTTCAGATGGTCGAGAAAAGTCTGATGGCTGGTGATACCAAGGAGTCACCCGAAAGTTGCAAAACCGCGATAAGGGGCCTGGAACACTGCAGGAATAGCCCACCGGCAGAGGTTGAAACATTGCTCGCTCGTCGATGAATTGATTGTCGTCATTTGTTCTATAGCAAATATGCTGGTCGGGCACCTCGTAACGAGACGTTGGGTGTCGAAGAGGCGTGCGCTGAGGGCATTGGTCATATTGTGAAGCGGTAAATCTGGTAGTCATTCTTAACTGTGGGGCTCCATGGGCTGCACTCCACAGTTGCCGTGCTCATCGTCGGTTGCCATGTGGTCGAAGGAGGCACAGTCATAGCCTGACGTGGCAGACACAACTCTGGAAGGTCAGCTCTCGAGCATGACACTTCTCGGTGGGACAGTTCCTCGCGAACAATTTGTTGAATGGTAGAAGAGAAGTAGAATTTGTGTCCACACTGGCAAAAGTTGTAACGTTAGCCAACCAACAAAACTTAGGCGCAATTCGACGCATCTTGAGAGCTTCAAATGTTCGAATGCCGAATGACGTCGGACACAGAACTGAGATTTTGTTTTCCAATCAGAACATTGTACATGTCCTCAGCAATTTCTTTGAGCAGATGACCAACTTTGTCCACTTTAAACATGGTAGTGCAGACCACCTTGCACAGCCTTAACACTTCTTCTATGTATGTGGTGCACGTTTCACATGGTCACTGTGCCCGTTGCGACAGTGTTCTCTCAGCCCGCTTATTTTTAGCAACCGAGTCGGCGAAACACGCCCTGAGCTGTTCAGCGAAAAGGTCCCACGTCGTAAGCGCGTCGTCGCGGTTCTCTTACCACACCAATATGGTGTTCGGTCAGAAAGAACACCTCGTTGGCGGCTGCGTCCTAACCATTGGACTTGCTCACTCGCGTGTACTTGGTGAGCCAGGCGTCGACATCTTCTCCGACGTTTCCTCCGAAGGGTGGATGAACTCGGTAGTACGAAAGCGGACCGGACGGTGCTGTCCTGAGAACGGCTTTCTTCGGGCATGTCAGAGGTACTCATGACAGATGGTGAGAGGCCGGTAAGTTTACGGCTTTTGTCGACGCTGGAGCAGTGATCATTTCGTAGTTGAAGCCCTTACCCAGCACTCCCACCTCTCTGTTTTACGCTTATGTAACGCTTGAAAGAGAACGCCAAAGGTTGAGAGAGGCCGTTTACTAGGTCGTATGGGGTGAGCTCAGAAGTGGTCGACCAGTTAGAGGTCTTCATGATCCTCTTCTTTCTTTCTAACTCGGAGTGACAAGTGCGTTTACCGCTGTCTTTGTTGTCTTCCACTCTTTCCCATGTGCGCAACATGAATATATATATATATATATTGTGAACGCTGCCACACACCTGCCAGCGCACCTACTTCATCTGTCCGCTCACCCCCTCCTAACTTGCGGGAAATTACCAAGTATGAATTGGCGTAGATGACGAGCGTCCCACGTGCCCCGCCCCCTGCGCCCTTACATATGCCTACGTATGCTGAAGCCGTCTCACGGCCTCCTGCACCAACTGTACCTGCGGACGTCATGTACAACCATTTGGTGATGGCAGCCAAAGCACCACTACAACCACACTTTTCTGCCTGGCGCCCTACACGGCCCGTCTGCTCCTATACTGTGGCATACGAAGACATATCTCCCGCTTTTGGCGCCAGCGCCAGCAAGAAGAACAAGAACAACAAGGTATTCTATATATATATATATATATATATATATATATATATATATATATATATATATATCTTGGTCAAGTAGATTATCCGTCAGAAGCCACAACGTAGTTTACTTCTTTCGACGTTTCAGCCAGGGTCTGGCCTTCATCAGGAATGAGGGTACAGTTTGTTGGTACTCAGCTTTATACAATTTTAAAGGAGAAGGGGTACGCGCTTAAAAAAACAAAAAAAAACGGAGTGAGAACACGAGGTAGATCGGCCCTCCCCCGGCAGCCTCCTTCTGCCATTTTTTTCCAGCGATCACCTTTGAGATGTCCGCGGCCTGCCTATTCTTCCTTTCACTAACGTATTGTTCTCGACCAGACGTTGCTGCATGACTCCGTTGGTTCAGTGTGGAGCAAAAAAAAGCTTGTTTAAGAATTTTAACCCTTTCAATACTCAGTGCCACGTGGACGTTTCGTCGCCGAAAAAGGAGCGCCGTGGATTGCCACATTTGCTGTCAAGCGTGTACATGTCAAATATGGCCCGCTCCTTGATTACACAGTAGGGGACTGCTGATTGTGCACAGCGTTGCTGTTGGACATGCCATGCTTGGCAAAACTGATTGGTTGGTGAGGTAGAAACAGAAACAGACGACAGCTGTGCTTAGGAAGAGTGGTTACACTTAGAAGTATTTTTAGAGTTGCGGTGAAAATCCCAACTGCAGTGCCGTGAGCTCTTCAATTATTATTGTCATTATTGCTGTTATTATTTTTTATTGCGTTAATTGCTGCAAGTGTACCAGAATTGTGATTTATTCTTCTTTCGAGGGTGTTAAATTGGTGGATAAGGTATAACTTTTGTTGTTCACGTTCTGGGTTTCATTTAAATCGCGTTTCTAAGAGTGGTACTGAGATTTTGTCGAATACATGGTTGGGAAGGTTGAGATTTTTTGATAGAAGTATACTTGGGACTGATTTCACATGAGCTCTGTGATAATTGAAACGAATCATAAAATATGTTTTTGTTTGACCGATGTACCGCATACTGCACACATTGCATTCAAATAGGTATACCACTATAGAGGAATCGCACGTTAGGTTTCCTCGTATGTTAATAGAAAATTTGGATTGCGTGCTGGTTGCCTTGTTTGTTTCTTGCATCACTTTACAAAAGAGACATCGTGACCCTTAACAAGGTCGGCATGAATTATTAGGGGGTGAAGTGTTGATATGGGAGTGGACAAGTGTGTCTTCAAGTTGCGTGGTCTTCGGTAAATGATGCCAGGAGCGGATGGATATGCGTGTTTTAGGCGTTCGCTTTGTTCCAGCGTGTTGTCATGTTATTTAGGAATTTCGCTTACATCGGGGATGTTCGTGCGATAAGTTAAGCACAAGTTTGTCCGTTGCGGGTCTTCTTGCAGTGGGGGCTCATTGGTAAGCCATCACGCTTCAGTTTTGTTGCTTTCTGAACGGCGTCATCAATTTCATGTGGTGGTATTTTTGTTTATCGAGCATAGGTTTTAGCCTTTGTTCGCTAGTGTCAAAATCAGCGTCTCTTGAACAGATTACCTTAAACCGGTGAGGTTGGCTGTATGGAATACTGTTTTTACAGGGGCGCAGGTGATCGATTTGATAATGAAGCTAGTGTTGTCAACCCATTGATTTAGGATATAGAGTTGTAGAAACTTTGTCTTCTTCTATTGTTATAATATCATCAAGAAAATTGACAGTTGCTTCCGAGTAGGTGTGTGTAAAGTGTATGTTTGGATATGCTGGTATGGATACACTTCACACACACACCTTTGATTTTAAATTAATGCAAATAAACGTAGAAAAACTGTGATTTGAAGTAGTGATCTAACCCTAGAATCCTTCATGGCATGCAGTTTTACTACTGCAGGGCTAGGCCGATGTTTCAAACTGCTTCTGAAAAAGACCTTGTACCACTATCCAGTAAAGATCGTCTGCATTAAAAAAAACGAAGGACAAGAAAAATAAGTGCAAGGGAAGTTAATGTCTTGTATTTTTTCTTAACGTACCTGGTTTTCTTCCCGTAAATGCTCAGTGCGATGGACCAATTATTGAGTCAATGCCCTTTTTATAGAATGTCATGTAGTGCAAGGAGTCCTTTTGACGCATGATATAGAGCCCGTCAGAAACGTATACACATCAATACGTGTGAAGGCACCAGTAAGAGGTTAAAAGGCCCAGCTTTTTCAAAAAAGGTCTCTCTTTCAGGAGCTGCACTGAGCTAGGGTAACCATGATAACAGGCAAGGCAGTTCTAAATGATTACAACGCCAGTAGCGAGAGGTCTTGAGACGGCATTATATCCAATAGGCGGTTTTGTAGAGTAAGTCAGATTGTAAATGTTAGGCATGATTTCAGATGTCATTTACCTTACGGAAAATCACATGTTTAGGCTCGAACCACTGAAAAATGCCTTAAAGGATAGAGAAGACCACAGAACGGCATGCCGCCTAATTGCAAAACGGAGTAGTACAGTAACGTTAAACCAGTTTTAAAAAAGAGCTATAGCTTGACAATGTCATGATTTTGTTCGAACGTGTTCATGCTACTCTTTGCGTATTATATATATGTCCCTTTTTTATGCCAGGAACATGTTATCTTTTTCCTTCCGATCCGCAAAAGCTTCTCTGCACTTATAAGAAAAACCAGGTCGGTTGTCGCGGTCACCAAATCGGCAAAAAGTTTTACTTGAGATTTCGAAGCATTTAGTTAACAAGTGTGAAATTTTAAATAAAAAAACGTGTCTTATCTCGTACATTTTCAATTTCTTGTCATGTCCCTCTCGTAACGTTGAGCGAGTGTATTAGAGTACACAGCCACTTTGTTGGTGTTTGGTTATACGAGAAAAAGAGGCGTAATTCAGATTTTTTTTCTATTGTAGTGTAGAAGCCGTTGTCTTAACATGATATTAGTAAGGCAATATTCCCCTAATAAAAATGCAAGCTTAGAAGTTATTGAAATAACGTTTTTCAATCTATAGAACACAGTAAAAAACGCACACATTTGGCTACGGGCTTTGGAAACCTAATATAACAAAAAAATTTTAAATTACCGTAAGTTAATCAATCATCAATTTAAAGACGTCTAAAAGAGCAGATGATATCACCTCACAATGCGTTAACGCTGTTGCAATGTTTCCTGGCTGATGCAATATCAAAATGCGACCGGCTAATTGGTAGATCAATACAGTAGTCTTATTATCCTTGTCCCTTCATACTTCTGGCTCCTCTCCAGTTACGTGTCACTTCTCATGATTATGCTATAAGTTAGTGTTTTGGTACACACTGACAAGCATTAAAAGCAGACGACCACCACCGGCTGCCGGATTTTTTCGAAGGCTACCAACACCCGGCCTAACAGGTTAGGTAATCTATTACCCGCAGTGTTTACTTGGGATTACTGTAAGATTTTTTTGCTTAAACCAAACTGATATTATCAAAGTTTCACTTATTGCGGCGACTATTGTCGGATATTATTGTCGAACGCTGACTATTTCTGGATTAACACTACTTTTCATGTCAGTCTTCGTCTGAGTAACGTCTGATATTACCCGGGAAAGCACGCTCATTTATGATTAAACCAGTGCCTAATTCCAAAATACATTGACATTGAAGAAGCAGTGATATAGCACAAACTATAGTACACATCTCATGCTCGTTTTAACAGTAGTGTCACTAGATTTCGAGTAAAAAGTTCGCGGAAACGTTTACTCACGTCTTGCGGCAATTGAGCACAACCTCTCCGTTAGAAAAACGCCGGGTCCTCTACTGCAGAGTACGTTGGGCAGCATCACACATTTCTTTGTGGGACAATGTAAATGCCATGACTCATTTAGTATGCGACAGGACACGTGAAGCAGCGGCCCTAGGCAAGATCGCGGCAGCATCTGTGGAGCAGCTGGTTAAAAGAAAGCAAAGACGGTTATTGTAAGAGCAGTGACGAAAAAATTCGAACATGTGCAGTGACGCCTTGGAGAAACAAATTCAACTGGAAGAAACAAGATGACATGAACTTGACGCCATATTGAGCGCTAAAAGACAGGTACCTGAGAGAGAGGACATCCCAATGCTCTCTCTCATGTCCCTGTCTCTTAGCGTTCTGTATGTCGTCAAGTTCCGTTTACCAACATGCCCGAACATGGCAGTGCGAGAATGAATGCATTGTTTGAGGGGCTCATTTCTACGGTACAAAGAATCAAATGAATTCAGCAGGTAATAAAGCCATGGAAGGCATAGGGGACATGTAGCAAACTGGACGTAGCTTAGTTGACATCCCTGCTGTTCTTGCCCTCCCTCTCACTCTCCATACTCGTTGTTTAAACTGAGGCATGATATCTAAGATATAGGGTGAAGATTATTACATTGTTCGAAAAAAGAAGCTTTCGCCGGGAGCACCACAACACACAGCTTTCGAATTTTGCGTCAGATATCCTACAATATAAGCTATGATGTGAAGGGCCTCCCCACCCAGTTTGTTTAGCTTTCCTGTGCATGTAATACCTCAGGTTGATGGCGTTACTCGCCATCAAGGTAGTGGCCTTGGAACAATATTTTTGGCAAGTGGTGCAACATGGCTTATGTTCGTTAACGAAAAGCCTTGCATCACGAAGCAAGTATTATTATGCTTGCGTTATTTTGCGTGGGGCATAATAAAAAAGAATTATCTAGCAATACTGTATTTTGCATATGGCGTTTTCCGAAACGTGAGTATCATGGCATGGAGCGAAAAGCATATGATAATGTCATCGTTTTGTAATATTGTGGTGGTTTTTTTATATGTATTTTTACATCTTCCTGCCATTTTTAACATATCGCCTTTTTAATTCTTTGTAAATCCATCCACTTTTCTTGCAGTTACTTCACGGCCACCGTAGTTCAGCCCACTTGTACGTCATTCCGCAGCATGACGGCAGCTTCACTGAAAATGGTGAGTTCATCAACTCACACGTCTTGGATCAAGCATATTTTTTCAAATGATTTCCATTTTCTCGCACCCTTCTAAAGAGCTTAATTTGTTCCTTGGAACAAAACCACCTCGCCACCATGTGAACAGTGTTCTCTGGTGGCGAGGTTGTTAATAATGCTCATTGCTCATTGCTGTTGAGGACATGACTCCCTGCATTAGCGCTGTATGAAGGTT
Organism: Rhipicephalus microplus; assembly: GCF_013339725.1. Taxonomy (NCBI): domain Eukaryota; kingdom Metazoa; phylum Arthropoda; class Arachnida; order Ixodida; family Ixodidae; genus Rhipicephalus; species Rhipicephalus microplus. Next base: position 74,631,823 of record NC_051168.1, read on the forward strand.
TTAAGGTGTTGCCAAGGATGCTATCAAGGGACGCATAAAAATTTTGCGACCTCCAAGTCAAATCATTCACAGACACGCCTTGGAATTAAGTTTCAACGAAGTTTCTCCAATACTCTCACTAGAAAAAAACAAGCGCTATAATATCAGAATCTAGCCCAATTTCAAAATTATTGCATCAAAAAGCCTGGTGGACGAAGTTAAAAGCATGAATAGCCGGAGCAGTTCTACATCAAAGCAGCAGAAACAGGTGAAGAAGATATATGAAATCATATATAGCGTCCAACTGTTAAATAATTCAATGAGGCGCAAGTGTTCAACAAAGGCCAACATTGGGACAAAGAAAGATTGGCGGTGTTTCATGTGCAAGATGTTTCGGAGCAACACAACATGTTCTGTCTAGATGTCTAGGTAGACCAAGGACTGTGCTCCTCGGTACTGCGTTAGGACCCACAGATTGAATTTTAAGTCTTGCTACTACAAAACCTGAAAGAGGGATTTTTTTCCACATTGTCTCGTTAAATGTGGCGCATACACTTCAGGCTCCCAGCTGCGGCGGCTGCATTTTTGATGGAGACAAAAATGCTGCATGCCCGTGTGCTCAGATTTCGGTGCACGTTGAAGTATTCCAGGAGGTCAAAATTCGCGGATCCCGCCACTACGGCGTCTCTCATAATCATATCGTTGTTTTTGGACGTATCGTTTTGGAACCCCATAAATCAATCAGGGATCAACCTAAAGTTAGAAATTGTTAGAGTTGGCATGACATTATTTATTAATACCGCAGCGCAAAGAAATAGAAAACAAGATAAAAACATTACTTTGTAAAATACCTAAAAACCCAGGATGACGAAGGAACAAATACACAGTAGACTTGCAACATAGTTTTTTTTCGTTATTAGAAATTAAGCACTAGTTCAAGCCTCAACCTCGGCACGGGAGCAAGAGAGTACACCCACTCATACGGATGCGTGCACCAACTCACATACACACAAACAGGCTATTGCAATGCTTGATGAGAGAGGAGCAGGATAGCGCTGCAAAAGTGCTAATTCGTCGATTTCAGCATTCACAGAGAAAACCGTATAAAAACGTCCTGCTTTGAAGGGTATTTTTGCCACCTTCTTTTATTGCGTCAATGCATGAAAACACAGTCGTTAAGCAGCACATATTCATAAGTACAGTGCGGGTTGCTTTAAATATACGAACTGTCATGAAGTATGTGTATTCATTGTACTATTTTTGGCTGCTGTACAGAGCACGTGTGACTCCTGAGACAAAAACCACAGACCACTTGCTTTTCCGTTTGCTTCTATGCATGCTTCAATACATAAAACATAAAATAAGGAGGTTCATCCCACGACATGACACTCTTACTGCGCTTTACTTTTTACGAAACAGTTTGAAGCGTTGGCCTGGCTCGGTAATAGAAGGGCTAATTACCACGCAGAAGGCCTTGGTTCTATTCTCCCTCCAAGTGAAGGTTGTTTTATTATTTATTTCTTGTAAATTTTATAATTTTAAGCAGGGATCAGCTCATCCTTTGTAGATACATGCGACTCCATCCTGACACAAGCATTTTCACAGGTGAAGCCTATGTGTACTTGCGGCTGTTAAACACATTACAGAGTAGAACTACAAACGGCAGTAATTTACACGGATTCCCTGGTGAAGCCCTGACAACTCTTAAAAAGCACAAAAACCCCGTTATTGCCTCAATTACTTTGCTGTTATACACGATATACTCATCTAAGCAGCCTGCCGTAGTCTGCTGGCTTCCAGGTCACCGTGAGATACTGCAGGAAAACGTTTTGGTGGATCGGCTGGCTGCACGTGCCAACTACGCCGTCGGTAATGCATCAATACCAATCCCTGCACTTGACTTGAAGCCTTTTCTAAAACGAAAGCTCTGGGAGTGTTGCCACAGCTCGTAGGATAGGCACACAGATAATTAACTCAATTTTACCAAGCTGCCACTCGGTCATTGGCCACCGCTATCAAAATGAAGACACGCGGAAGGGACACTTACAAGGCTAAGAACAGGACATACATATTCTACACATTCATGCCCTTTGTCTGCTGGCGATCCGCCATTGTGAGAGATGTGGAAAGTGCTACCAATCTTGAGTTATAATATGGTAAACTGGGTGTGGACACACCACTTGGATTAACCAAAGGTACTTTCAACAATACTATAGACCTATATATTCATGTATTGCTCCGCATATTAGGCACCTTGCTCACGCCCCTGCCCACCACCTCGCTTCGCTTCCAGAAGACCCATCGAGTGCCTCCTTGTGTAAAAAAGTATTTAGTTACCGTGAGTGCCTTCCAACAGGCCACACATCTCCGGAACGTATATTGACAGCCCCTTGGTGTTTAGACCATCCAAACCTACCCTTGAGAGTGCCAGAAATTCGTAAAAAGGCGGATCACTCGACACCAGCTTCGAAGCAGCTGACTTTACATATGCTGCACAAAGGATACAAACACCATGTTAAACTTTATACGGATGGTTCGACAAATGTTAGGTGATCTGCAGAATATGTGATCTTCCCAACAAAAGCCGAAACCATCCAACTTCTAACGTCTAAAAAAGCAACATCAACAGCTGCAGAGCTCGCAGCACTACGCTGTGCACTCCGCAGGATCGATCAAGTAGCACCTCGAATATGGTGCATCTTCATCGATTCGAAACCAGCTCTGTATTATATTCGAACTGTGCTACGTCGTGGACCACAAGACTAATTGGTACTGGAAACAAGACAATTGTATCAACAAGTTCTACAGAAAGGACACGATGTAACTTTTCAATAGTTACCAGGCCACTGCGGAATCATCCATAGCGAGCATGCCAACGCTTCAGCAAACAATGCTCACGAAAATGGCATGATGGATCCTATTCCAGTGTTAAGAAGTGAATTATTACGCTCGCGCATGATGTTACCGGCTCTCTGCGGAACACGCCTACACACCCGTCTTCACCGTCTGTACCCATACCTACGACTTTCCATTAAATCTGGGTTACCCAGATCTGAGACAACCGTTCTCCGTCGCATGAGGCTTGGGACGTGTCTTTCACGAATGCCTTTGCTAGTCGCATCAGATGGGCAGACAGTGCTGCGTCTGATCATTGCGGGGCTGATGAAACCATTGAACATATTTTGTGTCAGTGTCCTCAGTACAACTGTCAGAGACAGACCCTGTCAGCAGTGTTTGCATGCCTCGACGACCAGCCGCTTTCCGAAAAATTAATTTTGGAATACCAGAAAGATCGAGCTCCACTCCAGAAAGCGACGAAGACCCTCCTGAAGTTTCAGCGATCTACCCGCCTTTTCAAACGTTTGTGACGTTTTAGTGTGCGTGTTTTCGCTTCCGTCTCGCTCTCGATCTCTCATTCCCTTTTCCTTACTTTTTTGTCTCCCATTTCCCCTTCCCCAATGCAGGGTAGCAATTAAACCAGCCACTTGCTTTCTGGTTAACCTCCCTGCCTTTCTTCATACCATATATATATCTCGCTCTTTCTATCGCTCCGGCCGCCTATGTCTGGGTGCTCTTTCAGTCCCCCTTGACTCGGTATACACTGAACTTATCATAGGACTAGGAGAACAGGAGTGTATTACGAATATTACTGTCTGGTCATGACATGTATATGTCGAAAATTTTGTCTGTATGAAGTCCTGTACGTCATAGAACTTCTGCTAAAACACACATGTGGCACAAACTCGTATACCTGTTGACCATCGTATCCAGATGTGCACCACAGGCGATTCAAGATAATATTGTTACGGAAAAGAAAAGACGCCGTAACGACGAGACTGGGGATTAGATATATTCAAAACCAGCGGTAATGGCGTGCCCAGTTCACCAGCGATCGAGCGGAGACAACCCTTCGTCTTCCTCGTCAGGCACACACGCGCGTCGCCCCCTAGAATATCAATATACATGCATGTAGCATAACCCCCGGCGGCACAAGCGCCGTCTCGGCGCATTTATATGTCAACGTCACTAGGAGAGTTGTAGGGCTTCAAGCGCGCAACATGTACAATATCGGTAGCCTGTTGGGCACATGAAGGCAACGGGGTGGCAGGACCAATTTCATATGTTACAGGCGTAACCACACGAAGGACTCGGTATGGGCCTGTGTAGCGAGTAAGCAGTTCTTCTGACAAGCCAACTTGACGGGTCAGAGACCAGAGCAGTACCAAAGAACCGGGCGGAAAGTGTACGTCGCGGTGTCGTTGGTCATACAAGCGCCGTTGCTTCTCTTGAGAGGTCAGAAGGCGAGTACGGGTGATTTCGCGTGCGTGAGCGGCCCGAGTAATAGCGTCCATGGCATATTCACTGGTCGGTACTCCAGGGGACGGTATGACGGTGTCTAGAGGCAATGTTAGTTCTCGGCCAAACAGCAGAAAAAATGGACAGTAACCGGCAGTGTCTTGGCGCGAAGAATTGTAGGCAAATGTGACGTACGGCAACGCGAGATCCCAGTCGGTGTGGTTGGTAGAAATATACTTAGCGAGCATGCCTGTAAGAGTTCGATTTAGGCACTCCGTGAGTCCATTGGTTTGCGGGTGGTATGACATAGTCAGCTTGTGCCTCGTTTTACAGGACTGCAAGATGTCGGCTATGACCTTCGACAAAAAGGTGCGGCCACGGTCTGTAAGCAGCTGCCGTGGGGCTCCGTGTTGCAAAATCACGTCCTTGAGGAGGAAGTCGGCGACATCTGTGGCGCAGCTTGTTGGGAGAGCTCGTGTGATGGCATAACGCGTGGCGTAGTCGGTGGCCACGACTATCCACTTGTTACCCGAGGAAGACAAGGGAAAAGGGCCAAGTAGGTCCAAGACAACGCGGAAGAACGGTTCTGACGGAAATATCAAGTGGTTGAAGGCGTCCGGCGGGAAGTGTCGATGGCGTTTTGCGGCGCTGACATTTCTCACAAGCCGCAATGAATCTTCTGACTGAGAGTGCAAGCCCTGGCCAGTAGAAGCGTCGGCGTATTCGGTCGTAAGTGCGTGACACACCAAGGTGACCAGCAGTCGGAAGGTCATGAAGTTCATGTAGAACTTCCGAGCGAAGGTGTTTCGGAATGACAAGCAGCAGAGCCGGTCCATCCGGCTCAAAACTTTGGCGGTATAATACACCATCGTGGAGCACGAATGGGCGATCGGACTTACTGGAAGATGGTGATTCGAGGCGCTCAATGATAGCACGCAAGGACGCATCATAGCGCTGCTCGTCACCGATGCATGTCATTTGCGAAAGGGAAAAGACGCAAGGCTCGGTGTCGGTGTCATGCATGGTGCTTGACTCAGCGACCGGGTAGCGCGAGAGGCAGTCTGCGTCCTGATGTAGGCGTCCGGACTTGTACGTCACCGTAAAGGTATACTCTTGAAGTCGCAGAGCCCAGCGCCCGAGCTGGCCAGTAGGATCCTTCAGTGACGTAAGCCAACATAGCGCATGATGGTCAGTTATCACAGAGAAATTAGTGCCATATAAATATGGGCGGAACTTTGAGACTGCCCAAACAAGAGCAAGGCATTCACGCTCCGTAATAGAATAGTTGCGCTCAGCAGCTGTGAGGAGGCGGCTAGCGTAGGCGACAACTCGGTCGTGTCCCCGTTGGCGCTGGGCTAACACGGCTCCGATTCCGTGACCACTAGCATCGGTTCGAACTTCCGTCGGAGCGAATGGGTCAAAGTGAGCCATTATGGGTGGAGTTGTCAGTAGCGTGATTAGGTGAGAAAAAGCAGCAGCTTGGTCGGTACCCCACGTAAATGTGACGTCTTTCTTTAGAAGCTCTGTGAGGGGTCGAGCGATGGTTGCGAAATCTTTCACAAACCTTCTAAAATAGGAGCAAAGTCCTACAAAACTCCGGACGTCTTTGGCTGACTGGGGCACAGAAAAACTGGTGACTGCACGAATTTTCTCGGGGTCCGGCTGCACACCAGAGGCGTCGACAAGGTGGCCCAACACTGTAATTTGTCGGCGTCCGAAGCGCACTTCGACGAGTTCAATTGGAGGCCTGCAGTGCGGAATATGTCGAGAATAGCTGACAAACGCTGAAGGTGGGTCTCAAATGTTGGGGAATATACAACGACATCGTCAAGATAACAAAGACATGTTGACCATTTGAACCCTTGTAGCAGAGAGTCCATCATGCGCTCGAACGTGGCTGGGGCGTTGCATAGCCCAAATGGCATAACCTTGAACTGATATAGGCCGTCTGGAGTTACAAATGCAGTCTTCTCTTGGTCTTTTTCGTCGACAGCAATCTGCCAGTAGCCGGAACGTAGGTCTATTGTGGAAAAGTATCGGGCGCCGTGGAGACAATCGAGAGCGTCATCGATGCGGGGTAAAGGGTAAACGTCCTTTTTCGTGATTCTATTGAGATGACGGTAATCCACGCAGAAGCGCCACGTGCCATCTTTCTTTTTGACGAGTACAAGGGGGGACGCCCAAGGGCTCGAAGAGGGTTCAATAATTCCTTTGGCTAACATCTTGGTGACTTCTTGTTGAATTATTTTACGCTCGGTGGCAGACACCCGGTATGGTCGCCGATGAATGGGATGAGAATCACCTGTGTTAATGCGGTGCTTGACGAGTGAAGTCTGGCCGAGTGGACGGCGGTCGATGTCGAATATGTCGCGGTATGAAGCCAGAAGGCGGCATAGCGCGGTTGACTTCTCAGGTTTGAGGTCTGGGGCGATCATGGAGCGTAAGGTCGCATCGAGACACGTGGCATCCTGCGAGTGATGTGGGTGCTCGGGACATACGTCTGCCGTAAAACAGGTGACGTGGTCGTCAATTAAGGGCCTTAGTGTGGCGACCGAAATTCCTTGTGGTAGCACTTGTTTTACGAAACCGAAATTGATAACAGGTAAATATGTTCGGTTAGAGGTCATGCTTACGACAGAGTGTGGGACAGTAATGTCACGCGCCAGGAGAACATCAGTAATCGGCGTCACGATATAATCACCATCGAGCACGGGAGAGGGTGCTGCCAATTCGATGAATGTGAGAGCTTTAGGCGGTATCCGGAAGAAGTCAGTGGTGCACAAGCTGTTCGGGAGTTCAGGGTGAGAATCCGGGAGAAGAGGAAGTTCTAGGCAGAGAGTACGGGCGGCACAATCGATGAGGGCAGAATGCGTCGATAGGAAGTCCATGCCGAAAATTAGGTCGTGGGGGCAATTTTCAAGCACCGTAAATAAAACGGGAATATCGCAGCCGGCAATACTAACACAAGCGGTACACATTCCAGTGATGGCCTCAGTTCCACCATCAGCGACGCGGAGGGCTTTAGTTGCCGCAGGCGTGAGGACTTTTTTGAGCAGGCGACACAGATGAGCACTCATTATGGACACTTGAGCTCCGGTATCGACTAACGCCGTCCAAAGAAATACCGTCCCCATACACTTCGATCAAGTTCGTATCAGTGGGGAGCGTCAATGGAGGATTAGGATCATTCGCAGGCGATGCAGCACTACCTCCCGGAGCTGCATGATCTAGTTTTCCGTCCGAGAGGATCCACAGTTGACCGGCGACGAATAGCGGCGTGGTTGGGGCGATGGGGAACGGCGGCGTTGAGGTGGCGGCGAACGAGCAGTGGATCGGCTGTTGGGGATGTCGGAAGAAGGGTACACATGACTGGGCGAATACCAACGAGAGTTCTCGTATGATCGATTAGAGGAAAATCGGCTCCAGTTTGGGGGTGTCCAAGTGCTGCGGCAGTAGCGGGAGATATGACCATCTCGTTGGCAGCGGAAGCAGATCGGCTTGTCGTCTGCAGTTCTCCATTCCGCCGGATTGCGGGATCGCGGAATAAAGTGCAAGTCATGGCGTGGTGCATTTGTTGTCATTGGTCTGGAGACGGTTCGGGAGCAGAGCAGGCAACGGGAAAACCAAGCTTTGCAATTTCCTGCCTCACGACGGCTTGAATAACAGAGACCGGCGGAGGCGTTTGTGCGGCGCCATGGTCGAGCGGATGTGGAGGAAATGGTGCCGGACTTGACGCCTCAAGCTCCCGTCGAACAATTCGTGTCACGCTGTCCTGCATGGGTGGTGCGGCACCGAGATCTGTGCAAGTGGATGTAACAGCCGTGTTTGGTAGCCGCTTAAATTGAGGTAGACGGCGGCTTTTGGCCATTTCGAAGCGACGGCATTCCTTGATAGTGATATCTACGGTCGTTACGTTATTGTAGACGAGCAAATTGAAGGCGCCGTCTGCGATGCCCTTAAGTATGTGGCCCACCTTGTCACTCTCTGTCATTTGCTCGTCGACTTGTCGGCACAACGCGAGCACATCCTGTATGTACGAGACATACGACTCTGTTGACGACTGCACACGAGTGGCGAGTTCTTTTCGCGCTTCCATTTGGCGACCGGACGGGTACCCAAAGATGTCGCGTGGTCACTCCTTGAAGGTATCCCAGCTGGTGAGCTCGGTCTCATGGGCGTCGAACCAGACCCGTGGGGTGCCGTCCAGTAAAATATTACGTTGGCGAGCAACATGGTAGGGTCCCATCGGTGTCTGTGGCTAACACGCTCGTACATACGGAGCCAGTAGTCGACTCCGAGCCCAGGTTGTGCGGAGAATGTACCTGGATCAGGGGGGGTGGGCATCGTCAGGTATGTAGTGACTGGAGCTACAGATGGAGACGCTGACAGGCTGTTGTCATTGGTAGCCATGGCCGGAGACTGAATGGTGCAGCCACTTCGAAGCGTCGTGGTGAAGACGGGGAATGTTCCACCTCCACCAAATATGTTACGGAAAAGAAGAGACGCTGTAACGACGAGGCTGGGGATTAGATATATTCAAAACCAGCGGTAATGGCGTGCCCGGTTCACCAGCGATCGAGCAAAGACAACTTTTCGTCTTCCTCGTCGGGCACACACGCGCGTCGCCCCTTATAATATATTTATACACTCATGTAGCAATATCTATCCATGAATGGCAAAAAAAAAACATTGATGATTGAAACGTGAGAGTATTTAGAGTATTCAGTATTGACCACACTGATACAATTAATACAGAGGGAAATGAGGATGCATGATGAAATCGAACCTAGGCATTCTGCGTGTCAATGGAATATCGTTCCACTAAGTCCCGCCAGCTTTAGAAGCTACACAGGAAAAAAAATCCTACGCTGGCGTCAATTCGATACAATGGAACTTTTCGTTGACTCCTGGCTTTCATACATGATGTCAAATAACAATGAAATCTGTTCTTCCATGACACAAGCTTCATGAGGGGCTAACGTCAAATATGTTTTCAGTGTTGGTTCTGTGTTCGTAACAGTCTAATTATTGATACGTTTGAATTTGCATGTATTATAAAATAATACTCAATAAACGCTCAACGCCGAAGAATTAATGGTAGTGAATGTTGCGTATATTGTTCAACACACTATATCGTGCACTTCGTTTCAATAAGGCTGTCACCTGTGTTGAGCATGAGGGCTAAGGTTACACAAAGTTGTATGCTACTCCTTAAACACCAGAGTTTTTGACGTCTCAGGTAAGCCCATATTTTGTGTACTGCTACTTGATTCACGAAAAACATGTCCAAACATCTCGTAACGCTTGACTTCCGTCCAAAAAATACAGCAAAGACAGCCGGTCGCTGATTGCTTTGCATGAAACCAATGCCCACGATCCGCGGGATTTACCTTTCTTTTTAAGCTCTTCAATGTAATGCGCTGGAGCACTTGTTTGTATTGATTGTACACTGCTTGCGTGGCTCATTCTCATTTGCTCTCTGAAAGGTCCCTGGTTTCATCCCGGCCTCGGAGGCAGCATTTTGATGGAAGTGAAATGCTTAAGACCCCCATAGTTTGGTGCTAAAGTACACGACACGCATGCTCAAGAACATCAGATGCTCAAAAATTTTTTAATCATATTCTACAACCTTCCTCATAATTATATCGTGGTTTTCATGCATAAAAGCTCAAATAATAGCATATTGCGTTAGCGCATTAACTTTATCTCATTTATACACTTGGTAGTGCTGCTAATAGTACGTTTAGTAGCATTGCGAGTTGTAATAATGTTTCGTCACCAATAGTGACAATCCCTGCAAGGCGCACTGCGTTCGTGGCACTCATTGATGTCGCTCCTGACAGCATTCGGTTATAATAAATACGCGACCACTAAGCGCTCTTATTTAACAACGAATACAGAAAACTTAAACTGGGCAGTGTGGTAATGTTCTATAACTATGTCGAAAGCTGCCTCAGAAGGAAAGTGCCGATTAAACATTTGCATGCGTAAATGTTACACAAGACGCAGTCATAAGTTACAGTGCCGGCATTCTATAAAAGCCTGATTGAAAGGCAAAAATCTCTATGAAAGTTACACATATGAGTGGCACTGACCACCGAAACGAGTCTAACAATTTTTTTGTATACTTCAATATGGAAGATAAGCTTTGAGAATGCCAGTTCTGACAGACACCTCCTAGGCTTGCGTTTGCGAAATATGTGACATCATCAAAGCCATGCTTACATATCATCTCTGCATGCGAAAGCTGCTTACGTATGCTCATCTATAAATGTATAGTCCTGGTTAACTTCAATATTCCGTCCGAAGGCTTATTAAAGATCCAATGAATATTTTTAAACGTTCCCACAACTAGTTACAACAATGCACAATTAAGGAACGAAATTCACTCACAGATTGTAGCTAACTGGGTAGATTCGCGTCAGAAAAAAGGATTACGTACCATCAACGCAGATTATGATAATAAAAAAGATAAAGGCGCTGCATCGTTTAGCCATTGTGAGGTGCCTGGCTTCTATGCAGCGAAGTCGGAGGCAGATCATATTGCTGTGCACGAACTAATTCTGCAGCTGCCGATTTTATCCCACAATACTACCACGCGACATCTTTTTTTTTTCATGTAACCGATTCACTGCTTGTATAATGAATTGCATGCGTACGCCGTTCGGCATCAGCGGATATTCGCGATCATTTTGTGTTCACATAAGCTTTAGTGGGCAAGGGGAACAGTTTTGTTTATTCTGAATTTTACACGGTCACCAACGTCCTGAAATGTTCAATTACACATGAGTAAGAGCCGACGCGCCTTAATGCCAATGAGTTACCGCAATGGTGAGTGACTGTTCTCAATGCTCCCAGTGAAAAGCGTGAATTGCTTGTACCTTGACTTTTCATTTTGAGGTCACAAGTTCACGCAAAGCGGCAGCGGCGTAACGGACAGTTTTGCTGCAGCCTTCTTCGTCGTCACGACCAGGTGACATCTGGTAAAAGTGCTGGTTCCTTCATGTTCCGTGCTCTGACAGAATGCGTCTAGCAAGGCCCACAGCCTGAAGATGAAATCATCACAGTAAAAAAACTGGCTGTAGCTTAACATAGTTATGCCTCAGTGTGCATAGTGAGAGGCATGAATAGCCTGATTGCTCAGCTAGGTGCTGTGTACGGTTACACTTCTCGAAGCTTGCAGATTGCTCTTCCTCCATTTCCTCAGCTCACTGCCCCCTTTTGGTTTTCTGCGATGACGAAATATGGCTCCCCTCAGCCTTTATGACTAACTTTTGTACCTGCTGATTACTTGCACTAAGTCGCACCATCTATATATACGATTTAACACCAGCTCTTCCTCAGTTGTTGCAACGCCGTTTCAGCGGCTCTTCCTCAGACGTCATGTTAGATGACACAAGGAAAGCAGCGCTGCCAGCTGCTCTGCTTGCTAGGTATTGGCTCTCGAAGGCGTGGCCACCGGCTACAGCAAAACAACGAGAGTACAGCCAGTGTAGTCCTCGCTACAAAAATGACAGGCCTGAGTGGAACTTCCTGCACAGTTGCAGTGACAGCAAAAAAGCGGACATGTTAGAACGTTTGATAAACCTCTCTTCGGGCATCTAATATAGATAAACTCGCATGACACCAGGTCGGCTATGAATAATCATAACTTTTCTGTTGCAGAGAAACATTCACAGTGTCATAATTCATCCGCCTGCGAAGAAACGTGGAATCTACTGCACACATGTTAGGCACTGTGTGCACAATTCTGAAGCGATGGCTGCTAATGATGAATCATTATCACTGAGCCTTTTCGATCATGTTTGAAGCATTCAGCGACCCACTCGTTACGCTATTAGCATTACGTAAGATGTCGTGCTCTTTTACTCTTGTACAATGTACAAGAGTGAAATGTATATTACCCACGTCAACAAGAATGCTTCGCCGACATGAAGCCTGTATAGGGTTTGTTTGCAAATCGGTTCAAAGCACCACTGAGGCTCCATGGCAGAATACTCGGCTGTCGTGTTGAGAGCCCGTGTTACAATTCCATTTTACTCATGATCGAGCTTGTACTTTTCTCTTGTTTACTGCAATAAATGTTGCGGGCACGGGCAGCGTTGCTTAGGGTGGTCAATATCACTGAGGCTATTGTGAAGATACTTGGGATGCTCACGGAATCATACAGATGCCCCTGGGTGTGGGCGTTTAATTCCGAATTTCACTCTTTGGGCACTAACGACTAGCGCAAGACGACCACAGCGATCGTTAGAAAAAGCAACGCAAAAAGCAGCAAAAAAAAACGTTAAGCAAATATTCTTAATACGTTGACAAAATATGGACCAATAAAAGTGCATTGAGTGCACTGCTCAATGCTCAACCGTTATTGGCAAAGCCGTCCTGTGAAGGTGCCCACAGTGGTCCATCGTAGCCAGGAAAAACAGAATACTGCCAAAGTCATTCTGTAAGGGCGGTGAAATAAAGCCAGCCATCGGCAGCTAACATACAATATTTGCATCACTATCCCTTAAGAACGGTAACTATAGAATGTCATTTACAGCCAAGATAAAATACTCGCACGTCTATTACACGGATGCAATTATTACGATTGCTGAAATTTTCCAGGCTATGCGAGCATTTACTTGGTATCTTTTTGTTCATACCTGAATCCAGCCGTAGGCTACAGGTCCGAAAGTTGTTTGTTGTCTCTACCTGTGATATGCAATCAACATTCGGTTTAAAATAAGAAAATCACTCTAGTGTTCGAGCTGTGCAATTTACTTTTCGACCTCGTATTCGGGCCTTTCATGTGAGTGCTAGTGAGGTAGCACCTTGAACGATGGTGTGGGACGCGTGCACCACACCTGTCCTGCAGCTTTGGCACTGCAATGCACACAAAGATCTCAGAGCTTCCTTACGCGCCCATATTGGTCCAGCTAGCGTTCTTTCCGCTGAATTATAGATAGTCGTGTCCCGTCTATCTTGAAGGCAAATGCGTATATGGTTCATTACAACGTGAAAATCGACTGTCGTGGTCAACAGGATATAAAATTTATCACCCCGTGAGTAAACTACCGTATAACGTCATGAGAGCATCACTGCGACGTCACACGATGAAGACAGATAATGGCACATTCTGTCACACATCTCACATTAGGATGACGTGACACGATGATGACTAGATTAGAATTACGTCACTTGATGGCGTAACATGCCATTGTCGCTTGGTGAAAGTAACAGCGATCATGGAAGCACCGCGGCACCAAGAGGGGAGGCTAAATCTTTTGATGTTTTCGGTTCAAGAGGCATTGTGAAATGGTGTCAGGGAATAAGAGCTTTCCGTTAGGTGGAAGCACGAGTTCATGGATGCAGACAAAAACAAGATGGCTTTTGCCATCGAGTCGTCTCAGACAACAGCGGAATAAACCCTGTGAGTATCTTTTTCTGGTGAACTATTTAGCTTCCGATCGGTTTGATACATACTGTTTTATAATATATTTATCATTGCTGCATTATCACCATTTTAAACCTACAGGATGTGGTATTGGATTCTTTGGTGTGGAAGGTTTTGTGGAAGTTATTTTTAGGTAGTTGTCAATTTCTGTTTCTTAACCCTTCCGTTAACTTGAGGTTTCCGCTAAAGTGATTTACAAAAATATGTGTTCATGTGCTTACAGTCGTCTATGAATTCGCCTTCGCGCTCTCAATTACCGGCTCCCTGGTGAGATTGATTAGTAGAGTGATGACGCCAGAAAGGCGTTCTTAGATGCTTTGGTCTCAAGCAAGAATACATTTTCCGGAAATTAAGAAGCTTTCTTGCTGAGAAATCTCTATCGACTTCCTTGTGGCATTGTGATGGATAAAGGTGACTTTTAATTATCACTTTCAAAATTTTTCCGCCATCATACAGGCTTTCACATAACTGATTTGCTACGCCTTTTGTTTTTGTATGGAAGTCTGTTTTATAGAAAGGAAGTCACTTTACGCTCAATGCATTGTTTTCAGATAGACTTGTCGATATTTAGATCATTTAACTTTTGTGACAAAGATATGACACGCTGTATTTTTTACTTTAGAACGTATCACACAAATGGATGAGAAAATTTTGCTAGAGCGCTTCATAGCCTAAATAAGCAAGCAAGACAACCAGTTGTACAACGGTTTTGAGGACGTATCACCCAAAAGGTTGAGAAAGCTTTACTAGAGTGCTTTATGGCTTAAAGAAAGCAAGAAAGGCAACCAGTTGTGCAACGACTTAGGTGTAGGGAGATCTTCTGAGACATTTACCGTCCAGGCCCCTTTACTTGCTGCTGCAACTGCTGCACAGGGTATGTATTGTTGTTTTTAGATTGCAACGGGAAGTCTCTTGCATCTGGATCTGCAGTTAAGAGAGAAAGAAGTTCACGTGTTAGCAGGTCATAAAGCTGGGAGTAAGTACCTGCATTACAATGGCGGAACTCTAGTGAAAATACATTGTCAACTAAATTCTTCAAAATTCCAGGCATCTATCTACTTTAACGATCTATGTTCATGACTTGCTTTTTTTATTATTTCGATTCTCCTTTAAGTAAAGGACGAAATTACCTGTGAGCTCTGTTTCTTTATGACAGACGATAAACGACAATGGCGAGAGGCCTACATGCATTGGACTGGGATGCTTATCCGGACTTTTTTTTTCAACTACGCCATATTATCAAATATCGCAATGTCAGCTTTTTGGGTAATTCAGAGAGCCAGTAGCAGCCTACTGGTTCAATCAAGCTTCACCAAAGGTTAATTTTAAAGCATAGCGTAATTTTACAATGCCCAGAACAGCCCCCAAGTGAAAGTCTACGCGAAAATTGCCCAGTTTTTTTTTCACTACTCATCATATGATGCTACCTCTTGGAGGACACAATGAGCGTGGGTTGAGCGACCAAATTTCATTGGGGTGAGACATTTAAAATGGGTTTTGCGGGCGAAGTCGGCCTCATTGAGTGGAAGCAAGTCGAATGAAGGTAAAATACCACTTTCGCAATATTTCTGAGTAAGGCCGGCCGAACAATAGAGCCAAATTTGCAGTTACAAAGCTTCCGCTGTTCATAAAATTGTTAGAAAGTGGCATCTATAGCTGCCTCCTGTCATATTTCGTATACTATATCGATACTGTTTGTCATAATTAGCTTTGTAGCACTCTCGTGGGAATATAGCGGGAAGGTGGGTTATTCGTTGAGTCTTTTACGTGAGGAAGTGCATCTCGGCAGGACAACTCTTGTGTTCTTCAGAAGGTTTATATTAATCTTCTCTGTAGTATGGTCTGACGCATAGATAATGAAAAGCCATCCTATCTAATAGCTTCATGTTGAACAAGTTGTGAAAGATAATACAGTGTCTATTTTTTTTCTATATTTCAAATAGGCATACTTTCGAGCAATTTATTTGAGTCATTTGTCTGCTTCATCAGACCATCAGACGGTGAGATTAATTGAATTGAAATGAATTGAATTTCATTGACATAAAAATATTGTACAGTATACAACAGTGTAAAAAATGCATCTGAATCCCTAGCCAAAGGCTAGTTGGGATTCATTCAAAAAAGTAATTTAGAAAAGGGCATGTCATTTACACACAAAAGAAAGTTTACAAATGCAAGTTTTTTACACCTGGAAAACTGAACATAACGTAATGAATTTACAGTGCTTGGCGAATGATCATGATCATGGATGCAGGCAGAAAAAAAGAACAAAAGAAAAGTATGTAAGGCATTGTTTGAGAACATATCGAAATTCACAACGAATAATTGAGTGCATTGTGATATATGAAAACTAATTATGACATATGTATCTGTATTGCATAACAATACTGATTAAGGACTGAAAGAAAATAGATTCTAATGCATACATACATATTATATAATTGCAGATAGGCGTGTATGTAAGTATTGTAATAGTGTGCTACATAACTTTTTTGAAGATGTATTTAATATAACTATTTCTAGCATTGTATTATTGGGCGTCTATATTTTATTTAATAAATATTTTTTAAGTGCAAGAGAGAAATTGTTAGTCTGTTTTATTTCTTGTGGTAGGTTATTCCACACGAAGACTCCATTTCTTTTACCGTATACGTTCTTTGTTTGCTGAGTCAAGTATTTTCCTTTTACTTTGTTACGGCTTTCATAATCGGAACATGAAAATTTGCTGAGGAAACTGGATAGTTAGTGTTTATACTTGAATGGAGCATGATAGCTGTTTTATAATCTATTAGTGTTGAACACTATTAGTGTTGTCGTTAGTTGAACGGCATGATGTTTAGATTTTGAAAGAGTGGTAGTGTGTGTGCCATATAGTCTGAATTTGTTATAAATCGTACTGCTCTTTTCTGAAGTTTTATTATCTGTTCTAGGTACGTGCGGTATGTGTGACTCCAGGTGACAACACAGTAGTTTAAATGACTACGGAATATGCTAAAGTAAACTACACGTAAAGTCGGTAAATCAAAAAGGTTTCGACATTTATATAGAAGAAAACAAGCTTTACTCAATTTTTTGCAGACTTCGGCAATGTGAGGTTTCCAGTTAAAATTTCCATCAAGGGTAACGCCTAGGTATTTTTTCGTATGTACTCTTTGCAGCACTGAAATATTTATTGTGAGTGTGTATGTGTGTTCCTCAAAGGTTTTGCGTGGTGAAGTAAAAACAATGTACTTGGTTTTCTGTATATTTAATCTTAGTCCATTTGAAGAGAACCACTGGTGGATATCAACAAGCTCTGAGTTCGCAGATGCTATGGTTTGGTTTAAAGAATCTTGAGCGCATATAAGAGCTATATCATCAGCATACACAAATATGGAGAAGTTTTGTACCACGCAAGGCAAGTCGTTAATAAACAGCGAGAAAAATATTGGTTCAAGAACAGAACCTTGGGGTACTCCTATAGTTGTATTAAGAAACTCTGATTGGGTGTTGGCTAATTGCACTGTTTGTTTACGGTTTTCCAGATAGCTTTTAAAGAACTCAAGACACATTCCGCGTAAGCCATAGAATTCTAGTTTAATTATTAATATGTTGTGATTGACAGTATCAAAGGCTTTTTTTAATATCTAGAAATATACCCACCACTGTTCTGCTATTATCTAGGTGAAAATTGATAAGTTCGGAAAGTGCCAAAACAGCTGTGTCGGTTGACCTGCCCTTTCTAAACCCATGTTGACAGGTTGTAAGAATACTTTCGTGTTCTAGGAAAGACATAATTCGTTTAACTATTAATATTTCAAACACAATAGTTATGATACTTAAAATGGAAATAGGACGGTGTTTTCTGCTATGTTTTTGTCACCTGGCTTGTAAATCGGGATAACCTTGGACACTTTAAAAAGTTCGGGGTAGGTTGACGCATAAAATGATAAATTAAAGATTTTCTCTAGAGGCACACAAGGGATGTAAATGCATTCCTTTAGCGCTAAAGAAGGTATATTATCGCATCCGACTGAGAATTTAACTGGCATACCACAAACTACAGATACAATTTCACTAGCCGTTATATCAGTAAACTTAAATGTGTTGGGGTTACGAGGAGGGTATTTAATGTATTCATCGCAGAACTGAAGGTGCAAAAGTAGGTGTTAAACGTTAAAACTAGGGTATTCAATGATATTCCCAGAACCTCAATGTCTGGCATTGTGATGTAGCTTGCAGATGGTTTAAGAACCGAGTTTATATTACGCCATGTTGTTCGTGAATCACCTGAATTTTTCGTTATCAAGGTCGTGTAATATTCTTTTTTTCTTTTTCGAATCATCGCTGTTACATTATTACGGGCAACTCTAAATTGCTGTAAGTAATAATCATTGTTCCCATTCATTTTTACCTTTGAATGCCAAAAATCTTTCTTTTTTGTTTGTTCTAAAATGGGCCGATTCATCCATGGGCAAATTGGTGTTCTATAATACTTTTTGTCCTTAGCAGTTGTTGATTGCATTAAGGCCTCTCTTAAGCATTTGCTTAGCTTTGAATAGGAAGCATTCACGTCTGGAGTGGATACTTCGTACGACAGCAAAGAATCTGATGAATAAATGCATTCAGTGTTTTGTAGGCATGCACGAAGGGCTGGAAAAGAAATACGACTATGGGTGTCGCGTGATTTATTGCGGGTAACCTGTGTGACTGGGAATAATATAGTCGTAGGGGAGTGATCACTTATAGTTGCGTCATAAGTAGCACACCAAGCTTCTCCAGTGTCAAATTTGCACAAAATGTGGTCAATACAAGACGATGATTTTGGTGTGACACGTGTGGGTGAAAATATAACGTTATGAAACCCGCATGGCGATAACATGTTATAATACTCTGAATGGCAGTCCTTTAGGCTATCTATGGTGAAGTCACCGCATATAACTGTTTTTCGCTGGAGCAAATTTACGTGTTGTAGTGTCCTTTCAAAATGTTGCATGAAGTCTGATAATTTTTCCTTAGGGGCGCGATAAACCACTATGATTATTTCATATGGACATCTAGCAACAATTATTTCAAGCTCAGATGAGTATGATTTTGAGTAATTAGCAAGAACACTGCAAGGTATACCAGATTTTACAAATAAGGCTACACCACCACCTCTATGGGGGGCGTGTCGCGCAGTGGAAAAGAAATTGTAACCAGGTATGCTGTAAGTTTCACTCTGTTTTAGCCAAGTTTCGGAAACAGCTATGTAATCAAAATCAAAAGTGTGCAATGAAAGTAAAGTACAGAAATGATCCATGTTTTTCTGCATGCTACGTATATTACAATGGATGAGGCTATAGCAAGAATTCACCTCTGCAAAGAGCCTTGCAGATTGTATCTCAACCTCCATTTCAGACAAGCTTTTTTTTTAATTCAAATTATTAGAGAAATATCGTTTTCACAGCGGATATGAATGACATTAGAGTTTTCAGCTTTTCTTGCTAGAAATTTTTCATTGGAAAACCAAACAAACTTCCAATTTTTTTCACGCTTCCTCAATATAGCCTTTCCCAATAGAACCTTATTCTCTGCACACAGATGTTCATTTACATATACAGGTCCATCACCTTCATAACCAAATCTACTGGGGTAATTCTCTTCTTTTTCACCGCTTGAAGGATTCGGTTGCGGGTTGAGCATGACCGACATCTCACGACCACATTTAGTTTTGTTTTGTCTTTTGAGGGCACTCGATGAACCACGTCAAGTTCCTTCGAAGTTATCGGTACTGCAAATCTTTCAGCAAATGTTATTATGCTACTAGCCTATGGAGTGGCAGAACAGAACGACTGAGCTTAAAGATAGTATTCCAACTCAAAGATATTGGCCACAACGTTCCTGCCGCGACCACTGATGATGGAACGAGAAATCAAATGCCTGCTCGGACTGAGACCTACCTCTCTCCCCACTAGCTCATTCTCTTCCTTAAAAGGGGGACAAAAGGTAAATAACGCACTTACTGTATGGCTTGAAATGAAAAACGATAGTGTGAATTGTGAAAACTGTGCACTAGCTGATGCGAGAATTGCCGCACAAGCAGATTGGTGTGTCGGGCAGCAGATACGTGATGTAGTTTATTGGTGATGTATCAGTGATCACTGCAAATAATTGATTAGGTGAACAACAACAACAGCAAACATTGAAGACGCCGGTGAGGGGATGTGTGTCTAGGACGGACGCTAGTAACACACATATGTCACTTGAAGGTCAGGCCTGACAATGAAAATTTAGGAGAGCACTGCTGTAACGTGCTCAATTGCTGCGTTTTGCTGGCCATCATGTCATTTGCCGCTGGTCTTCGCGTAGCAGCCTAGGACCCAGTGTATTGGTGACTCCACTGTTACGTCACAACTGCTGGGCCATTCGCGTATGAAGCACGCGAAGTGTGCTTCCAGCCTTTCAAGTGACAACGACAGTTATACGCCATGTTGGCTTCTTGCGCTGCTTGGAGTGGTTTGACCGTTAAATTAGACGCATAACACATTTGCAGCTGCTGCTGCTGCAAAAAGAAAGCATAATTTTGAAATTCGTATCTCAAGTATGACTTGTATACCATAATTGGTTTGAAGTTTGTTTTCAGCACTCGTGAAAGAGAGGCTTTCCAGTCTGGCGTGTTTACATAGTCACATTGCTGTGGGCTTATTATTGTTATTTGTCGGACGCATTCACGGCGAAGATTATGCAGGTCGCAGTCTTTTTTTTTTTGCGACAAAGATTTGCCTTTGGCGTAATATTTTTGTTAAATGTGTGCTGTTAGGCCAGTGTTGGATAGGAAGTGAAGTAGTGTCTTGTGGAATCTGTTTTCATGTATCCAGCGGTTGTAACTGGCTGTGTCCCTGTAGCAAAGGCCGGCTTGAGCGAGGTGATGGGAGCGTTCTGGCTGCAACCCTTTACATGTTCATAAAAGGTGGTATGTATCTGCTTGCATCGCTGGAGTTGGACAATACGGACACGTATCACCAGCTCCTAAATGGGACCAGTTCCATGACGATATAATGGCTGCTGTAAGGGCCACCCCTACCCAAAGCTTCCTAAGCACAACTTTCTCCGCCTTAGTAAGATGAGGGGGGAGAGAGCAGACACACAGTGGAATGAGAGCACGTTTATCCTGCCGGAGAACATTTTACAGGTATGGAGTAAGTTGAGGGGCTGAGGTGGAAGGATTATGGCTGGAAGGTCTATGTCTAGAGGGCAGTGCGCCTGCTGGTCAGCAGCAATGTTGTGTGGGTTCACAGCATGGCCTTGAATCAAATGTACTTTTACGCAAGTAGCCGTATTATGGTTCAGCTTATAAATCGCCTCCCAGATCTCCATCTCCTTGTGTACTTTCTTGAGCTCCTTGATAGCTCCTAAGGAATCAGTGTATACGTCAATCTGCTTAGTTGTGGGCAGCTTAGAGGTAACATCCTGGATTGCGTCGAGAATGGCTTGAAGCTCCACCACAAGAGGAGTGGCTTCCGTAGATAGATAACGCTGGTGGCCTCTGACGAAAGTATGCGTAGTACTCAGGAATGATGTTCTTCTGCCGTCTTGTAGGATAACAGCATGTGTATATAATTTGCATGTATTAGCGCATGGGGCCTCGATGATGGATCGTTCGTCAATTGTAGATGACGTATCGGAGCGGTCGGACTCGTCGTGCTTGTCGTTCTGCGCGTACTTTAATGGCCACGAGTATTGGTGCGAAAATATTCGCATGCATTCGTCTTTTTTGCTCTCCTAGTACCAAGTACTTTAAATCGGTAACAACTTTTTCAAAACACAACACATGCCTTCCAGGTCGGTTTTTGAGCCAAAGCTGTGAGGCCATAGCTTTGTGTTCTCCCATAGTCGAATACCTCCAAATTATTAACAACTTTTTTTAAACACACGCATTGAATAGGCTTATGTCGATGGAACCGGTGAAATCTCTACGGTTATACCAGTCGACCAGATCGCCGCCAAAGCGTGTGCCACTAACGAAGTTAAGGACTTAGTAAAGCAGGGGTCATTTCCTTCGCCGGTCGCTTTCGACGCTACCTACAGCCTCTGATTTCACGAGGTGTTTGACCATCTGTAACGAGCCATGGCGGTCCGACAATGTACTTACACTTCTGCTTTGTCATACGAGAACTCTGACACATTTGGTGACAATCGTGTGAAGGTGTCAACCAAATTTTTAGAATGCTGGTACAATACATTAATAAACATATAGCACAACACAGGTACTCGAAAATGCTTTCGTGTAATTTTGGCAAGAGTGAATGCAATCAGGGTGCTGTCACGGTGTTTGAACTGTGTAAGTTTAGAAATGGAGTTTTCATGAGTGAAAGCAACCAGAGTGTTTTCACGGTTTTTGAGCTTTATACCTTAAGAAATGAAATCGTGTACCACAAACATTTTTAGGGGCGAAGCTTCTAATAGCGGCACCCGTTCGTCCTCCGTAGTATGTAACAAGTATAACATTTTGACCTCCAAGGTGATGCCGGTGAGAGACTTCTTCTGTGCGTTGTTCAACAATAAAAAATAGTGCTCAATGTACATGTCAATGGCTGCTAATGGGGAATGAGAGACAGGAGCATTCGGCTTTTAGTTAACGCGCAGGCTGCAATCACTATTAGCAGCCATTGGCATGTACATTGAGCACAATCTGACAAGAAAGGGTTGCTACGTTATACTCGCTGGGTGTAACCTCCTTAGCTTTAGAAAGGTTTAGCGAGCGTTGAGCCGCAGTGCCATGAATACAATGAACTTGTATATAACATGAATGAACTCGAGGTGGTTAAAAATCGGAAGTAGATACGAAGCGCAAGCCGTAAGAAAGTAAAAGCCGAATTCTCCGCCTCTCATTTCCCATTAGCAGCCATTGGCATGTACATTGAGCACTATCTGACTGAAAAAGTTTGCTACGTCATACTCGCTGGGCGTAACCTCCTTGGTTTTCGAAAGGTTTAGCGAGCGTTCGGCCGCAGTGCCATGAATACAGTAAACTACTATATACCATGAACTCGAGTTCGTTAAAGGTGGGAAGTGGACCCGAAGCGCAAGCCGTAAGAAAGTGTGCGTGTGCCACCTCTCGTTTAGTCCTTGGAATGTCCGCTGGATGGCGGTGCTTCTTAATGGGGAATATATGATGAAAAGATGCGAGATGGTGGTACTTGGAGTGTTGAATAGATGGACGAACGGACACATAGACAGATGCATGTATGGACGCATGAACGGACGCAGGGGCGGCTGCATGGACGAACGCAGGGACGGACGCACGAACAGACGCACGCACGGACGGGCTGATGGACGCATGGACGGTCACACTGACGGACGCATGGACGGACGGAAGCAAGAACGAATGGACGGACGAATTCTTCGCCCCACTCTCCATCATTCACTCCGTAGATATGCTGCCATTTTTTTGTCTATCCCGCCATTCTGGTGGTGAGTTCCTCGGTACTGATGGCTGTTTTTTTTTGTTAAATGAGCACCTTCAAGATCGTATCAGAGTTGTTATGCTGTATTCGTTTTGCGTAGTAAGTTTGTTCTGTAGAAACGGCCTCGTGTGCTTTAACACCCACGAAACAAGAGTAAGTATCCAGGTGCTGGGCCATATTCCCTGAATAAAAGAACATCATGCGGCAAACATTTTGCGAGGACAAGAGCTAAGCGGTCGTCTCAGCCGAAGAATAAGTACGGCTGTGGAAGAGGCCAACTCGCACAACGAAGGTGCTTTGAGCAGGCTCTTGAAAGAGCGAAGGCAAAAGCATTACTGAGCCCGCAATTTTTTAGTTGAGTTGCGGAAAAAGAGCCAAGGTCGAAAATTTAAGAATCAATGTCGGTGACATAGACATCAATCGGCGTCTCATACTATGGGAGGCTCTTGTAGGCTGTACATTTCTCCCCAAACACAGCTGCAGATCTTGCTTCTTTTGAGAGTGTGAGGAATGTTGCATTATCATATAGACCATGTCTATACCGTGTATTTATATGTAAAAAAATAGGTTACTCTTCGGCAATTTCATCGTAATACAAATCTGATCTTGTCTTTATTCAATGAACCTCCTAGTGAAGAGAACAACGCACAGTCTTTCTCGCTGCGCAGTGGTGCAAAGCTAGCTTTGTACTACCACCGCCATGGTGATCCAGCAGGTACGGTGCTCAACTACGACCCGAAAGTCACAGGTTCGAGTACATTTTGATGGATGCGAAATCTCGGGGCTCGTGCACTCTATGTTTTTAGCTTAAATAATAAAAATCCAAGGTGATGATTGCTCTATAGAGCCCTCCACTGCGGCGTCACTAATAGCCTGGATTGATTACGGATGTTGCAATCCGCTTCTTTCTACAGCATGCTACACCAAAGTTCGCTCATCGCACTTCTTTCTCAGGCATAGACATGGCAACAATTTCGCGATAGGGAGCTTTCCCTTGTGACCAAGGTGTACTCATAGTTTTCAGACAAAAAAGCACCCTGCATTTGAGAACACCCTTTTGATTAGCCCATCGTTTGAAGCTGATCAGTTTTAACGAATCAATTAGGTCCAGCGCTGAGATGACTCCTCAAATACCTCACCCATTTTGCAAAGGCAAGGTCCTTGGTGCCACATCTTGTCCAGGGTGACGCCAGACAAATATCAATCGTTTTTCTCTGTGTGATATGTATTTGGTTGTTTTTATAAATAATAAGTTATAGGACTGTCAAGTTGCGCTTTGATATTTATTTAACTATCTTTCTTGCTTCTTCGGATACCATTGCTGTTGGCGCTTACGCTGTTCACCTCAGTAGGATGAATTGTTATAGTGGCGAAGCACCTTAGAGTCCAGGCTCCTCCATTGTGCGTTGTCCCTGCTCACGGTGATGATGATACTGATGACGATGCGAGGTACCTGGTATGCACCGTGACCATAATGGTAACGTTGATGATGATGAAGAAGAAGCGGGTTCCAAACCACACATTCTTTGAAAGAAACGAACGTAGTCATGCACTCATCAGGAAGAGCAGCGCCGACGCGGACAAGTTACGGTGGCAGTGAGATGTCGTAAAGCAGCGGCAGAATGATAACGGCGACAACAAGCCTCTACCTCGGAGGTCCGAGCGTGACATGCGGTGGCTCAACGTCTACGAAGACAGCAAGCTACCCCAGACCATGGACCTGAATGCTTCTGTATACATGTAAATTGCTTCAGTGATTGGTCCTTCAAAAGTTTATTGCTTTATCTAGCGCTTGTGCAGCAACCATTGCACGATATGCTTTCAATCATCATTGACCAGGAACGATGGCTGCTATATGCTTAAATAGAGAGTAGCAGACAATAAAGGCTAACCGTGCTCTTTGTTTTATTTTATGCGCCCTCTGCATTGAAGAAGTGTTAAAACACACATGAAGACCCTACTGGTTCGGTCACTTTGAATAATGGTCCCATTGGTATAATGATCCCAGCTAATACACCTAACACCCCGGTCACGCCCATCTCTCCCAAGTACACACACACACACACACACGCACACACACACAGAACATAATCTTTAGGTTTTGTATGACACTGAAAAATACCTCAGTACCATTGCTATATATCCTTCTTACAATAAATCATAAATATTAGTTTTGTTTTGGTATGTAAACAATTTTTGCAAACTAAGTATTTATACATAATTTTATGTTGCTTACTATACCAAAATGACTTGTAACGGATTCGTGCAAATATCGTTATTTAATTAATATTTTTAAATAATAATAATAATAATAATAATAATAATAATAATAATAATTGTAGTGGGGAATTCGCGAGGCACTGACTAGTGGGACCATCTCTCTCGGAGTGCGAAGCGCGAGTGTGTGCACGAGCTGTAGACGCTGGACTGCTCGAGCATTTCTGTCCGTACCGGCTGCCTGCCTACTACCTGGCGTCGCTCCTTTGCAAAGTGGTGGAAGTGTGCTGGGTACGCAAACCTGGAACTTCGAAGCCGGAAGCTGCTCACTGCATCAGAAATGCCTGTGACGAATCCTTCGCAACACTGCGCCAACTCCTTACCTCACCACCCGTACTGCATCATTACGACCCTACTGGGCCGACCGAAGTACACACGGATGCAAGTGTCGTCGGCCTTGGTGCAGTACTCGCGCAACGCAAACCAGGTTTTACGGAGTATGTGGTCGCCTGTGCCAGCCGCGCCCTCACTAAGGCAGAAGCCAACTATTCTGTTACGGAAAAAGAGTGCCTGGCGATTGTGTGGGCGTTAAACAAGTTTCGTCCCTATTTGTACGGCCAAACGTTTGATGTGGTAACTGACCATCACGCACTCTGTTGGTTGGCTTCACTGAAAGATCCTTCTGGTCGCCTCGGACGTTGGGCACTACGCCTCCAGAAATTCGGCATACGCGTCATCTACCGATCGGGGCGAAAGCACTCTGACGCAGACGCGCTTTCACGATCACCCGTGAAATCTGATAATACGGAAATATCAGCCCTTGACCTTCCCTTCTCTTGCGTCAGCGTCACAGACATGTCATCCGAACAGCGGGAAGACCTTTGTGTTGTCTCGCTCTTGAATATGCTTTCTGACGCATCAACTTCCGGGTACCCGCGTGCTCTTCGCCGCTAAGCAACGCATTTCGCCATACGGGATGGCCTGTTATACCGTCGCAACTACCAAGTGGTGGGTCGTAAATGGCTGCTAGTCATACCCAGCCATATGCGGTCTGATGTCTGCGAATATTTTTATGCTGAGCCGCAACACGCACACGCCGGTGCGCTAAAGACGTATGAGCGGATCCGTCAACGTTACTACTGGAGGGGTATGAACACGTTTGTACGCAAACACATTCGCTCATGTTCCCTGTGTCAGCAGCGCAAGACATTCCCTCATTCACCCGGTCAACTGCAGCCTTTACCATGTCCTGCACGCCCATTTGACCGTGTTGGGATTGACCTATACGGCCCGCTACCGTGCTCTGTTGGTGGTAATCGATGGGTGATTGTGGCTGCCGACCATCTGACAAGGTATGCCGAAACGGCAGCACTACCTTCGGCTGGTGCTCGTGACGTCGCAACCGTCATCTTGCATCGGTTTGTTTTTCGTTATGGTGCACCACGGGAGCTCCTGAGTGACAGGGGCCGCGTATTTTTGTCCGCAGTTCTGCAGCAGCTCTTACATTCATGCCGTACGGTACACCGCACATCAACAGCCAACCACCCTCCGACGAACGGTCTGACGGAACGTTTCAATAGAACCCTCGGAGACATGCTCGCTATGTATATTGATTCCAACCACTCACATTGGAACGTTGTCCTTCCTTTCGTGACGTATGCCTACAATACGGCGATTCAATCAACAACGGGATTTTCTCCCTTTTTTCTTTTATATGGTCGTGACCCATGCAGCACACTCGACACAATTCTGCCATACAATCCTGATGCCTCCGAGTTCAGCCCAGTTTCTGAAATGGCCGAACATGCCGAAGAGTGTCGTCAGCTTGCACAGTCCTTCACAGCCGATAATCAAGCCCTCCAAAAAGATCGCCACGACCGTGACCTTGTTCAGGGCACTTTCCCCGTCGGTTCTCTCGTGTGGCTCCGACTGCCTTTCCACTCTCCTTGCTCGACTCCCAAGTTTGCACCGAAGTATACTGGCCGTTACCGCGTCATACAGCACCCTTCTTCTTTCACCTATGTGATTGAACCGCTCAAGCCATCCACGGACAAGCGCCGCCTTGGTAGTGAGACGGTCCACGTCAGTCGCCTCAAGCCCTGCTACGACCCTCTTGTTCTCTCGTCACCTTGAGTCGCCAGGATGGCTCGTCTTCGTCGCCGGGGTATTGTAGTGGGGAATTCGCAAGGCACTGACTAGTGGGACCATCTCTCTCTGAATGCGAAGCGCTAGTGTCTGCACGAGCTGTAGATGCTGGACTGCTCGAGCATTTCTGTCCGTACCGGCTGCCTGCCTACTACCTGGCGTCGCTATTAAACTCCCTTGCAATAATAATAATAATAATAATAATAATAATAATAATAATAATAATAATAATAATAATAATAATAATAATAATAATAATAATAATAATAATAATAATAATAATAATAATAATAATAATAATAATATTATTATTATTATTATTATTATTATTATTATTATTAATAATAATAATAATAATAATAATAATAATAATAATAATAATAATAATAATACATTAAGAAACTTGCAAATTTTCACACCTTTGCAAGCCGAGCAAACAAATAAATAGATAATATGACCGGCGAGCGTGTAAGACGATACTCACCGTATGTATTCGTGAAAAAGGCGTATTTGTTGCATAAAAAGCAAATATCATTTCATACTTACAGCTGCAATAATCCATGCAGAGAAAATGGGACTTAAATCCATTTGCATTTTTTCCACACCAGCCACCACTGAAACGATAGCAGTTGTTTTTGGTTTGGTCGAAATACCAGTGCGTGCCATAACCCATACAGTATGCTGATACTGGTTTGGCACTGCAGACGGGCTCTGGATTGCCAATACCTGAAAATTAAATATGAAAGGATATTTATTGGCAAGTTATGCCGTTATGAGTACTTCTTCAGCCAAATGAACGATGCTTTCTGTGCGGATTTCAAAAGTTGCGTATTAAATGTAGGAGGACTGAATCTGAGAACATCATATACACAGTGCTAATGATGTATAAAGAAGTGCCTTTTCCAGACAGAATTTTTTCATTACAGTAATTTCAGCGACATAAAAACCGGCTGAATGAATGCGATGGCTCAGCTCGGGCATTATTGGCCAGTGTTCATGAAAAGTTGCAAACACTTGAAACCTGGTGGTAACATTGCGCCAAATTATTTAGTTTGCGCCCACGTCCGGCGACGAAAATGTGCGGTTGGTGCCTTGGCTATCATTTTGGATGCCTTTAGACTTCTTGTTCTACTTACTCAAAATGGTTTTATTTATTCATCAACATTAAAGACTCCCGTCAATAGTAAGCAATTCCCATTTCGTTCTATTTGGCTACAAACTTCACAATTCAACAACGTGGATACTTTGTATGCTTTTCTCTTTAATTCTGGTGCCTTTTCGAGTCCATCCAACCGAAATACTGCTGAAGCCCTTACACAGTATTAGCCTATGTATGGTAAACCAGTGTTAGTGTCATTGTAATAAATGCACTAGAAATCATGTGATATATATTCATTGTAACTTGGGGTCTGCTTTTTGTTTTCAGTGTAAATGTCCCAGGTAAATCAATATATCTTCATAAAATGATTCCAACACACAAGGAAGCCAAGTAAAGGTTATGAAGCATTAACTTGTTGTGGGTTTCAAGCGTTGTTTAATGGTTATATGTTAAAATACTAATGCACAACAAGAACTTGTCAATAATCGCGTGCTTGAAAGAGAAAAAAATTGACGGCAGATCCACGAGGTGAATGATGATGAGATTGGGTGAAGCTCCTGGAAGTAATAACGTGAAATTTTCTGCGGTTAATTCACCCCATAAAAAACACCTGGCATCTTTCGTTAAACAGCTGGCGTCTTTTCGTTTCGCTACTTGGTGTCTTTCGTTGCTTTATTTCATCAATCAACGGCATTTTGAACAAAAAGTTTTTGATGTTTATTCACGCACAGGAGAAATCTCACCAGGCACTACCTTGGAGGTAAACAACGGCTGCTACTGAGAATGAGAGACTGCAGAAGTCGGCTTTTAATACTTCTACTTCTACTGATGTTTCCTACTGGAACATGCTAATGGCTGCTAATGGGGAATGCGAGACAGGAGCATTTGGCTTTTTGTTAACGCGCACGCCGGAAAGATTTTATTGTTCAACTATGCGCAGGAGAAATTTTCCACCGGCATCACCTTGCAGGTCATAATGTAACACTTGTTACAGACTACGCCTACGACTACACGAGACGAACAGCTGCCGCTTTAAGGAGCTTCGCTCCTAAAATGGGCAGATCCAACATACAGTGGGAATCGATGATATGCGAAGCACGAACAGGAAAGCTTGACATGTCACTTTAAAATCACCACAACGCCACGAGGTGGAGGTAAATGTGTCATAGATGACTTCCGTGTCATGATTATTATGTTTGGATGTGTCGTTTACTTTCGACATCTATTCACGTCACGTGATACCTAATTTAGTATATGTGGAGCAAGCGAAACGGCCACGAGCACACTATTAGCGTGGTATGTTGTCATGTTCTTACATGACACGCGTGTCAGGATTCTCATGTTTGCACCACACATATATTTCGTCATCGATTTTCGTAACGTAACACCAAATTTAGTATATGTGGAGCTAGCGAAACGGCCACAAGCGCTTCATAAAGGGGCCAATATACTCCAATGTAGCGTTGATGCGCGCACACGCTGAGCACAGCGACGATACGGTTGCAAAACGCGAGCACTCTATAGTCTGACGCCTGGCGCGACCAACGTGACCAGCGTCCGTCAGCGTGGCCCGACGGCAACCGGCACAAATTCGCGCCGATGCGTCACCAAGGCAACACTGCGTTTCCCTCTTTTCGTGACGGAGGGACACCGGACGCGCTGAAACGCGCATGCGTCAAAGTAACGCAGCGTAGCGCGTGCCTGCAAGTATATGGCAGGACCGGTGCCTGGCGTGGCAACGCCGGCGTGACGCGACAAAATGAACGCCGCCGAGCATGCGCACCACGTCACGTCGAAGTGTATTGGCGCCTTGACTGTAGCATGCAGTCGTGTTTTTCACATGACACACATCCTGTGATTATCACGTTTGCACCGATCGCATACCTTCATCATCCATTGACGCCACGTAATACAAAATTTGGCATATATGAAGCTAGTGAAACGGCCCCGAGCGCATCATGAGTGTGGCATGTAGTCATGTTCTTACATGACACGCATGTCGTGATTATCATGTTTGGATGAGTTATTAACCTATGTCGTCCATTCGCGTCGCGTAATGCCCAGTTTGGTACATGTGAAACTGGCGAAACGGCCGCAAGCGCATCCTGAGCGTAGCATCTAGCCATGTTGTTACATGACACGTATCGCACGTTTATTATGTTTGCACCAGTATCATACCTTCGTCCTTCATTCAGGTCCCGTAATACCCAATTTGGTATAAGTGAAGCTAGTGAAACAGCCGCCAGCACATCATGAGCGTGGCATGTAGTCTTGTTGTTACAAGACATGCGTCTACTGATTATTGTGTTCACCAGTCACATGCCTTCGTCATCCATTCACGTACCGTAATACCAAATTCGGTATATGTGACACAAACGAAACGGCCGTGAGTGCATCATGAGCGTGGCTTGTAGTCATGTTGTTATATGACAAGTATGTCATGATTTTCATGTTTGGGTCGGTCGCTTGTGTTCGCCATGCAATCATGTCATACCATACCAGTTCTGCAACATATCATGTGAATGAAACTACCGCTAGAGCTGCAGGAGCATGAAATTTGAATCATGACATTCATTACATACATGTAATGATTTTCATGTGATGACTAGCCAAATATGTTTTTTATACAGTCATGTTATGCCATACCAAGTTTGGTATTGTTACCATTATCGAAACGGCCAGGTGAGCTAAATGTCGTAGGCGGTTACATAGATAGAATGATAGATAGATAGATAGATAGATAGATAGATAGATAGATAGATAAATAGATAGATAGATAGATAGATAGATAGATAGATAGATAGATAGATAGATAGATAGATAGATAGATAGATAGATAGATAGATAGATAGATAGATAGATAGATAGATAGATAGATAGATAGATACGCTCAATGTCGCCGAAGTTCGCCAAGAAATGCTTCGCATTTAGAAGAACGAAAATTATAGAGAGCACAACTTGAAGATTTAAAAGTAAATAAAGATAAACAACAAAAGAAAAGAGGAAGCACACAATGAAATAACTAGAAAAGAGGATTGACAGACAGGGAAAAGAAGATGAAAAGAGAGACAGAAACGGATACGATAAGAAATAGAAAAGAGAGAGCAAGACAGAAAAGGAGAGAGAATTAAAGAAAAACAAACAGAAAAGAAACAAGCAGAGGGTCAGGAATAGGAAGAGAAGAAATGAATATAAAGAACGACAGGGTGAGAAACCTGAGAAAACAGAAAGAAATAAATATGAAAAAAATAAATAAGAAACAATGTTTACAAAAATAAATGAGAAACAGAAAAAGAAACAGAAAGAAAAGAAACAAAACATCAGTTAGCCCACCTAGCAAAGTTTTTTTGAATAAAGCTGCACAAGTGCAAAGCTTCATAGTGTTTCTTTTTTTGTGTTTCGTGCTTCGTTCTAAAACCACAGTGAATGCGATTGCTCTTTCTGAAGGATAGGGAGTTGATGCTTAAATAATACACGCAGGTGCGGATTGTTTGTTCGGCTGTCTAGAATTAATCACGTTTTTTATGCTGTGCGTAATTCTCCCCAACATCACAGTGAAGAAAGCTTCCTTAAATATTGAATGCTGTTCATGCGATCTCAATCACCAAGGAAATTTGTACTTACGAAGGCACTCTTGCATGCACTTTACTTCGCTTGCGAAATAGTTTCCACCCACTCCGCACTCGCCTTGGCGGAACATTTTGCAGCGGCCGACTTTATTGTCGAAAAACCACGCCAGCTTGGTAGAATGGCAGCTGCCATAAAGAGGTTGATTTAAGCAACCGGGAGCCTTTTGGCCTAGAGGTCCTGTAAAATATTAGGCTGCATTAGATGTGCGGACATAGTAATAAAACCACCAAACAGGATACTCTGAAGACAATAGGTTGGCTTAGCGCGCATTACAATTTAGTCTTCTAGCCTGAACTTTATTTGTGTTGTTAGGTATGTGCGCATGAGTCTGTTTCTAGGTATTTGCTCTCGTGTGTTCTCATTTCCATGTACTGCTCTTTATTATTCCTTTGGGATGCATGTTCAATATTCTCTCGAGGTCTATGGGTCATATAGCCGTGGTCTTACTTGTGCGCCAATCGCTCCATACATGTCATATTAATGAAAAAAAGGACTAAGGAAATCATAAAAGTTGTTGTTTGGTGAAGCACTTTGTATGCGAAGCTCGACTACCAAAATTACACTCATGCTATTGGTAGAAAAGTTAGTTAGTACAAAAAATGTCAATCAAATTTGTACGACGCTTTCTTTTCATGAACATGGTAGCACAATCGAATTTGCTATGCTGCACTTCTGACAAGGCACCTCATTCTAACCATAAAAAAATAATATCTGGGTGCATAATTCTCGTTTTTTAGTTAAATCTTTTCACATTCTTACTGTAAGAACGGATGCGAAGCACACGCAAGTGTTTTAGGCAATACGAGCATACGCTGCTTTACACTTTGTTATTACTGCGGCCAATGGGCAATATCGATTATGTGTGAGCATTTCGTAACCTGTAAGTCTCCTCGAGGCCCAATAGACGGGGTGTAGTGGCTCCCATGACTCTCACACATAAATTATGCACGTTTTAACAAGTAAAGTCACCCCACATGACGCATATATATAAGAAGTTTTTGGAAGCAGTTTCTATAACTCCCATTGTGGTGATGTGAAACATCTTGATTTCAAGCAACATATGCATTGGTTTATTTCCGGGTCTAACTGATATCAATGATTTTTTGCATCCTTCCCGTGCTTTCGCTCACGGAGTACTTCGACTTTTTGCTCATAACCAATGCCGCAAACATGATGCCGCAATCATAGCCGATGCCGCATGCACCAGAATTTCAGTGACACGTGTTTTTAATGCTAATGAGCGATACCTACACGCAGTAATTGTAATTACGGAATAAAGAAATGAATACACAAATCACCCGAAACAAAAGATCGAAAAACTAGCAAGGACTCTAGTATTTTGACATAAGTCTATAATGCCGTGAGAAAAATAAAAGCTTGCACTTATGGTTGTCAATGGTTTCGGAGCATTTTCATTCATTCGTGAAAGTGCGAGTGTTGCGGCCATTTTGATTTTTGAGATGTACGTATTTACAAGATTGTGTTCCGAAGCTTCTAACTACATCTTCATACACGCCTACTAATACTTTACAGTAAATGTGTGTTCGTGAGACACAACTTGTCACGAATCGTTAAACGGCTGTGACTAATTTGTTTTAGGTGTGGAATTGGTTATTGTTAGTGCAGTCGCCGTTGGTTTCTGGGCGTTACTGTCGAATTAATAGGAAATATGTACTTACTTTTGCATGCAGACAAACAGCTCTCTTTTGTCACAAAAGTGTTATCCCCAACACCACAAAGACCTGATCTGTACTTGATGCAGTCGTTCCTTTGAAAATCGAAACGCCAGAAGCGATATAAATCCTTGCATCGGCCTCGCACTACCGGCTTCTGACATCTATCAGGTGGTTTAATCACGCCAGCTGAAAGGAAAAAAATATAAACAACATATGACTGTACGCGCAAAAATAAGCACAAGACTATTATTCTGTACATCATTTATTGAAATTGTTCTGGGCAAGTGTATTTCCCTTGGTGTAATGATTACAACCTTCTGGTTGCTAAATAACTGTTAGTAGCTTTCATTCGTGCTTCACCTAAAGAACGCAGTGTAATAAAACGCAAGGTTAAAATAGCTATTTTCAACTCAGTTAACTGGCAGACATAGATATCCGCTTTATATTTTAATATCAATCTTTAGTATACAACACCGCTGCGGGCCTGAGTTCTTGTTAGACTCAATGCCGTTTGATAGTAGTCGAATAAAAAGCCCGGCTACTTATCAAACATCAGCTTCCGACATTTGAACTCGATTTGATCACGGACCATTGGCGTAGCGTTTACAGGAAGTGGAGATAATGGCGGCGTCGTTCGTATTCCGTCATAATAACGTTGACGTACTTGGTGATTTCTCACGTGCGCTGCTTTTTCGAACAAATGAATGTTAGCATTTAGCACTTTTGCAATACAGGCTACAGCCCCTGACTGAAACACATAGTATTTAGATGCTAAGCTTATGTGCTGATCACCCTGAATACCGTTGAAAAAGCTTTTGACATTTTAGTTAGAATGGTATCTCCTCACAAATAATAGAGTATATATAAAGAGGTGTGCTCAACTCACAAAGTCAACGATAGAGGTATCAGTTAGATAAAAGGGGTTTCATTGTGAATGCCTTGAAATTCGTAAATTTTATTTGTTCAATAGGCATGTTACGCCAAACAAAATTTGGTATATTCAGTATGCATTCTAGCCATGTTACATCTTCCATAACATTTTATACTTTCCTTTACTATTCCCTTAGCGTGGCCTAGCCGACCGGCCATGTGCCTGGTTAGCCTCCCTGACTACTCTCTTAATGTTGTTTCTTCCTTCTTTCCTTCTTATTTTTCAGGTGATGTGCGTGAAATATAGTCGAAGTTCCCTGATTGCTTCGAGCTAGAACAACGTCTTCGAAAAATACAAGAATGTACATTCGGCCGCAGTGTAAAGGCAGCACACTTAGTTTCTTTCATACATTGTTCAGTATAACTGTATGCTTGGAAGTTAAAGATAATCAGTTTTTCACGTTGTTAGAGATCAAGTAAAATTTCTACTTACGTACGCACGTCTCCCTGCACCTATATTCAGTTGGAAAATGATTTAGCCCTCTACTACATTCTCCGCCTTGAAACGGCCGGCAGGTCTTGTAATCGTGGTCGTAGTACCATCTGTGTGTAGTCGGTTGGCAACCACCGAGGAAGGGGTTTGGAGGGCATGCTTGGGGACCCTTCTTCCCCAGATTACCTGCAAAATTGGAAGTTCGATCATATAAGTAAACATGGGGCTTTAGAGCAGGCGCAATAAGATAGGCATTGTATAGAGAGCAGAACAACTGACATTTGGGCGAATAGGGTCAAATTAAACATAATCAATGGTTCAGAGCGAAATGAATGAAGAACATTACAAGATACACTGCTGATGTTTGCGTTTCTTCCAGTTTTTGGCCCCTTTCCTTTCGCGCTGAACCTCTGAACTTATTACCTCTACATTGAAGAACGTGTTATGTAATCGCTGCTTAGCATCCAGATGAGGCATTTAAAAATGCCTCATCTGGATATTTCAACGCATATTTCAACGCATCAGATTCATAGAATTTCGGAAAATAATCCTCGCACTTTATATGAGGAAAATAGCAATAGTGAGTCTTGAAAGACCGCACCCACTCCAGTGACTGTCATAGCTTAGTGTGGAGGCTAAGGAGGTGTGCATGATTTTACAAAGTAACTCTTTCGGTTTCGTGGCGATAGCGATGAATAAACATCATGGAATCAAAATGATTCCAGCAGCCTGAAACATTGAATATTTTGGCGATTTGTACAATAAATATCCAAGGCCGTATGACGCAATAAACATAGCTGCAGCCTGTTAACTTCAAAAAATAGGTGTTTGGCGTATTTCATGTATATGGTACCTGCGAAGCATTTTACATTTGATATCTACCTACCTACCTACCTACCTACCTACCTACCTACCTACCTACCTACCTACCTACCTACCTACCTACCTACCTACCTACATACCTACCTACCTACCTACCTACGTCTGGGTGCTCTCATGATCCCCCCCCCCCTCACCTTCAAGTGCCCCCAAAATAGCTAGATGGTTCCACAAACACGACTCGCTGGTCATGACATGAATAACGTCGCCATCTCGTCGTGTATGTCGTTAAACACTTTCCGAGAAACAGTGGCACACATCTGGGGGTTGGTATATTCTACAGGTGATGGATACTTTATATCTCAACAGGTATGGCGAGAACACACATAAGTAACTTTAAAGCTTGAGCGTAAAAAAAATCTGCCATAGGCAACGTCGACTGGGCGAATGCTAAGTGGCGGTGTCCCAAGAGGAACCAAATGCTAGCATCCTTTGTGGCGATGGAGTATTCTACCACAAAGCCATGCCAGGTCTAGGCAAATACTTCGCAAATAGACCCTAATGCTCGTGTAACGACAATTCCAGTTGCAGTAGTGCCTATCAAAATTTATAAATAGTTTCTATGTAATCCTATGATATAGCCATCATATTGTGGTAACGTCAATCGTAGTTGAACGCCGTCCACTGAGACTGATTTTTGTAGCATTGTTGAGGACTACCATCCTCGTGAGCCCCAGCGCAAATACCAGCGCTTCACAACAGCGTAGCGTTTCTAGTGTTGTTAATGTCCATGTTGGTGTTGCAATCTTCCCGGAATTGTAAACAGCTGCTAATATAAGAGAAATGCGGCTGTTTAAAGTAAGTGTGTGCGTGTATTTGTAAATATATTTAGCATCACTTAATGAAGTCTCGCTCAAAAAAAAAAAAAAACACAATCACCTTTCATCCGCATGCTTCGCATAATATTGATTCCCAAGGAATGTGGGATCTGCCGAAATTTCTATTTTTCGGAATTTTAGAGATATTTTTCTTTTCTTGTTTTGTGCTGCTACCCTCTTTGTGCGTCGCTTTATTGAGTGTTCGCGAAATTCTATTCAATAGACTTTATTCAGCCTAGAAAAAACAATGTGGAAGTCGATGACTGAAGCTGCCAAGTGCATTAGCTTATTTTTTTTATCACACTTTTCCTTGTCTCTGCGGGGAACTTCTACAGAGCTCAAGTGCAAAGTTTCTGCACACAGGTTATTATAGTTGTCGCAACCGTGAGTAGTTGGCAACCTGCTCTGTCCCAATTTGTGATTAGCCAATTTTTCGTTCAGCGCAATCATGGCGAATATCTATTCATTCTTATTACTGCTAATTCTACTACTGCTGTCTAATAATAATAATAATAATAATAATAATAATAATAATAATAATAATAATAATAATAATAATAATAATAATAATAATAATAATAATAATAATAATAATAATAATAATAATAATAATAATAATAATAATAATAACAATAATAATAATAATAATATAATAAAAATAAAAAATAATAATAGTAATAATAATAATAATAACAATTTATTGTACACATCCATAAGAAATACAAAGAAATGGGCCTGTCTAAGTCCCAAAGACACGTGTGACTAGGCCCGGCAGGGCCGGTTACAGGTATGTGGACACAAAGTAAGAAAAATTATTGTTGCTTCTTTGCCAACGAACGGACTCGTGATTGATACCATTGCTTTTTACAGGCAGTAAATAAAAAAGAAGTACAAAGGAGGGACCCAAAGCATGCGTTAAATAGAAGTAGACCATTTGATTTTACAGCTCACTGAGTGATTTCTTTAATTTTTTATTCAACTCACTGAAAAAAAAAAAACATCAGGTAGTGCATTGAAATTTTTTGGAATGTATACACTTCTACATGCTTCTACATACCTGGTAGGAAACCGAGGTACTATAAGACGCGTTTTTTTTTTTTATCTCAGGGGTAGACGCGTTACATATGGCACTTTAAAGTCATCCCACCAATTGTATCTCAGCACCACTGTTTTAATAAACAAATGCTGGAATACACAAAAGCCAAATTCCGAAAAATAGTACTGGAATCTACCTTACTACCGTAAGCTACACTTTTTAAAATATTTTAAAGTAAACTATCAATGTGTGTTTTCCAGCGTTATGAGCAAAATGCGAAAACTGTAATCCCATATCTCACCCCACTATATGCTAGTGAATGAACTACAATTTTTTTTCACTGGTAGAGGCACCAAGCTTTTTATATTGAAAAGCAGACATGTCACACTTCTCTATTTGAAAGAAATAAATGCCATGTGATGTTGCCAAGACATACCACTATGAAAAATTGCGCCTAAGTATCTGATTGTTTTGACATTTTTCACTGCAGAACATTTGCATGCGTTGCAATGCTCGGTGTGAAGAAAAATTGGTATATTCATTTTTTGTGTGTTTTGAGAGAGCTTCGAAAGCAAATAAGTTTTGTTTTCTTTTCGTTTACGATTAAAAAGTTTTCTTCAAGCCATATCATTGCATTAGGAATTTCACTCTGAAGAGCATTATTTGCCACTTCATAACGTATGTGGCATGTTAATAGCACCGTACATCAGCATACTGGTACCCATTGGCTTTACGAATTCCCAAGGGGAAGTCATTAATAAATAAATTAAATAGCAATGGTGACAACACCAAACCTTGTGGCACACCAGCAGTAATATATTTTCTTTCGATAATTACTTCCCTACATCGCATAACCACCTGAATATATTATTGAAAATATTCAAATGTCTTATTAATGCTATTATTATTATTATTATTATTATTATTATTATTATTATTATTATTATTATTATTATTATTATTATTATTATTATTATTATTATTATTATTACGTGGTAATAGAAGTAGCATATGCACGAGAGTGGAATACTAGAAAGTTGTGTTCTAACCACATGGTTCTAGCTTCAGGTATGACCACTTGGTGGGAACGTATGGATTGTGGTCTGCCACATTGGCCTAAAACTAGCGTAAGGAGCCTAGTTTTCTTCACCACCGGTGCAGCGCCGCTGCTAGGGGTTCTGAGCACGTGAGTGGGATCGTTTTTTTTTTTTTTGACGAATCCAGATGCTTCGCGCCATGACCACGCTTCGCATATACCATTTAGACGTGGAAAGTCGTGAACTCTGTTTACAAAGTATGCCACCTGCAAGCTCCATGCAGCAATATTGATACGGGCCTTATGAACATACACAAAATTCATTCTTCATTTTGCCAACTGACAAAATACTCTCAACTGGTTCGTAAGATATCACGAGCACTTGCATAGGTGCGCTCTTCGCAATTTGTGGGCAGCTTCAAACCATCCTCTAGTGGCGCAATTCACCTCTTCTGAAACCTGGTGTAATTCTGAGATTCTGCCACGCAGTATTAGACATGTTGAAGAACTCATTCTACTACATGACTTTCATATAGTGTTCCTTTACCAGTGAAGTCTCAAGCAATGGCGCGTCTCTGAGATAGAACACTTGCTTGCCACGCTGACTGCATGGGTTTTAATCTCACTTCGAAACAAAGATGTGCACTTTGCAATGTGTAGTATTTTTGTTGCACCTCTCTCTGTCACGTGCAAGTTCGTGATTCGTCATTCACAATCATGGCACTGGCGCCAGAACCTCTGCGAAACTAGCTGTTGAATATTATTGTGTTAATATAACGATAAAAAACATGTCCATGCAATGGTTTCAAAGTGTCTTAGGTAAAACCCTTGATGTTTGGGACAAAGGGCACATAATGATCTTTCGAATTACGACCATGCTGTACTCGGGCACAGTGAGGCATACTTAGCTGAACAATCCTGACAGTGGAACACTCACTGACGACATGGAAGAAACGTTTACTCACGTTGGCACTGAATGCATGCCTGCCTTGAATGAAAGAAACCTTGCCCTCCACCGCAAAGCACATGGCGTTGCGGGATGCATGTTTTGGTGCGAGGATCAATATACCATAATTCCTTTATTTCGCGACATCCAGCTTTAATCGGTCGCTCAAGGCAAAATCCTGGTTGCGTTTGTGGGGCAGCTGAAAAGAAAAACATCGTTATGTCTGAGGTAGGGGCTTTGGGGTTTATCAAATGAAGGCTCGGATGACAATACCACACAGGACAAAGCTTGTTTCTTTGTTTGTTGCCCGTTTACACAGGCGCATACTCACTCGGGGGGATCGGCCAAGAAACCTTGTAGTGGGCAATATGTGATAACTATACAATGATAGTAATCCTATTGTAAAATGTAAAAAGAAAGAAAAAATGGGAAATTGTTCTTCAAGAATAAACAAAATAGGAATAATAAAATAGAAATGAATCAGTAGAACAAAATTAGTGCCATATCGAAAGACAACAGTTTTGAGCCGACGAGACAGCTGATTTTTTCTAACCCAATCAAAAATGGAATGTTTGGCCGAAATTATTTCACATTAACAAAGATATCACTAGCATTTTTCGAGTATATATTAAACCTTACCTTATGTTGAAATACGTTTAGTTTCTTGAATAAAAAGCACACTGCATCAGATACGTTTCTGTGGCAATGTCCCAAAAGGGACGCTCCGAAACTTTCAACATTTGCTGCGGTTAAAGTTAAACCTAGCATTGAAACCGGAATAACTAGAATTATTTTACCAATGCATTAATAGTTCCGACATGATACAGAAAACGGCTCAATAGTTTTTGTTTCTTTGTAAAATCGGCACAGGGGAGACATCACCAGACCAGCTGTAAGTAGAGGTTTAATGAGGAAAGACGGCATAGAAGTTTGGTAGTGAAATTAATCTAAAACTTTTTAGATTGACTCGAACGACGTTTTCAAAAAAAAGAAGAAAACTGACGTGCTGACAGTCTTTCCATTTAGCAATACTCTTCAACATATCCATACGAATTGCTATTTTTTTACATCTGATCTGTGCTATGTATTCTACTTTTAGGAGTAGCGAAAGCGTAGGTCCATCAAGCGATGTTCGGGCTAACGGATTAGCCGGCTCATTTTAACTGAATGCCACAAGGGTTTGAATCCCATACTAATTTTAGTAGTTGCCGTTAAGTTGGTACTAATGTGCGCAAAAACGATGGGGCTCTTGATCGCTGTGAAGTTGTAAGAGCTGCACGCCTAGGAAAGTATGTTATGAAGGTTGCGCTAAATTCTATCGAAGGCAGTTTTCGAAGCGTCAGAATAGTACCCATAATCTCAGCTTCAGAAAGAGGAGTGAGATGTGGCAGCTCCATTTAGAATGACCAGCCGAGGTAATCAGAGGCAATTCCTACACCAGCCTTTCCAATATTCACAGAAGCATCTACGGCTATTTTTTTATCTTTTTTTGAAAGCACTATGTAATCTTTGAATCTATTGTTCAAAAATCTGAGCAGTTGGAACTTAGAATGTGGGGGAAGTAAATTTGTCGCATTCTTTCGTAATACTGTCACTTAATTCATAATTTTTGAATACCATTTTAGTGGCCACCCTTACGCTTTCCAATTTTGTTTGAACAAAGGTAATGTGGGGTATGTGATACCGCGGCCAATTTGAAATAAAGAAGGCGTCGGGGTCACTTGTAAAG
Source organism: Rhipicephalus microplus (assembly GCF_013339725.1). Classification (NCBI taxonomy): domain Eukaryota; kingdom Metazoa; phylum Arthropoda; class Arachnida; order Ixodida; family Ixodidae; genus Rhipicephalus; species Rhipicephalus microplus. The sequence goes on from NC_051168.1 coordinate 74,673,536, forward strand.
GTATGCGCAGATCTTCAAGCTGGTAAGCTGTATATTTTAAGGAAGTTTGTTCCGTCAGAATGCGGAATCGACAAAGAAGCGTTAGCATGCGTACTTCCTGATACATTAGAATAATAGCCACAAACCTGTAGAGTCCGAGGCACATTAGTAGCCCATCTCGCTCCAAAAAGGAAAAAAAAAACTAAAAGTTTGCATTCAAACTCTAGTATTGGGTCCATTCTAGTATTGGGTCGAATTCTAGTATTGGGTCCATTTTGCATATTATCAATAACGGGTCTCTACGTAATTCATATATCCTGTTGCTAACTAAGCAAGCACAATAGGCCTGAAACTAGTGTTGCCTTCGCTGCTGTATATTCTATAGGCGGACTCTTATTACGTTTGCCATTATAAGTCATCCCAAATAATTACTAAGGTCCAACTGTGGAACTAGCTCCTTCTGATATAATACTAATATCGAAATCGAATGTGCTAGTGGAAATCGCAGAATAGCACTTTTACTGATTTTTTTAGCGACAAAGAGATTGACTGCAGCTATATTTCTAGGGTATAAATGTGTCTTTCCGATTTTTGATTACAAGAAGTAAATGCCACTGTCTGCAACGAAAGACGCAATGTCATCTGCATAAATGTTGACAGTGATATCTCGGTGAATAAGAATAAAGCTGATCAGAACATTGAATAATACCGGAGATAGGACAGCCTCTTAAGGAACTCAGCGTTTTATTTGAATGTAGATAGCAATATCCATCCCTTATACATTACAATTCCCTTGATTTGAAAAATTCTACTAATCTTTCAATACCAAATCGCGCAAAGTTTAAGTTTAGGCTGCCTCGAGATCTTCTTTCAACCACCACACTTATGTTTCGAAATTTACGGAGATTGCTCGAGAGACTTTCTGCGGCCACTAAAACTACTCGTGTAGTAGTACGTCGTGCTAGTTTTTACGATCTGTAAAAACCAGTTCATCATGTATAGGACAAAATCAACATATCCAAAGAGATAGTGTTCGTGTATTGCAAACAGATATGATTGAGCTGCAGGAGCACTCACACATTTATATATGTGCGTGGTTGATGTGTGATCTGTGTGTGAGTGTGTGTGTGTGTGTGAGTATGTGCGTGTGTGTGTGTGTGAGTGTGTGTGTGTGTGCGTGTGTGTGTGTGTGTGTGTGTTTATAATGACAAAAGGACTTATTGGGAAGTATTAGGAAGAGAGTGAACAAATGTGTGCTGCACAAAAAACTTATTTTCTTGATGCGTACGTGTATATCCAATAATTTGCATAAGAGCCGTGCTAGTGCCGCAATTTTGTCACCGTGCGAACTTATTTTAATGTGACCACGATGCGAAACTCCCTTCTTTTAACTGCCTCACGATTAAAAATTTAAAAGCTTCAAAGGAAAAGAAACGGACACGAAAAGTCGCTTGCAAAATAGCCGCTAGACAGGATGGCCAACAGTCCATTGACAGTCAATGACAGCCTACGCCAAGGTCATAAAATATATTTTTGACCAGTGCATGAAATGGGAGCTATACCCTCTATGTAGCAGCCCGGAGGGGTGCCAAGTCCTCCAGCGCCCCCGTACTCTCCGCAAATGTCTATGCCTTCAAGCTGAGTAAGCTTGTTTTGGAGAGCACGCTTGAATGATTTGGTTCTTTTCTTTATAACCATGCCAATATGAAGTGACACGTTAATGCATACCTATGGAATAGCGCATTTAATTCAACTACATTCTTCTAAAGGTCACGTGACAGGAAACGTCCCTTAACACATGTGCTAAATTGTTCGTGATTACCAACCCTAAGTTAATTATGTTGCGCCCTGTGCAACTACGTCTACTTCAACCTTCTGCATCAAGAAGACGAGAGTTTAATCAACGTTGCTGCAGCGAGAAAAAACGCAGTGATGTTCGCTAATAGCTCAGTGCGTCTTCGCATGTTTCTCTCACTTTCATGCAGCCGCCATCGCGAATTTTTGTATTGACGCCTACTGGCTTCCCTCAACCTCTACTCAAGGGGAGGCAATAAATCGCATGGCTCTGGATGCCTTCCAAGTTATAGTTGGCGTTCAATGATTGCCTGATCCACCTATCACACCACTTAATGGCGGAATTACAACAAACAAAATGGTGCCCCATTCTTTGGAAAAAGCGCAAAGACAATTCCTTTTATTGCGATAGCAATTATGCGTACACAATCAGCTCAATTTTGCCGCCGGCATCGACGTCGCCGTCACTCAACATGTATGTATACGTATATGTATGAAAATGCAAGAAATAAAAAAAGAGAAAAAGGCTCTGCGCGCGGATTGAAACTTGGGTCCTCTGAGTCGTGAGCGCAATGCGTTAACCACTGAGCCACCGAGGAGCACGTCCTCCAACGTTCAAACAGCAAGCTATCCATATCTACCACTTAACGCTGCTGATGGGCATTTTGGGAAGAATTACCGTGTTTTTATCATTATCAACAAGATGTTGTAATGAGTACTCGACTTCTTATCGTGTGGTGGCGCGTGCTGTAATCTCCCACGCGTACTTTGCCACGCTTAGAGGAAAGAAGCGACGTTTCCTCGCACGCCCTTATCTCGCGGTGGCGAGGAGGGGAGAATCGTACGTCTTGGCTGGCCTCGGGTTTTACCTGGAATGATTCTCTTGTACTTACCGGGCGCACTAAAGTCACTGCACTCATTGCTGTCTCCGTTTGCGAAAAGCTCGCGCTTTTCAGGCACAGAGAAGTAACAACTAAGGTGCTTATTCACGTGCATCTGTATCCATGAGTACGTTTCGAGCGTTATTTGTGCATGAGAAACGCGGAGCACGTTATCGATGTGCTTTCCATTCTGCGCGTGTCTTTCCAATTTGTTGCTATCGCGTTCATTGCTTCGCCGTTGTGCCAAAAGTGTGATTTGTTTTTTCTTTCAATTTTTTTGAGCTGCCATCTGCCATTTAACTAGTGTTTTGGGGAAGGCCGGGAAGATCCGTATCAGCAGAACGAAAGCTTATGCAATGATGAGGCATTTCGAGAGTTTTGCGATAGAGGAAAACAGCACGTGCCGTGGCAATCTAACAAAGGCGTAATCCCAGAGGTGTGGAACAGTGGCTTCGAGAAAATATTCGCGAGTGCACGTTGCGCACAGAACCAGCCTGTTCAAGAGGACGTGCAAGCAGAGAAAACGCTGTTGTTTACAGACAAACGTCTTGTTCCCACTTTTCTATAGTTTTAGACCCCAGCTTGAAAAAAAAAGCCCGCGTTCTTACCGTATCTTTCAGTTTCAAAACAACTGTTGACACACAGCCGTGCATTTCCTCTTATTCAGCAGTTTTGTTTGAGACGTAGTAGTTTTAACCTGACGTCTTATAATATATATTGTTACGTGATTTCGGCTGACCGAAACAGGGCTTAGTGGGACATACCCAAGTAAGGTGCCTCAGACTGAGAGTGAAGAAGTGAACGATTTTCCTAGTAACAATATTACCACACACTTGGACTTTACTGGCACTAATATCCCGATTGCCCATTTATTAGTCGTAAATAATGAGCTCTTTCTTTTGATATAGTGGTTTTGTGACGTTAAACACCAAAAATATTATTTGATAATATGCACTCTTTCTCTTGTTAGAATGTACTTAAAGAGGAATGATTTTTTTTTATTCAAGCCAGTGGAACTCGCTTGAGCGAAAGACTATTGTTTATAGAATCACCCAGCCCTGATCTATTAGTACGAGCTAATGGCATAAAAAGTTGTTATAAATGTTACGCACAGCGAGTTCCCAAAAGCAAAGGTCAGCAATGTAGCCTCGCTTAAAAAAAGCTTTTTTTATATCAGGTAGCTTGAAACAGCAAAAATAACTAACATAAGGGTAAAAAATAACTTGTGTAATGTATATAGGGAAGAAAACGTATCATCTAATAGAAAAAAAAACACACCATTCTTTTTAAAAACTGCCGTTTAGCTGCAGGTATTACACATAACAATAAACATTTTCCTAGATTTAACCTTGCCTGCACATGACCTGATTAACTGACTTAAGGCAAAAAACAAACATAACAAACGATTACATACCATAGCCGTACGCAATGGTAGTAAGAAAGGCAAGGGCGCAACGCAGAAGCGCCATAGCCAGGTGACTTACTTTTCACTAATGAAGGCGAAACATTTCGAGATATTAGCTTTACGCAGCGCAAGCTTGTTCGGCAGCTGCAGTTTTCGCAAACCTAGTTGACAGACGACCTTGCAAGTGTTTTTCAAAGAAAGCTGGAATAATGTGACTGAGCTGAGGTAGTGTTTTTTTTTTTTCATGCAAGCTAGTAATTGTGTATGGTCCCTATTCAGATCGACTCACCTGTTTTGATGTTCTGGATGTATCCGCACCATTCAGCAGTCTTCCACTCTCCTCACCTCAAGCACTGTATCCCTGCGTAATAAAAATACTGTCCAATGTTGTTCGAAACAAAGAAACCATTTCTTCTTGGTCGGCTGACGAATAGTTAAATTGGTCATACGTAATTAACAAATAAATCAATGAAAAATTAAATATTAACAAGTAACAAAAACGGCAGCTGTTCCAACTACGCTTTCCAAATACCATCAAGAAAGCTCAATAAAACTATCTCAAGATCATTTTATTTTTCGACAATAGCTGGTTGTGGCATATGTAATATTTCATGTGAGCAGACGAATTTGAATAAAAAGGCATTGTTCCAGACAGCATATTTTAAAGCGTTTAAAAGGTGAAGGTTTTATGCCTTATAACCAGGTGATGTACCTAATTCCTCCTTTTAATATTTTATAAATGTTTGTTGGAAGGGAATTTTTCATCCAGATAGAATCGTAGACACGTCGCTACAAAAGTTGCCAGTTATCGCTACTTTGTGGCAATTTAGCTACTTTTGTAATGAATGACGGCCGAATAAATGTCTTCGCTACGTCGCTAGTCACTGTTTTTTTTTTGCGTTCACTTGATTTTCAGCAAAATATAGAGGTTTGGTGAAATCGTGATCACTGGCGCCCAAAATAAATGGTGCAAAAACTGGCTTTCAATTCGTGTTTCCCATATCGAACATTGCACATTACGTTCACAATAGGCAAAGAAAGGTCTCAGGTACGTGCAGTACTGTAGGTGAGTCATTATTATCCTGATTTTGGCACTTGAAACTCCAGCAATGATTATCCACTTTTAAGTACCAATGCACTACACTGTTCATCACGTCATGCATAAAGTGTTTTCACCTGTGTTTAGAAAACTTTATTGTCACAAACGTCAATAATATTCAACAGAACATTTTCTTCTTAGACATACAATAACGATGATGACAATACAGACGTCATTTACATGAACATGGATATGATATGACGTTGAAAGAACATGTACATTCGATGGTTCACACAAGCACAGCCACAAAAATATTTCATGGTAAACAAGAACACATAAAACATGAATATGTACATTTTGCATATGTTTAAAAGCAGAGGTGCTGGATGGCTTCCGGTTTTGTGCACCAGCGTAGCCGAGGAGCACTGGCGAAGAACGAATGCGTTATCAAGTAGCCCGCACATTTTCAACACTTTTCGCCCCTTTGTCTGGCTGAGTAATTCAAAGAAATTTTCTTCTACGCTACGCTCAACAAAACACTAGGAGATAGTCGCTTAACCTATAGGCTGCTTCTTTTTACCAGAAAACTAAAAAAATACGTGTTATTTATTCTGCCACAACTAAAAAAGCACGGCATATCGACGGAGTGCACGATGATGAGCGGGCCCGGGTGAAGCATGCGTCAGTCCGTCCACGCTTCCATCTGTCCGTTCGTTCTTGCTTCCGTCGATCCATGCGTCCATGCCTCCATCCGTGCTACCTTCCGTTTATTCATGCGTTCGTCTATACGTGCATTTGTCTGTCTCTCCATCCTTGCGTATGTCCATCCGTCCGTCTAGTGAACGCTTCAAGTACCACCATCTCGCATATTTTCTTCATGTATCCATCATATAAGAGGGCCGTCACCTAGCGGACATTTCAAAGACTAATTAAAAGGTGGTATGGCCGTACTAGAGGAGGAGCAAGCGTGCACTCTCTTACGGCCTGTGCTCCGTGTCTAGCGCCCAGATGTCACTGCCTCTAGTTCATGGCACTGCGGCCCAACCCTGTGTCTAAATCCAAGGATGTTATGCCCCGCGAGTTTAACGCGGCCATCTTTTCTGGTCAGACAGTGCTCAAAGGGCGTTCTTCTGATACAAGTTTTGTTTACTAGGCATCAACTCAGACGGAAACTTTATTAAATATTATGTCAGCAATACTAGTCTCTGTAAGCTATCTCCTCAGAAACAACTATCTTGTTATTTATGATAATCGTGCATGGGTTTCCTCCTCAATTCAAATGAGTGTGCGCGTGCTACTCCTCTAGCCTGGCCGTGGAGGTGGCCACCTACAACTACTACGACGCACTACTACTACTACTACTACTACTACTACTACTACTACTACTACTACTACTACTACTACTACTACTACTACTACTACTACGTTCGTCGTCAACGCACGACCCACGGCTTAAAAAGCTCCACCACTAAAATGGCACTTTACCCACGACATGATTAGAAGTGTAGCAGAGGATGCATTGAAATACTTGAGCATGGTATTATATTTGGACCAGTGTACATCAGGTCAGTTATCTAGGGCTGTTTCCCGGAAATTATGGGTTTGAAACTGCACGAATGCCTGAGTGGTGAGTCCATACAACGTCCTACCACGTGGTAAATAGATGCCCGTGCATCACGAAAGGGGCAAAGTTGAGATGGACCATCGTGGGCAAAGGGAAGCAAGTCGTTATAAGTACACTATACTTTGTTCCAGAAGTTCCGTGCAGCACTGTGGAAGTCACAGGCCTTTTTAACCAATCAGGAGGGCGAGCACATATAAGTGTATCCTTCCGCACCCTGTCGTTTGCTAGTGACGTGCGCTGCAGTGAAAACAGCAAGAGTGTCTCGGGACACTGTGCAACTGCGCAGTGAGATGAGCCTATAGTGAAAGCGGTTAAATATTCTCCTCGGCACCGCAAAAGCGCACGTCTCCGAGATACTTGCACGTAGACATTTAAGGGAGTGGGCTCAGTGGCGGATGTTTTGGTGGAAAGCGCCGCACTAGCCAAATTGAATATGAAAGCACCCCGCTTCATTAGATTGCGTGTACGCATGGCTATGGGCATACGAAGTGCCGCTCGCGTTCGATACAAAATTATGGCTCTATTCCCTGTGCCTCGCCGTTCTCATCGTGCTTCGCCGTGCTCATCGCGCTCCGCTACCCACTTGTACAGCGAACCCTCGCTGACGTTGGTCAGCGCAGCCGTTTTCTTAATGAGAGAGCTCATACTTGCATTTCCGCTGCTCTCCTTATGCAGTGTCCCGAACACATTTAGAGCCAACTGCCTTACTGCCTTGTCGTAAAAGCTGATCCGGGAACGATATAGCACAGGTGGACCGGGCACCGCCATTTCGACAGGAGTGACCGAATCAGCCACCGTGGACTAATCACAACCCAGGACTGGGTCCTCTACGGCGCTGTGGACGCTCGGGCTATGCGGACTACTCATAATATTTTAGGCAGTATCGTACCAATCCTTTGTACTTTACATGTAAAAACATAACACATACGAGCCACAACAGAATTATTTCTGTTGTCATGTGCATGTTATAACACGTACAAGCAAGAACTCTTTCTTCAGTATCATGGAGCCACAGAAATTGTTTTCTACAAAAAATGCGATGAAATCGTCATACAAATCACATTACAACACGCAAAGAAGCCTTCAAGTTAAAATCCTCTAACGAGACCACTCGAAGGTCATGAGGACAAATAACGGGCTACGTAAATGGGGCACTACATCTCGCTTCGCAACAACCTGCGTTCGAGGGTCGTGTAGCCTTTAATATGCTGCACAGAACTTCTGGAACAGAGTATAGTTTGTTCTGTACATGTTGCTTTGAAAGCTCGATTCACCAATAGCATCTGTATGTTTATCACCTTAAGGAAGTAATAGTGCCGGTTCTGCTTCTTCAGGCTAATACCATAACTAAAAGAGGCGGTAACCCTCCGAATGTACTTAAGAACGCTGCCGACAGGTTAATTTTAAATGACTCCACAAGTCGATTCACGCATTGCTTTAGGCGTGGTGTTACATGAAAACATACTTCTATTATTCTACACTACATTTTCTTTATACACGTTTATTGCTCCCATTGAATGATAAAAATGACGCTTCTCATACACACTTAGGACACCTGAACTGAGGAAACACATATTAGTAGGCTCCATTTCAAAATGCGTGACATTGAAGAGACAAAATATTTTAAGAGAAAGGTGACGAAGTGCTCACCCAGAATTCGAGCAAGGACGCAATACAAGACAACACTTTTTCATATTTGCTAGCGATATATATTTTTTATTTCGAAGTAGTCGTTTACTATTCGCACTTCAAAATAGAAGGCTTTGTTAAATAAGCATTTCTTGAAAGCTCATCCCGGCTTCTCAATGGAGGTTCTGTTGCGTTTTATTGTGTGAAAAGTGCTGGTGCTGTTATCTGAGGAAGAAATAAAATTTATTGTAAGCCCTGTCATACATGAAAGAACAAAATATAGCTGGCGAACAATCAATTTGTTTTCATGTCACGCTTTGTTTTATTTTGACAAGAGATGCGGCAAAATGCAGATCCCTATTCTTACTATATCCAACCTGCGAGATGCTACTTTAGCTCAGTCATATATTTCTTCTATTTTACGACGAGTTAGATAGATAAAGAGAGAGAAATAGATAAATGAACAAAAGGAAGAGACACAGAGGTTAACCTAGTAGTAGAACCGGCTTGTTACCTTGTACAGGGGTGGGATGATCTCGCAAAGCTCAGAGGATGCGTGGGCTTCTCCTTGAGCAGAACCGGATGGTGTAACTGAGCATGAACATCAGCTTCTCAACTGCTAGTCTAGCTTTGGTTTTGGGTACATGCCTGAATCTTGCCGTAACAAGTGGTGTCCAGAAAGTCTGGCCATTGATTTCTGCTCCTCACGGGACGGCTTTGCGCTCTCCCATAGTAAGTACCTAGTACTCTAAATCTTTACACCCACTTTTTCTAAGCACATAAGAAATAACTGTACCTGTTGGTATAGACCGCTTCAAATCATTCTGGAATTCCTAGGGCAAGAACAACTGCACAGCGGCCGCTACGTCGCAATTCTTATTTTGCGAATCAGTGAAGAACCCACTACATGTCCGTAAAGCAACACGCGAACAGATGCTGCTGCTGGCATTGCTCATGCTTTTTCTGATTACGAATAATAAATATGGCACAGCACTTTATAGTGAATGTACCTTTAAAACACCCAATAATTGTGCAGTTTACTTGTTTTGACGCCTGACAGAGGTCAAAATGTTTCCGTCTTGTGAACGGAGATTTAGGTGCACGTCAAAAAACCACGTGTGTCAAAATTTCCGGACCACTCGAGTATGGCGTCTCTCATATTACTTTTTTGGGATGTTAAACTCTAGATAATAATAGTATTTCACGCCTGGCGCGATTCTGCGCTTCGATCAGGCAGTATTACACGTGTTAAGAAGGCGCCTTCTGCAATATGACTATAGGATAGTGTTTTTTTATAAGTGGTTTCGGCCAATGTCATGTTTCTTTCAGAACACCTCCTTGCCACGCGGATAGCCGGAGTTCAAATTTAGCCGAAATAAACCATTTTTTTTATCAAAGTTTTGGTCACGCACAAGATGATGATTTTTGAATCACAACTAATGACGCAGACGTCAAAAATTCTGAGAAACAACGTCCTTAATGCTATCGTCTTAAAAGTAACACAATAGGTTCTCAAGAACGATTTCTTCAGTTGTCTAAGCTGGCTTATTAAAATAATATATACAACACGCTTTCACCAGAAACGTTACGGTAGCAAAGCATAATGAACTGCTAAGTTATATGTAGACTTGTGTCACACAGGTCCCGTTAATTAGGGAGGCGATCGCCGGGCTAATTCCAAGGGCCGAAGTATTGGCCCCCTGAACCGCACCACGAAAGCGTGGACAATTTAGAAGTGGTCCTTTTTGGCGCGCCAGCGGACGCCGGCTGTGGCCCAAAGAACAAGTCAGAGCCGAGAGTTGATAAACAAACTAATTATATTCTCAAAAATGGCAGATCGAAAACAATACACAAGAATGCACACTCCACAATAGTTACATACAATACGTCACCAATCAAACAACGTACTACACAGTACAATCATCCACACTCAAAATAACGGACACAAACAACGATACGCACTACAATGCAGTCGCATGCATTGAACCACCAAGACACTTAAAGACTAAAGAGATAGAAAACCTATCCAGTCCAAAGTTCTTGGAACAAAAGTCTGGATGATACTCTTCCGAAAATCACTCACTCAAAGTCCAGCGTTGTTGTCGTTCCGCGCCCTCGAAGTTTCTCTTCCCGGAAACCTCGTGTCTTCAATTGGCCACTCTCCAAGCTTCAAACTTCTTCGCCGGAAACACGTCGGCTTCACACACGCAGCTGTTGCCACGCGTCTTCGCTCGATAGCGGTAGACACACGCTCTTGCCTGTAGCTCGAGCCTTCACCCCTCAGGTGGAAATCCTCTTCATCTCCTGCTTTGTCGCTACGGACAAAACCTTCGCCGACTACACGGCGGGATCCCTTCGCGCTCTGGCGCTCACTTCCGTCTTCTCCTCCTCTCTCATCTCGGTTGCTCGGTTAAATACCTTGCGCGCGACATTCCAGAAGGTTCTCGTCATTTCGTCTGCGCGATACGCAGCGAAGGCTGGGAAGAGGGCGAGACGGTTGGAATGCCCTCCGCGGCCGATGACTCAACTCGGTATGACCACGCCCCTTTCGTTCTAGAACTTTCGCGGGCTATCTCGGCCGTGGGGTGAGGAGGTTCGTCGGCGAAGCCACGCTTCCAAGGGGAGAGCGCGCGCCCGGGGAGCCTTGGATGTTTGTTTTCTTTTTTTTTTCTTTTGACCTCCCGGCGTCTCTTCCGCGCGTTACCGCAAGAATTTGGCGGCACGACCATTTTTAGCGCTCGTTCTGTGACAACTTGTCTTGTGCAACTGTGTCAGTGCTGTGCATTTCCAGTGATAGCTGATAAAGAAAGAAACATCTCATCTCCTATAGACTCCAGTACTAAATATCTCACCCATTAGGTAATAGGAGTGACTAATATACCTCCATAACAATATTCATAGCAGAGCTCCATTATAATATGGTATATTCATATATTTAAAACAAACAACAGTGCAAGTTTTTTCAAATGAGAACAAAAACATACAGACTTACAACTGCATCTGTTGATGCATTTTTTGTACGATGAAAAGCTGTTATCCCCATTTCCGCAAAAGTTCTTTGAAAATTGAAGACACTCATTTTTTCTGCTGGAAAAGTACCACTTTCTTTGTTTCATCCAGCATCTTCCTGGAGCCTGGATCTGGCTGCAGAACCGTCGTGATTTCGTATGAGCTGCAGATAACGTAATTAAGTCTATCAGAGGGCACCAATAAATGAGAAAAGTTGATACTGTACCAAAATTAGGCTTTTACCTTGCGACCGCAAAAATTTGACTCCTGTAACTTCAGAGCTCGTGACTATTTGCGATGAATCTTAGGACGCTCTTGTTTTCCTACTTACTGGTAAATTAAGATTATGACAGCAACTTTTTCAAGACACAAATTTGTCTGCACTAATTGCCTTGGTAATTTCTGAGGTAGTTATATGCCAGTTACATGTTTGTCAGTGTATCAAGAAGTATTTGATAGCTCCGCCATGGTGGTCTAGTGGCTAAAGTACTCGGCTGCTGACCAGCAGGTCGCGGGATCGAATCCCGGCTGTGGCGGCTGCATTTTCGGTGGAGGGGAAAATGCTGTAGGCCTAAGTGCTCAGACTTGAGTGCACGTTTAAGACCGCCAGGTTGTCGAAATTTTCCAAGCCCCCCACTACGGCGTCTCTCATAACCATGGGGTGATTTTGGGACGTTAAGCTCTACATATCAATCAATCAAGAAGTATTTCATAGACATCAGTCACCAAACTAAAATGAGCTCATCTTGTACCAAACATAAATATCAATATTTTATGTCCTATTCACCTTCAGGTTAGTTCGAACAAACATGCACTTTCAGATTGGGGGTTTTGTTCCTGAAGAAGGCGTACTTATAGTTGAGAGACCATATTGACCTGGCAAGTTACTGACCTTGTATTTTGCCATATTCTAGGCCAACGATGATTTATTTTCTCTGACAACCTAGCATGGTATCTTATGAAGCATCGCTATTGAGGCACGAATTGTGTGCTATACGAGTAGAAAAAAGTGTAAGGATCATTGGAGTGAAATTTATTAAACGTGAGAAAATAAAATGGCTTTATGTAAATAGGTACTCCTCGTTTATACTCCCAACCCCAGTATTCTTGTTTCCAGTTCTCCATTGGCAAGCATCGTAACGTTGAACGTGCTCAATCTCGTTGTGCTCGAAATGTTTTTTTACAGAAATGGCACTGATTTCAATATGCATTGGCACAGAATTCATCGCAAGTTGCATTATTGCAGATTTAAGATGTAAAATTGCAATTGGAGCTATAATACCAATTGAACATCTTTAAATATGCAACAGAAAATAAACTTGCAGGCTTGCAGTAATTGATTGTGACCTAAGGGCTCATGTGTGAGATGGAGAACGTCGTTTTGATGCACAAAATTTAAAAAGTTGTTGCTGATATTACCAATAAAACAACTTTGTAGCGCCAGAATGTCGGAACATACATATACTCACGCAGGCACGCCATCTGACAAGTGATTTCTGACATGAATATGTTTCTTCCAGTGCAACGACCATTGTGGGTTATCATCTTACAGTGTGAATCGAGATAATCGAAAACCCATGCTTGTGCGTGTCCTTCACATTGCTTAAACGTAGGTGGGGTCAAGCAAATAGCCGATCTCTTTCCCCTGTGTGCTGTAAAACGAAAAAAATAAATATATCCGTACGTTTTTCTAAACATCGAATAAGTGCTAAAGTAGCACGCACTGAAGTGTTACTGTCAGAAAGTTACTTTGCGTAGTTTATACACAATGTTAAGCCAGCTACGTTACAGCAATGGTAGATCGAATTACATTGGGGAGCGTCTACACTTTTGATAATAATATGAGCCGTCTGACTAATTAGTGCTCAAAAGGCAGCATATTCTGCATTTGGCTACTTAACCCGTAGTCGCATACTCATTCCGTTTCAGTACTGGTATCAATCACTGACAAAACAATTGAAAGAAATATATTTTTAAAGACTCTTCGTTTTCCACTGGTTTAAAAATTAGTTGAATTAGTTGCGTTTTTCTAAAGTACAAATCACTATTTAGGATATGAAATTTTGTACCTAGCATGAACAGGCTGGCAAAAAACCAACAAATAAATTATTACAGTCATGCATACCTTTACTACGGCTTCGTGTTCAACGTAATAAATATAAAGAATCACAATTGGATTTCACGAGTACCTAAGGCGTCGGACGTAATGTAGTTGGCGCATAAGATGTAATGCGCAGGACGGACAACCGATGTTTCGTAAGAATGAGTACCAAGCGATGGGAAGTACCCCTGATGATCACTCAGTGCGAAAATGTCGACTTAGGTTGGTAGACATATACCACAATTTGTCGATAAAAAGCAGTGTAATTAGAAAATAAGTGGTAAAGCCTTCGTGCCACAGTGGGCACAGAATAGGCTCTTCATGATGACGAGAATATGGGGTGTTTTTAGGTGCGTAAAAGTCACAGCACTGCAATTTATTGCAAATATTATGGGTGATTGTGTCAAAAAAAGTAGTGTGCAGGCACAAAATATCACTGAATGGGATTGAAAAATAGAGTATTCACTCACGGAGACACTTCTGCTTGCATTTGTCAAGACTCAAAAAGTAGTTCTCTCCTTGAACACAAGCAATTACAGGAAACAGTTTGCAGGCCTTTGATGAAGCGTTAAAATACCAAGCCACAACATCTCGACCGCAACTGCCAAGGTCTGGCGGGTGCTTGCACGTTTCTGGCGTCTTGGCTAGTCTGTCTGTAGAGAGAGAGAGAGAGAGAGCAAGATTTATTGAATGAAGCTTGTGAGGGAAGGTGGGAGGGTCCCTTATTCCAGGAAGCCTCTGGCTTGGACAGGCCACCGGGCTCGAGCGACGAGTGGACGCTGCTCGACCAGTTTCGGCTGGGAGATCACAGCCTCCCACGCTTCACTGACGAGGTCTTGGTCCGCATTTGGTGCTGCTGATTGTAGTCTTGGGACGCTTACTTTGCCCTGCAGTAGGATGTGCGCCAGAGTGTCTGCCACATTGCAGTGAGGACAGATGTAGCTGTGCAACGTTGGCCTCATATGGTGCAATAGTACGCCGTGGGTGAACGTTTTGCTTTGAAGACGCCTGTAGTCAGTGCCTTCGCCTCTTGTGAGTATTGGATGTGGCGGAGGGTATGACCTGCATTCGAGCCGATAATGTTGCAGCAATGCATGATACGTTATTTGTATGGGTTCTCTTGCCTTTGATTCTGATGTTGAGTGGGAGGTGCCTCGGATCTCGAACTGGAATGCCCGGTTGATGCATTCGTGGGCTTCGGTGTGTGCCGCTTCATTTCCCTCGAGACCTTCATGACCCGAAATCCACACGATGCATGTGTAGGGAGGAGGATTGTCTATGCGCTTTAGTAGTCTAATCGCCACCGTGGAGACCCTGCCTTTCAGGTAGCTCCGTGCCGCTGTTTGTGAGTCGGTAAAGACCACGATGGGATCCTCCCTCGTATGGATGGCGAGTGCTATAGCAGCCTCTTCAGCTGTTTCCGCACGTTTGGCGAGGATAGTTGCGATGCCAGTACCGCGCCCTTGTAATCTGTGACGCTAATCGCGAAGGCGTTACGTGCCGAATATTTGGCTGCGTCCACGTATCGCGCCTGCGGGTCATTGCCATGGTTTTTCCGGATCATCTTAACCCTGGCGAGCCACCTTGCTCGGTGATGTTGATGCATGTTCCGAGGGATCTGCTGAATTTCAAGGCATTCTCGGAGCTGCGACGGTATTTTGTTTTTGCGTTCTTCGTTGGGTTCTAGGGGGGTCTCGTATCATGTGCGTCGAAGGACGGCTTGCCCTGTGAGTGACAGCTCGAGTCTTTCAACCTGGTTGATGAGGTGTTCTTCGGTGAGTTCTTCCCACTTATTGTGAACTCCCATGCGAAGCAGTCGGTCAGTGAAGGCGGCTGGCGGCAGTCCTAGGGCAAGCTTTGTAGCGTTTCGTATCAGAGGATTAAGTTTTTTGTTTCTCCGCTGTCTTCAGGTGTAAAACATTATTTATGAGCTATTTTTTGTTAATATAAGCATGCTGCACGTGCTTGCAATCATATATCAAGATAAGCCGATGACCGTGGAAATGTTTAAAATGCTATGTACAAAGAAGCAAAAAGAAAGGGTTCATACAGAGAAGACAATCTAAAGTCTTTGGGGAGGACCTTAAAAGTACAAGTACACATGCACAGCGCAGTGCATTAATAGACAATTGTTTGAGGCAGTGGCCGTTAAGAATTGCAAAAGCGCTTTGTATGGATGGCTCGTCTGATTAGCTGCGAGGCCAACATGCAATTGATCTTTTCTTGAGTTAAAGTTCGATCATGAAGGATCCTCAATCTACGCTTGAAGGCCTGGGAATGCTAGTGAAATTAGGAGTAGTGGCAAAAAAAGCAATCTATACTATTGCAACATTTGCGTTTAGGGCACATTTGTAAGCCTTACATTGCTGCGCTAGAGTAGTATGAGTTTATCACTGCTACGCCTACCTACAACCTACACAACGGTGTATCTTCCTGCTGAGGTGTTTTTTATGCAGCTGAAGGTGTATTGCACAATGCAGAAAATTATACGCACATTCCAAGAGTGGAAATGTACTCCCTTCATTCCTTCAATAACAGAATGTTCAAAAGCATGAGACACACGACGATCGCGCAATGTCGGAGGAAAGGTCCGAAAACAATGACCGATGCCATCCTCAGCCGAGAGATCTTTGATAGTGTTGCGTTTTTGTACTAATAAGTGGCCTTCAATACGTAAATTAAGCAGTGTTATCAACGTATTTTGTTTTTCCTGCTTCATTATAATAAGCATTTCTTATATTTCAATTATGTCATCTTTTATTCCTCTTATACCGCATTTCACAGCACTGTGTAGTCAGGTGATCTGAGAACTGTCTAATCTCCTTCTTTCGTCTTTCTGTTTTTTTTTCTCTTTTCCCATAAAGAAGTAGTAACGAATCAAGTTTCTATAAGTGACGGTTGCATTATGGAGAACTTCCAGTAAGCTGGCGGAGCACTGCACGTGATATGACCAAGTGCTCTCGCAGTGCCCACTATTGATAGCACGAGTAGTGCCGGAAATTCATCGCGTGAACGGTGAGGTGGTTAACACTGAAATCACAGTGCCCAAGGAGAAACCACATAAAGTGGGATTGCCGCTTTCGTCAGCGCGAATCCCGGCTGCTATACTACGGTTATATTATTTCGTTCCTTTGCAGCTTGTTAACAAATTTA
The DNA here is from genome assembly GCF_013339725.1 of Rhipicephalus microplus. NCBI lineage: Eukaryota > Metazoa > Arthropoda > Arachnida > Ixodida > Ixodidae > Rhipicephalus > Rhipicephalus microplus. The sequence continues at coordinate 74,690,150 of NC_051168.1, forward strand.
ATTAATGTGCCACGCCAAATGATCGCAGTTATCGTAGGATAGGAACTTTCTCATTAAATACGTAGCTAAGTAACCAAGCTGTGAAATAATAACAATAGTAAACATAACTATTTAGTCACATTACAGCACTATATAGAAACTTATGGTTCATGCACAAAAATAAAGCGCATTCAAACCTAAGCGCACTCGTTGAGCTACACATAAACAGCTACTAAGTTCGAAAATAATAGGAATGGCTAAAAGTCCTGGAAACGCTTTTAATTATTACTACAATTCTACCAAATTCTATCGTGACTACGGTAAAACACGCTTAGCTCCTCTTGCAGCCAAGTCATATGTTTGCTACGTCTTATGTTATTTTCGGTTGTAGTCACATCTGACGTATACTGATAGGAAAATATTGAGAATGTTTCAGGCAATCTCTGTGTAAACGTTTTTATGTGTGAACATTTTTTCTCAATATGACGTTGCATGTCCCCTTCTCTTTTTATCGTATTCAAATAGTCAAGAAAAGGACAAGAATAAATGTTCCATAAAATTGGTATTTCCGGCTAGCCACACGCTATTTGGCCGCTAAGTCCCAACGGTAAAATTCAAGATCCAAAGGTGTAACCTGAAAAAGTGCAGCACCATCTTTTTTTATTAAAAATAGCGAAAGTGGAATGTCATCTATTGTGTTGATCGTAGGTCTTTTTATGAAGTAGCGACTATCACTGCCCGGAAAGGCGCAAGAACACTTGATACGCAATTTATGTGTAGTCTGATTGGTACTGAAGTAGTTACTGTACTTTGTTAATGTCCTTAAGAAATCATCCTAGCATTTTTTATTGAGAGAACACTGCGGGCCACTCTTACGACCAAAACGTGTTGCTTGACGTTGCCACTGTAGTGCCGCCTGATATAGCTCCTACAATCTGTCAAGTTCATACTTTCTTTCACCTGAGGCGTACAATAATTGAACCTACATCTACCGTGGAAGCATAAAATAATGGCTCTGCTCCCAACGCCTGTGAGCCGATACCCCATACTATTACTTTCAAAGCTTATTACACCATACTTAAACTTAATTAAACATACTGCCTTGCTTTGTCACAACGTATGATAAGTAGACCTTTTCAATTAGTCAACCATTGTGTCAAAAACTGTTGAAGCAGGTTTCAATGAAATAAAGAGCCAATAAAACTAACCTACCTTTTTGAGTCTTGCTTTTGTTGAACAGTTTAGTGACTGCAAATAAAACCATCATGTTAAATAAGGCAATTAGATAAACGAAAAATGCTACGATGCAGTTTAACAGATGCAGTATATTCAATTATGTTCGATCTTAGTGAAGCTCTCACTTCTTAGCGAAAATTTGATTCGCACAATCTGCCCGAACCATGGTTTTACCGCAGGCATCTGCGAGCAGCAGCAAAAACAACTAATTTTTTGCACAAGTACTTTGATTAACTTACAGTGCCCGTGCGCGCTTTTCCCCTCGCATGACCGCTTTGCTGTTTTGTTACACTGACATGCATATATTTTTTGTTGTTTTGTTATACGTCTTCAAATATAGCTCGACACAAAGAAATAGAAAGTAACTTAGGACGTAACCACTGAAGTTCGGTGCTCGTATTTTCACTCCTTTCATGCGTTTGTTTCGAGGGAAAGTCACATCTACTGCCCGAATTGTTACTCATCTCGCAATAGTTGCTGTTTATAACAACACGCCAGCGCTCACGTGGTGTGTTTGTTTTGAGTGATGCTATTGCTATCACTGACAGTGAAGTACACACGCAAAGCATGCCACATAAGCTTTCCCTAGCTCTTATAAATAAACGAAGTCTCTCAACGCTTTGGAAATTTTCTTTTTTGAATGGTTTCACTCCTGCAGAAAAAGAAAGATCACGACATGTGGCTACCGTGCACATCTACACAAACAATGTTTTCGTAGATGCGAAATCTTTTTTTGATTGATATGTGGTTTTTACGTTGCAAAACCGCCATATGATTGTGAGAGACGCCATAGTGTAGGGCTCCGGAAATTTCGACCACCTGGGGGTTCTTTTTCGTGCACCCAAATCTAAATCTGAGCAAACGGGCCTACAACATTTCCATCTCCATCGGAGATGCAGACACCGCAGCCGGGGTTTGATCCCGCGACCTGCGGGTCAGCAGCCGAGTACCTTAGCCACTAGACCACCACAGCGGGGCATGCGAAACCATTTAATAGGACCCCTATAAAAGGTATGGCAAAATTTTCGCCCTTGTCATATCCGCTTGACCGGGTGTCATGATCTTTATTCGGGCTTTTTAAATGCGCGAGAATTTCTTAGTCGCACCACGTCACTCGTCGTCCACACCCCCACTGCGCATGTTCGCGCCGCGCGTATCGTGCCGTATGCTTGCTTCTCGTGCCAACTATTTTCTCCCTCTTTCTCTCGCCTCGCAAGACAGATGGAGGCAGTGCCTGCTAATAAAAACTGACTGCTCGCGCTGCACAACCGTTCACTGGCCACCCCGTATATGTAGGCACTGGACCGCACATCAGCGTCCCGCCACTCGTTGAAGTCAACACTTCTCCTTCATTCACTAAATAAGAATAAGAAAGACGAAATAGTCATTAAACATTCCCTAATCATTACGCAACACTCCCTCCCCTCACTCTGCGATGCATTTACTCGAGTTCCCGCCGTGGGATGATGCGGGTGGCATTTTAGGGGCGAAGCTCCTAAGACCTCACGATGTCCGCCGTCTCCCGTCTGTCCGTAACACGTCCTCACCTGTCTGACATTTCTGAACCATTTTCCATGTAACCTTCAACTTATAAGCAACAGAGGGCGTTGGTGGTAACCGTTTTGCATGTAACCTTCAACTTATAAGCAACAGAGGGCACTGTGGTTAATTGTAGATGTGATGGCACTGCTGTCAACGCTATATATATATATAACCACGTTCCACACCACACATTCTCTTTTCTCATATGGACGAAGACGAACGCAGGAAAGCGCGACGTGCTGAATATCAGCGTCGCCGTCGACGGGAAGCTACCACGGATACAAAAGAGAAGGAAGCGGATGCAAAGCAGCGACGGCGACAACGAAGTTCTACACCACAGACTAGGGCTGAGGAAGCAAAGGCCAAGCGGGAAAAACGCCGAGCTGACGCGCAGTTGAGACAACTTGAAGCGGATGCAAGGCGGCAATACTGACAAGAAAATTCTACACCAGAGACGATAGCTAATGAAGCTGCGATTATCAAGTCAAAACGTAACCCGGAACACGGAACCTCATATCAGCTATAAAGGAGAATCACCGCTATATCACAATCGGTCTCAGCACTATCTCCTTGAATAAAAAATATATAAGTATCACAACTACAATCAGTCTCAGTACTATCGCAACTTTAATCACAATAATCACCTCCGAAAGCTTCGCCCCATAATTAGGCCTTTACAAGCCCTGCATGCATATACTCATTTTTTAAATACACTTTTAAAACACAATTTCATTAATAAAGTGACGTTCACAGCACGTCCTTTTTAAGATATCTGCTCTGTTGCACCTATTTAGTCAGCCCCTGTAGCAAAACGTATTTCGATTACCGCACTGTCTGCGGAGAAAATTCGCTGTTACAGACGCCTCATTTCGATGTGCTTATAGCCCTCGAGGACATACCGTGGGGACACCTACGTGATGACGTCACTCATAGGATGCCGGGTTATGTTTTCTGCTAGAACACCTGCGCATTTGCTGCGATCTGCTGCGCTTTTGCTGTAGACACCATGCGTGCTTCCCTTTGCTTTGAAGCTGAGTGTTTGATGAAGCACTAAGACCTGATAATACGGGCAAACAAACTATGAATCGGTGGCCCCGGTGGCACTCTCCTGTCTAATTTACATCGTAAAATTGTGGCTAAGAACCGGCGCAGCCATAGGGGATGATGCTAGCAAGGCGAGCGCACGCATCTTATCTGTGACGTCAAAATGATCGCAGCGCTGGCCTCTCTAGTGGAGGCCCTCGCGACCAATACCCTGTAACATCTACCCACATAAACACCAACACATCACCGAATTGTACAATCACGATTTGATTACTCCTGTCTCCAGGGATTCCAGACCTTTGCGCAGACATACATGCGCATGAGTTTGACACCTGTTCGTATTTCATGCTAGAAATATTTGCACCATGTTTTGTCAAACGATAATATGCGCAACAAATTTCTATCCATTTCAACTGCTGGTGCCTAGTCACACCCCACTGTGAAATGACCTCTCGCCTCACAAAACATATTTGAATAAATATGGTTTAATTCAAATCTGATTTTTTTTACCACATCACGAGGTGGTAAATTAGGACAAGCACTGCAATGTAGTACTCGCTTGAAAAAAGCAAAGTAGTACCTACCTTTTGCACAAGTTAACGCGCTGCAAACAAAAATGATGCAGAGGAGATGTCTCATATCTCTACCATGTTGGGATGCGAGGTACGCAGTACAGCTGCGCAGTTAATTGTTTGTGAGGAAAAACGCTTTCTTTTGTTTCGTGGCCGATATACTATATTGGGCGAGAGAAAGGTTGCTGTGACATATAATCTTCGTACAACAGGCACTTTGTGGAGGACTTTTATTGTGTATTCGTGACCTTTTCGTACAATACTGTTCTCCTTTTATTAATGTACTCCCAGTTGGCGTCAGTGTGTCTTGACTTTTTGTGTACGTATTTCAGTGACCTGTTCCTCAAAATGAATACACCTACATAGCCTGCGTCTCTATGTTGAACAGCCACACTTTGTATAGTTTTCGGCAGGGCACGCTTCAATCAAATTGTTGCGTATTTCTGGTAACATAACAATGCCGATAGATTAACCTCATGTAGTAAGAATACATGTGGACTTAAGTAAAATGATGCCTTTTAGTTGGGTAGCCCGACTCTGTGAGGCGGCCCACAGGATGTGTCCAAGTGTCCAGCCTGGACCAATACAAGTAGGGACCAAACATATAGACGGGTAAACGCTGTGACGATCGGTGCAGGTCTGTTGTCCCCGGCCGCTCAGTGAGAAGACGAAACATTTATTGCAATAGCGATAATATTGACAGTCTCAACGGGTTTTCGCTGTCGTTGTTGCCGTCACCGTAACGTACCGTATGAAGTGATAGTTGATAAGGTCCTCAGCACATCGTATGTTCTTCCCGCGGGTGATAGTGCGCGAGTAAACGTGATAAACGTGGAGGAAGCAGAGGATGAAGACAGCCGGCCCAACTCCACCTTTCGTAGGATGCTTGCAATAAGATCCTCTCACCTGTTATACATGCAATCGAAGGCTCAAGCAGAAGGAAAACAACCCACCCGTCTTTGGCGAGTGTGAAAGGACGCGAGGAAAGGGGGGGGGGGGTCATGGAGTGACAGGGCGAGGTCGTCATCACTGGCGCATTCCCAATCTTTCTATCTTGGCAGCAGTCCAAAGGTGGCTAGCTTTCGCAATGACTATTTATTGCGCCAACAAGCGAAATTGAGGAGCATCCTCTTAGGAATATTCAGTAGAAGACACAACGCCAGCACTACGCAGTCGCTCTCTTGTTCGGCTGTGTGACCTCTATGTTAACGCGTTGGCAGGAAACGAAGCCTAGCACTTTGTATCGTTCCTTAACGAGTAAGCAAACTGAACGCTCCTTGACACGACAAATCTGATTAGTTTGTGCGAGACATGAAGTTTTCGTGATAATACGTGGCAACTGGCGTTTTTAATAATAGACCACAACGTAGGCATATGAGCTTCGCCAGGTTTTCTGTAGCCACGTAAGACAGGTAAACGCTATCGTCTGACCTATTCATTTGAAACTCTCCTTGCTTTACTTGCCTATAGGATTCGTCAATTCTCTTGCAGCGCGTGAGCCTCATGCCATTGTACTACATGAAAAATCACGTGGGCTCGCGATTTGCTCTATCTCAAATTAGGATGCGCTGCGCCGTATGCATTTGTGGCTTAATAATATGTGGCAGCAGACTACAAGCTATTTGCATATTGACAGTTTTGACAGCAAAATGTTCCCCATGGCCAGATAACTTAGTCTAGCGTGGTGTGGTCAAAGTCTTTCGGTGATTCGCAGTTATGTTTTGAGAAAGCATCTTCACGACGAGAATTTGATATGCGAAACGTTTCTTTGCCTACTGCACATACGTTCAGTGGATCAATCTATTTATATCGATATCTATCTATCGTCTGGGTTCTCTTAGCATGACGCCTTAACCTGTGGTGAACCAAACATGTATTGGGAGAGTAAGATGGTTTGACGAATATGACTCATTTTGCCATTGAGATGAAAAATTAGACAATCCCGTCGCGTACGTCGTCACACCTTTTACGACGGACACGCGTGGCATAAGTTAACGCGGCCTTCGCGTTACATTGTGTGTGTTCTCATGTTGATTGACGTTATTAAAATATCGTATATTATAGTTTTAGTGTGTCACTACTGACGTATGTAAATTGTTTGGCGACATCGTCATGTGTAAACGTTGTCGAATAGGTGTACAAGTGTTCCGTTGGACCGACCGCTCTTACTGTGTCCATGTATTCTGAGAGCATGGTGCCTTCGTCCGAGACACCGCAAGGTAGAAGGCTGTGAAAGCACCTAGAGTGCTGGCGGTGATAAATGACCACCTCATAACGGATGAGTAGCGAGTTGCACTTAACGTTCCGTCGCACGTTGATATCTTTTTTTCTTATGTTCAACTTCGCAGCCAACAAGCTCCAGCTCAAAAAGCGATGCGAAATCGTTAGAGCGATGCGACTAGCTGTGCCACTCTCAATGAACTCTTTTTGGCTAACATTTCCTGTTCTTCACACGTACCTTCCGAACAACAATATCCTTCGACAATTTTTCGCAATGGCGTTGCGAAAAGCATACATGTGTACTCTTTTTGATATTCATGTTTCAATTGTGCTGATCGATGCTGGAACATTCTGAGTAAAGTTAATTGCGCAGAGCCAGATTCTGAGCACGGCTGTGACACAAGCGCTGCTCGATGCGTATTAAGTGTTCGTGTTCTGTTGATGAAGCAACTTAGTGTTCCTGACTGCGCAAATAATGAGGATGTTTCCAAAACATCAACACGTTAACCGTTTGGTCCCACACAGCAGAGATGGCGCTACTCGCTTGCGGCCTACTACCGCGGTGCATTCGTCAGACAGGCTTGGCACATATAACATCACAGGACTGTTTGGTCCATATGGCAATTTTCGCTCAGGCAGTTTGCTGTAACCCGCACAGGATTTCGAACAGCATTGTTCAAGCATGATAACGGAGCTGAAATAAAACCCGTCAAACCACGGCAAATAATTTAGGGGTTCATATACATTTTAGTGCAGCTCGTGACTTTAACCAGCAAACGTGGCATGGGTCGTGCGTGCACAAGTGCAATCTGTTCATATGCAAACAAACAGGTGGATTCTCCTCTGGGCGCCATCTTAAATTGTTCAGCGCGTCACCAATAGTTCACGTGCTTGGCGAATACCCTTCTACGCTCTGCGCGTTCATCGCATAGACTATGCAAAAAGTGTCCTCAGAGCAGCCGAATTTTCCGACACTACCGTTTGGCAGAGTGACGTGATATCAGATTCAAAAGAGTGAGCTGCTAGCCTCGTTTTGTATACGATTACATTATGTTGCTATCGCATTCATTGCATTAACCGTTTGGTGAAATGGACTTTTTAACACGAAAGTGTTCCATGTTAGAGCCCATGTAACAAGAGATAAGTGACGTAATCTTGCCCTTGAAAGATATTCACGACCAGAAAGTTTTTGTCAACGGGAGTCCAACCCATGATCTTTCGGTACGCAACCTCAGGGGCTGGCCACAATAACCACCGCGCCACGGCGAAGTGCACTCGAAGCTCTACAAATGCGCCTTTTATATATAACACTGCCACTTCGCACTGCTCTTGGTAAAGTGGAGTAATGCATTATGAAGATTACAACTACGATTAGTTCTTTTCAACGTGTCGTTTCTACGCGTCCGTTCCATTCGGCGCGTTTCCAATAGAAGTGTGGTATTGTCGATGCATTAGCACAACGCAAGCTGGTCACATTAGTGCTTCGCTCATAGCATTTGCTCATACCAAAAGTGGCTCTGCATCACCTTAATAAAAATACGTTCTCCCCATTCCCGTTAGCCTCGCAAAAAATAGCGGCTGGCCAACAGCGTAGACATGACGCACGTTGTATTTCTCTCCAGTCGGAAGTGGTGTTCAATATTCGAACATGCCATGACTAGGCGACCTCGGCCTAATTTGTACCACATAGCGATGCTGTTACGTGAATCTGCGTCAAATAATCACCATATACATGTGTCATGTCAGCCGTGCTAGGAGCCACGTTAGCGTATGTTTTATAGTTTGGTAGTAGAATAAATAATGAGTCGTCACATAATGCTAACTGCGCGTTAAGTGGGTTTTTCCATAGCGCTTTCAACTCATTACTTTAGGCTGAAGTACAAAATGGTTCAATTTTTTTCTCGGAACATACTCTGCTGACTTTTGTGATGATAGTGTGAACCATGTTCTTGTGTCCTCCGCTCCGCCAAGGCAGTCTAGTGGCTAAGGTACTTAGCTGGTGACCCGCATATTGCGGTATCGAATCTCGGCTGCAGTGGCTGTACATTCGATGGAGGCGAAAATGTTAGAAGCCTGTTTGCTCAGATTTAAGTGCATGTTATATAACCCCTGGTGATCATAATTTCCGGAGCCTTCCATTACGGCATCTCTCATAATTACATGGTGTTTTTGAGACATTAAACTCTACTTATCAATCAATAAATCCTGTGTACTCCTATATGCTGTTCTGCTGATTCTAAGAGCATTTTTGAAGCCCTGTCTAATTCCCTGACATACACATTCGGAAGTACAGCTTGTTAATAATAATATTATTATTATATCGATCATCACTTGTGAAAACCAAATCACCATTGTGAGAGACACCGAAGTGGAAGGTTCCGGAAGGTTAGACCATCTGGCGTTATTTCACAGGCTCTAACGTTGCACAGTGAGTTCAACTTGTTCGTTATGTCACACTTTTTTTTACTATTACTCTTGAACACTATAGCATTTTAATTATACAAAATAAATAATGTAGAAAAAATATAATAAGGCTTATTTTTTAGAACACCCGTCATGCTGTAAGCGGTACCCTTTGGATATCAGTCGGCATGGACATAGCTACATAGCCTTGTCTCTAATACAGGCTGCATGTCAGCTGATCAATAACCCCTCACATCCCACCTGAAGGCATTATGTCAGCCAGAACGAAACACTCGCTATGAATGAAGGAAAGAAGGTAAATTGAAAGGCTTGGCTTTTTTAGTAGACACAACATTTATAAGAACTGACGATTACGCCAAAGAAAGTATAGGGGATGTTATTGGAAGTAACTGTAATTTAATTGTGAGGAACAAAAAGTGGACGAAAGGATAACGTTCTGTAGACAGGGACCGAACCCTAAACCTTCGAATAACGTGTCTTATGCTCTACCAACTTTACAATGGGTGGTGTTGAACTGTTTTAGCAAGCCACACGCTATTCAGTACGTTAGGAAAATTTCACCAAAGTGTTCCAGTAGGTCTCTGCTGTATAACTGTTGGAGTTGTTTTTGATAACTATCTTGCTGCAATAAGTTTTTTCACCTTTTCATTTATGGTAAGATGCCGTCGCTGTGTCGATAGATGGTGTCATGTACAGGTTTTCTCATATCCTAGAAATATGTCCTTTCCTTTGCACCTAATAGCTATAATAATTGATATCCTTCGTACGCTTTCCGCTTCTTAATTGAATCAACTTTCGACGAAAGATTTCCTGAAGCACAATAGCCTGGTATATATGTGCAGATAGTATGTGCAGCTCTCCCATATGACCGAAAATCCTCTCGACAATTGCCGTATGCTAAGAAGAATGAAGCCTCGGTTTCGTGGATAACGGGCAGTTTTCTGACATAAGAGGTGAATTCGAACTCGCTCTTTATATGTATGTATTGCTTGGCATGATACCGCTTTTGTCTTTGTGTCGGTAAATTATATACTCACAACTAAACCACGATATATTTTGTATGCTTCGAAATATGCATTATACCTTCAGACGAGCAAATGACAGTATTATATGGAGCTTTACTTACAAGAAGGCCACAATGATGTTCCAGTGACAGAATTATTCTTTTTATTTTAGGAGAGCAGACAAAGCAGCGGGAGTCTGAGAACAACAAAAAAAGTATACCTTCGTTCAACTGATTAACCACTATTTTGGCCACCGTTGGCGAAGGCTGCTCTGGAAGGGTCTGGCAGATTGAATAGGTGCTACACCTGAAGTATTCGGCAATGAGGGTTGTCCTTGCGTTTGGAAGCGGGGAGGGCTGGATGAGCCCCCACCGGCAAGCATACCGTGTGAAGAAATGCCAGGATGCCTGGGCTGTCCGTTAACCATAATACCGGCTCCGCTTGAAACGTTGGGTGACGCGGGTGAGCCAAAGACGGGTGCACCTTGTGCTCCTGGGCGCCCGCGCATGTTTGGAGGAACAGCTTGACTTGGTCCACTGCCGGGTCCGATGTGTTGGCCATTATTCGTCATAGAAGGGAAAAGAGGGGGGCCAAGTTGACCAGGTTGCGTTTGGAAGGCAGGTGGTGTAGTCGAGCCAATCGCGCCGGGTGGCGGGTGTGGTCGATAGGGTGGGACGGGCTCTACGTTGTTTCCCGGCAGCAGATTTTCGTTTGTTTGCTCACCTTTCGGGCGTGGCATCACTAAATTGTTATCTGTCATTGAAACGACACAGTATAAATATCGGATAAAAGTACAAAAGGTATTTAGCAGTGCTTAATAAGCCGACACAATGAGAAGCGTATAAAACTTCTTAAAAATAAGTACGCTCTTGAATAATAGCTGCTGGAGCCATCTGTGACATCTTTTATCTTTTCGAAAAAGGCAGCACTTATTCTGTGACTTCGGTTGATACTTTTGTGATGAAGTACTTCACTCTTTAATATTTTAGCACCGCGATATATGCAAAGCAGCCTCTCCTAAGTCCGTTACATTGAAGTCTTTACCTCAACCACGTGAAAAAAACTGTCATTTAAGAAAACACACACATAGTGCCTCTAATTTAAAACTTACACGCAATTACACGTCGTACATTGTAAATCCTTTGATTAGTAAAGTGTTTCGCACAGTTTTTCTGCAGACTTTCCACCATATTGTGGCTTTCGCATACTTCATGCTACGGGGCAATGTCTGGTCAGTACATCAAAGCTAGTAAACTACCTACAGTCGAGTACACTTGAAAGGAAACGCATTTGTTCACAGCATGCTTGGATATCGCTCTCCTGTAAATGCCTAGTGGCTTATATTTACGTGATACTACCAGGGATTGGCAGTTTTGGATCCTTCTGACAGACTGGTTTCCTGCATAAAAATTGTTATCGCATCCTCGTGCTATACTTGAGGGCTGGCAATATGAACAGTGCTCATTGTAGTGTTCCTTTTAACAATGAATGGTACTGTACATCAATGCATTTGCGAGAAAGAGGGATAACATAGAATTTACTAAAACAACTAAACTAGCCATGCCAAATTTAATTCATGTAAACATGAGGGTGCGGGTGAACGCAATAGGCTAGACTCTGAAGGTGAGACAGAGGAGGTCGAGAAATTGAACCGGCCCAGCGAAGTGGCGTTGTGTTTCTTATTTTTTACCAGAACAATTTTCTGGCTGATACTATGCAATCGCTTCTTTTATTTTTATCCAGTTTAAAGTTAAAGGAAACACTTCTTTCTCTCGAACATGTTGATTAAAAGCAGAGCTCCGATTTCGACATAGACATCATTTGTTTCTTGTATTTGACTTCACGGGTATAGCATTTTCTAGAAGTTCAGCTGCCGTTGACTCAGCGAAAATGACATGTCACTAATCAGGTGCTCGAACCAATTCTCGGCCTTACATGGCCACTCCAAGAAGAAAACAATTCAGAAATCCTCACATAGATATGTCGAATTAACATAACACACCTGCACACAGTTCGAGCTTGCTAACATGACCACTATGACCCATATTCAATGCGTGGAGGCTTAGTTTAGAATAAGAAATACTACTATAAAAGAAAACGTATTCATGAATTTTCACAATAATAGCACTCAATACCTGGGCCTGAACTCTGAAGTCCATGAGCCGTGTTTCCTGAAGTGCTTTTGTGTTGGGGTTCTGAGTGAGTGAGCCAACTTTATTTAACCAGCGGATTGAGGCGTGGGCCTAAGCCGCACCGGGGGCCGTGGAGAGACCTTGTCTCTCAGCCGCCTCCCGTGCTCGCTGGATGGCCCATATTTGATCTGTCCGATCTGAGCTGATCAACGCGGCTCTTCACCGCGCCCCAATCTGTTCTGGGGAGACTGCATTGGCGTCCTGTATCTGTGTGCATTCCCATAACATATGCTCTAGGGAGGCACGTCTCATGCGACATAGTTTACATGAGTCATCTGGGTATAGTTCGGGGTAGATGCGATTTAGGTGCTTCGGATTGGGAAATGTTCTAGTTTGAAGTCGCCTCCAGTCAACCTCCTGAGATCTGTCTAATGTGGAGCTAGGTGGTGGAAATCTGCGCCTCGACTTTTGGTAGAATTGGATAATGTCGCAGAACCTAAACATTCTGTCCCTCTCCCACCACTCATCTCCTCCCAGTACCTCATGTGAAGCTCCATTGCGAGTGCGGTAAGTGAGACCTCGCGCTATGCGGTGAGCCTCCTCGTTGAGGTTGGGAATGGGGGACGCACACGGGGTGTGGGCTGGGAACCATATAATATACCTTTCTTCGAATCCCTTGGATATTATGAGATTTGCCTTGCGGAAGAGTATGCTGGCTGCCTCGGGAGATAATCTTCCTCGTGCATAGTTACGGATTGCCGACTGCGAGTCGCTGATGACATACATACACTTTGGGGAAATTATGGCCTGTGCAATAGCCACCTCTTCCGCGATTTCTGAATTATCCGAGCGTATGGAGCACGCGTTTACGCATTTGCGGTCGGTGTTTATTACTGCCGCAACGTAGGATTTGTGACGAGGGTACTCCGCCACGTCTAGAAAAACGCTTCCTTGTCTCTGCCGTAGGCCTTAAGCAGAGTTCTAGCGCGGCTTTCTCTTCTGCCTTGATTAAATTCGGGGTGCATGTTTCTGGGCAGATTGGTGACCTGGATCTTTTCCCTGATCACCTTTAAAACCGACACTTTTTTTCCTTGTTGCCTATGGTAATTTATCCCCAACTTGTCAAGGATACTCCGTCCTGTGCGCGTGCTGGCTAGCCTCTCCAACTGGGCAATCTGTTGCGCTTATATCAGCTCCTCTAAAGTGTTATGTAAGCCCAGTTGAAACAGTTTTTCGTTGCTAGTGCTATCTGGAAGGTCCAAAGCTTGTTTGTACGCCTTTCATATGAGTGCGTTGATTTTGAGTTTTTCGGCTGTATACCAGTTAACATATGCCGCTACGTATATAATGTGACTTATGGCGAATGAATAAATAAGCCTGATGACGTTAGCCTCTTTCATGTCTTGGTGTTTGTTGGTGACTTTCTTGATTAGCCATATTGCGTTGGTGACTTTGGTTACTAACCTCTTGACGGTTTCACCGTTTGTACCCTTAGACTCGATGATGAGTCCAAGGACTCTGATTTGTTGCACTATAGGAATAGTCCTGCCGTTTTTGGTGTGAATTCGGATCTCTTCGTAAGCAGAGATCCCGGTCCCGGCAGAGATCCCGGTCCCGGCAGAGATCACGGTCCCGGATGTATCCCTTGAGCGGTCTGCCTTTAAGCGTGGGGCGATAGAGGAGGAGTTCGGATTTATCTGGCGAGCACTCGAGGCCAGTACCATCAAGATACTCCTCAATAGTGGTGACGGCCTCCTGTAGTCTCTGCTCTATCTCTCCGTCACTACCTTCACACGCCCAGATGGTGATATCATCTGCATATATAGAAAGATGTATTCCGTATATTGAGTTCAGCCGCGCCGGGAGTCCTATCAATATGAGAATAAACAGCATTGGCGATATGACCGAACCCTGCGTGGTACCAGCCCTGCCCATAGGCCTGTCCTCAGATCTCAGTTCTCCCATTACGATAGATGCCGTTCTGTCTGTTAGGAAGTCCTTGACATAGTTATACGCTCTTGATCCTAAGCTTAATTGGCAGATCTGATGTAAGATAGCCGTATGCGATGCTTTGTCGAAGGCTTTTTTAAGGTCTAACCCTAAGATCGCACGGGTAGCTCTTGTTTTGTTGTCTAGAATCTGCTGCTTAATTTGCAGCATGGCTTCTTGCGTGGAGAGGCGTGTGCGGAACCCCAACATGGAATCTGGGTAGATTTCGTTCTCCTCAAGATAAGTGTTGATTCTGTCTAGAAAAGCGTGTTCCATCAGCTCCCTGCAGAAAACGTTAGTGATATGGGGCGTAAATTCGATAGATCGGGGGGTTTCCCGGGCTTGGGGATGAGGATTACTTTAGCTTTTTTTCCACTATTTTGGTATAGCGCCCTTCGTCCAGCACTCGTTAATATATTGCGTGATGTTCTCTATGGCTTGGTCGTCAAGGTTCCGTAGTGTTCTGTTAGTGATCCCGTCTGGTCCCGGTGCAGATTTGGTGTTTAGCTTCTGTAGCGCTGCGCTGATTTCAGCCACAGTAAACTCCTCATCTAAGAGCTCGTTCGGGCCTCCGGAATATGGTCCGTGCTCTATGACAGGCATGGCGGGAATGTACGTGTTGCTAGCCTCAGCGATAAAGTCCTCCTCACTGCCGTTATTCTGGTGCACCAGTTTACGCAAGGTTTGCTTGTGTGCTGATTTGGTGTTATCTGGGTCTAGCAGGTGTTTGAGCATGCGCCATGTCTGACCAGCATTCATTGGGCCATCGAGACTATTACAAACTTGGTCCCTTTGCTGTTTGCTTAGCTGCTTACAATGTTCTTCGATCTGTTTGTTCAGCTTGACTATGCGCTTGCACAAGGGCCTGTTGTGCCTCTGTCCCCGCCATCTATTCTGCTGTGATTGTTTGGCCTCCCACATGTGTGCGAGACGGCTATCAATCTGCTCTAGGGGTGGACTTGAAGTGATACTCCGCGTTGCCTCGCTGACGTCGTTATTGACATCTTTGATCAAATCTTCTATATTGCTGATAGGGTCTTGTTTTTTCGCGTTTTTGACTTTCCGAAACTTATCTCAGTCAGTCCATCTAATCTGTCTCGGAATTTTGGCGGCAGCCATGGTTTCTATCCCGATTTCTAATATTCGATGATCACTCCCCAGATCATCGATTGTGTTTTTCCATTTAGCGGTCCTCGCGTTACGAACTAACGTTAAGTCTGGAGTGGTGTCTCTTGCAATCCCAGTTCCCATACGTGTAGGGGAGTCGGAGTCGTTGATGAGAGTTAAGCCTGTTTCTTGAATATCCTGCCATAGCGAATTTTCCTTTGGCTCTTGTGTATCCGTATCCCCAAGCACTGCGTGGAGCGTTAGTCTCCACCTATGACGAGTGGATTGGGTCCCGCTATATCTACGGCCTTCTTAAAGAGAAGAAGGAAGCGTTGTCGTATGCGTGTGGGATTGCTGTACAAATTCAGAATAAATATGCTCGGAGATTTTTTTCTTTTACGGGCAAGTTGTACGAGTATATGTTCAATTTCTGTGATGCGGGTGTCGTGGCAGATTGCTACGAGTCCCTTCCTTACTAGAGTGGTTAGTGTTCTAATATCCCCTGTTGAGGGGCCGATCGCCTCATATCCCAGTAGCTTAGCTAAAGCATGGGTTTCCTGCAAAATTAGAACATCCGGTTTGGTTCTGTCTCTAAGGTGTTGTTGCAAGACTGCTCTCTTCCCCTCATAGCTCCTGCAATTCCACTGCCAAATAATTAAGTATCTTTTTCTCGGCTTCCCTATTTTGAGTTGGCTATCGAAGAGGGAGGAGGGTGAAAAGAGGCAGGCCTCATGAAATTAGTTGATATAGCCACTGATGTGGTGCCCTGAGATAAGTGTGAATTTCCTTCAGTGCTTATCGGAAGGTTGGTAGCTGGAAGTACCGGAGGTGTCCTAGGGTTGAGATTTGCTACGTTAGCTTCGAGTTTATCTAGTCTATTCATGATCATGGATATCACAAGCGAGAGGTTGTTGGTTGCCTCTGCCTGTTCCTTAACTGCTTTCTGTATTTCGGACAATGTTTGAATAATGTTCGAGGTTTGCGCCGTAGTTTTGTCATTAGACACCTGAGCTTTCCTTTTAAGAGGTGGCGGGGTACTGTCCTTGTCCATTCGGTTATCTGGCATTTCTTCGAGGCGCTCTTGGGCCGTGGAACGCATTTGACTAGAAGTTCTATTTGTACAGTTTTTAAGACTTTGAATTTCCCGAGTAAGTTGTGATATCAATTCTCT
Source organism: Rhipicephalus microplus (assembly GCF_013339725.1). Taxonomy (NCBI): domain Eukaryota; kingdom Metazoa; phylum Arthropoda; class Arachnida; order Ixodida; family Ixodidae; genus Rhipicephalus; species Rhipicephalus microplus. Next base: position 74,706,570 of record NC_051168.1, read on the forward strand.
AAGCTCAGAGTTTTCTTTTTTCAGCTCCGCAATATCACTGACATTATGCGCAGTCTCCCCCGAAGGCTCAGGGCGCGTCCCTTTAGCCACGTCTGACCAGCTCACCGTGAATGCCGCGTTCCCTTGATGGCCATTGCCACCCTTTGGCTTATACCGGGATCTGGAACGGGATGTAGTGCGCCTTCTCGGTCCCGGAGACTGAGTGGTGTGGCCGTGGGGCATTGCGCAGGACCAGAACCTTGATCTGGACCCAGGCGTTGCCCTCGTCCGGAATTTGGACCTCCCGCGTTCGGTTGGCTTGGTTTTGGGGGGGGGGGGGGTAGTTTTCCTCGAGCGTCTCTTGAAGTTGTCGGAACCACTGGCGTTGTTTTACGATGTTGGGTGTCTTGAACTTGGCCTTGCAGAGTTTGTCAGCCGTGGGATGATCCTTGCCGCACAGCTGACATCGTGGCTGACAGTGTGGTCCTCGCTCGGATCAGGCGTTCCACAACCCGCACATAGCTTGTCGTTTGGCCTCCAACACACGTCACTCCTGTGCCCAAGTCTGTTGCATTGTTTGCAAAAGTCAACTTGTTTCCTGTATAGTGAACAGCGTGTGAGCACTCCTCTGTACATAACGTGCGTCGGGACTCTGCTGCCGTCAAAAAGGACTATCACTGTCGTGGTGTTGCCAAGACGTTTTGCTGCGATCGCCGTAGGATTTTGGGCTGTAATAATAGCTGCGGTGATGTCCCGCGGGCTTTCGTTCAAAGTAACTCCTTTGAGTACACCTTTGGCAGTGAGTTCCGGGGCCGTCTCGTATGCTCCCACCTCATACAACTTGTCGTTGGCTTTGATGTGCTTGATGCCTTGGTACTTGTCTGCATGGTCTTGGTTTGGGGTGCTAACGACCAAGATGTTCTGAAAAGTATTCGGACAAATCGTGTCCGTCTCTCTTTCTTCATAAGGGATCTCGGCCGCTTCATACACAGCTTTATCTAGCTTCGTTAAGTTGAGCTTGGATAGCTGCAGTCCTCCTCTTGGCCTTATAACTATCTTGAAGTCGCCTGTCGGCAGTCTTGGCATTTTGTTGGCTCTGGTTATCCGGGATATCAGATTTTCACCGCGCGTTCCAGGTGTTCGGGTAGGGCTAGGGCTACCACGGCGTTCCTGGCTACCTTTCTTCGCACGTTTTCTGTATCAAACTTCTGTCCACCCGTTGCCTGTGTCATCTTCCTGTTGGGTGACGTCTTCGTCTTCCCGTTGGGTGGCGTCTTCATTCTGCTGCGATACCTCCATTATTGATGATTACGGCCTGTATGGCGCGAACGCCGAGGCCTGGCTCTCATGAGGCTGCCCCAGTCGACGCGGGGCGCCGGTCGTAGGAATAGTAGACGCTGCTTGGTGGGGGCTGGTTTTCGGTCGTAAAATCTCAAAAAATGATCACCCACCTTAGAATATGGTGTCTTCGGACTCTCGGTGACGAGAAGAATAAGATGGTATACAAATCCGAGTAGTGCCTGGCTGTATTCGCTGCGAAATCATTCTATGAGAATGGAGCCGACGTGAAGAGCGTCCATTCACCTCGGTGACCGCAGCGCCTCTCGGTTAGGGTTCTGTTGGAAATTCTTTAGACCACTGTATTTTTACAGAGGCTATTGTTGACTACCGCAGTAAAGTGAAATTGAACGAGAACGTGTCCTTGCAATAATAGTTGAGTTGTTGTAAGCTGTAATTTTTAACGATGGAAACTTTTCACCATGGTCATCTAAGAAATGTCATTTAGAAATTACTGATATTACAATTCAAGAGGTATAGAAAAAAATACTTACAGCTGCATCTCATCATGCACTTTTCGACTGTCGAAAAACTGTTGGATCCCTTTCCACAACCCTTCTTTGGAAATCGAATGCATTCGTTGTTTCTGAAATCGAAGTGCCAGTGCTTCCTATGCAAGAAACATGTATCCGGCACTGGATCCTCGCTGCACATAGGTCTGGGCTTTCTCTTTGCTACAACAGAAAAAGTTTGATTGTTAAAATTTAGTAAATAAAGAGTGAATTATTTCTAGAAAGAAAAAATACCGACAGAAAGAGTGCCCATATAAAGATGGTGCCACTATTTTGAATGCAAAACGCTTTCTAAATTACCCACAAAAATTTAATCATTCCGAATTGCTCTACATTGGGTTGATCAATTGAACAACTTTATGGTCTCACAACACCCAAATTTGATGTCTGCCTTCATAAAAGGACATGCCGGCATTGTTTATTTTTGTTTTGCGCTTTTATGCCAAAAGAATATTAAGTGTGTTTCTTGTTTACAACATTTTTTTCCTTGAGACCTTTATTATGTGATAGTTCATGCATGTGTTCGATGATTCCTTCCATAACTAATTCTTCCTGTCAATACTTCAGCTTCATTGAAATCTGTTACAGTTTTTTATGGTTCCTGTTTGTGTTTATAGTGGCTTTCAGCAAGCCCACATCACTATAGCCTTCCCAACTTTACAAATCATAGTAAAAAAAATCACAGAATATACACGAAACAGTGTTACGGAGTTGCCACTCCCGAATTGGAATGAATCCAGAATCATTACACATTTCCACGCCCCCGGAATAAAATGGGAATGGAAAGGCGACAGAACTTGGAAAAATAGATTGGGAATGAAATTAAGCGCATTTTTTAAGGCAATGAAATGGGAATAGAATTACGTCTTTTTTTCAATATAGAGCACATATTCGACGACATGCTGTTTTTCACTCTTCGAACATCAGCAAAACAGACCCTCGAATTTGTCAATAAAGGAGTACTTTGAAAACGCTTGGATAATCTATTACAGGCTCGGTAAATGTATAAGCAACGTACATACTATAATTCTATCCTTGTATAGACTGTGTTATTTGGAAGTATTTCTCTATTTTTCGCGTAACCATGGGTCTATGCCATTGTATCCGTCTTGTGGAACTATACGGTGTCGGCGTGCCCACCTTACCCCTTGTGATATTTCCCCTTCGGTAGCACCTCATCCACCTGCCGCCGTCTCCCCATTCTTCACTTTGTTTTACAGCAAAAACTGCATGTGGCTATGGGAGAAATAAAAACCTGTCCTGCAGCCGTGTCATGAGAGGTCTTTACTGGCTGTTTTAAGTTACGTTTTTAGCACCTTCATAATGAAGCACGCGCGCCATTGGCTGCATTGTCAGTTAGCTTATGACGTCAAACGCCCCTGAGTTCGCTCGCAATGTCAAATGCTTGCAACAACGTGGTGTTGCGGCCTGAATGTGATGATTGCAGAAGCGCGTTCGCTAGGGGCGAGCTCCCGCTTCCGGCAAGAGTTTCTCCAGCGGCATTTTGGCTTCGGCTGCGTCTGCGACCGTTTGAGGTTCTATAACAACCACTATGCTTAACTCATTGCGAAACACATTTAACAGCCCATTCATCCATGACCTATGACCCTGATTATGCGAGGCACAATGTGTGGAATGGGAAATAAACACTGTGGTAAGGTCAAGTCAAACGTGTATTGAACTTGATTAAGAAGCACGAATATGTAATCAGTCATAGCTGTCGTTCAAGCGCACGAAGAAACAGGAAGGAAGACAGCCCTTTTCTCCTTCGTGTTTCTTCGTGCACTTAAACGAAAGTTATACCATGCATATCCAACTAACCCTACATTCGATTTTGTTGTAACCAGTCATTGCAAAAGCCTTAAGAGCAGCGTTGGGTTGAAGCCACTGCTAAACAGCGGGGCCGAACGCTTCAGCTTTCGCTGGTTTACCATTTTTACGGAGAGCTTGGGTGGTGATTTTTTGCTTCTGCCGCAGTCGTCAACTCAGACGCATATTCAAAAAACTGCTGCCACATGCATTCTGGTACCTTTCCCGTCTATTGAGGAGAAGGGTACTAGAATCTTGGAACGATGCCTGTATCATTTTAATCAATAAAAAACAGAGACGACAAGCACTTGAAAAATGACAGGCCGATCAGCATACTGTCCGCTCTCCAGAAACTATTTACAAAAATAAGAGCTATTACAATTAGGCGACGTTTGAGGTAAATGAACCAAGGGCCAAGCAGGATTTCGTACAGGCTACTCCACAATAGACGATATTCACGATATCAATTAGTTAATGCAGAAATACATGGAATACAACCAATCACAGTGCATAGCTTTCGTGCATTACGAGAAGGCATTCCACTCAGTCCAGACATCAGCAGCAATGCAGGCACTACGAAATCAGGGTATCGAAGAACCCTACATAAACATACTGGAAGGAATCTACAAAGGATTCACAGCCACCATGGAGGAGTACTAGAACAACAAGAGAGAAGGTAGGGAGGTTAACCAGTCACATGCTCGGTTTGGGACTCTACACTGGGAGAATGAAAACGGGGGCGTAAAGATGAGAGAGAGAGAGGAAAGAGAAAATAAAAAAAGAAAGAAAGAAAGAAAGGAAGAAAGAAAGAAAGAAAGAAAGAAGGAAAGAAAGAAAGAAAGAAAGAAAGAAAGGAAGAAAAGGATTGTCAGTCAGTGGGTTGACGCGTATGCAGCGGTGGCACTACACAAAAGTTAAAGGCGTTCACATAGGCCTGTAGTCCCCAAAAAGCACAAGACGGCTTCGACGGCTTTTTCAGTCGACGAAACGACGAAAGGCGAAGACGGTGTTCCAGTAGCATCTGCATAGAGTGTGGCCGATCTTCCAATCGCCGCAATGCGTCTGAAAGCTTCTGTCTTTTAGAGGCGAATCGAGGGCAATGGCATATCAGATGGCCGATGTCGTCTTCGGTGCAGGAGACGTCGCATTCCGCATCGTCGGTCAATTCAATGAGGATTGCATATGCTTTCGTGAAGGCAACCCCCAACCAAAAGCGACAAAGAAGCTTAGCTTCATGTCGGCGAAGTCCGGATAGAGGTTGAAGTTCCAGTCGAGGGTTTATTTGGTAGAGCGTCGCATGTATTATGCTTGGGGTGTTCCACTCCAACAGACACAGACTACGTGTCAGGTGACGAAGTTGTTTTGCAGCCTTATTGAGAACGAGGGGCCTGTCCCGCCGAAGCCACCACGGTTGCGAAAGACGGCGACGCCAACCCGGTCCCGATGGCGCCACTGCTTCCCACTCCGCCGGGAAGGTCACTAGCCGTTTGGTAGCGTATGTTTATCAGCTCGCGACTGCTTCTGCGCAGAGCTGATAAGACGAGCGGACGAGACGACGGTGAGTTAAACAAGGTTTATGTACAGCATATATACAGAGGCGTTACAATTTCGGCACTGGGGCCGACAGAGACTCGAAGAGCCGAGCTCTCCTCTCTAACACATAGGTCAGCTTTTCGCCTAAGACCGCCGACTCACACACATGTCGGCTCTCCGACACGGGGACTCCTCTCCTAGGACCTCCGATCGCGACGCGCCGCAGGGCTTCTTTTATTTACACCGGGTCCAACCAAAATGTCCAATCAGAAGCGCCGCTGTTCGTCAGGGCAGATTCCTCCAATGGCGTCGCCGCGCCACGCGTCAGACCACCAGACACGAAGACGCCGGCTCGCTGTCACGTGCGCAGCTGACTCAATGCACGTGGGCCAGAGAAGCGCCGCGCGTGTTCACGCCGTCGAGGTGATCGCGCCAGGCGGACTGCGGGCTGGCCTTGACCCAGATTGCCTTTTTCAGAGGCACGGTCGTTTGACGAGGACTCGCTGGCATAACAGCACCCCCGCCGCCAGACAATGCACCGGAAAGACGAGCTGCTTCCACGGGGCTCGGATGTCAGGTGCGCTCGTTCGCCAGGTCCCTCCAGGTTCGCCTCCAGGCCATGGGGAGAATACAGCTCCAGACTGTTCCGGGAACACCTCCCATTTTTGACGACGGATCCCAGCTCCACTGGCTTGTCGCCACAACTTGCTGGCCAACTTCGCTCGTCTCTTCTGACCATCTTCGGTTTCAGCACTTGTCGATGGTTCTGCAACTTGCTAAGAACGGTTCGACAACAGACAACACACGACACAAGCAAGTGCCTTCGGTCACCCCACAGAACACCAGACAAAGTATAGTACACCATATACCTATCTACGTGTCTATCGGAATTTTGTTCCCTCTACATCAAGAGGCACATGTGGGACACAAGACTCCTAAAGTAAGAACTTGAATTTTTCACAATTACAACAACGCAACGAATTAGAATACCACAAAGTTGGCCCCTTGAGATCACTCTGAACGAGAGCGCTCAGCCCAGGTCGTGATGAGGCCAAAATTTTGCCCCGAATCGCCAGCCAGAAACCGAAAGGCTGACAAGGTACTAGCTAGAACGCACTGCTCAATGCACCTGCATTAGCGTTTAGCTTTCCCTTTTCTTTTCTTTTTGCAGCGAACGTCAAAGTTGTGCTGTTGGAGCATGATGCTCCATCTCAGTAACCGGCCACTTTTAGGCGACGATACCTATGCGGCACCAAGAGCGGCTCACACTTGCGACGTTGCACAGGGGAACAACGATACGGCTTGCTACTGATTGACTCCTCACCGCTTAGCTCGATATCGTGTTCGATCACCGTCGTGTTTCCGGGGCGGTCCGAAAACACGTCTTCAAACTCGGAACCAATCTTTCTCAGGTCCGCTTTCTCAGGTCCTCCGTCACTTAAGCTAGGCTCTAGGTTCAGCTGTTCCCAGATTACTTTCGATCTCCTTTCGATTACCTCACTAGAACTAAAAATTTCTGCTTCCTCTTCCTCTGAAGCACTTAAGAGTAAATTTACGACTGCTTTCAAGTTACTGTGATAAATTTTGTTCGGCCGCCGTCCTAATTTCTCTTCACAATTGGTATCAGAAAGCTTCGATACTACTTTTGCGGGCCCTTCCCAATCAACCTCAAGCTTGTTCCTCTTGGACGGCTGCAGCAGCGTTACCTGATTATCAACTTCAAAAGCACTCTTCTTCACCGATTCCTCGTAGTGCTCCTTTGACAGCACTTTTGCCGCGTTTTTCTGGCTTTCCACTAGCGCTTCAATCTGGCTTTCCACTAGCGTTTCAACCTGGCTTTCCACTAGCGCTTCAATCTGGCTTTCCACTAGCGTTTCAACCTGGCTTTCCACTAGCGCTTCAATCTGGCTTTCCACTAGCGTTTCAACCTGGCTTTCCACTAGCGCTTCAATCTGGCTTTCCACTAGTGTTTCAACCTGGCTTTCCACTAGCGCTTCAATCGAGAGGTCCTCACGCTGCTCTCGAATGAGCGTCTCTCGATCAACTCTCGGCAGCTCGCTCCAACTTTCCGCTACAGGCGAGAGCGTTGCAGCCCCCTCGCTCTGATTCAATGGCGCCATGTCGTCTCCCCCAACGCATACCGCGCCGGCCGCTTCCGCGACGGGCCGCTCGCGTGACTGCTCACATGACTCACGCGGAAAATTTCCTCTCTGAGGTTCTGTCGACCCGCCGACAAGGTCACTTGAGCGTTCACCGCATTGAACCAGATCAAGCTCCTGCGAAAGCTTTCGCGCTTGCGATCGCGTGAGGGCCATGCACGCTAAGTTGGGGAAGAACGATTTGCCCTGCTCTTTGAGAAGCTGCTCTGAGTTGTTGGAGAAAAGATATGGAAAACGATCATTTAGCGCGGCAGACACAGCTGCTTCGGTGCGAAGCTTACCGAACGGGCCTTCAATGACAACCGTGGCGACTGGTAAGCGAACACTCTGCACCTCGGCGACTTGCCTGATCCACGCGCATTCTCCTGTGAAGTCATCCGGAGACACCAATGAAGGATGGACAACGTCCATGGTTGCCGCTGAGTCTCTAAGTGCTCGGCACGTTTTCTCATTCACCCTAATTTCTTGGAGATACGGCTCCAACAACCGAATGTTTTTTTCTGATTCTCGGATCGTTGCGAAAGCAAACTTTTCCTGACAGATTCTCGCGATGTGCCCTTCCTTTTTACAGTTGTAGCAGATTAGCGGCTTCCGTTTGTTTTCCGATTCAAATGCCTGTGTGGTAGAAACCTCACTCGATTTCTCCGCTTCTGTTTGCCCTTCCCCTACACTGTCCTTCGTAAGAGACGGGTCCTTCTTGAAATTACGATGCGGAGCGGGTCTCCGTTGATCAGGTTTCTTTGAAAAGCCCTCTTTTCTCTCATCCTTTTCAACGCGCATTGCCCTGCTGTGCAACTTTCGGCGAATATAATACTCCTCAGCTAACTCTGCTGCCTTGTTTAGCTGTACTTCACCAAGTCTGTCCTGCAGCCAAAGTCTGACATTATCCTCGATGCAGCGGTAGAATTGCTCCAATGCAACGCATTCCACCACTTTATCGCGGTCGTCATAAACACCTTCGCCCTTGAGCCATTCAATTAAATCGGCCTTAAGACGAAACGCGAAGTCAACGTGTGACTCATTCCCTTTTTCAGCATACCGGAACCTTTGCCTGAAAGCCTCGGGTGACAACTTATAACGTCTCAAGAGCACTTCCTTAACCTCGTCATAGCTCTCAAACACTTCCCTCGACAAGCAAGTTATCGCGTCGGACACTTCGCCGGGAAGAAGAGCTAACAGGTTCCGCGCCCAAAGAGACCGCTCCAAAGCGTTTCGCTCACAGACGTGTTCGAACTTGACGAGATACTTCGCCATGTCCTCGCCTACTACGAACGGTGGCAGTTGGTCCCGAATTCTAAAACCGCTGACCTGAATCGTCGGAGAAGCTACGCAAGGCGCCTGCGAACACTGTAGGATTGCCAATTCTAATCGTTTCAACTCTAGGCGCTCTTGTCTCTCGGCCTCCTCGCGACGTTCGCGCCTTTCAGCTTCTTCACGTTCGCGAGCTTCGCGCCTTTCAGCCTCTTCGCGAGCTTCTCGCCTTTCAGCCTCCTCTCGTTCGCGAGCTTCTCGCCTTTCAGCCTCCTCACGTTCGCGAGCTTCTCGCCTTTCAGCCTCCTCACGTTCGCGAGCTTCTCGCCTTTCAGTCTCCTCGCGGCGTGCTTTGATATCCACCCAGGCCTCATCGACTTCCTCAGCCGACACTCCCTCATGCTTCATGATCTCAATGATCGCTTGCTTTCGTTTCGCACGGCCCAAAGTAATGCCGAGTTCCTCACAAATTTCGATGAGTTCCTTCACTTTAAGGTTCTCCATCGTTCACACTAGCCTCTTGCTGTTTGCCCCTGTTAAGAATCTACTTGCCGTACCCACTATAAGCCTACTAGCAAGACGCGCAAGCAATTTTTCACACTCCCGTGTTTACCCCCTCCGCATTAACTTTGGTTTCAAAGCGCTTCGACTTGGCTTGAAACGATCAAAGCTCCCTTCAATGCTTCACACAGCCCTTCTCTAAACTACTACAACCTGAGCTAGAGTAGTCTGGTGAACTGAGGGGAAAACATCAGGCACTCACCGCATCGATGTCGGTGACGCCGGTCGATCCCGCAGCTGCCAACCACTGTTGAGAACGAGGGGCCTGTCCCGCCGAAGCCACCACGGTTGCGAAAGACGGCGACGCCAACCCGGTCCCGATGGCGCCACTGCTTCCCACTCCGCCGGGAAGGTCACCAGCCGTTTGGTAGCGTATGTTTATCAGCTCGCGACTGCTTCTGCGCAGAGCTGATAAGACGAGCGGACGAGACGACGGTGAGTTAAACAAGGTTTATGTACAGCATATATACAGAGGCGTTACAATTTCGGCACTGGGGCCGACAGAGACTCGAAGAGCCGAGCTCTCCTCTCTAACACATAGGTCAGCTTTTCGCCTAAGACCGCCGACTCACACACATGAAGGCTCTCCGACACGGGGACTCCTCTCCTAGGACCTCCGATCACGACGCGCCGCAGGGCTTCTTTTATTTACACCGGGTCCAACCAAAATGTCCAATCAGAAGCGCCGCTGGTCGTCAGGGCAGATTCCTCCAATGGCGTCGCCGCGCCACGCGTCATACCACCAGACACGAAGACGCCGGCTCGCTGTGACGTGCGCAGCTGACTCAATGCACGTGGGCCAGAGAAGCGCCGCGCGTGTTCACGCCGTCGAGGTGATCGCGCCAGGCGGACTGCGGGCTGGCCTTGACCCAGATTGCCTTTTTCAGAGGCACGGTCGTTTGACGAGGACTCGCTGGCATAACAGCCTCTGTCTTTCACAAATAAATCGGAAGGATGTGCTCTTCTAGGTGGGATGTGCGAGCCACGTTGTCTGCGGATTCATTGCCACTGATTCCACTATGACCAAGTAGCCACTAAAAATTGACCTCGTTGCCAGTCTCTGTGACGTGATGAAGAAGCTTGACAACGTCGTATGTTGACTGTTCGTGGCAACCTCGTCGAAGGACTGACTACATGCTCTGTAGGGCCGCTTTCGAGTCGAAAAACACAGCCCATTTACTCGGTCTCTGGGATTAGACGTACTCTAGGGCACCACGCACAGCCACAGGTTCTGCCACCGTAGACGTATTGACGTAGACAGCTTGATTTGCAGAGTGATTACTCTAACTGGAATCACCACCGCACCGCCAGAACTAGATAGACTGTCTGGTTGAACCATTAGGGTAATGTGCACGGGACACTTCAAACATCCATAATAAATACAATGGTCTAAATTGGGGCTGATTATGCTGGTGTTGCCATCTCTTGTGGTGAAGAAGACGGCTATTTAGAGGTTTCACTTGGCTACGACACGTGGAGCAAACAATTCCATTTTTTACGCGCATCGGCTACTTGTCAGTATCCGCTAGATTGGCTCAAGTGAGCGCCTTTAAAACATCGCTTCTGCCGTTTTGTGAAGTGTCCCACTTTGCACGTTTAATAACCAGAACCTGGTGATTCACTTATAATGCAAGCAGGTGTATTTTGCGCTTTCCGTTATAAGCCTAAATGCACATAAAACGCAAGAGGCAGCAATTTTTTGAGTGAACCCGATCGCTGTTTCCATCTCCTAGACCCGTGCTTAAAGGGCCAGTCAACAGGATCTGACGTTTTTCTTTTTTTGACAACCCCCAAACGAGCTCGGTAATTTGTAGAGTAGGCCGCAGCGACCGCGTTTTCTGAATATTGCAGCGCTGCACGGCGCGTATCTTCGTTTCAAAATACCATTCCCGCATATTTTTCCTACGCCTGACCAGCCCTCCTTCCACGTGCCGTGACGCCAATTCGGTTATCAGTGACATAGAGTTTCCTAAATATACACTAGAGAGAATGCTGGCGCTAATGTCCACGGGAGCTGCAACGCACGCCGCTTCAGCGAGCATGGTAAGGATGGGTAGTACATGGATTCGTCTAATCTTCGCAGTTCTGGCTCCATGTGTGTTCGTGTGGCTTAGAGCTGTTTTCTCACGAAACAAAAACCAGCAACTGTTCAGCGGTTGCTTCATCGCCTTATTCTTTTAGGCTTATGGTTTCAAATCAGGCCTCGAAGTTCAAAAGGGTTTGTTCTTTCCTTCGACAGAAAACCGAAACGCAGCAATAAATGAAGCCACAAGTGCGATTCGCCACCCGCAAATACGAAGACTAGGCAAATTCGTGTGCTACCTATCGTTCCCGTGATCGCTGAACGATCGCAGCACCAGAGTCTCCTCTAGTTAATTATAGGAAACTCTACGATCGGCGACGTGATGCAGCAGGTAGCTCGTGCTGGTCTTAAAAACCAGGTCTTAAAAAACAGTAGTGAAGTCAACGTCAGTTCCTGTTCCCACCCACAAAACTGCCACCGCTGCAGTGTGCTAGAAGTGCACCGTATCCCTGCAATAATCTTTCAGTACACTGTACCACGCAACGTCAGCTGTCGAGCGCCAATTTCGGCGGAAGCCACGTGCTTTTGAAGGAGGGTTGTGGGATTCCGTCGTGCCGGCATCTAGTGTCGTCTGCGTCGCCACTCGTATCACTAAGTTATTGTTAGCTGGCTAAAGTTCTGGATGTGCAATTTTATGCAGCCATTGCACACCACGGACTATGCAATGTGTTAGAAGCCTATAGTGAGCGTTGGTCTTCACGGTTTTGAGATTACTTTATATCACTTGAGGTCTAAAGCGGTCGTTTTCGAAGCTCGATACCACTTCTTCGAGAACTTTTGGTGCCACAGCTTCGCTATTTTCCTTGGCCACTGTGCTATCGCGTGCCTCAACGAAGAAAGACGAGAATGGCAGCGTCTATGGCTCTTAATGCGAGAGGCGGTGGTGAGCCGTTCTTGTGTACGACGGTCACAACTATCGTGAAGCTATGCGTGACCCCCTCTCCTCACCAGAGCTTTCCGAGTGAATAATTTGACGAGCCTGACACAGTAACGTGATTTGTTGTTCGAATTATCACTCACTGTTTATGTTTTGTACGCAGTAATCTAATATTTAGCCAAGTTGTTTTCAATATCGTCGCAGTCAGCCAGCCCACGCTACTGCGAACAATACTCGTGCGCACGTATCGTGACAGATATGGGTAAAGAATGACTTGGTAGTGATTTATCTGGCTAAATATCAAGACAAAGTAATAACATTTAAATGTTCCATTATATTTCGTTCCCCGAATTTACCGTATCTGCGGAAGAAAGCAGCCTGTCGTGGCGATTATCCGGTCCGTCCACGCGGTTGCTCTTGTGCATTCAGCGGAAAAAATACGAAGTGCAAAACCGCGAGTTTAATTGTATATTCACAATATGAGCCGCAGTAAGGCTGCGAATGCCACACAGGCATTTCACAACCGAGTATCGAAACACGTTTGCTTATAATAAGCACAAATGTTTCGATGTTGCAGCTCGTCTGTCAAAAGGCGGCGGCAGGCCACCCGGCGCGTCTGAAATCGGTTCACGCTAAAACTCGCCCTCTCTCGCCGGCACCAGTTGCGCAATTGAGGTGGGAGAGTGGGTATCAGCACTTCCATGCAGTGGTTATTTGTTTATTGTGCATCCCAGTTTTGCAGAAAAGAACGTACACGTTTCGCTCAGTCGTGACTAACCTGCTGAAAGCTGGGCAGTTGTATACTTGCATTTATTTATCTTGATAGTATCTCACAGCAGTGCCAAAATCCTTAGGCTAAATATATTGCACCAGCGTACATTTTCCCAATGAACAAAAAAAAGCACGACGCAGTGCTGACTAACAACTGCTTACTCCTTTCATACACTAACACATACATTAGCTTCTGGCAACCTTACCACGCAAGCTTGCGCAATTGCTCTAAACCAAGACGTGTAACAAGGAAGGAAGATATAAGATACGTGAAGACGCGATACTATATTCAGATGTGTGCAAGAACAAAGAAGTAAAGAATAACTGCGAAGGTCACAGAACTGTTTCTGTAGTAATTTTAGCCCCAAGAAAAAATTTTTATACTTACGGATGCACGTGGACTGGCACTTCAGTTCTGACAAAAATATGTTGGCCTCAGTGCGTTCAGTGCCACAACTTGAAACATTGAATGTGAACATTTTACAATTCCCGGTAAAAGAATCATAGTACCAGGCGCTTCGCAGTTGGCCACAGTGAATAAATGTCGGAGATGACACGCACATCTGCGGAAGTGCCACTTTCGACGATACTGGAAAGATATAAATAAGTATGAATAGATAGTTACATTACAGGTTTTGATAGCAAATCTTTTCAAAGCACTGTCACTTTCAAAGCATTACTTCAAAGCACCACAAATTTTCAAATTTTACTCTATGTTGACAAAAGAAGCTGAAGAATTAAAAAAATGGTATGTGGTGAAAAGGATACACAATAGGTTCCAGTTTAGCCTGGTCAATCTGTTTGTTTCACTGCAGCGAACCTTTTCTGATTTCTGATATGTTTCAGACAAGTGAACATCTTTCTAAAGCAGTCGAGCTTTTTTTTGAAAACATTTCTAACCACAAAGGTAGTCAAATAGGTTGGACAATTTCATCAAGTTAACTGTAGAAGCATTTTTGGTTATAAAAATATATGCTTGAACGTTTCAACTTTGTGACAAAGTAAATATTACTCTACTTTGTGCTATCAGTTTTTTCTGTTGGAAATTCTGTGACGAATAAGAAGTGAGATGGTACAAAGGTAGCTGCATCAAGAGTGCATCAAAAGCTGGAGATAGCGCACTGTGCTTGGTAAATGTTTGACGAGTGAGCAGCTCTACGTTGAATAAATCTACTTTATATTTGGTGGAAGTCGCGGATAACATATAACAAAAACCATAGTGTAGGAGCTGAGTACCGTTTCATCGACCTTCCCTCTCTCATCTTGGATCTATGTTGTCGGCAGCTACCGCCTGTTTTCTGGACGCCAACCAAGAGACGCTTCCATCAGCACCTGCCTCCTGTTCTGGTAGTGGGAATAAGCGGGAGCTTCTCAGCGCAACCGATGAGCAAAACGTTGTAGATTCACTGTCGACTTACGAACGGGGGAGCACTATCCGTGCTCTTTGGCATTCGTAACAGCCTCTTGCAGTGACATATCCCATAAGGCAGTCTTCACGCCCTTTCAAAATTTTTTTTTACCCGATCTGCCCATCCATTGCCTTTTGGTGTTCTTGAACATGCCAAAGGCTTTCACACAATGCCCCTTCGTGATCATCATTCATAACTTCTACCATTGCTTTGTCACGAGTACCTTAGCCTAGTGGAGACGATCAACTCCACACAAATCTCTCCCCCACCCAATGACGAGTCTTTGGGGCCGCTGTGTATTTACTGTATACACAAGACGAGTGCAAGCAACTGTTATAGTTATTTGTTCACGCTCGTTTTTTGTATGCCCTTGTGCTTTTTCTTTTCAAGCGCCCATCTTTGTGCCTCAGCAACGCGCTGCGTGAGTCCAGTTGATAGCCTTTCTGAGTATGGAATTTATTTTCTTGCAATCGCTCTATCTTTATCGCCCTTCTCGCGAACGATGTCCATTTTCTCATCACGTTGGTCGCTTCTCCATTTCATGGCCATAAGTTCGCGTTTGGGAACTGTTTCAGAGTGCACGTCTCAGGTTGGGACTTAGTATATCGGGCAGCTGCTTTAGGCGTAAGGTCACCACACGTCTAAAACCGACCCTTCACTTCATGTGAGTTAGTGCAAGTCCGAATAATGACCAGATTAAGTGTAGTACATCTTGCCCTTAGTAACATTGCGGCCTCGGGGCTTCTCTGCGCCATTGATACGTTCATGTGTAGTTCCTATTAACCCACCCCCACTCCATAGCGGGTGCATCCAGACAGATGCGCAAGTCTTCGTTAACCCATATTTTGACACATTAGTCAACACTAGGTGATCAAAAGTCATCTTGAGTGCCTGAGCTCCTCGTGCTAACGAATGTGTTTCAAATATTCTTCGTAAGCGACAGATTTTTTTTACCGAATAGCCATTGTGCGTATTGCCACTCTGGTGTTATTATCTGAAAAACTCATTCCAGCTACTTACTCACTCCGCCATTAACATCTTAATCAGTGACTATAGTACTTAGATTTCAATAATCAATGCCTATTTGTTTTTGTGGGCTTCCTGGTCAACAGCCACTAGTGAATTCAATTTCAGCTTCTGCATTCCTGATATTTCTCTGTCTCTTTGTCCATCCAACTGCTCAAAAAAGCCAAGTCAATTATTTTCTAGTCGACCTCTTTCCCTCTAACATATGAACTTCATTCCTGCCTTCTAAACATTTTGGGATTGTTTTTCATGAACTCTGGAATGGTACCCGTAGTCAGCGTTACAATCTGCTGACTAATAAAGCACAACTACAATTTCATCCAGATATTTCCCCCCTACACAATAATATACATACAGAGTTTTCGTTGACGCTCGCACATTTCGCTACACTTGTCTTTTCTGATAAAGCAGTTGTTGCCAGCAACACAGCAAAGGCCAGCACTTGTCGGCAGACAAGACTTTGCGGCCACGTTGAAATACCAGTTTTTCGTTATTGGCTGACAGGGACCGTAGAATGGTGGGTTGTTGCAAAAGGCTGGTACTTTCGGTGGGGGCTTACGCCCACCCCAGACTGAAATGAAGAAGTTGCATTCGCATTCAATCATCACTTTAACTGGCTTGCTAAATAAGCAATCAGTCCACTAATGTATGCGACGAAGAAACTTATATAACTTTCATAAATATGTATTGTTTACTGAGGAAGAAGTCCGGTACGTTTCTTATTTTCTCAAAATAAAATATAGGTCAGGCAAACGGGTCGACTGCTAAACATAGATTGTGGCAAAAAAAGTGCAACAAAAATATAAATTCAGAACTTTTTACGTTTGAGGCTAGTATGCACATTCCGTGAAGTATACAACATATAAGAATAGTTCCTTACATGGACATTGTAGCAAGTGCTGCATGACTCGGGTCATTTATTGTGATTGAGTGGCAGTCACACAGCATCTGCGGCTTGAAGAAGTTCGTGCGATTGATAGAAACCGTTACCAGTACCGTGGTTTATCGTTAAGCCTAAGCACGTGCAGCTGGGCCGAAACCTACATTCTCAGAAAACAAAGAATATGGGTGACTCCTTTTAAGTAGTCTTGACCGGCCACGTGTATAGCTATTGTTAATAAAGCACGTTAACTATACTGTGGGTCACACAACTCTCAAAAGAGACCACAATTACCTCAAAAGAAAGATGATTGATTGATATGTGGGGTTTAACGTCCCAAAACCACCATATGATTATGAGAGACGCCGTAGTAGAGGGCTCCGGAAATTTCGACCACCTGGGTATCTTTAACGTGCACCCAAATCTGAGCACACGTGCCTACAACATTTCCTCCTCCATCAGAAATGCAGCCGCCGCAGCCGGGATTCGATCCCGCGACCTGCGGGTCAGCAGCCTTAACCACTAGACCGCCGCGGCGGGGCCCTGAAAAGAAAGTTCACCAGTCTTCTAGAAGAGCCTTACACGTGGCGAGCCAGAACTGTGAAAACGAGTCAAATTACTCTTTCTTTTTTTAGATTTGTACGCCTACGAGGTAAACTGACATGATTGAGTAGAACAAATATAGCAATTCGCTAAATGCAGGACCACCGAAAGAAGATATGTTAGAAGCATCGAAACATGCTTTCCCTATAGTCACTTACTAGAAAGCGTGCCATGGACACAAGCAAAGAAGACAAAAAGAACAAGAAAACTTTTTAGTGCACCCATCACGAGGGGACTTATACAACTCATCCATGCATAAGGATGTTTTGGACAAATGTAGCAGAGTACTAGGCTACATATTTCTAGTCTTAAGGTTTTAAGGTACGGGTATTATTAAGAAAACAATGCCCGCAATTGTTATGATTTAGAAAGAGTGATGGGTTTTCAAATGAAGGAATACATTGTTTACCCACTTATGAATGACGGGACCATGGACTTTTTTTTCGACACAGTTCCACACAGGTGCAATGTTGTACATCTTGAAGAACGCGGTGAGCACTCGTACACCACGCATAGATAGGCATTTCGTCTCACATTATGTTACACACTAAACGAAAATGACCTCAAATAACCTCAAAAACTGGGTAAACCATTTGTCCTCTAGCGCACTACCTCTCCTGGGTTTTTTTCACCACCTACTATCGAGGTAAAAGTTTACTCTCGTGCTAACTGAGTTTTTGAACGTAGGAAGAGTAGTAATTATTTAACCCAGTGAGGTTTTGAGCGAGTATAGAGAGAGTAAATATTTACTGCCTTCACAAGGTTTTGAGGTGATTTCTGGGAGTTATTTCTGGTGGTAAAAAATGAAAATTGACGGGACATTCGCCCAGAGTCAACTAATTTATTAACTAGCAGAATTAAATGAATTTATTAAACGGCAGAATTGGTGACATAGATTTACATACAGACAAACACGTACACTCAACAAATGCAGAATAATACACCACTCGAACAGACTCCACGCGTTGCTGAACTACACTTTGACAATCCGGTATATATAGGCACGTCTTTTTGACCGGCCCTGTGGGACCGGTAGGAGAGCTCTTTTTTGCACTGAATAACAACAACGGTTGAAGGTGCAAGCGTAAACTTAAGGTGGGCTGCAGGAAACTAAATGTCACACCGACCTTTTATTATAAATCTACCCAATCTCACCTTTTTGAGTATCCAATTATTACTTGGCACACCGGGCTCATGGCCCCACGCGTGTTAGCACTGCTAATACACAAGTCCATAAAATATACATAAGTACGCAAAAACCATGGTGGCTCAATGATTTCCATTGAGCGACGGTGTACAAACACAGTAGCAGCCCGTATTCATCACAACGGGCGCAGAGGAGCGCTGCACGCCTGCACACAAGCTTCTTACCGACGGCGTACTAGGCCTTTTCGAGGAGCACGGCTATCCGATGAAACACAGCTGGCGATCACAGAACACATATCCTGTGCGAATTTCGTCGTCATTTCAGACACAAATGAACACGTCACCGCTATCTTACGGGGACGGGGCGGTGTATGCATACTTCCAACGAAAGATCACCGCCCGGGTTTTCTTCGTGTTCACCGGCAGCCGCTTGCTCGTTCCGTCTGCCTCGTATCGGCTTCGCGCTACATGTTTGATACAAGTTGGTGCATGAGGTGAGCAATTCGGGCAGCACATTACTCACGCAGACATCGCCTACTGTGGAACAAATTATATGCGATGCTTCTTTCACCTGCCCCGGCGACACACTCCCACTGGTCACTCGCGGCCGCGGCTCGGTGCCGACGACAGCGTGAAGCATTTCACTTAGCGCTTCTCAAGTAGGCAAGCACGGACGATGACACCAGATTGATTTTGTTACCAATGGCAGATATTCGTGATTCGGCTCGGAAGCGAGATATCCGCGACGTGCAGGTTCGGAGGTGCTCGGAAGCGCACTGTCGTTTGACGATGTTGGAAACACGTGAGATCCATCAGCCCAACCAGACACACAGATACCGAGCTTCTTGCACCGTCTGTCTCCAAGGCACCACCGCCGAGCAAAAGCGAACAATTTGCGAAAATATGCAGGACAACTTTCCACAACAGATTTTCTTTTTTTTTTCTTCTTTTGAGATCTACCTGTCTTTTTTCTTTTTCGTTCACAGAATGCTGTTCTCGCTTGTTGTGCTTACGCTGCCCCAGTTCCAGTGAAAGTGCGTTGAATCGAGGTCAGTCCTGAGGCACGTCGATGCCAAAAAAAAAAAAAGATCTGTGGTCCTCGCGTACCTTTAGAATTCACTGAGAGCGTCACGATGGGGGTATGGGGCAAAAGCCACCGAAGCAGCTGCACCTTGCAGTCACGTCGTAATAAACTTTGAAACGCAAGTTAAAAATCACGTGATAGAAAACTCCCTACGTGGTAAAACTGGATTTCGACATCCTTTTACTACTTGCCTGAGAGGTGGTGGTAAAACTATGTCATGTACCATCTTTTACTCCTACACGAGGTAGTAATTTTAAACGCGAGAGAGTTTTCAGAGGTCATGAGCCGCAAAAACCCCAAACTCGGATAGTTTTTGCTTACAGTGTAGAACGAATACACACAAGAAAAAAAATAAATGAGCACGCTTGCTAGAAAACAAAAATGTCTTTGGGAAAAAAAACAGGTGGAATAAAAACATAGCATTACTCAATTGGCGGATATTCGCAGGCGTTTAAACATGCTGCCTGGTTTATATGGCCCCGGTTTCGCTCGAGTACCGCTTCAGCTACCTGACAACATGCTTGTGAAATTTTTCAAACAGCGTATATTTGAACATGGTGCAGTCTCAGAACAATTGTGGTATATTAGTGCGAGGTTTTTTGGACCTAATGACTTTATACTTAATGTTCACATGTGTTAATTAAGATGGAAACACTCACATCTTGACCGGGTTCAGTGATTGCACCAGTACTTAGCAATATTTTGATGGCCCACTTGGGTCGAATAATCGCTCTGACTTTGTTAGTAACTGGAGTTATAAAAATCTTGAGGTTTGTGAAAGATGATTTGATAACTTTGAAATGTGACGCCAATGAGTTTCGAAGTTGTGCTGATTCAAGCCTTGAAGTACTTGAGGCGGTAGCCAGCCTCTAAAACTCACCCATGAATTGCCATGAGGAACATTCTGTGTTCCCACATGGCAATTCATGCAAATTGTGATAATGTCGAAGACTACAAGAAATCACGAGGAATTTTTACAGTGGTTCTCAAAAGGGCACACTCAAGTCTGCTCCCAAGAAACAAATATAAGAACAACTAGGATCCACAATTGGTTTCACTGCCTTATTTTTTGTAGCGTTAGCTACACTGGCCTCGCTGAGCCAATTTCGCGTGGCACTGGTCTGCGCATGCGCAATGATACTCCGCCGCCACCGCGCGCGGCTCGCCGCCGGTGTGCTCGCAATTCGATGCACTGCGCAGACGATCAGTGGTGTCACGCACCGGAGCCGGCACCTCCCTCGCACTCGGCCGCGGCCGCGTGAGACTCGAGCCGCTTGATAGCGCCTCTGACTGGCGTTTGCCACTGCGGTATAGCCATGGAGAAGGAGAGTGCAAATGCTGCTCAAAGGTGCAGTAGAGCGGAGAAGCTTAACTCGTCGAATTTCGAAGTAGTTGCCCGGAAAAATAAATATACATGTGCTACATAATACGTATACTGTGTGTGTGTCATTGAAACAGCTGTCAGCATGATATCTGGAAAGCTAAGAATAATCAGCTGAACCTTTGCTAATGCTACGTATATCCTGGCATAGCTGAGCTAAGCCTCTGCCACTTTTTTAAATCAATATATATAAGAAGCGGTTGGTGCCAATGCGTGGCGCCAGATACTCCTCTTATTTTGGGCAACAGTCGACATCGCATAATAGGTAACAAACACAGGGCTAAACATGGGCCCATATGCACTGAGTCCAAGTTTTGCGATGCACAAATGTGTCCACATTACGCATATTTGGGAAAACGCAAGTTAAACCCGCAATTGCAATGTTCGCACAAAACTTGGAAGTTCACGAAAATGTCACATGTCACCTTGTCTCTTATGGAGCGACAACTACAAATAAAGAGAGAGGGTCAGATTAGAGGAGAAAAAAATAACTATGAAGAGCAAGAACACGGCCACACAAACACACACACACACACACACACACACACACACACACACACACACACACACACACACACACACACACACTATATATATATATATATATATATATATACCCAAAATTTACAAGATTAACAATCCCGGCCGACCCATAGTTTCCAGCAACGGTACTGCTACTGAAAAAATCTCTAGTTTCATTGACTCTCAGATTAGGCACATCCCACAATCATTCCCATCATACATCACAGATACCAGCCACTTCCTTCGAGAAGTCTAAAAACTTGTGGTACCTCTAGAGTGCTATTTGGTCACCATTGATGTCTCATCACTGTACACAAACATTCCCCACACCAAAGGAATCGCCGCCACAGTCGCCGCCTATAGAAAAAGTAAATCGACGAGTGAATTCGACGAAAGCGCTTTAGAGGTGCTCCTAAATCTTGTACTTAGGCACAATAACTTTGAATTCGACTAAAAACATTATCTGCAAGTAAACGGAACTGCCATGGGAACCAAAATGCCCCCAAATTACGCAAATATTTTCATGTCCTCTTTGGAGATTCCTTTCCTCGAAAATTCTCCATTCAAACCTATGTTTTACCGACGCTTCCTCGATGATATATTCTTCGTGTGGGCCGATAGTGAACATAATCTTTCCAAATTCATTTCCGGTTTCAACTCCCTGAATCCTTCGATAACATTCACGCACACGTATTCGCAGAAGAGTGTTCACTTTCTGGATGTCACTGTATCACTCAGTGGCACCACCATATCTACTTCCCTGTATAAAAAACCAACTGACCGCCAACAGTATCTGCATTTCCATAGCAGTCACCCCCATCACTGCAAAACAGGTGTTCCTTGCTCTCAAGCCCACAGATACAGAAGAATTTGCTCTGAAATCACGCAATTTGACACCCACGCACAGGAATTGAGAGCAGCCTTCTTGCGTCAAAAGTACCCCAAAAAATAATTGACAATGCAATTGAGCGCGCTCGCTCTTTGGACCGAGAATCAACAATGGGAGAAAAAGGTGGGAATAAAGATGATATAACTTCAGGGGCAAATTTCATCCTCACATACTGCACCGCCGCCCCTCGGGTGAATTCTATACTAAACCGCCACTTCAACATACTTAAACAGGGTAGTCGCCTCTCTGCCGTTTTTCAGGCTCCGCCCAAGGTGGTTTACCGAAGAAATAAAGACCTGAGAGACTTACTGGTCCGGGCGAAAACACACAAATCTGACCACCATCAGGGCTGTAGACCGTGCGGGAAACCTCGCTGCAGGGTGTGCACACTCATGGTGACCACATATGCGGCCGAAGCCTCCTGTTCAGACTATGTGTACAAAATTAAAGACGACCTTAACTGTGACTCAGCCAATGTGGTATACAAAATTCGCTGTGAGGTGTGCAAACAGGAATATATTGGACACACGCAAACCGTGTTCCGTTTGCGTTTCAACAACCACAGGGCACACGTAAAGGGCCTTCCCAATTTGCCGTGCTCCAAACATATCAATCTTCCTGGTCTCTCTTTAGAACGCGTAAGTGTCATACTCCTACAATGCGGCTTCCAGAACACACGGGAGCGCGAACAGCGGGAGTCATACTTCATAAAGAAATTCAGATCACTTACCCACGGCATCAACGAGAGCCCTGGGCGACTGACGTGCCTCCGCGACGTTTCGTGAAACACAGAAATTAAATTACTCAATTAATTTATTTATACATACGTGAAGTCGCACACGTAAGTTGGTCAATATAGCGCGTGAAACTAAACGAATTCGATGCTACGTGATCCAAACGGCGTGTGTTAGTATTATTAGACTTTATTTTTATTTCTGAGTACTTTTTTAGTATTATTTAATTTTTATATTTTTTGTTTACGTTTTTGTTTGTTCATCGTTTACAAGAATACCCATTCATTCATTTTCAGTATGACTCGTTGTAC
This sequence comes from Rhipicephalus microplus, assembly GCF_013339725.1. Taxonomy (NCBI): domain Eukaryota; kingdom Metazoa; phylum Arthropoda; class Arachnida; order Ixodida; family Ixodidae; genus Rhipicephalus; species Rhipicephalus microplus. The sequence continues at coordinate 74,729,428 of NC_051168.1, forward strand.
AGTTTTCTGCAAGAGAGGGCAGGTGGAGGGAGGGCGAGAGGGCACATTAGCTTTCCAACGTGGCCATTATTTTCCGAAAGCTGGAGCGGGTCGTATGCTTCTTGTGTGTGTGTGTGTGTGTGTGTGTGTGTGTGTGTGTGTGTGTGTGGCCCGATGCCGCGGGCCAGCCGCCGAACCACGTGACCTTAAACTCGATCCATGTGTGGGATGCGAGTAAGCGGCAACATCTTCCACATTTTTTCTGTTTTTCTTGGTCGCCTCCGCTGGCCGCGCGTCTTACCTATACCCAGTAACAATGCCAGAATTACCCGCTCGTTCCCGGCGGCTCTCCGTCGCTCCTTTCTAGTTCCTCTCCTTCTTCTGCTTCTTGTTGTCTGTTGCTACCTCGTTCGCCCGTTTGTCTCGTTTTTTTTGAGGGTCTTCAAACTGTGAGGGTGACCCTCTGCTACGGGAACTTGTACCATTTCACTTACATCCTCCGAAGAAGGCTGTTCCACTAGCCGAAACTGTTAGGATTAAATAAATATTTTATTGCTTTGTTTCCTATATTGCACTATTCTCGAAGTTTATAACATTTATTACGGTAGCCGATGAGCATGTGCAGGTGAGAGTATGAAGTGAATGAATAGTGCCCACCCTAATTTACCATTTACCCCGTGCACTCGAGTGGCCGGCCCTACCGAGACTCAGGAGAGAAAGTTACGGTGAATGAACGGTTTAATTTAGACGTGCAACGTGAGCTACCTGACAGGACAGGTAGAAGCAACATCGGCTACGGTCTTGGGGCCCTGCACCGCAAGTGCCTTAAAAGCGACAGTCGCAATTCTTTTCAGCAAGTGGCACACACGGTCATTCTCCGCCACAGAAGGGTCGACGCGGTGGCAGAGGGCAAGAACGTCGACAATTTGAGAAGTGTATGACCCGCCGGTGCGCTGAACACGTGCGCCAAGCCTCATCTTCGCAATATTCGAGCACACTGACGGGTTGGAAAAAATCTGGTGGAGCTGCTGTATAAAGGTGGTCCATGTCGAAGTTCTCTTACATAGTTGTAAAACCTCGTCTTCGCGATGCCTGGGAAGTAAAATGCAGCATGGGTGATAATCGCAGGCTCATCCCAGTGGTTTATTGCACTCACGTGTTCATACTCCTCCAGCCAATCTCCATAGTTCTCACACAAAAGCCCTGCGAAGAGCAGGGGATGTTTTCGAGTGCTGGTGACCAACGATAAGGGTTTGTGCTGGGGTCAGCATTGGCGAAGCTCCCGTGCTAGGCTGCTCGTCTTGCGCAATAGCCTACTGAAGGTGGTATAAACGGCGTCCTGAACGGAGCTCCAGCGATACTGGTGGGGGTTCGCGGGCGGGAGAGGATTCAGGGACCGGGCAGCACTCTTCCCCACTTATGTATATATATAAATAAATATATATATATACATATATATATATATATATATATATATATATATATATATATATATATATATATATATATATAAATATATATATATATATATATATATATATATATATATATATATATATATATATATAAAGTTTGGGCATTTAGTATACCAATCCTCTTCATCTGTACATTATCATCATTATCATGTGTTGCTCATGCATCCTCGACGTTGTCACGTAGCATCATCATCATCTTGGTTCGTTCATCTCAGCTGTCGGCTGCCGGTTCCTCGGGCCTAATAAAGGTCTTCCAAACCAAGCCTTCAAACGTGGTGGAGGTGCTGGGTAAGAGGCACGACGCACACAGGCTCCAGATCAGCAACGCAGGCGACAGTAGTGCCACGCGGCAGTAAAATTTTATCTGGTGTGGTGTTCATAGCAGCGAGGACAGCTGATCCATTGTTGAAGCGAGCCACACCTGATGCGAGAGCTATGCCTTTATCAAGGCAACGGGGCGATGGAGTGACCAAAATGTCACCAGAGTCGACGTCGTTGGACAAAACTGTGACTAATTGATGTTCATTTGGGGGCAACTCGATGTCTACAGCAGCGATGAGTCGAAGTGGCCTGTAGGTTTCGTCACTAAGCAAGTGGTCTGTGTCAGTAAGATGGACGACACGTTGTGCACAACAAATAGCCGCGGTAGCAGATGAAAGAAAGTCCCAGCCTAAATGAGTTCGTGGGAGCACGGGGATAACACAGCGAATTGTATATGATGTAGAATGTCGTCGATTAGCACACGGGCAGTACAGAGAGCGGAAGGGCAAATCATTGTTCCCTGGGCTGTAACGAGTGTTGGCCCATCATAAGGCGTCGTGACTTTTCGAAGACGGGTACACAAATCAGCACGAATAATAGAAAACCCAGCCCCAGTGTCCACCAAAGCATCAACGTCCACTCCCTCAACTGAGACAGCTATCATATTGTGAGGGCGCGCTGGAGGAATCGGCGTACTGTGTTGGAATGCAGTTGGTCTTCCAAAAACTGCATCGCTTAGTTTTCCGGACGCCGATCAGAAGCGAGGGAAGCAGGCTGCAGAGGAGAGGAGGAGCGACGGTAGGGCGATGGTGAACGGCGACGGGTTGATCGATGACTACTGCGCAGTTCACCGGATGCTGGCGGAGATGGAGACCGACGCGGCGGTGACGAATAACGACGGCCCTGGTACAAGGCTCCTGCGGTATAGTCTCGTTCGCGTATGTCGTTCCCTCGGCGCTCATCTTGCTGGTGCTTGCGGCAAAAGCGTGAAATGTGACCACGACAGCCGCAATTATAGCACGTAGGGCGAGTCGATCGATAAGGACGGTAGTAGCTTGTGTTAGATGCACTGGGAGAAAGAGCAGTGAGAGGGACACATGATGGCTCAGGCGGTGGTGATGGAAAGCTCGTGGGAAAGCTTCTGGGAGGTGTGGCAGCAACCGACGCGTAGGTTGGTGGAGGCGACGTCGAGCTGACGGTGTCTGATGGTGCGGCGACGGCATGCGAGAACGATGGGAGAGTACGAGCGACAGTGGGCTGCAGGTGGGCCATGTGGGTCATGGACGTGAGCTCCTCCCTGAAGACATCCCGCAGTGACGTTGAAGAAGACTAAATGGGACACACTGAAGGTAGTGTGAATCCCATTGATTCTAATTCTTCTCGTATAATCACCCTTAATGTGTCTCGTAGGTTTGGATCCGCCGTAATACGGGCCGCGTCACTGTCCGGTTGTAGGCGCATAGACTCAAGTTCTTCGAGGCGCTGACAGGTTGTCGCAACGTCAGCAACGGTAGCCGGATTCTGGATTGCAAGGGCATTGAATGCGACGGGTGCAATCCCCTTAAGAAGCTGGCGTACCTTGTCTGACTCTGTCATTGGGGTTTCAACCAGGCGGCAAAGTGAAAGGACATCCTCGATATAGGTTGTATACGACTCCCCGACGTGCTGTTTCCGAGCCGCGAGAGCTTTCTTTGCGAGAGCTGAACGAACAGTCCGTGTGCCAAAGACATGGCGAAGCTGATATTTGAAGGCTGACCAGTCGGGGATGTCGATGAAGTGGTTGAGGAACCACGTCTTCGCGACACCCGTGAGGTAGAATGACACGTAAGCGAGTTTTTAGGTGTTATCCCACCGGTTTGCAGTGCCGACACGTTCGAAATCGTCCAGCCATTCCTCCACATCTTCTCCGCGCATACCAGCGAAGGGATGAGGCTTACGCTGGAGGCTGTTAATGACGTGAAAAGGCGCGGAACGCGGTGGCGGAGTGGAAACGGCTGCAGCACTGACCTCTTTTTGGTGTGACATATTTCCGGACACCTGGCCCAAGCGGCAACCTGAACGTAGCTCCAGGGGGTAGAGTCGTCGAGAGGATTACGGGGGATCTAACGGCACGCTCCACCACGTATGAAGTCTTGGTTTGGAAGACCTTATTTAGGCCCGAGTAACCGGCAGCCGACAGCTGAGATGAACGAACCAAGATGATGATGCTACGTGACAACGATGAGGATGCATGAGCAACACATGATAATGATGATAATGTACAGATGAAGAGGATTGGTATACTAAATTCCCATCTGTACATTGTCATCATTATCATGTATTGCTCATGCATCCTCAACGTTGTCACGTAGCATCATCATCTTGGTTCGTTCATCTCAGCGGTCGGCTGCCGGTTCCTCGGGCCTAATAAAGGTCTTCCAAACCAACACTTCATAATGTATATATAGCGACAACAGAAGAAATGCAACGACGAGCCACGTGTTCACGGCTGCCGCAGGATCGCTCGATGTTATCCACGCCAACAGTCATCATCGACACGGACGGATATCGGCGCATGCGTCGAGCCATGGGCGCACCTCCGGGACCCACCTGTGAGTTCGCCACTCGTGAGCGCGGCGGCCACAGGGCACGGCTGCACCCTAGCGATGTGGTTCCCTAACCACTTCGTCTACATTGCACAGGTGAGGAAACGTTTTGGTAAATGTATCCGCTCAAGTTACCGCTGTTTGTTGGTGCTGCCGTGCCCTCGGCTGTGTGCGTAAGCTTGCGCATTGTGTCTCGGAAGACTGTTGTTGCTGGGGAGGAGGCGATCCCGGGCCTTAACTTACTCAAATATGAAGCAGAAATTTCAACGGATATAAAGGAAAAAAAGACTAGTCGATATTGACAACAAACTAGATGCTCTGGGAGCACTCGAATAAAACTTGTTTCCTGCCAAGACTAAATTTTTTCCATGACTAGCACAATCCCAACGCTCGAGCAACAAATTGAGGAACTTGAGAGCCGCAGCTGACGGTCAAACCTAATTGTTTATGGCCTAGAAGAAACAAAGAATGAAACAAGCGAAAAACGTGAACGCGGTGTCAATAACGATATCATAGAAAGTATTTTTGAGCTGGAGCCGGTTCAGATTGAAATTATTCACAGGTTGGACAGGCCTGCACCCAGCAAAATAAGGCAAGTTATTATGAAGCTTTTCGATTCGAGGCAAAAGGCGGTGATTCTAAAGAATGAATTCAAACTCAAGGATACTGATCTCTCTATAGGAGAGGATTTTTCTCGCAAAACCTGTGAAATCAGACAAAAGCTGTGGGACAGTGCAAAAGCCAACCAGGAAAAACAGGACATAGTGGCGTTGGCATATATGAAGCTGTATATTAACGACATCGCTTATGTCTGGGACGATTTCAAGAGTGAGAGGGTACTTTTGCAAAAAAACGACGACAGAGTAAATCGTCCAAAGGCGAGACGAAACGCTCAAACGAAGAAATACCATACTAACTGTAAACGCCTGCAGCTTAGTAAAGAAGACTTCATGTCTGAAACAATTACTGCTAGATCGAGATCCACACATTGTCGCTATCACCGAAACGTGGTTGACGCCGGATATCTTCACTGATGAAATCGGTCCTCCTGAATACGCAGTGATCCGGAAAGATCGGTCCACGCGCGGTGGTGGCGTAGCCCTGCTGATAAGCAAGTCTATTCCTTTAGTCGCTCTTCCTGATGTTTTGGGTGCTGAAGCGTTATTCTGTAAAATTATTTGCTACGGCATTAACATAGTTACCGGGTGTGTCTACAGAAGCCCCTCTTCTGGGAATAATTCTATTAGAGCGGTTCGAGAATTTTCTCAATGTCATACTCACAATTCTTGCCTGGTTGTCATGGGGGACTTCAACCTTCCTGATATAGACTGAAACAACATGCAGTACACGTCACAGTCATCAGAGACACTTATTGGTTCAATTCTAAATTTCTGTCTACAGCGGATGGTTTTAGAACCAACAAGAATAACAGAAAAAACGAAAACAATTGTTTACCTTATTTTGATTAGTGGCCAATTTCCACCAATCGAAACAGTCGTTAATGTTGTCCCAGGGATTTCTGATCACCATATACCAATCTGTAAATTGAAGCTAGGATTTCGCACAACATCGCGATCAACAGCGACAACGGTCCGAAACTTTCATAAAGCTGGTAATGCTAGCATTCTCGCCTACTTGGCTCACGAATCTGATAAGTTTTCAACCTTGGCTGTCGATCCATTGACTGATGTGAATCGCATTTGGTCGAGCTTTAAGGCTAATGCCACGTTTTGTAATACAAATTTTATTCCCCTAAAGGCTAATAGGCAACGCAAATATAATCCGTGGGTGACACGCGAAGTATTGCAGGCCAAGCGCAAAGTGAAAAGGCTACGTTATTGCACCAAAAAGGCGAAAATTCAGTGCGCGTGTCTAACCTGACAAGTGCTATGGCACACTTCAAGAGAAAGGCAAAACTTGCTAAAGAACATTATTTTGCCACCGCGCTACCATACTACATAAAGAGCAACCCTTATCGATTCTGGAAACACTTTCGGCCTGGCACAGGTATAACTTCTTCTGTAACCGATAGCGAAGAAACGAGTCAGGCCAATATGTTCAACAACTAGTTTTAATCTGTTTTCACTGATGACAACCGTATCACTCCTACAATCATTCCGCTTGTTGCAAAGTCAATTGAACCATTACTTGTAGGTTATAAGGGTATTTTTATCCTTCTTCTGAACTTGGACTCCAAAATAGCATGCGGTCCTGATGATATCGCCAACAATTTTCTGTTACCATACGCAGATTGGTGCAGTAAATGCCTGGTCATTATATAACGAAAATCTGTTTGAACTGCTAAACTTCGATTCGAATGAAAAGTAGTGAAGGTTATTCCAATACACAAAACTGGAGCTGTTCCCTCTAATTTCCGACCAATATCGCTCACCAGTACGTCATGCAAAATACTCGAACATATAATCCTAAAGCATTTAACTCTCTTTATAGAAAATAACCTTCTATCTCCCCACCAGCACGGCTTTCGGAAAGGGTTAGCAACTGTAACCCAGCTTACTGAAGTTGTTCACGATCTTGCCCTTTGTATAAATAACGGTTCCCAAACAGATATAATACTGCTTGATTTATTGAAAACGTTCGATCGTGTCTGTCATAACAAACTGATTTCAACACTGAAAAATATAATAGGGGTGGAGAGATTACGAGTTGGGTAAAAGATTTCATTAGCAACCGCCAACAGTTTGTGGTTTGCGAAGGCGCATTTATGAGGGACGGCTTCTGTAAAGTCAGGTGTGCCGCAAGGCTCCGTCCTAGGGCCATTATTATTTCTTGTCTATATAAATGACATTGCCCCGCTACGGTGGTCTAGTGGCTAAGGTACTCGGCTGCTGACCCGCAGGTCGCAGGATCAAATCCCGGCTGCGGCGGCTGCATTTCCGATGAAGGCGGAAATGTTGTAGGCCCGTGTACTCAGATTTGGGTGCACGTTAAACAACCCCAGGTGGTCAAAATTTCCGGAGCCCTCCACTACGCCGTCTCTCATAATCATATGGTGGTTTTGGGACGTTAAACCCCACAAATCAATCAATATATAAATGACATTACAGCCGACAGAGACTGCTAAATGAAGCTTTTCGATGACGACTGCGTTATTTACAGGAAAATTAAAGACAGCGATGATCTCAAGGCACTAAATAGTTCATTGGAAAAAAATTGCTCACTGGTGTGAACCTTGAACGGTATCCAAGTGCGGATTGCCCCGCTTGTGGACTGTTAGCCACATTCAATCATGTGTTGTGGGAATGGGAAGCCGTCGGCCCCACCCTCAGCGACGACAGGTGGGTTGCGCTCTTACGCAGCCCCGAACTTAAGGATCAAACCCTGGCCGTCCAGAGTGCCCGTGAACGGGCCGCCAAGCTCGGCTTGACGGTCCCTTCGCGGGATTAGCCGGGTGGCGTGGGTTCTCCCCTGCGTCTTTCCAGGACAAAAATAAAGTTTTTGTCAATCATCAATCACTGGTGTGAAGAATGGCAAATGTCGATAAACTTAACAAAAACAGTCTGTATGGCGGTGACCAGAAAAAAAAGACACCCTCTGAGTTTACTTACACAATAAACAACACACCTTTACAAAGAGTCACGCTGCAGAAATATCTCGGTGTCACATTAACTTCCGATCTGAGAAGGGAAGCGCACAATAATAACGTCACGGCTGCCGCTTTGCGCAAGCTGTTTTTCTCAAAGGGGTCATGAAACGCTAGCTCTAAAGCAACAATGCGAAGCCACTGGCATCCACACGCAATAAGAAGGTGACGTCATCATAAGTAATGCTATGCCTATCAAAGAACGTGGAACTCTTCGGTACTTGCGAATGCGTGCAGGATTAAAGAAAAATTGCTGGAGTGGAAGCTCCAGCAATGCCTTGCCAGAAGAAGTGAAGACATCTTTTGCCACTGCCAAGATGGCGGAAACATGCTCTTTCTGATAGTGCCTACCTAAAGATCAAGTAATTTCAATATGTTGCGTAAACGCTATGTTAGTTCTGTATTAAAAGATAGTTGTTTCCGACGAAATAACACACCGAAACTAGTATAAATGACTGAATCTTCAAAGAACTTTGCCTCGAATTGGAGGCTCACGAAGGAAAACTAGTAGCACTAAGACGCACTTGGAGCACCATGTGCCTGACAAAGTTCTCACATTAAACTCGTTGGGCCTACGAGGGAAACGCTTCGTTTTAAATCGCTGAACGGTGATAACTTATCATGCCCCTAGTAAAATGGTCGCCACAGCCACCATCTTGCCAGAGGAACGGCTTCATTTCTGCGCAGTTATTTCCACTCCAGCCATTTTTTAAATCCTCCTTGGTGCAACTGGGACACTCATCAGCGTCTTTATCATGCGCACTCGGCGCTAACTTGAACTCTGACGTCATATTAAGCAGCGTCCTTGTGGGACGCTGATTGCGTATGGCAGACGCTAATGAGCGCCTCTTGCGCGTGCTTGATATGCCATAGAGTTCCGCATTCCTCGATAGGCAAAGCGTCTATGCAGGTCCACTCGGGTTGATGATACAGTTAGCGCATGTGGCTGCCGATGGTGCCACATTGTTGTTTTAAAGCGGCCGTTTCACGACCCCTTTAAAAAGGCGTCTCCCACTTGCACCGACACAAACTAGGCTCTTAACCTACACAACATTCGTTCGTCCAATTTTAAAGTACGCCAACACTGTTTCGTTCCCTCAATATGCCACTCACATCGCAAGCTTAGAACGGGTACAAAGGAAGGCCGTAAGGTTTATCTACAAAAATTATAAACGCACCGACTCGCCCACTAACCATTTAGAATATTATGGTCTTGTCAGCAAAAACCACAGGTGGGACCCAACCTTGATGCTGGCAAACATCATTTTTATTTGCAAGGAACGGCCAAGGCATGGTTTAATAACAATGTGGACGCGATCACGAGCTGGGACGTATGCAAGACCAAGTTACGCGAGTTGTTTGGTCAGTCTGCCGGCTGCAAGCAGGCCGCTAGGAAAAAACTTGGCACACGTGTTCAGACGTCGACGGAGTCCTACCTGGCGTATATACAAGATGTGCTGACCCTTTGCCGTAAATTCGACCTAACCATGGCTGAACCAGACTGGTAGCACACGTGCTCAAGGGTATCGCAGACGATGCATTTAACCTCCTTGTGGGCAAAGGCTGTTCCACCATGCAATATGTTATCGTGGAGTGCCAGCGCTTTCAAGAGGCTAAAAGCCGTCGCATTTCCCACCACTTGACACGCCTTCCCAACACTGCTGCGACGTCAACTTGCGAGAATCTTCGTATAGCGACCCAGCCCAATTCACACTTCGGTGACATCACGGAAATCGTACGCCGCGAAATTGAGGCCATATTACCCGCACCCTTGAGAACACTAGCACCGAGGGATCCGCAGCCGACCATTTTGCTAATACAGACCGTTGTTCGCCAAGAACTAGCCAACGCGGGTATTCACACGGTCTTTTCTGTGCACCGTCCCGACGCTGTCAGTTAATCTACCTCCAGCCACCCACAGCATTATCGCCACCCTGCTCCGCGTAACCATGACTCAAATGCGTGGAGGATGCCCGACGACAGGCCGATTTGCATTCAATGTAAATGAGCGGGACACATTTCCCGCCATTGCCGAAGCACGTGGACCTCCAAGCTCCACTCACCAGCCCATCTCTATGGCCAGGAACTACCACGGCGTGATGGCTCAGCTAATTACGATCCGACCCCTACGACCACTGCCCAGTACAGTCGCTCACCTTCACCTCGACATAGATTTTCTCGGTCTCTGCCGCCACCTCATTCCCCGTTCCCATCTTCTGCCCGGCGGTTTTCTTCGGAAAACTAGTGGCGGCAGCTTCTAGAGGTGACAGTGCTGATACAACTTGCTCTTCAACTCCTCTGTTGACGCTGCCGACAGAACTTGATCGACGTTAAAGTGGACGGTTTATCTGTTAAAGCGTTGGTGGACACTGGTGCCCATATTTCTGTGATGAGCTCGCACATTCGTAACTGCTTGAAGAAAGTCGTTACTCTAGCCTCTTCACGCACTGTTCGTGTTGCTGATGGTGATACGGCTTCTGTTATTGGCGTCTGTACTGCCCGCGTTACTATCGCCGGCCGTCAAACTTCAGTTCTCTTCCCAGTTCTCTGTCACTGCACCAATGATGTGATCCTCGGTCTTGACTTTTTGTCCACTCATTCAGCCATCATCGACTGTTCAGCTGTACTGTGCAACTTGATCTACCATGTCCGATTGGTCCACCCAGTCCACACCAAGCTCGTATGTGCTCTGCTGAGCATGTCCGTTTGTCACCGCAAACTGTGACCTGCCTCACCGTAATGCCCGCACCACCTGTATCCGATGGCGACTATGTGCTCGCGCCCATTACATTCGTTCTTTTGACTCGCAGTGTTACCTTGCCACACACTTTTATTCAGTTACGTGCAAACCGCGCCTTCATTCCTGTGCTGAACTTTGCTCTGTTTCCCCAAGTGTTCCCGTGTGGAATTGCCCTCGCCATGCTGAGTCCCTCTGACGAATGCGTCATTTCAGCTGTGTCATCGAACGATGCTGGACACTGTAGCTACTCGCATGTTCGATCTTTGCAAGCAAGCCGGTCTGCTGACGTTAAATTATTGATCGCGTCAGACCCTTTGCCGCATCAAGCTGACGCACTCCTTCACGTCCTTGAGTCATACTAGGACGTCTTTGACTTTTGTGATCGTCCGCTAGGTCAAACCACTGTTGTAAAGCAGCACGTTGACACCAGCGATGCCTCCCCTGTCCATTGGCGTCCATGCCGCGTATCTCCAACCGAGCGTCACATAATTCAAGCAGAAGTCGACAAAATGCTTGCCAGGGACATAAGTGAGCCATCATGTAGTCCATGGGCTTCTCCTGTAGTTTTTGTCAAAAACACCTACGCCACGCGTTTCAAGAGGTAAATAAAGATATATCTTGAAAGCCATAAATCCTTCTTTAAAATCGCTAGATTACTTTCAGGGCTCCTAAAAATATGACATGATGACGTCACTAGTATGCCCTTGATGCCGATAATTGCGACAATATGTCATCATCACGACCAGATATTATGTGACATGACGTTGCATGATGACTACATCCCCATCACCATACAGTTTCCTATAGATACACTACAGTGAACTCTGGCGCTAGTGTCTATGGAAGCTGCAATACACGGTGATTTAGCGAGGATGAGAATTGTGGGTACATGGATTTGCCTATTTGTCGTACTTTACGTTACGTTTCTCTTCGTATGACTTGATGCTGTTTTGTCACAAAACATTGATCAGCAATAGATTATAAGTTATGCTTCGCCACTTTATTTTTTTAGGCTTACCAATTAAAATTGGTGCATGAAGTTCAAAATAGTTACTTCTTTTATTCAAAGCAAAACTGGAACACTGAAGTAAACGAAGCCATCAATGTGATTCGAAGTCCGCAGACATGAAGACTAGGCAACTCTATCTACTACCTATAATTTTCATGGTCACTGAATGATCGCAGCGCCAGAGTCCCGCCAAGTTGACTTTAGAAAACTCTATGACCATCACATGATATCATGGCTTCCTTAAAGGTGGTGTATTGTATTCATTGGATGCCTTGCCATACTTCCAGCCCTGTTCTGTATATTATATGGCAGAAACACGCAAACCACTGGGAAGTGAGCACATGGGAAGCACTGTGGCTAGTGTGTTCGTGGTCTCATATTGTGTGCTGTTCTGTCATGATTTTTATCAACTAACTTTCCAACCGAATAACTACGCTCTATGTCTACGATGTATTGCAAAACCCGACAATGCACAAAATGCCTCTTTATACGAGGTATGCACGTGCCGAAATAAAAAAAAAAGAAAGACACTGCGTTTCTGTGGAAGACGCAGCACAGTCGCAGCAAAAGCTGGAAGAGCAGCCTTTCTAATTACCATTGTGAGCTCTTTAGGGCTACAATTACCTGTACACTTTCAAAGTACGTAACACACCCGACGTTACAATACTATTTTATGCAGGAAGGAGGAGGGTTAAACCTTGTATGCGAACTCCGACCATGGGTTCCCGGGAATGGAGTCCATATTCAGGGCTCTACTGGCTCGAGCGGCTCGCTTGGCGTGGTCCAAGATTGACAACTGGATTACGGGGTCCTGCCGGTTAAGTCTCAGTACCACAACGGCACTAGTATGTGGTGAATAAGCAGAGCATTCATCAAAAAACTGGGCAGTATTGCGATACGAGGGCGTCATGATAGCACTTCAGAGATATTTTTGAATATCTGTATTTCTGTAGTGAGATAAATTTTAAAATTGCATCTACATGTCAGTAGTGAAAACTTTTATGAAACATTGATTCTATTATGAAGACATGAAGTACGCAAATATCGTGTTACTTATTTTTTTGGTAATGAGCTGAAGCGTGTTTTCAAAAGGGGAATGGAGTTTATTTTTTCTGAAGATCGGAAAAAGCGACGTAGGGAAGATGGTGATGGTCTACCCATAAGCACATAATGGTCCATAAGGTAAAGTGTGCGATGTCAATGGCTGAAAAATCGCAGAGGTAGTGTTGGCCTCTAGAAACAAAGACGCTGCCTTTAAAAGCCAGTGCAGCCCGCATAATTCTTTTTCGAGCGAACTTTCAAAGTTTTCTAACTCCAGGGGCTGTTGTCACCTTGAAACAGAGGCTTTCCAACGCTTCGCACGTATTCAGTTTTCAAATTGGTAGCACTTCCAAAAGACGCTCTTTAGTGGCTACGCAAGTCGCTAGAAGATTACTTCTTTTTCGCGCTTTCAGTCACCCTTCCAGCGTGTCGCGATGCGTTAGACTTGACATCGTCATTTGCGGTATCAGGCTCCCCACCGCTGAAGGAAAGTTTGTCTGATGAGCCTTGCTGAAAAAGGTGCTGATAGCTTTGATGCTGGTGACAGCTCTATTCACATCTTGCTAAGGTAATGCCAGACAGTCAGGAGCATGCGGATGACCTCTCACGAACAGACACCATTACGGCGTAGGCGACGAGTGATTGCTGCATATAGCCCCAGATTTGAGCAGCTGTCCCTGTTCCCAAGTCCCTTGAACTCGAATGCCTTCACCCCCAAAGAAGTGATATCAGGAAGTCAGAATTGTAATATTACTGCTTCAATACATTGGGCTACATCACCCTAGGCAGTTAACGCCAGCTAATGGGGGCAAGGCTGCCCTCAACCGTCTGGCGCAGCACCGACTAAACTATACGGCTTGATAGACATGACCATGCTGCTGGACTATCTACAAAAGACATCACCCTACAAAAGACATCACCATGCTGCCGGACTACCTGGCTACGAAGGTGGCAATGATTCATTACAACACGAATTCATTCCCTACTGCATTGGTAAAGGGAATTCATCCTTTCGTGAGTCTTGTGTGGGGAACCAACGAGTACTGTCTAGAAAGAAGTCTATTTTATAGCTGCCTCTGCGGAAGTGCAAATAACACAGTAATTTTCTTAGCAAAACTGCTGCTGGCTTATTGAATGGTTAATTTTGTTCAACCACTTCATGTTCTTAGTATTATTAACCTGTATTGTATAGTTGTTCACTACAAGTTTACTTCTGCATTCACTGTAACCCTCTTACTCAATGCATTAGGCCTGCAAGGTATTTATCCATAAAGAAATATATAAATAATAAAGTAATTAAAAACAGATCTCGCATGGGTAAAATAATGCATCTTTTTTTCTTCATTCATTGGGGCTAGTTAACTCTTTGAGTGATTTCCTTGAACTACGTTATTTATAGCACAGTTGATCTTACTGTCACTGAATATGTCGATTTCAGTGTCGAGGGCTCGTTCTTCTGCTGTCATACAATACACCTTTTATTAGAAATAACACCCGTAAATATAATAATAATAATATTTACGTACTGGGTGACATCGCTGTGCAGTGCCCTAATGCAGTATGGGTACTGTAGCGACTGCATGAACTACAAGTTTTCAAGCCCTGAAACTTTATCGCCAACACTTATTTGCACCTAGTAAAAGTATTCACGTAGTATGAACATACCCCAAATGAAAGCGTTGGAGTACCTATCTGTATTGCAATGTTTGTATTCTGGGACACTTTCTTGGCCTTTCTTTTCAGGAGTATCTCCAGAATATTCTGTTACGTAAAAGGCAAATCTATTATCTCTATTTTAGGATTCCAGCCCATCTACTTCGTTATCCGTATCGCGGAATACAATTCCGAGTACCTTTGCCCTGCGCTGAATTGTGGCTATCTTCTTCTAAGTTGCCTGCTAAGGGATTAGTTTTGCCATTCATGATAAGAAAAAAAAATGTGACAGCTCCAAAGAACATTGCCAGTGTGCTATTCCTAAATGCTCATGCCTATTCTCCCGCATGACGAAATTTAGCGCGTCGATGCACAATATTGTCACGGGGTCGTGACGTGGCCGAAGACAGGAGACTTTGTGTTAGGATTTAACTGTTTATTTGGGCGAACCTGTGCCCGGTAAATTGAAAGTCCAATTACAGCAGCAGTCTCGCACAGATAGCAGTCTCGGACTGATAGCGGCGAACGGAGCGTCGGCCTTCGATCAACAACTGACAAGCGGCGAAGCGCGTCGGCATTTATACTCTTGCCGTCGAATGTTCTAGCGTTATCGCTGGTGGTGGCGTAGCTTCCAGAACAATCTGTACCGTTCGCACAGTGGGCGTGATCTTATCGAAATGATCTACTACAGTCCGGAACCTTCTAGAAAACTGTAGGCGCGGTTTGCGCTGAGAATCGTGCGGTGTTTTCGGACGATAACAAAAACTTGGGAAATGGAACGTGCCATTGCCCCCCTCTGAAAAAAAGGCATCGTCCCGATGCTTTAACTAAAGATGAAAGTACAATAGTAATGCAAGAAAGTACAATGAATAAATTACGATACAACAATAATACAAAAAAAACACTAGTTCAGTTTGTTAACGCGCATGAAACGGCTTGAGGCGCGCGACATGGACGACTTCAGGTCGCGATCGGCGTCGTTGAGAGTTCGTGATGCCGTCGGGGACAACCTCGTAATCAAGTGGGCCGAGCCGTCGAACCACCCTGTACGGTCCGAAGTACCGTCGCAGAAGCTTTTCACTTAGTCCACGTCGGCGTATCGGCGTCCACACCCAAACATGTTCACCGGGCTGGTATTCCACGAAGCGTCGTCGTAGGTTGTAACGGTGGCTGTCGGTCGTCTGTTGATTCTTGATACGGAGACGCGCAAGTTGTCGGGCTTCTTCGACGCGTTGAAGGTACTCGCTCACATCGAGGTTTTCTTCGTCGGTGACGTTGGGTAACATGGCATCGAGCGTCGTTGCCAGGCTCCTCCCGTAGACCAATTTGTATGGCGATATCTGCGTCGTCTCCTGCACCGCCGTGTTGTATGCGAAGGTCACATACGGAAGAATGGCGTCCCACGTCTTGTGTTCGACATCGACGTACATTGACAGCATGTCGGCGATCGTCTTGTTAAGCCGCTCGGTGAGGCCGTTGGTCTGTGGGTGGTACGCTGTCGCCCGGCGGTGGTTTGTTTGGCTGTATGCCAAGATTGCTTGAGTTAAGTCGGCAGTGAATGCCGTTCCTCTGTCGGTGATAAGGACCTCTGGGGCGCCATGACGTAGGACGATATTTTCGACGAAGAATTTAGCTACTTCGGATGCACTGCCTTTTGGCAGGGCTTTTGTCTCGGCGTAGCGGGTGAGGTAGTCGGTAGCTACCACGATCCACTTGTTTCCGAAAGCCGACGTCGGGAACGGCCCCAGTAGGTCCATACCAATCTGCTGGAAAGGTCGGCAAGGTGGATCAATTGGCTGCAGAAGTCCCGCTGGCCTTGTCAGCGGTGTCTTGCGTCGCTGACAGTCCCGGCATGTTCTCAAATAACGAGTGACATCGGTGGTAAGACGTGGCCAGTAGTACCTTTCTTGTATCCTCGCGAGCGTGCGAGAAACACCGAGGTGCCCTGCCGTCGGATCGTCGTGAAGGGCCTGCAGGAGTTCTGGTCGCAGAGCTGAAGGCACCACAAGAAGGTACTTAGCTCGAAGCGGTGAAAAGTTTTTCTTTTGTAGAAGACCGTTTCGTAGAAAGAACGACGCAAGTGCGCGCTTGAATATCTTCGGGACTTCGGTGGTCCTGCCTTCGAGGTATGCTATTAGGGCCTTAAGTTCCGGGTCGGCCCTCTGTCGTTCAGCGAAGTCGTCGGTAGTTATCGTTCCTAAGAAGTAGTCGTCATCCGGGTCGTCGGGTAGCGGTTGGTCGACAGGCGCACGAGAGAGACAGTCGGCGTCGGAGTGTTTTTTTGCCGGACTTGTAAATGACAGTAATGTCATATTCTTGAAGTCTCAGGCTCCATCGTGCGAGGCGACCTGAGGGGTCCTTCAAGGTGGCTAGCCAACACAATGCGTGGTGGTCGCTCACAACTTTGAAGGGCCTGCCGTAGAGGTAGGGGCGAAATTTCGACGTAGCCCAGATGATGGCGAGGCACTCCTTTTCTGTTGTGGAATAATTTGCTTCTGCTTTGGATAGCGATCGGCTGGCGTAACTAATAACCCTTTCAAGTCCGTCAGCCCTCTGCACAAGAACGGCGCCAAGACCTACGCTGCTTGCGTCAGTATGTGTTTCTGTCTCGGCGAATTCGTCGAAATGGGCAAGTAACGGAGGCGTCTGGAGGCGATGTTTAAGCTCCTGGAAAGCGTGTTCCTGCGGCGTCTCCCACTTAAACTCCACGTCGGCCTTGGTAAGGTTAGTGAGAGGATCGGCGATGCGGGCGAAGTTTTTCACGAACCGCCTATAATAGGCACACAGGCCCAGAAATCGGCGCACGGCTTTCTTGTCAGTGGGCGGCGGGAAGTCGGCGATGGCGGCTGTTTTCCGTGGATCGGGACGAACTCCAGACTTGCTGATAACGTGCCCCAGAAACAAGAGCTCCTCATACGCAAATCTGCACTTTTCTGGCTTCAGTGAGAGTCCGGAAGTCTTGATGGCTTGAAGTACAGCTTCAAGGCGCCGAAGATGCTCGTCGAAACTCGAGGAAAACACGACGACGTCGTCCAAGTACACAAGGCAAGTCTGCCACTTCAATCCTGCCAGTACTGTATCCATAACGCGTTGAAACGTTGCAGGCGCTGAGCAAAGGCCGAAGGGCATCACCTTAAACTCGAAGAGGCCGTCCGGTGTTATGAACGCCGTCTTCTCTCGGTCTCTTTCGTCGACTACGGTTTGCCAATAGCCAGTCTTAAGGTCCATTGACGAAAAGTACTTGGCGTTATGGAGCCGATCAAGTGCGTCGTCTATTCGTGGGAGGGGATACACGTCCTTTCTTGTGATTTTGTTCAGGCGGCGATAATCGACGCAGAAACGTAGGGTCCCATCCTTTTTCTTCACTAACACTACGGGGGATGCCCATGGACTCTTGGACGGCTGGATAATGTCATCCCGCAGCATTTCATCAGCTTGTCTCTTCATGGCCTCACGTTCTCGCGTCGAAACCCTGTACGGACTCTGACGGAGTGGTCTGGCATGTTCTTCGGTTATGATGCGATGTTTCGTGATTGGGGTCTGCCGAATTTTCGATGACGACGAAAAGCAATCTTCGTATTGCAGGAGCAGGGCCTTGAGCTGTTCTTGCTTATCGTTCGGAAGTCTGGGATTGACGTCGAAAGCTATGGGAGGGGCTTGGTTCCTCTGAGCAGGTTCCGCAAAATCGGCGAGGGCGAAAGCACTGGTGGCTTCGACAATTTCTTCGATGTATGCGACCGTTGTTCCTTTGTTCACATGTTTGTACTCATTGCTGAAATTCGTGAGCAAAACCGTTGCTTTGCCTCCCCGCAGCTCTGCAATTCCTCTTGCGACGCAAATATTTCGGGTGACCAACAGATGCTGACTGCCTTCAACGACGCCTTCCAAGTGAGGTGATTTAGGAGCGCCGACTGAAATAATGACGCTTGAGCGAGGCGGAATGGTGACTTGTTCTTCCAGCACATTCAAGGCATGGTGTCCTGACGGCGTGCGCGGCGGTAGTGCTTCTTCTGTGGATAACGTTATCGACTTTGTTTTTAGGTTGATGACAGCACCATGGAGGCATAAGAAGTCCATGCCAAGGATGACATCTCTCGAGCAACGCTGTAGGACTACGAAGTCTGTAGGATAAATACGGCCGTTAATAGTGACTCTCGCTGTGCAGATTCCTGCAGGCGTTACGAGATGACCTCCGGCTGTGCGGATTTCAGGGCCTTTCCAAGCTGTCCTAACTTTCTTTAACTTCGCGGCGAACGACCCACTGATGACAGAATAGTCGGCTCCAGTATCGACGAGAGCAGTCACACTGTGGCCGTCGATAAGAACGTCGAGGTCGCTAGTTCGCCGTCTCGCATTACAGTTAGGGCGTGGCGTCGGGTCACGGCTGCGTCGGCTTGTTCCGCTGCTTCCATGCTGCGTCGTCAGGCCACCTTCGGTAAATGAGCTTTCGCCGTCAGGGCTTTGCCTGGCTGGCGTTGTGTTCGGAAAGCTCCGTCGCGGCGTCGTCGTCGTCGGAGGATCTTCGGTAGTTCGTCGCACAGCAACTGCACCTCCACCGGTTGCTGCCCTTAGTTTCCCGGATACGGGCTAGGAGACCGGCCCCGCGTTGGGCCAGAGTACTGCCGGTGGTGCGGTGACGTGCGGCGGCTGGGCGACGGTGAACGCGAAGAGCTTCGTGGAGTCCACCGAGTTCCTGTCAGGTAGTCGGCGATGTCACGTGGTCGTTCTCCTGGCTGTGGACGCGGTGCATTGACGGCGAAGCCACGCAGTCCCATCTGTCGGTACTGGCAACGGCGGTATGTGTGTCCGGCCTCGCCACAGTGGTAGCAGAGCGGGCGATGGTCAGGGGTGCGCCAGACGTCAGTCTTCCTCGGTGCACTGCGCTGGGCCACTGGCGAACGGTATGACGTCGGTGGGGGTGGTGGCGGCGGTGGCGTCTGTCGACGAAAGTGCGATGGGGCGGCGTTTTGGCGTGGACGGGGAGGAGCGTTGTGGCGCAGTGCAGCGGCGTAGCTCATAGCTTCCGCTCGGGCAGCGGTGCGTGCGGAATTTGAAGCGATTGCCGAACTTCTTCTCGCACAATGTCGGCAATTGAATCCACTGGAGGCTGGGCCGAAGGCAACAGCTTGCGCAGCTCTTCCCGCACGATCGCTCGGATTGTTTCACGCAGGTCTCCGGAGTTACTGGCTTGAGCAGCAGCGCAGTCTGCAGTCAGGCGACAATTATACTGTCTGGTGCGCATGTCCAGGGTCTTTTCTATAGTGGTCGCTTCTGCTACAAATTCTTGGACGGTTATCGGTGGGTTTCTCATCAGTCCTGCGAAGAGCTCCTGTTTGACCCCTCGCATGAGGAAACGAACTTTTTTCTCCTCAGGCATGTCTGCATCAGCGTGACGGAATAGTCGGGTCATTTCTTCTGTGAAAATGGCGACATTTTTATTTGGTAGCTGAACCCGAGTCTCTAATAAAGCAGCGGCCCTCTCTTTGCGAGCGATGCTCGCGAACGTTTGAAGGAATGCGCCGCAGAAAACATCCCACGTTCGGAGCGTGGTCTCCCGATTTTCAAGCCAAGTCCTTGCGGTGTCTTCCAAATAGAAGAACACACGACGCAGCTTTTCGTCATGGTCCCAGTGGTTGAGGGCGGCCACACGGTCGTATGTCTCCAGCCAGGACTCCGGGTCTTCGAACGATGACCCATGGAAAATTGGTGGTTCCCTGGGTTGATGCATGACCATCGTGGGCTGGGACGCTGCGGTTGTCATTGTCGCTGCAGTCGCGGTCATGGCCTTCGTCTTCCGCGCCTTGTCTGGTAGAAGGCCGTACTCCGGTGGTAGCCCTTGCTGTCGGCGGCTTGTTCGCTGCTCCTGGTTGGTGTCGGTGTCTTCTCCACGATGTGGGCTGGGTTCACGGCTTGACGGGGGCGTCCGGTACATGAACGAAGCAGCACCTCCACCAGATGTCACGGGGTCGTGACGTGGCCGAAGACAGGAGACTTTGTGTTAGGATTTAACTGTTTATTTGGGCGAACCTGTGCCCAGTAAATTGAAAGTCCAATTACAGCAGCAGTCTCGCACAGATAGCAGTCTCGGACTGATAGCGGCGAACGGAGCGTCGGCCTTCGATCAACAACTGACAAGCGGCGAAGCGCGTCGGCATTTATACTCTTGCCGTCGAATGTTCTAGCGTTATCGCTGGCGGTGGCGTAGCTTCCAGAACAATCTGTACCGTTCGCACAGTGGGCGTGATCTTATCGAAATGATCTACTACGGTCCGGAACCTTCTAGAAAACTGTAGGCGCGGTTTGCGCTGAGAATGGTGCGGTGTTTTCGGACGATAACAAAAACTTGGGAAATGGAACGTGGCAATATGGACAGACGCCGACTGTGTATCTAAATACCTGAACCATTTCGCGACTTTTTGTGTAGCCGTAACTGTTGAGCATGAATAGGAAGTGCTGTTTAACAGGAAAACTGTGATGGTTGATGTTTGCCAGTTGCCGTAGACAGAAAACGATCATCATCACGAGCCGGCATACCTCAGTCTCCAACGACTAGTATTGAACAGATGCTTAAAAAGAGGTACTTCACCATGCTGCTTCTTATCGGTGTTTGTCGCCCATGTGTTGCCTAGTCAATTCTCAGTGGAAAGAAAGAAGTCATAGTCGCGTATATCTTACTATAGAAAGGGACAACAAAGAGACGACTGCGAGCGTAAATGTCTGCCCAAGCTATAGGACCAGCTAAGAGATCATCAGCCTTTCCTTGATCCAGAAGCCTTGCGTGATAATTTCTTTTCTTGCAGTGAAACTTCAGTGCACCTCTAGGTGAAGCCGCCATTGGTACGCAGGAAACCATTAGTACTAGTGTGATCTGCATAAATTGGAAAACTGCACTGTTTACTATTGGTCCACTAAAGTGAAGTTGTCTGCAAAGAAAAAACGCGTATGACCCAAAAAAGTGAGACAACGCTAATTACCCTCGATGAGCACGCTTAATTAATTATGAGTAGAGAGGCGAAGCTTGCGGCCAAAATATGCATGCTGCTCAAAACAGCTGCTCAGGATCATGCTCGAAACACCGAGCACATGTGGAAAGCCATACGAAAAGACGCATCTGGTGGGCCGTGTGCAGATCGAATGAAAAAAAGTTTAAAGTGGCATACGCCAAAAAAAGCTGTCTGTACGTTTCTCGAGTTTAGGATAAAATGTTGTACTGTTCTGTAGTTTAGACATGAATTCAGTGTTACTTTACCTCTGTGCTGTGTGCTACACAGTTTCGCCGGTCATCAACTTTCGCACTCAGGAATGGCCATGGGAATGGCTAATAATTTTAGGGGCGAAGCTTCTTTTAGTCTAACCTTTTTCTGCGTCAGGCGTAACCAGCAGTATCAGATGAACAGACTGATAGACAAACAGACAGATGGGTGGACGGACAGACGAACGTACGTACGGACGGACGAACGAACGTACCATCTTACAATCGGACAGACCGACGAATGGACCGTGTGACCGACGAAGATACAGATGGAGAGACAGACGGACAGACAGACCGTCTGCCAGACCATCTGACCAACGAAAGGAGGGATGGACGCTTCGCTTCACTCATCAGCATTCACTCTGTGCATATGCTATGACTGTTTTTCTCTTGCGGCGGGTTGTACAGGAATGTCACTTCATGTGCATGTACATGCTATCATGGCACTACTATTTTTATGCATGCCCTTCGAAATGTTTTGTTCGCATGTGCTGACGACCCTTGCTCTACAAAAACAATGCCACTTTTCAACAGTGCCAGAACTTGGGTCATCTCCGCTTCGCCTTATAGCAGTGGTGTTCAAATAATTACCTATGAACGCAGATCATTGCAAATCTCTAAATCTTTCACTTTAATACCTGCGTATCATAGTGAGAAGTTTATTGTCAGGATGTCATTTTTTGTGGGAACTTCTTTCCGATTAAATTTCAGTGGATAATGGCGGCGAGCCATTCACATATACCGATTGTTGAACGTTTGCATTTAAAAGTCAGGTGTAACCAGCTGTGAATGGGAGTTATCACACCCGACCTTCTGCACTCTAAAAACAGAGCGAGTAAAAAGGGTGTCTTTTCGTCCCACAACAATAATCGTCATCTATATTGCGTTCTTTCCTTGCGCTATCGCCCCGCGCCCGGTACATTCCGGTCACGATCGACATGCCCATTATCAGGGTTACATTGCATTCTCGATAGGAAAGTGGCCAGCGCCGAGTTCTCAAGAAAGGAAGCGCACGCAAGCCTGATGACGATTATTCTTGTGGGACAAAAAGACACCCTTTTTACTCGATATTTTTTTAGAGTGTGGTGCCTGGCTCGGAGAAAATGGTTCCCATCCGAGAATCATAATTCAATGTTTAAGAACAGACTTCGCACTTACTTTAGTATCTGGGCCAAAGCCTTCAGCTATTACGAAGCCTCAACATAATCGAGCCGAAAGACGCTGTTGCCATTTGGTGCCGCAGAGCGCATTATTATACCTAGGCAAAGTAGAAGCTTCTAAAGATACATCCTCAACGTTCGTGTTTTGCTGCTGCATTGGCCCCTTTGTGTAGAGCACGGTTGATGGTGAGTATGCATTTTTCTGGATAGCACATAAAGTATATCTAACTCTACTGACCGACAACTTTTTTGGCCAACTCAGGGAAAGCTACCGGGGCGAAGCTTGTTCACGCGTACTACTACGCGAAGTAGTTTGGTGTGTCATGCGTTCCGTACCACTGTGAAAAGCCATGGCCGTGCGCTATCAGAGTTTCATATCGACGCAGTAGCCGCTTGGCGTTCGAGGCGCATGTAAGAAACACGGCTTTTTCACGTGTTGAAAATCTTAAAGTGACGAAAAATCACTTTAGAGAAATACGGTTATCTTACGGTTATGGGCTGCGTCCAGTGTGAAAGAGCTCGATGCAAACATGAAGGCAGTATTTACAACACCACACCCACAAGTATGGGCACAATTGTGGGACTACAATCATTACCGGAGGGATACGCTCAATATGGCTCCGTAGCCTCCACTGCATTGCTAAAAAATGTGATCCGCGAGTATAGAAAAAATAAAAATACAATTACTTTCTTATTTTATGACAAATATAAGTCTCGGTAAACGGAAATGCAAGAGGGGCACCAGAAACATAGAAAATATGTTTCTTTCGATATTCATTGACGCTGATTTTTTACACCTATTTGTTTAATGAAATACTTTGCCCATTGAGCCACGTGTCATTAAAAACGTTGATACCTGTCTTGATGGCCTGGTTATATCAGTATGTCGTGTTGCTTTCCAATGCTGCGAATTCTACAGTGCATCAGAAAGGTCGAAAGGTCTCTCAGGTTTACCCTGTTGAACGGAGGTGATAGGTTGACCTCTTGGGCTTGATGGCACATTCGCATTAGAAAAGTTTCGTCTGCGAACACGGCGGTTATTGAAAGGAGCACTAGAATGTGAAGAGGGGAAATTATCCCTAAAACGAGATATTTATGCGGAAGGCAGATAAGGTGAAAGAACCTGCACAGGCTGCGGACGTTGATTTGTTCGGCTTGGCAGAGAAAGTGCACTTGGTGCACCTTCAGTGTCGGGTAGTTGATGATGTGTGGGTTGGCTGTGTACAGGAGGGTAACCAGGATGACCGTGTGGTCCAGGATACCCAAGTTGCACGGATTTACCTGGAAGGCCAGCGAGCGGAGGTTCATTCATTTTTTGACTACATGTCGAGCAAGGAATTGCAGCTTTGTTATCTGAAAAGGAGTAAGACAGGTAGATAAAGTAGAAAACACTCCTGATGATGCCCGTTTGAACAATATATTGGTTATAACATTCATAAGCTGATTCACTGTCAGCATTTGTAGGTTTTGTCCCAATGCCGCATTATCGGTTTTAACAATGAACTCTGGCTATTTGGTGTTCGTTTTGGCAGTTAGTATAGGGCGAAATTCTTGAAAAGAAAGAATAAAACGAGAAATTTAAGCTGCTGAGCCACCGCCTACAACTCCACTGTCTCGCGGCGCTCCCTCACAGTCTTGGTATGCTTCACCGCATAAAGTTACAACTTTACGGCAAAGTTGGCCTTTAGAACCCACTATGGCACGAGAGTGCCGGTGGTTTCTGTATATACCAATTAAGCTCTTTTCAACTACCCATACATCTGTAAATACGCACTCTGGCATGTGATTTGAGTATTAGGTTCAGACTGAAAATTTTTGGCATCTGAAACATCAGACGATGTCATACATTGGCTGTATGGCTTGTGGCAGTCTCACGGAAGCATTCGAATTTTCAAGCGTTTCCGAAAAGTCGGCTGCTCTGTCATGCTTATCACTGATGTATGTTGGAACATTCCATGCGATGACGTAGTCATCTCACAAGACCTTACAATCCTTCCATTGCTTTCCTTTTTTTTCTCTTTGTGATTTCTTTGCACTGTGTCTATGCTCTTTCCTTATGTGAGTATACGTTATAACAATAAAACTTGCTTGGCACTTTGGTATTGTAGGAACAGTTAAAGAAAAAAGCGTATTACGTCGAACCTACGTATCTTCGTTGTATATATATATATATATATATATATATATATATATATATATATATATATATATATATATATATATATACAACGAAGATACGTACAAACGGACGGGCGCAAACAAACTCACGTCTTGTTTCTGGAATTGTTGAGCTTACAAGTAACGACTGCGTTAGTTTTTTCATTATTACTTCTTACGTAAGTCAATGCAGCAGCTTGTATGATATATCCGCTATGGTGGCGTAGTGGTACTCGACAGATGACTCGCAGGTAGCATGATAAAGAAGCAGTGGTGGCCGTAATTCGAAGCCCACATACACAGGCAGATTTAGGTGCACGTTTCGCATTCATAGGTAGATATAGGTGCACGTATAAGAACCCCACGTGGTCGACATTTCTATGGCCCTTCACTATAGCGTTTCTGATAATTATATCGTGGTTTTTAAAGGTCAAGTCCAATCAATTATTATGGTAATGTAATCCTAAATGCCTTAATGTGTTTTCAACTGTACATATTGTTCGGCGAGCAGCTTTCTCTTATTCAGTTTGCGGATAATCCCCTATAAACAGGCTAGCCAGACCTAGTGGGATCAAAGTTTTTTCTAAAGTGAAACGTTATACACTATTTGAGCTAGTTGTGTCTTTAAAAATATTCAAGCATAAAAGACGAATAATATTTGCAATTTTACTGATAATAACTCGTTTTTGCGAGCCAACGTAAAACCTTGGCATCGAAAACAGTAGCTAATAACACGTCAAAGCGGGCCCACGTGACACGTTTGGCTATGGGTATCTCTATGTTGGCATGAAAATAACAATGCTAAATATTGATGCAAGTTTACGGGGCATAACTGTCATGCTTAGCTTATCTTGAAGATTAATGGTTGGTGGACGTTCAATAGTGGAGGTTCGTTAATTATGCTATTTCAATGCAGGTTAAAAAACACCAGGTGGTGGAAAATTCCGCAGCCCTCCAGTAGGACATTTTTCATAATAATGTGCTGATTTTGAAGTCTGAAACGACAGATATTCCGCTTATTAATAAATGTCAAGGTTTGCCTTTTGTTTGGTGAATCATACGATGCGACATGAACATATTACACATATGATGTGACAGGAACAACTGCATGCTTTGCGGTGTCAACTGCATCGACAAAGTTAGGATGCACAGGAATGGGTGAACACGTACGGCTGCATCTCTCCATGCACTTCTTGAAGGAAGTAAAGGCGTTATTATTGCTCCCACATTTGTTGTTTACGAACATAGTGCACGTGTTTTTTGTGACATCAAAGTAGAATCGCTTCTGCCCAATAAAACAAATTCCCTGCATCGGCATTTGACTGCAGCAGGTCTTTATTCGCTTTGCTGTGAAACCAAACATATTTATAGCATTAACATTATGATATAAACTTTAACGAAATGAATCGAAAACATTTCCATTTTTTTTCTAAACAGCATTAGGGTAACGTTTTTAAAATACTAATCTAATAGCAAAAAATAAGATTTCTGGGGAAGAAAAATAACGTAAATAGTGTTTGTATTTGTTGTTTAATGATATCTTTACAAAGGAGTGCACAATCAAGTCAATATAATCACCTTATCACTTATGTTCCGAATGCATTCTGACTTGCACTTCAGGAAAAATTTTTACGTAACTGCGTAAGCGGCAGTTGGATGTCACTGAAAAGAAATTTTTCCCATTCCAAAAGTAATTTTCGAACCTTACAGAAGATACTGTTGTAATAATATGCGTCAAATATACCTTTTATCTCACCCATGGGAACGAAATTATAAAAAATTCTATTTCGCACTGCTTGCAGAGGGTGTATACTTCACTTTAGTTTTGCAGAACATAATTTGCCCAGTGATCACACCAGCCCCCAAAAAATCGGCGGAGTGTATATATATTGCAAGGGAGTTTAATAGCGACGCCAGGTAGTAGGTAGGCAGCCGGTAGGAACAGAAATGCTCGAGCCGTTCAGCGTCTACAGCTTGTGCACACACTCGCCCTTCGCACTCCGAGAGAGATGGTCCCACTAGTCAGTGCCTTGCGAATTCCCCACTACAATACCCCGGCGACGAAGACGAGCCATCCTGGCGACTCAAGGTGACGAGAGAACAGGAGGGTCGTAGCAGGGCTTGAGGCGACTGACGTGGACCGTCTCACGACCAAGGCGGCGCTTGTCCGTGGATGGCTTGAGCAGTTCAATCACATAGGTCACAGAAGAAGGGTGCTGTATGACGCGGTAAGGGCCCGTATACTTCGGTGCAAACTTGGGAGTCAGTCCAGGAGAGTGGAAAGGCAGTCGGAGCCACACGAGAGAACCGACAGGGAATGTGTCCTGAACAAGATCACGGTCGTGGCGATTTTTTTGGAGGGCTTGATTATCGGCTGTGAAGGACCGTGCAAGCTGACGACACTCTTCGGCATGTTCTGCCATTTCAGAAACTGGGCTGAACTCGGAGGCATCAGGATTGTATGGCAGAATTGTGTTGAGTGTGCTGCATGGGTCACGACCTTATAAAAAAAAATGGAGAAAAGCCCGTTGTTGATTGAATCGCCGTATTTAGGCATACGTCACGAAAGGAAGGACAGCGTCCCAATTGGAGTGGTCCGAATCAATATACATAGTGAGCATGTCTCCGAGAGTTCTATTGAAACGTTCCGTTAGGCCGTTCGTCTGAGGGTGGTAGGCTGTTGATGTGCGGTGTACCGTGCGGCATGAATGTAAGAGCTGCTGCAGAACTTCGGACAAGAATACACGGCCCCTGTCACTCAGGAGCTCCCGTGGTGCACCATGACGAAGAAAAAACCGATGCAAGATGAAGGTTGCAACGTCACGAGCACCAGCCGAAGGTAGCGCTGCCGTTTCGGCGTACCTTGTCAGATGGTCGGCAGCCACAATCACCCATCGATTACCACCAACAGAGCACGGTAGCGGGCCGTATAGGTCAATCCCAACACGGTCAAATGGGCGTGCAGGACATAGTAAAGGCTGCAGTTGACCGGGTGAATGAGGCAATGTCTTGCGCTGCTGACACAGGGAACATGAGCGAATGTGTTTGCGTACAAACGTGTACATACCTCGCCAGTAGTAACGTTGGCGGATCCGTTCATACGTCTTTAGCGCACCGGCGTGTGCGTGTTGAGGCTCAGCATGAAAATATTCGCAGATATCAGAGCGCATATGGCTGGGTACGACTAGCAGCCATTTACGACTCACCACTTGATAGTTGCGATGGTATAACAGACCATCTCGTATGGCGAAATGCGTTGCTTGGCGGCGAAGAGCACGAGGATAACCGGAAGTTGATGTGTCAGAAAGCATATTCAAGAGCGAGACAATCCAAGGGTCTTTCCGCTGTTCGGATGGCATGTCTGTGACGCTGACGGAGCAGAGGGGAAGGTCAAGGGCTGATATTTCCAATTCATCAGATTTCACGGGGGATCGTGAAAGCGCATCTGCGTCAGAGTGCTTTCGCCCTGATTGGTAGACGACGCGTATGTCGAATTTCTCGAGGCGTAGTGCCCAACGTCCGAGGCGACCAGAAGGATCTTTCAGTGAAGCCAACCAACAGAGTGCGTGATGGTCTGTTACCACTTCAAAAGTTTGTCCGTACAAATAGGGGCGAAACTTGTTTAACGCCCACACAATCGCCAGGCACTCTTTTTCAGTAACAGAATAGTTGGCTTCTGCCTTAGTGAGGGCGCGGCTGGCATAGGCGACCACATACTCCGTAAAAGCTGGTTTGCGTTGCGCGAGTACTGCACCAAGGCCGACGCCACTTGCATCCGTGTGTACTTCGGTCGGCGCAGTAGGGTCGTAATGACGCAGTACGGGTGGTGAGGTAAGGAGTTGGCGCAGTGTTGTGAAGGATTCGTCACAGGCTTCTGTCCAATTCGAAAGATCTGCATGGCCAGCAAGGAGTTTGTTGAGTGGAGCGATGATGGAGGCAAAGTTCTGGACAAAACGACGAAAATAGGGGCACAGGCCCACAAAGCTCCATAGTTCTTTAACAGTAGTCGGCTTAGGAAATTCGGCAACAGCACGAAGCTTGTCAGGGTCGGGAAGAATGCCGGCTTTCGAGACGACATGACCAAGTATGTTGAGTTGTTTAGCCCCGAAGTGACACTTCTTCAGGTTAAGATGAAGCCTGGCGTTTGTAAGGCACTGTAGAATCTTACGCAGACGAGTGAGATGCGAAGTGAAATCGGGTGAAAAGACAACAACGTCGTCAAGATAGCACAAGCAGATGTTCCATTTGAGACCGCGTAAAATGCTGTCCATCATTCGCTCGAATGTGGCGGGCGCATTGCAGAGTCCGAATGGCATTACGGTGAATTCATAGAGACCATCTGGTGTGACGAACGCCGTTTTTGGACGATCTGACTCAGCCATTGGGACCTGCCAATAGCCTGAGCGAAGGTCAAGGGGGGAAAGGATTCTGCACCTTGAAGACAATCGAGAGCGTCGTCTATGCGGGGAATAGGGTAAACATCTTTCCTCGTAATGTTGTTTAGGCGCCTGTAGTCTACGCAGAACCGTATCGAACCATCCTTTTTTCTGACGAGTACAACTGGTGAAGACCAAGGACTACAAGAAGGCTTGATGACTCCACGCTGTAGCATGTCGTCTACTTGTTCTGCAATTACGCGACGCTCTGCCGGAGACACACGATAGGTGCGCTGGCGCAAAGGAGTACTCTTTCCTGTGTCAATTGTGTGCACAATTGCGTTCGTTCTTCCTAGAACCGCTTGGGGAAAGTCGAACGAACGCCTGAATTCGTGTAACAGGGTAAGAAGCTGCAGTCAATAGAACGATGAAATGCATCGGAGGACACAAGCCTGCTCTCGTTGAGCCGGGCTAGATGGCAGTCAATAGAACGATGAAATGCATCGGAGGACACACTGTTCGAGGCAAAGTGAGGAACCAACGCGTTCAGTTCATATTCGGCTTGGTGTCGAAGAAATCGGCAGGCGACGATAGTACCTGCCTTCATCGATAAGCTGAAATGTGGCCGAGCGTCTCGTTGCGGCGCAAACTGAGGGGGCACAGAGTTCGGATCGGAAAGAATATTCCCGGTGGTGTCCTTTACAAGCGCAAAGAACGGCGAATGGCAGCGATGTGTGATGGCGGCTACCAAAGAATGGTGAGATGGCGTGAATAGACGGTAGCATCAGGAAGTGAAGTGCAGCAAGGCAGGGACAAACTGGGCGCTGAAAGGAGGAAGGTCTAATGTCCGTCGCGAACGACAAGGTTAGCCACACTAGATACGGCCGCAAATCAACAGAAGGCGCATCACGAAACGGTAACAGCTCCACTTCGGCCCGAGCGCAGTCGCACGACGGCGTGATGACGTGATAGGAATCGCATCCTAGGATGACATCGTGGGAACATGAGCAAACGCGTGAAATTCAATGATGTACAACAACGTCTCGAATAACCACTTTGCGTACAAGCCGCGACGGGCTCAATTTGTTGGGCGCATCGCAGTGCTCAAAGAAACTAGGGAGAAAGCATCGTCACTTTACGAAGAGAGCGGCAGAGTCTTCGGCTAATCACAGATATCGCGGCAACCCGGTATCGATGAGTGCAAGTGTTCGTACACCTTCGACGATTACATCGATAAGATTGGCGGGAGACAGGCGAGGACTAAACAATTAGACGATGACGCAGCTCGTGCCTCCGGAGCTGCGGCAGTTAGTTTTCCGTCTCAATGGAGGTGGGTCTTCGACGCATAGGCGACACGGAACGACGACTTGGTGAAGGGGAAGGTGAGCGGAAGTAGAACGTCGAGATACGGAGGTTCGGGTGCCGGAAGCAGCTTGCGCATCGCGTTCGTGAACTTCAGGTGGCACGTGAGGCGCGTGGCATGAAGGCCGAAACGAGTAGTCAGGGTATCTTGGTGTATTAGCTGCGAAGCGCCGACGACATAGACGCGCAACGTGACCTGGAATCCCCCAAAAGTAGCATATCGGCCGGTTGTCAGCAGTGCGCCAAGGATTTCCAGCATGCTGCTGTGTAGCTGGAAACGGCGCGGTAGAAGGTCGCACAGGTTGTGGCGTATACAATGGCAGACGAGGCGGAGGCATTGCCGCGACGGCCGCATAAGTCAGTGGCGCGGCAACAGGTGTTGATGGAGAGGCAGGCGTAGGTAATGGCAACGCCTCGGAGACCTGCTCCTGAATAGCCTGTCTGATTGTCGGCGTTAGACGGTTCGTTGGTGCTTCGGTGGTCGGCAGATACGAGAGACACGAAAGCTGTCGTGCGACCTCTTCACGTACATATACTTTTATCTGCTCCAGCAGGGTGCTGTCACCACTGACGGCCAGGGAAGCGAGAGAGTCGTCTGCTGTCGTTGACCTCCGAACTAATGCACGTTGCTTGCGAATCTCTTCCAAGTTCTGGCACAAGGTTACAAGTTCGGATACGGTACTTGGGCCCTTTGCCAGCAACATTTGAAAGGCGTCATCGTCTATTCCTTTCAAGATATGCCTGATCTTTTCTTGCTCGGTCATCTCAGGGTTAAAGCGCCGGCATAAATCGATAACATCTTCAATGTAGCTAGTGAAGTTTTCGCCCTGCCTTTGCGCTCGTCCGCGTAGGCGCTGTTCAGCACGCAGTTTGCGCACTGGGGGGCGATCGAACACAGCTGCAAGGGTGGTCTTGAACGCGGCCCAAGTGGTAAATTCCGTACGGTGGTTTGTGAACCACAGGCTGGCGACGTCTTTAAGATAAAATGGGACGTACTCCAATTTCGAGGGGTCGTCCCACTTGTAGGCGGCGCTCACCTTTTCAAACAGCTGCAACCAGTCTTCCACATCTTGGTCCTCGGTGCCGCTGAAGAAGGGGGGATCCCGTTGGCGCAGGGTGGTAGGTACGATGACCAGTTGAGATTGGGCCGTGCTCTGCAGAAGGGTGCCTTGCTCGGTCGTCTGATCAGGCATTGCTGATGCAGTGGGCAGCTTCCGGCTTCGAAGTTCCAGGTTTGCGAACCCAGCACACTTCCACCACTTTGCAAGGGAGTTTAATAGCGACGCCAGGTAGTAGGCAGGCAGCCGGTAGGAACAGAAATGCTCGAGCCGTCCAGCGTCTACAGCTCGTGCACACACTCGCGCTTCGCACTCCGAGAGAGATGGTCCCACTAGTCAGTGCCTTGCGAATTCCCCACTACAATATATATATATATATATATATATATATATATATATATATATATATATATATATATATATATATATATATATATATATATATATATATATAGTTATATATATATATATATATATATATATATATATATATATATATATATGTATGCGACCAGTCATGAAGGGTGTAAGGCAAGGGGACCACATCTCCCCAATGTTATATACCGCGGGCTTACAGGAGTTTTTCAGAGGCTTAGAATGGGAAAAGTTAGGCATAAGAGTTAATAGAGAGTACCTTAGTAATCGGCGCATCGCCGATAACATTGCATTGCTGAGTAACTCAGTGGACGAATTGCAACTCATGAATAAGGAGTTAGACAAGGACAGCAGAGAAGTGGGTCCTAAAATCAATCTGCAGAAAATGAAAGTAATATACAACAACCTCGGAAGAGAACGGCGCTTCGAGATAGGTAATATGGCACTTGAAGTTGTAAAAGACTATGTCTACTTAACACGGGTAAGAACTGCGGAGCCGAACCACGAGATTGAAGTAACTAGAAGAATAAGAATAGCGTGGAGCACATTTGGCAAGCACTCTCTACTTATGACAGGTAGATTGCCACTATCCCTCCAGAGGAAGGTATATAACAGCTGTATCTTGCCGGTACTTAGCTACGGAGCAGAAACCTGGAGTCTTAAAAGAGGGTTCAGCTTAAATTGAGGACGACGCCGCGAGCAATGGAAAGGGAAGTGGTAGGTGTAACCTCAAGAGACAAGAAGAGAGCAGAGTGGATTAGGGAACAAACCGGGATTAAGATTAATATAGTTAAAATCAAGAAGAGGAAATAGACATGGGCTGGGCATGTAGCACATAGACAGGATAGCCGCTAGTCACTAAGGGTAACTAACTGGATTATTAGGAAAAAGGGGGAAGAAAGTTTAACTGGAAAGACAGGGAGGTTAGCCAGTTGTTAGATCGGCTGGCTACCCTGTGCTGGGGAAAGGGGTGAGGCGAATGAAAGATGTTAAAAAGAAATGTTGCGAAGAGAGAGAAAAATTACAAAAAAAACTGCGACAGAAGAAAGGCAACATCAAAGAGTATAAGACACTAAAGTCTGTCTCTGAGGCCAGTTGTCCGCAAAAAGCGCAGTAAAGCTTTCAAAGCCTTCGGGGCTGAGGATGGGTTCGGCCAATGACCCAGAATCCTTTGTTCCGACAAAGGCCGATCGTCTAGTCTATCCAGAGTTTGCAGTGTGTTCTTGTCTTTGCGCGTTGACATTGGTGCACTCACACAAAAGGTGCGCGATGGTTTCTTCGGAACTGCAGTAAGTGCATTTAGGAGAGCTGGCCATCCCAATAAAATAAGAGTATGCGTTTGTGAAGGCCACTCCAAGCCACAGGCGGCATAGAAGTGCTTCCTGAGCTCGAGATATCCTTGGGGGAAGACGAAGCTGCAGATCGGGATCCAAGTTATGCAGGCGCGCGTTTGTGAAGTCTGTTGAGTTCCACTGTACCAGTATGAGGTCACGTGCAAGCGAACGAAGTCTTGTAGCTGTGTCGGTTCTTGAGAACGGGATGGCTGTGTATTGGGTACCATCGTGTGCAGATCTAGTGGCCTCATCTGCGCAGTCCTTGCCATATATACCGCAATGACCTGGTATCGACTGATACCCTATGCTGTGCTGTTTTTCGATTGCTTGGTGATAAAGAAGCCTTATTTCAGCTACTAACTGTTCATTAGATCCATGACGAAAGGGTGACATAAGACATTGAAGAGATGCACTCGAGTCCGAGAAGATAGACCAAATTCCCGAAGGTTCTTTCATTAAAAATTCCAGAGCTGCACGTATGGCCGCAAGTTCTGCAGCTGTTGACGACGTCAAATGCGATGTCATGAATTTAATTGTGATGTACCTCGCGGCAATAACTTACTGAAGACACCGAGCAATCCGTGTAATTGTGAAGGCGTTCGTTGTGCTTCTCTTGCAGAAAAAGTAATGTTGCCTGTTTCAGGGCTAAATGCGACGACTTTTTCTTAGTTTGGATGCCAGGAATTGTAAGAAGGGCTTTGAGTGGATGTAGGCACCATAATGGTATCGGCGGCTGTGCTGCATGCGTGAAGTGCAATGGAAGCACTGCGCAATGCTGAGCTACAGTTGCGCTGAACGCTGAGTGGGGCCTGGAAGTTCGAAGTGAGGCGAGGTGATGAGATGGAAGCCGAGCGAAATGTCTTATGTGCATTCTCAAAGCGTCTACGCGGATGTGTGCGTTGACTGGATAATCACGCGCAATGATGACTGTCGCCGCTGTAGACGCGCATCTCGGGAGACCAAGGCATAATCTCAGGCTTGGGCTTGGATCGACTGGAGGATGCTCAAGTTTGTTCTTCGGATCCCGCAAAGCACGGGTAAGCTGTATCGCATATAATCGAGGAACAGAACAGTGTACAGTTGGAGCATTGCTCGTACCGATGCACCCCACGTTTTTCCAGCCAGAAACCTCAGTACGTGGGTGATC
Source organism: Rhipicephalus microplus (assembly GCF_013339725.1). Classification (NCBI taxonomy): domain Eukaryota; kingdom Metazoa; phylum Arthropoda; class Arachnida; order Ixodida; family Ixodidae; genus Rhipicephalus; species Rhipicephalus microplus. The sequence continues at coordinate 74,763,996 of NC_051168.1, forward strand.
ATGATGAGTTAAGTTTTCATGTGGGCGATGTGAGGGCTCCAGGAGAGGTCGCGATCAACTATGACTCCGAGGAATCGGTGGGTCTTCACGTAGTTGATCATGTGTCCGTTGATTTTAATAACATATGGACTCATTGCCTTATGCGTGAATGCTATAAGCGAGCATTTCTCTGATGACAGCTCTAGTTGCCGTTCTTCCAGGTACTTTGTCGCTATTGTAGCCGCTCTCTGAAGCCGGGCACGCAAATGAAGGCGTGTTACGCCTGACGCTCAGATGCAGATGTCATCTGCATATATTGATAGATGGACAGATTCTGGAAGTGCGTCAACTAGGCCAAGTAGGGCTAGATTGAAAAGTGTGGGGCTAAGAACACCGCCTTGAGGCACACCACGACGGTTGCAATGGTGCGTTGTTGTGCCATTCTTCGTCTGTACAAAGAAAGTTCTGCCTTTTAGATAGCTGTGGATCCATTGGTAAACCCGACCTCCTAATACAACATTTTCCATGACATCCAGAATGGCTTCATGTGATACGTTCTCTTATGCACCTTTCACGTCCAAGAACAACGCCGCAGATAAACGTTTCAGTCTTTCTTGATGCTGAAAAGATGAGACCACGTCTATAACGTTATCAATTGCAGACCGCCCACGCCGAAAGCCCGTCATAGCATGAGGGTATACCTCGTGGTGCTCCAGGTACCACTCTAGGCGGGTCAAAATCATCCTCTACATCACTTTCCCGAAACAGCTGGTAAGCGCGATGGGGCGATAAGAGGTCAAGTGCAGAGGAGATTTACCTGGTTTAAGCAAAGGGACGAGGCGGCTGGATTTCCATGAATGAGGGATAAATCCACTGCTCCACGAGTCGTTGTACACGGATAGGAGGGCGCGTTGAGCTCCTCAGAGGTTGCAAAGAGCCACGTACGTGATCCCATCCGGACCAGGCGATGAAGGTCGTTTGCATGCCGTCAAGGCCGCTTGTAGTTCCTCTAGAGAGAAGAAGGTGTCCATTCTTGAACCTCTGGAAACTGGAGCGTTTTCTAGGTGGCGCGTGGTGCACGCGGACGCATGACCGGCAACTTTCATGCAGAAATCTTCTGCTACTTCAATTTTGGTGCGGCCTTGGTGGAGACAAAGACACTTGAAGGGGCGATGTTGATGTGGCAATGTTCGTAGGCCACGGACAATCCTCCATGTCTGCGTCAGAGGCTTGTGTGGATCCGAAGATTCGCACAGATATTTCCAGCGAAAGGATTGAAGTGAAATGATTCGCCGCTGAATTTTTTTCTGTAGGCGCCTTGCCTCCCTCAAGTCGTGAAACGACTTAGTGCGCCTATATCTTCTATCTGCGCGACGACGGATCGCTCTGAGCCGTTCCAATTCCGCTTGATGTTGACAATATTCTGAAGTATGTTGAATATGATAGGTCGCTTCTTGAAGAGCACCTCTAATCATATCCTCGAGGTTGTCAAGAGAAGGCGCTTTATTTTCTTGGCACCTTTTTTCCGTCAGTGACCTAGACTTTGTCCAGTCGATGCGAGTCGAAGTGTCGTAGTTTGGCGATTTTTCCAGGCCCTTGATCTTCAAATAAGTTGGTATGTGGTCGCTTCCATGAGTTTCATAGTCTGCGAACCACTTGACCTTTCCGTTTAGGCTTCGTGACACAAATGTCAAGTCAAAGCAGCTGCTGTATGTCGTTCCCCGTAGAAACATTGGGCTTCCGTCGTTTACACAAAGCAGCTGCTGCTCCAGAAGAAAGGAAAATACTTGCCTTCCGCGACTGTCTATCTTCTGACTTCCCCATGGTGGGTGGTGAGCGTTGAAATCTCCGGTGATGATCCATGGTCCAGGTGTGGCTGTTAACAGTGCACGTAGTCTTTCAGGTTCAAAACGGTTTGAAGCTTCAAACTGGATTCTTAGAGAAGGCAAGTGGGTTAGGGGGAGAGAATGTGAAGTTGGCAGATGAGATTAAGAAGTTTGTGGGTATAAAATGGCAGCAGCAAGCACAGGACCGAGTTGACTGGCGGAACATGGGAGAGGACTTTGTCCTGCAGTGGACGTACACTCTAAAAAAAGAGCGAGTAAAAAGGGTGTCTTTTTGTCCCACAACAATAATCGTCATCTATATTGCGTTCCATTCTTGCGCTATCGCATCGCGCCCGGTACATTGCGGTCACGATCGACATGCCCATTATCAGGGTTATATTGCATTCTTGATAGGAAAGTGGCCAGCGCTGAGTTTTCAAGAAAGGAAGCGCACGCAAGCCTGATGACGATTATTGTTGTGGGACAAAAAGACACCCTTTTTACTCGAAAATTTTTTAAAGAGTAGTCAGGCTGATTATTATTACTATGATGATGATGATGATACACGACGGGAGTGAAAAATTACGCTTCTATGGCTGCTCCGTTGCATTTTATTGTCTCCAGAAGCAGAAATTCAAACTACAACAAGCAACGCACTCTGTACACTGATTTCCATGAATAAAGTGCTGGTAGCCCATAACAGTGATTATCACCCGGATGCGTTGTCTTTTATACACGAGCCATCGAACTTTACCGCGTTATCACTGCGACTGACACGAGCTTTCAAATAAACTTCACCTTTCGCGTTCATAGGGTTATCTTCACAACATAATCTCAAGCGACCGCAAAGCGTCCTGTGCGTTGCTACGCAGCGTGCACCAAGTGTTTTTGACGGTCTTTGTGGGAGAAAGCCAAATACTTCAAAAATGAAACAAGAAATGCGAATGGCCATGCCATGCCCCCCCCCCCCCTTCCACTTGTGGCTTTAGTCTGAGTTTTTGCGCTCTGACAACTACTACTATGAGAAGCAGATGAAGAAGTTGGTGTGTGTAAAAGCCCCTACTGCGCACGCGCCAAAGCTGGTTCAAGCACTGACAGAACGCAGCCATAACATCCTGCAGGCATAACATCCCGGCACACAGCGGCAATGGATGCATCACTCGCAAAGTCGATAACTGAGGCCACTGAAAAGGCAATGCAGCGTCTGGCAGCTACTCTTTTTGAACCCTTGGCTGATATGTTAACACAACAGCTGACACAAATCATTGGTACAGTTTCTGTGCAAAGTCGGGATTCGCAGGCTCTGTTGATTTCAAGGGGTACAGAGGAGGAAAATCAGACAGTCAATCATAGATCTATCTCTCCGAAAGCAGGACCTTGAAAAAATAGAGTTCAGGCTGAGTCAGAACCTGTGACAGATGATTCAGGAGAATTTACAGATATGGACACAGAATCTCTAAGAACTTTGAAACGTAACAGATCTCTCCCTTCTAAAAAGTCTTCTCAGAACCCAAAATCCAAGAAATACTTGTAGAAGAAAGACTTCTTTGAGGACCTTTCAAAAAATGATTTCTTGAAAAAAGATATTCTGGATCAGGCAGTTTCTTCTGCTGGTATGGCATCAAAATAGGTTCCTTAAAACTTTTGCAGTGGAACTGCCGGTCTATTTGGTCAGCAACTACAGATTTACAATATATTTCTTAGCAAATTTCTCCCGGCATAACTGCCATTCAGGAAACCTGGCTTGATAACGGTAAAAAATTTTACATGAAAAGTTATCGATTAATACGGCTCGATCGGCCGAGTAGAGGTCGCAGTCTGGCTTTCTTAATATCAACTAAATTTAGTCACACAGCCAAGATATCGTATCAGTGTATGAATACGAATTACGAAATTCTGGTGTTAGACAAAACACTACCAGACTGTTCGCCTTTCTCTTTTGCAAATGTATACTTTCCTGCAGGAGTTCAAGACACGAGATGCCTCGACGTTATGGTAGCTGCATGCAGAAAAGAAATAGTACTGTGGGGTGATTTCAATTCATTCCATGTGTCTTGGGGCTTCAAATCTTGTGTTTGCGGAAGACGTTTGTGGGAATGGACGCTTGATAATAACTTTTCCTGCTTGAACTCACACGTTGCTACATTTCTAAGAGGTAACTGTAAATCGACTATTGATTTAACATTTTCCAGCTCCACTTTAGGCATATCCTCGTTGAATATATTAGATTGGGCTACAAACAGCGACCACCTTCCAATTACGTTTGAAATTAAGTTCCCGATGTTTAATTTGGCAGGGAAAGTTGGCTCATTCGTAAATAATGCTAAATTACAAAAAGACTTAAAATCTACGCTAACTTTTCGCGAGGAAATGCAGGAAGACCTCAGAGCTATGAGTCTATGGGCGGTGTTGAAACTATCAATAAAAAGTTAAACGTTTACTATAAACTCGAACACAGCGGGAACTTTTAGCCCGTGGTGGGATCTAGAATGTGTCAGGGGGTGTAAAAAGCAAAAAGCAGCTTGGAAAAAGCTGTTAATTAACCAATGCCCCAAAAATTGGAGTGATTATAAATTTATGGCCGCCGATTTGAAGCGTCTAGTGCGAAAAGCAAAAGAAGACTATGATATGAATATATTTAATTATCTGTCTAAGTCTAAAAATAAGAAAATGCTTTTCAGGTTTTTACGTGCGAGAAAAATGATTCCACAGACAGAAAGCAGTCATTCCAACATTATGTCTCCTCGCGAACTCTCTGAATTCCTGGAAAATATTGCTAAAGGCTTGCAAACCAGGTTTACGACAATTATGCCAAAGTCCATGGTGAAATTAAGGGTGGAATGTGATTTCCAGGAGGTATCTTTCGCTGAACTGGCGGATGTGATGAAGAGCTTACCGCCCGCTGCTCCCGGACCTGATGTGGTGACCTCTACAATGATTAAAGTGCTATACGAAATATCCCCACATGAAATCTGTAATATAGTTAATTATTCACTGAAAAATTCTTGGATTCCGGCAGATTGAAAGCTTTCCAAAATAATTCCGATACTTAAGAAACAGGGAATGGAGTTTACTCTGGATAACATAAGGCCTATTTCATTGACATCTAACCTGGTCAAGCTTGTAGAGAGAGTCTTAAATGCCCGTATAATAAACTACATCAATGAACATACAATACTAAACCCCAGACAAATTGGCTTTAGATCGGGATACTCCATTTGGTGTGCACATGTGGATTTGGAAAGTCGCATACAGCTGGCTCGGAATCGCCACGAATACTGTGCACTAGGCACTCTAGACTTAGCTAAAGCGTACGACAAAGTGGAATATCCTATCCTAATTCAGCAGATGCAAGACTATCGCTTTCCAAGTATATAACAGCATGGATTACAGAGTTTGTAAAAGACAGAGAATTTTATTGCTTCTTGGATGGATGCTCTTCTAAAAAATACAAGCAAACACGAGGGGTACCTCAGGGCTCAGTATTATCCCCGGTGTTATTCAACATTTTACTAAGTTCCATTCCAACTCATCAGGATATCCAAATTTACGTATATGCAGATGATATTGCTTTCTTCGCCACAAACAGTGATCTGCACTTATTGTATCAGGCATTACAGAATTACATGAACATGCTAGAAGGATGGCTTGACAATATACATATGTCATTGAACGTCAAAAAAAGTGCGCTTCTGCAATTCTCTTTTAAGGATCATGTCAACATTTCCCTGATGTATCGTACCGAGCTCATTCCCCAGGTCGATTTCCTGAAATACCTAGGCATCGTATATAACATGACGCTAAATTGGAAAAGCCATACAGAGGAGGTTGGCTGTGAAGCGTCACGTGCCTTGGGGTGGTTACGCAAATTGGGAAACAGAAAAAAAGGATTGCGTAGGAGTACATTGATAATGATTTACAAGATGTATGTGCGGCCTATTATGGAATTCGGGTCTGTATTATTTTCAGGCAGCGCGGCTTACAAGATGAGACACTTAATATTATTAGAAAGAGAAGCTTTACGCTTGTGTCTTGGACTCCCCAAATTTGTGGCAAATAATGTTTTGTATGTGAAAGCGCGCCTTTCACCTTTGTTAACTCGGTTTAGAATACTTACAGTTCAAACTTTCTTAAAAATATACAATTTGCCTCTGCAACAAACTTCATACGTTTTTATTCAAGAACCAACCACATTCTTTGGAACACAATGGTCTAGACTACACTCCCCTCAGATTAGGTTCGTCCAAGCGTTGCTAGAGCCTATAAATGTAATTATTTATCATATTGGCATAACGAAGACGCCTAATTCAAAACTTGAAATTAAATTTGATGATATTTTCCCCTCTATTGCGAAACAACTGCCCCTTCAATATTTAAATACTCGGTTAAGAGATTACTTGACTCATCTGTCCATAAACAACATTATTGCGACGGATGCATCCGTATTGAACAAAAAGGCTGGAATAGGGATCTTTTGTACTTCTCTCGACTAGTCTTTCTCAGTTCGATTACCAGATTACACGCCTGTATTCATCGCTGAATTATTTGCTATAATTCTAGTGCTTCGTAAACTACCTGCAAGCGAATCAGAAGCGGTCATGCTTACCGATTCTTTCTCAGTATGCACTGCACTATCTACAGCAAACAATTTGACATTATTGAGTTTTATGAGCAGTTTATTACCAGAAAACCCAAAAAATTTCACTTGCTGTAGATACCTGGCCACTGCGGGATTTATCCAAATGAGATGGCAGACTCGTTAGCTAAAGCATCTTTAAGCAGACCACTCTTACCTATTTTACCTGATTTCGCCTACGTAACAGCACTCAGATATAGAAATTCTTGTTTGCACAAAGAAATAGAAAAATTATCATTGGATAAAGCCAGAGGCTTCGTACATCTAAGATATTGCTGGAACAAACAGTGGTGTGTATCTCGGCAGTTATAAATGACAATCACCAGATTACGATGCAGAATTCCGCATCTGAATTACTACCTACATAAAGCTGGACTGACAGCATCTCCGTTGTGTCTCTTTTGCAAGGAATCGGAATCAATAGATCATTTCTTTTTATCCTGTCAGCGTTATGCTTATCAAAGGAAAAGATACCTGGTCGAACCAATTGAGAAGCTAGGTTTAAAAATAAACGTGGAACAAATTTTATCCTTAGGAGGGATTACATTAGGTTATAGCCACAGGGAAGTTTTTTCTGCTGTGTGCGAGTACATAAGGGCAACAAAGAGATTACCCTGTTAGCCTATTGTTATTATCTACGGCTACGAGACTACATGAATGCCTGACTTAGCACACTTGATGATCCTGCCGCCCGGTTCTTGGCCGATCCCCCTCTGTGGGCGAGTGCCAGCAAAGCTGAAGGTTCATAATCATCATCTTCTCCTTCCATCTTGGCTGCAGCTGCCTCTGACTCTACCTGTATATTTTGTAAATATATTTATTTCATTCATTCTCTCACCCCCGTAACAATATTGGTGGTTTTGGGATGTCCAAGCCCAACAAAACTTAGTATTAGAGTAAACTCTGAAGTCACAACTTCTCATTGTTCTAGTATTCTATCGCAGATTTTAGTCACATGAATGGTCTGAAAATAGTTTTGACCAAAGGTACAATACGTATTCATTACTCGCAAATTGACACATAGCGCATTATTACGATGAATTAAATGCAAACATAAAACGCTCTTACGAATGTTTAGATGTGTGCATGACCGCTCATTGCCAGTGGCATTATTTAGCTTCGAACATTTAAACGAACGCATTCACCTAATACATAGTAAAGGATCACAATTGAAAAAAAAGAAACAGGATTTCAAAAATGAATTTTCTGATAAAGATCTCTTAGATGACAATCTACCAAATTGTCTGCCTCGGTAGTGCGTTGGTTATAGAGCTCGGCTGCTAATCCGAAGATTCCGAGTTCAGTTCCAGCCGCAGAGGTTGCATTTCGAAGAAAGCGTAAGGCTACAAGGCCAGTCCACTGTACGATATCACTGAACCTAAAGAACACCATCTGACCAGAGTTTCTAAAGCCTCGGCGACTCTGGCACTCATATCATGATTTTCAGATATAATAAACCCCAGATATTGTTATTCTGCAAAATTGGACGTGCTCCCAATTGACAAATGTTTTCCTCTTTTAAATGTTCAACGGTTCAGTGCCTTCAGTGTCATAAATCAGAACAACTTTTTAGTGAACCTCGCATGGTCACCAAAATGGAGACGTCTCAATACGAACAAAAAAAAATTACTGAATGTGATTGCGCTCTGTCTTTGTATGAAGATGCCTCTTTTGGTGAATATTCGTGACAGGTGTGACTTGGGAGGCTGCCAAATAGGTGAAAACGTATACTTACGTTGGCACGTCATTCACAATCGCTCCGTCGGAAAACCATTCCGTCCTCCACCGCAAAACACGTTGCGTTGCTGGAGGCATGTTTTCAGACGAGAATCAAAATACCATGTCTCATTTACCACCTGGCATCGGCTTTTAACTATTGGTTAGAAGCAAATTGCTGGTGTCCCTTGTGGAGCAGCTGAAAAAGAGAAAAATGGTTAAACACCGTGACATCGAAAGCAGACGTTGCGTCTCAGTGCAATCAAAATAAACTATCAAGGGTGCTTCAGTTATCGGGAACGGGTGTGAAAGTGAAGCCTAACGGGTGTGTGTCTCTGCTGCCACTTCTTTTTATTTTTTATCTCTTTTTACTTCTCTTTTTACGTTCTTTTTTCTTCGTTACACATAACATCATACTCCATCTGCGATTTTCATCCGGCATGCCAGAAACTGAAGCTTCTTCAACGTGCAAAACAAGGACGCTCATGCACTCATAACTGGTCAACAAAGGAAACAAAAAGAACAAGTTAACTTTCTATAATAGTAATAATATTGGTAGTAATATTATTATTATTGATAATAATAATATTATTATCATTATTAGTAATATTTTATAATCTTTTATCAACGCATTTTATTCACTTTAAGTAAAGTTGTACATGATAGGCCTGCCAAGCGGATTGGTGGCTTGAATGGCAGAGCTTGCCAAACAGCAAAGCTAACCTAACACGTTACACGGTTGCAGATTAATGGTATAACAGAGATGATGGGATAAAAAAAACTGCATAGTGCACAATAAATTTCAAGCAATAGAGCGTTGAAACGTTAGTTATAACCATTTACAATAAATCAAAACATTTCGCCCACACAAATAATACCAAAACAATAATGCACTACAGCTGCTAGAGGCTTAGTATATGTACTGCCCCGGCCACGTCAGTGCAGAGCACGCGAACAGCTGGTTTTTGCTCTGCGAGGCGAAACCTTGGGGCAGTATGAGGCTTTGACGCGGTCAGCCTGATAACTAGGCCGTGCAGGCTCTTGATACATCACTTACGAGCCCGAAACTGCCTCAAGGTTTTGGCTTACAAAAAAAAAAAACTGGCTGCTTGAGCGCTCTGCACAGACGTGGCCGCGGCTGTACGTGCAAATATTAACGCAGGCATACAATATATAGCATATAGCCAAGTGTAGCATACTGTGCGCGTGCACAATATGCTACCACTGCCAAGCAGAAGTATTCTCCTTGTTCTCTGGGCGCAGGCAATTGCACACATAAAAGCTATAAACAAGGAATCAAGTGAAAAAAAAACAAGACAAAGGAACAAATCGGTATGGAATAGGACTAAAATTAGAAAAATAAACGAAAATAAAAAAGAAAACACATTGAAAGAACAGGCAAGAGAACTAGAAAGATAGATAAAAACGGAGAGAAACAAACAAGGCCATCCAACTTCGCACTTCTTTCAGGCTCGGCACAGCAAGTTCCAAGCTGGCTGTTGTTTATGGCTTCTTATAACTGCCAACTCAGTGCATGTTTTCAGTGCTATGTGTGCACAGGGCGTTGTTTCGCAGGCCAGGTCTATCACTAAAAGGCTGCTTGAGTGCTCCATGGGCGTAGCAACCTTTTTCCAGCATTCGTTACAATAATAAGCGGCTCCCTAAAAGGTTCAAGGTGACCCGTAAGTTTGACGAGAAAACTTCGAACATCCGTTTACCACTGCGAATATTGATTTATATTAGCCATTATCCACGTTGTATTCATACTTTTTTCATCAGAAGACATTTCACAGCGGAGGTGACTAAGGCGGTGGTTAGTCCGCGAGTTGCGATCAGAAATAATCTTTTTTATATACCACCACGACAGCGCCAACACACCATAGCACAGCTGTTTCACCGGCAGTTCCCGCCGCCAATGATGACGACGTCATCTCACCCCTCTCGTCTACCGTTACAGACCCAGAAATATTGACGTGTGGAGCACCTTTGACTACTACCTACTATACGGAAAAACCAGCCACACGTACCGAAGCTGTCGCTAGTATGAGATTAGACTGCATGGTGTCACCTTGAATGCACATCGTACACAGCAGGTGAATGACCACGTGACATCGCTCACTACGTCACAGAGATGCAGTGGCCAGCCCGACGCTTTTCCTGTCACCATTGTTGCGCTGCTACATCTTGCCGCAACACTGGCGGTACACGGGTTTACGCGGGGCTGATCCACGAACTTTTATTGCGAAAAATGCGGGCCGCAATGAATAGAGCTGCCGTTGCTGTGCGACGAAATCCCGAAGTTCCTCAAACGACAACGACTGGGACTCAGCAATCACCAGTTAGGAGCTCGCCATCTGCCACAAAGACCCTTTATGAAAAAAGTTGGCGTATCAGTATCGAAGCTAGTCGACAGAACCATGATCCGAGACCATATCATAGCCGTCAAGTAAAGCAAGGCGACGAACCACCGACCACGCAGTGATTACCGATAGCCACAACTTGAGCGCTCTAGTCGACACTGGAGCTGAGTACTCCGTCAAATTGGTGGCCTGTTCACCCTCCAAGCTTATATTGCCGGCTGGAGTGTGCATGACAATATTCATGTTTTGGTGAGCTTTAGTCTTACAGCTGTAACACTGGCTTGATTCTAGGCATGCATTCTTTAAATTAACACAGCACAATAATTGACTTGAAAGCCTATTTGATAACTGTTGACGTACAAACTCATACCGCCAAATCATGGAATCAGTAGCAAGCTTTAAACGTGATGAGTTATCACTCCACCCATCTCCTGTACCATCACTCACATCAACATGAAATAGCCTGCAGATGTGAACGGTGTCATTGAAGGTGACCAACACTTGCTGTTGAAACGTGAATTATGTGGCATAGCGAAGTAGCGCCAAGGCAAAGCAGAGGTAACGCTCACAAACTTCTGCTACAAATGCACCTGTAAATAACGTGGGTGAATTCACAGAGCCTAGAAATATTCCCGCCTTCTTGAATGCTACCAAACCTGCTTCAATGAACCGAGGTCGACAACCGAATTTTGGTGTATTTAAGGCTTCCGTAGCATTTACTAGGACAGCTCAAAGAGTGCTTGTAAATCAATAATTCCTTATCATTGTGAAGAACTCTCGAATATACAGTAGAGACACATCACATGAAAATAGAACAAAAGTGCCTGGCCAATCTGTGAGAAATCATACCTAATTTTGCCCTACAAATGTCTTGCCCTCCTATAGTTCTTGGCACTGCCAAAATTGATTTAGTGCGCTACGTAGACACTGTGAAGTGAATAAAGTCATAATTTTTTTTCGATAATAACTTTTTGACTTCTCTGACTTTGGTGACTTACACGCGTGCTTTATTGAAGAACGGCTATTTGGGCTAATGACTCTCGTAGTTAAGCTTCTCTCTATTATTTACAGAAAACTGGTTAAAAGATCGGACAATAATCGATCAGATTTTGATGCTACAATATACGCAGCAAAAGCTTATTTTCTCACTGTGTTTATGAACACTAGTTTGAACAAAGATTTCTTGAATAAATGAATATTCAGTTCGAGTTGATTAATAGAAGTTCGGTTTACCAAATGTACCTATAAATGTTATCTGCACAAATATTCCAGAGACAAACGACGGCAGAAGGACTCTCTGATATACGAAATGCTTACCAGGAATGTTTGAAAAGTAAATGGTAATAAGCGTGGGACAAAACAATGAACGTATGCAATGCTATTGTAAAAACAAAGCGTAACAGAAAAGACACGTATTTTTTGCAGATACTACTATACAACTATAAATATTAGTCAGCCATATCAAACTTTCTCAAGACTGAACTTCACTAGTACACAGCGCATATTTTTGCGCAACGTTGAAAAAATGAGATACCATACCTTCGACATAGGTTATGGCGATAAGGAAAGCGAGGGCGCTATGTAGAAGGGCCATCGTTGAATGTCTCAATTGTCACATTAGAGCGCAACACATCTCAAGTCTCAGGTTTTACGTAGCACAAGCTAGTTCTGCAGCTGTCGCTTTCTCAAACCAAAATGGCCTTGAAGGTGTTAAAAAAAAAATGCCGCCATATCCACCAAGTGAATGATGATGAGTGGGCGAAGCTCCGGAGGTAAACCTGGTAAACCATGAATCCTCCGTACATTTTGCCCACTCGATTTTATTGCAACGCTCCCCCTAGCGTACGTCGCCGCACTATATCGAACGATGACACGCGCCATATGTGGCATCATTCCTATTTTATAACACCTCGCATCTTTCATAATCAACTACACGTACCGCCGTCTAGTTTATAACATCTTGCATCTTTTGGACGGACGGACGGACGGACGGACGGACGGACGGACGGACGGACGGATGGACGGACGAACGGATGGACGGATGGATGGACGGATGGATGGACGGACGGACGGACGGATGGACGGATGGATGGATGGACGGATGGATGGGTGGACGGACGGACAGACGGACGGACGGACGGACGGACGGATGGGTGGATGGATGGATGGATGGATGGATGGACGGACGGATGGACGGATGGACGGATGGATATGGCTGTACCCTTTAGATCGGGCGGTGGCTAGCGTAATACTTAGAACTGAACGAGAGGTGGCTACATACAGGGGACGCACAGCCCACGCCTTAAGGAGCTTCGCTCCTAAAAACCGTAATATTGCAACTGAACAGATGTAATGTCTCATATTTTGAAGCTTGTACTTGTTCATGGTTTCATTCCCGACGAACTCACCTGTCTTAAAATTCACGACATACTCAAATTTTGTCAGAGTTCTGCACTTTTCTCACTGAAAGCATTGTATTCCAACGCATCTGGAACACCGCCCAGATTTGCTTGGAACAAAGAGACGACATTTTCTAAGTCTTCTGACGAAAGCGGGAATCCGTCATGCCTTTTATTTATGAAGAAGTTAGTGAACAGAAAAAAAAAACAAAACAAAGAATATAGACAACTGCTGTAGGCTACGAGTTTGAAATTCTGTCATGAAAACACAATAACACTTTCTCAAGACACATCAGACACATCACATCTGTGGCTTTAATTGTACATCTTTCATAGTTATATCCCAGGGGAGCAGACGAAGTAAAGTAAAAAAAAGTGCCCGCATATCTGCATGTTACACTGCAAATGTCGTCCAAAGACGATAGTCTTGCGGCTGAAGAGAGTGAACAAAAAGTTTGGGGCCATTTAGCTTTGCCTTTAAGAGTTGAACGCGATAGCGCAATCCGGCCCCTAGTGCGTTCTTGAACCACAAAGTGCATACTTAATAATATGTTTTGTTACGTACACACACATGCGCACACAGTAGATTGCACGAGCGCGCACGCGCGAATGGTACATACGAGTTGTTTTTTATCGAAAGCAATTGTTGCATGGCCTTCAAGACACACGCCCCGCGCTCGCCATCTTGGAGGCCATAAAGAGTCTCACAATGCCTTACAGACAGCAACATATTATCTAGCGTTTGCTGTTTGCTTTATCAACCCCTCTGGAAAGGCACGATACGTTTTCCGCTAGGTAGATTTGTGGGGTTTAACGTCCCAAAACCACCATATTATTATGAGAGACGCCGTAGTGGAGGGCTCCGGAAATTTTGACCACCTGGGGTTCTTTAACGTGCACCCAAATCTGAGTACACGGGCCTACAACATTTCCGCCTCCATCGGAAATGCAGCCGCCGCAGCCGGAATAGACATAGTTGTTCATTTTTATACCTGTTTGAAAGTTCTTGTGTGTTTAGAGCGGCGATGGCTGCAATATCCCGGCCGTTTTCGACGTAGTTTGAGGCCTCCTAAATGCGCCTACATATCACCGATTGGGCTCGTTTTTGTCATGACACCCGTCGAACAAAATGCGTTAAAGGGGCCCTGAAAGGCCAAATTTTTCTCTTTCTCTTGAGATAAGGTGAATTTGGGAAAATTTCTATCGAGAATATCATTAATAACATGTTTTCTGTCTTCCGTGAAGTTTAACTATTCTTTCAAGTGTGTCATTGCGCTCTGCAACACGATAGGCAATTTTTTTCTTTTGCATTTTGCAGAACACAAGGAAGATCTCTGTTTTTAAGTTATCTTTTATTCAGTGCCCTATGTCACACTATATTTTCATCTTGCGTCGCATTTGTACCTATAAAATGAAGAGGGTTCATGGTGGCGCTAAAAATTCTTCAAGAGTCATAACAGTTTATAAAATTACCTAACTGACAATAGTGAACAAATAAAAATAGCGACGACACTTCCGTCATTGTCTCAGCACTTGAGAATCCCCTTCTGTGGAAGTAACAACAGAACGCGAACTCTCCAAGGGTGTTCATTACCGATTCATTTCTATCTTGCACATCTACATAATTTCTAAGGCATAAAACAATAGGCGATATGCATTTGTCAGATCGCAGCGCAGTCGTATTGTCATTTTCTTTACATGGTTCTTTACAGTATTCTTCACATGGTTTGTGTAGCCAATTTCACAATGGCCTTCGAATTTCTTGAACAGAGAATAAGATGTCTTCTCGCTTGACAACACAACATTCTGAAAATATATGAAAAGAATAACTAGCATAGTCAAAATTTTCTTTTTATTAACGCAGTTACGAATTAAACGAATCAGTTTACTGCAAGTGTAAAGTTTATTAGATGAAACTATGCAAGCGTCATTATAATAAGTCGAGCTACTTATTGTGGGGCTTTGAGTGCTTTTTGTCTGTTGCGAAGATAAGGTCTTGCGACTGTTCCTATTTCAAAACATCTTTTTGTATAATGCCTTTATTATACTGCAGTTGAAAGGATTGGGAAAAATATTTATTGAAGTTTAAACTACTCTACATGCACATGAAATTATGTGGCTCCTAGGGAATGACGAATACGTTATATGAAAGACGGGCTATTGTGTGCAGTATTGCTGTATTTGCTGTCATATACTTGCGTAAACACACAACACGTGACTCCACATCCCAAGCAATTTCGTGTTAACGTTAGTTGAGCTAATGGAATAAGCAGGATAACGACCATTCATTTAAAAGCGAGGTTGAACTAAATGTACTTGTGTTTTAGTGATAATGAGTGGTATCTTTTTCTGAAACAAAAAATAATTGAATAAAAATTGCTTTCTCATGAAAAACAAACGCACGGTTCATTTACAACTGTAATCTTGAATGATGACTTTATTTATTTCATGTTTCTATGTCAGCGATAGTTCGAAGAAATCTAGCTCCAGAGTAATGCGAGTTGATGACTTGCGCTTCGCAGTGATTCGGCTTTTAACCATCTCGTTTGTTATGAGTCATAGGCTTTTTGGAAAATGAGTGCCATGTTGATCATCTGAGAAGAGACAGAACACAAGGAAGCGGAAAATGGCTTAGAAAATGGGGTCGACAAAAAAAGTTGTATGAATACTGTGACTAATTTTCACTGTCCATGTATCACAATCCCAATAGCAGCCATCGTTTCGGAGAAGAAAAGCTTAGCCACTATTTTATCACAACCAGTATTGCGATTAGGATTATGTGCAATGCTTCTCGATCAGTTGCCATTATGCAGAATTAAGATGAACGTACCTATAGCAATCAGTGTACGTATACATCTGTAGAACATCGGCCGAAGTAATGTTAGGTGCAGCTAATCGGTGTACACGTGGTGCCTAACCACATTATAACCGCAGACGTCACGCAAAACGTGAACCAGGACCCGTGAACTGATCACCGAATTTTGTAATTCAATTTAACGTGATAAGGGCTGCAAATATTTTTAGCATTTGCAAGGCAATGACGCCACATAATAGGTTCTTCGACAACAATTCTTATCCTTTGAAACTGCGAAATACGTTGTACTCTCTGTCAATGGGTTAGATTTTGACAGTATGATTCAGGCATTACAGGGCTAAGCATTTCTTCCTCAACGAGAAACAAGAATTAGGAAATGCATAACTAAAGAATCGCTTACTTACAAGAACATCTGGCTACACAGGCAGGATACGTCGAGAAGCTGTTGGCACCTTTTGCGCAGCGATTTCCAGAAAGAGATATGCAAATGCCTTGTTCTGGATTAAAGAACCACATATTTGTGGAAAATGTCGAACATTTGCGAGTGAACGGCCTCGAGCTGCAGGTGGCTACTAGTGTTTGATCTGCTGCAATCAGCATGAGAATAATAGCACATACGTCTTAATATATGCAGGATGGAAATGTCATATGTTTAAAAAAAACTAAACATGCTAACTCCTCACAAAACATCTGAATAACTGATACTGGTCTACTTAAGATATAAATATAATATTTAGGCATTCCGATTGTAAAATAAGTATTAGCAGAAGCTGGAGAGATGAAGGAAGCCTCAAGAAGCGAGAAATATGTTACTATTATGTCTCTGAAGTGCGAGTTCATTTGTTTTGGGGAATGAGGGGAAGTAGGTTCTGTGTGGAGCCATAGATGATCTGATGCATTGCTTAAATTTGATACTGGTATACGAATAGGAAAATATTGCCACGACCGTTTGTTTTGTTTTGTCAAGAGCGTTTGTATTTGAAACTGGTTTATTTGCAACTGTATTTGCGACTGGTTATACGTATAAGAACTGCCTTCCGGAAACCACGCCCGAATGCCTGAAAACCTTCAACGTTATTTTAGAATTTTCTGATGAGCTGCAGTGCGGGACTGCAAACAGTGCAGTTTATTATGGAACTATCCAGGCCACAAATGATAACGCTGGAACCCTCACGTGTACAGTTGTGAAGTGTCCATGCGCTTTAGTGCTGTTCAGATTACTCGATAACCGAGGAATATACTCGCTGCTACCGATACATTCATCCTTTCTGTTTTTATTTCTCTTTCAGTTTATTTTCTTTCTTTCACACTATCTTTTTTACGCTATTTGTTACTTTCTCACTTTCCGTTCGTCCTTCTCCTCTACTCTTTTCTTTCTCATACCCTTTGTTTACCATACTGTACAAGGCTATGCTAGCTCTGCTAGCATGTCTGGATAGCCTGGTGGTCATGATGCTCACCGAGTATAAAGAAGCTCAGGCAGTTTCCGATACATTCCCCTAAGAGGCAAAAACTATTTGGTGTGACGCTCTTACGGTGTTTTTGTATCATCCGGATGCCACTCATTATATTTTCCAGACGGGAATGGTGGCTTCCCAGACTCTTGGTTTAGCACCACCCTGGCTGTCAGTTTGAGAACTTACATACAGCATTTAGCCACACCTTCTAGAACTTTAGACATTTTACAGTGAAAAATTTTCGAACTCGAATGGCTCTTTCTTGGATGGTTATGCAGATTTCGAGCATACACTGCGAGGCAGCGCCTCTGTCGGTTGCCGTTGCACTGAAAAGTAAACGAAAAATCATTCAGGCCCACAACCAGGCTTCTCAAACTCGGGTCGTCCAGATGGCTCCGAGAGCCTTCAGCTTAAACTTGAAGGCTCCCGAGAAGGCCCAGCTGGGTGATGTTGAGTTTACTCGCCTCTATTGCGGGCCCAATGAAGATGAATGATGGACTCACTCGTACTGACTGTGCTTTCTAGATGGTCGTGCACAACGTAGCTCCATTATGAGTCAGTTAAGGTTCACAACTTAAAACCCGCGTTCACGTGGCTCGGCTTCATGACGTCAATACAGTTGCAGAAAGGGTGGGTCACGAAGACACTCAGACAAGACCTAGTGTATTATGTGTCCCCCGAATGCTTCACAGCTGGTGATAAGCAGTTGTCACAGTGGACCCAGCAGCAATGATAACATGGAGCGTGCGCTTACGGTGGCTTGAACAATCAATTGCGTGAGAGCAGGACTTGTTATTAGTTATCGGAAGGCATGGCCTTGCTTCTTTTTTAAACATTTAAAGCTTCTTGCGGCATCTTCAGGGATTGCCATCATCTTCTTGTTTTTATAAACTGAAGGAGCCGTAGTAGCTCATTGCAATATACTTATGCGCACTTTCCAGCAATTACAAATGGTGAGAAACCATCTTTGTCCACTTCAGTGGCACAGTTCATATAGTGCTTGGCTACTGATCGCAAGTCGTGGGTTTGATTTCGGCCAGAATGGTCGCATTTCGGGGGCGGCAAAAAGCTGAAGAACCATGTGCTGTACGACGTGAAAGCATGGTAAAAATATCCTGCAGATGGTAACATTTTCAAAGCTCCCCACTATGGCAAGCTTTATATTCATATAGTTGTTTTGGAGCGTAAAACTCCAGACAACATTATTACACAAGCCTATTTTTGCTCTTATTAGACAGAGATGGACACTAGAAGAATGTGAATTCAACAACGTTGGTTAGTGTTACAAATAACGGCCGAGAAGAACCCTGAACGTCGCACCATTTGCATGGAAAAAGTCACAGATATAAAACAAAAAAAATGTTGAACTGAGTGACTGGAAGCATTAGACGGTTGCGTGATTTTTATGGTTATGTTTGCTGCTACTTGACAGAGTACTTGTACTATTAAGGGAAACTGCTGCACTACGAGCGGTGTCTAAGTTGCTGATATTGACTTATTTGTGAAACCACGCCTTTTTATTTCATGGAATGGTGGAACTGATTAAACTGATTTTGTTTTTAGGTAAAGCTTTTGTTCACAGATTTCGGTGGCAGTGGCTACGACACAATTCGCGAGAAACCTAGCTCGAGCGACTGCAGAAATATTCTCAAAAAAAAAAAAAAAAACAAATAGGCCCTAGAAATATTGCTCTCTCAGGCATCGGCTTATAAGTGATCAGGCGTATCCGATAAGGCAATACCTCGTTTTGTGGAGGCCAGTAATGATTGCTTACTTTCACATTTCAGTGTTCCCTATCGTTGTTTCACGCATGACTGTTGTTGTTGGCTATAGCAACGAAAGTGTTGCTCTGCCAATCACGAGGGTGCAGGTCAAACTTCAGCCAAAAAGGAAGAAAAAAGTGAGGTGCGAGTGTTGTGCATGCTGTCGAGATAAAAAAAAAGAATTATAGTCGTTATGGTACGCGCATGGCAAACTTTGCTTTTCGCATTGTTTCCCTAGAAAGGGAGACCAGGTAATTTCTATTTAGCGCCTACTTAGTGAACTGGACTGCGCCCGCTGGGTCAAATTGGGCGTTTTGATCCAGCGAGTATGAGTGCACAATAGCCTGAAAGCTTAATCGAATAAATGCATAATGGTGGATGAATAACTTTTGCTGTTGGGTTGCGCTTACCCCATTCGTGACTACCATTGGGGCGCAAAAGTACCGAGGCCCGTATGTCACATCATGCCCATTTTGTGACGCCCCAATCCAAGATGTTACTGCCTCACACTTGCTGTGGACCTGCAGTAGTCTACAATTAAGTCGTCGTCGTTACCTCCGTGCAAAAGGTCTCAGGCCTGGCCGACCACCACACTTTGACCGCTGGCTTCGTGGACCACACCACTGCTCTTCACAGGGCTTTATACATGACGCAAACTTGCAGATGTATTTTTGAATAAAGATTTATTATACCTATAGGCAGACTTTCGTAATAAAAAAAAAACATTCGGTTGAAACACTTTGCTATGCCAGCATTACACAAAGGAAGGAAGTAGCAGAAGAGGTAGCGAAAATCGGGGATCTTGACCAGTCTAAGAAAACTGGTCTGCTACACTACACTAGAGAAAGGGATGGGGAAGCTGGAGTTAAAGGTAGAGATAGACAAAGAGCGCTTGTACTCACGTAGGCAGACAGACTGACAACTCTTTTCGGTTGCGAAGACCGTTCTTGTTCCGCTACAAGCAATGTGGCTCACCATTTTGCAATACTTGTCCCTGTTATCAAAAGTCCAAGCATAATACGTTTCTCCACAAGACCGCTTCATGACTATGTTACACATACGTGCCCTGGTAGCATTGACACCTGAAAAGTGAATTGGGTACGTGTGCAAAGGAATGTAAAATCTTTAATTCGGGGCAATTGGGAGCTATACTGAAAAGTGGTGGGTTAGTTTGGAAGTTTCATGTACCTCGCGTGTGCAGCAGTAAGAGACGACAGAGAAACATTACTGTCGCACTACGCTTCCTAGTAGCACGGGCGTATTGCTTAACAAATTTTATGTTTCCTCACGTAAACTCACAAATAAACTTGCACGTGAAGTTCGAGGCTGAAACGTTTTGGCTCTGGAAAATTTGCTAAGGGTTATACTAAAGTTGCCCTGTAAGACGTGAACGCGATAAGAAAGCTCTACCGATCTGCGTTCGAGGCCCCTTTGAGGCGAATATTCGAGTCCTGCACGTGACATGGAATTCACGGTTACGTGTCAAAGACAGCCACTTTTCGGCCACTTATACGGCGGCAATTATAATTATCTATGTATCCGGTAAAGTCATAGGAAGGGCAGACACTACCATTTGCAGATTTCAACAGTCTTATGCTGCGAAGTTATTGTACCCACCACAGGGAGGCATCATGAAACGACACCATGCTCTGCAGCCTGTTTGAATCACGCAGTAGCAACAATTGCCCGCACATGGACATCGTCCTGATATGTGCGCGCATTCTTAAAACGTGCACAAGGTCATGACGCACACCTAACTTCTTGCTCCTTTTCAACTTACAGGGGTAGGTTCTGACGCTCTCGGGAGAACAAAAGGGAAAACACTTGATTCACCCGACCAATCTCACAAACTTCAGAATGATTGACCACTTGGCTAGATCAATTAATTTGATTGGTCCATGTGTGAGGTTTAACGTTCCAAAACCACCACACGACTATGAGACACGCCGTAGTGAAGGGTTCTGGAAATTTTCACCTCCGGGAGTTCTTTAACGAGCACTTAGATCTGAGCACACGAGCATGCAGCATTTTCGCCTATATTTAGCCGCTGCAGCCGGGATTCGATCCCTCAACCTTGGGGTCAGTAACCGAATACCTTAGCCTCTAGAACATTGCGGTGAGGCTGCTTGACTAGATCTTGGACAGCAATTGACCATTTTTTGAACAGCGCAATAACGACACGAATGAAACAGAGCAAGCAGATTGGAGCTACTAGAGCGATGAATAAATCATCCCATTCCCGAAACAGAGTTCCAGATCTCGTAGGTTGACTGTTTGCGGCACTCAATTCAGCAGGCAATGAACACCGATAGCGATGTAATTACATTAAACGAATGCTTCAGAAAGAGTTTCGAGGCGCAGTGAACAAAAAACGTTCCAAAAAGCCCTCCTAAAAAACAAACAAAAAAGGAAAGCTTTCATAAGGCTCTGCAAGTCTTTAAACAGCGTAACTGGGCGATTCTGAAGACTAATATGGTTGTTTTTGGGTTATTTCTAGACCTCAGCTAGAATACGCAGATTTTTTTTTCAGGTTGCGTCTAGATCGTTCCTAAGATTTCATTGGTGATGCTAGGTGTTTTGATGTTATTACTTAGCGCTTAGAGGTTCGAGTTAAACCACAAAAAGAGAGTCAAAGACACGATACAGAAAATTAAACTCTACTGAGACACTAACTCGCTTTGAAGTTAAACGTTCGCACACCTCATACATTTTACGGGATCGTCCTGGTTAAAATATGGCTTTTCAATATTTCGGGGTCTTCTCGCTGGGACCGTAGACTCTCCCGTTTTCTGGTATTCCCACGCTGTACACACTTAGGGTCTTGACCTGGCCGACGTTATTTGGCAGTAAATTGATGATGATGATGACGATGATGATTATGATGATGATGACTTCAGATGGATGGCGCTCACCCACAGAGGGTAATGGGCCGAGAACCAGGCGGCAGGATACTTAAATCAAACTAAAGCTAATCTGAAAAATTAGTTTGGAGATGAAACTGCGAATAAACAAAAAGGGTCAATTTCTTCGTCTATTGGCAATCTTCGTCATTTGGTGGCCGGTGATGAGTAGTGGGATTTGCCCAGTTTCTGTGGCACAAACTTGTTTATGATGATAATGTTAAGTTACGATAGGCTGTACAATTTATAGCTTGCGAAAGTTCTTTAATGGTAAAAGCTTTCGTCACTTCGTGAGCATGTGAGGCATGCGTGTTCACAGCATGTCAAGCACTCTTCCCTCCACTTTTAGAGCCATACAGTAGTGGGTACAAGGAACAAGTAGATTTTTCGGGGAAGAAAAGAACATTTGCGATCGTTAATTTTTGTTTTTTTTAGCATTCTATTTCTAGTTTAAAATTACAGATCGGTGTGGGCTTGAATCTGATGCAACAGTAGGCCTAATTAATAATCATGAGTAGCCCACGACTTCGTTTAACACATCAAAACATGCCCTAAGCACCAAACTAGGTAGTACAATGTTGTTGTTTTTAAATGCGAAGCATTTCTTAGCGAACTTTGGCAACTTGAGCGTATCTATCTATCTATCTATCTATCTATCTATCTATCTATCTATCTATCTATCTATCTATCTATCTATCTATCTATCTATCTATCTATCTATCTATCTATCTAGCTATCTATCTATCTATCTGTCTGTCTATCTATCTATCTATCTATCTATCTATATATCTATCTATCTATCTATCTATCTATCTATCTATCTATCTATCTATCTATCTATCTATCTATCTATCTATCTATCTATCTATCTATCTATCTATCTATCTATCTATCTATCTGTCTGTCGTCTGTCTGCCTGTCTGTCTATCTGTCTGTCTGTCTGTCTGTCTGTCTGTCTGTCTGTCTGTCTGTCTGTCTGTCTATCTATCTATCTATCTATCTATCTATCTATCTATCTATCTATCTATCTATCTATCTATCTATCTATCTATCTATCTATCTATCTATCTATCTATCTATCTATCTATCTATCTATCTGTCTGTCTGTCTGTCTAAAACTTTAAGCTCTCCTCGCTGTTTCGATAATGGCATCAATACCAAACTTGGTACGGCATAACATGACTGTATGAAGAACATATTTGACTACACAAAACATGAAAATCATGACATGTATATTATAAATGTCATAACTTACATTTCATGATCTTGCAGCTTTTGCGGTGCCTTAGTTCACATGACATGTTGCGAAACTGGTATGGTATGACATGATTCCATGGCGAACACAAGCGACAAACCCTAACATGAAACTTATGACATGCGTGTCATGTAACATCATGACTACATGCCACGCTCATGATGCGCTTGCGGCCGTTTAGCGAGCGTCGTATATACCAAATTTTGTATTACAGTACGTGAATGGATGACGAAGGTATGTGGCTAGTGAAAACATGATAATCATGAGATGCGTTTCATGTAACATGACTATATGCCATGCTCATGGTGAGCTGGCGGCCATTTCGCTAGCTACACTTATACCGAATTGGGTATTATGAGAGATGAATGAAGGACGAAGGTATGATACTGGTGCAAACATGATAAACACGAGATGCGAGTCATGTAACAACATGACTACAAGCTGCCGTTATGATGCGTTAGTGATGCGTTAGTTATGATGCCCTTATTTGCTGGCTTGATTAGTTGTAGAGATACAGCTTGTAAGCATGCTTTACTTGCCACCACTACTTACATATTATTACAAATTTTAAGCTTTAAATGACAAAGGCAGCAGATGCCTCAGAGCGTGGAAAGTCATGAAGTTGAATTAACCAAATGTGTGAGTGTAGTTTTAGTTAAGCGACGTGAAAGTACAGTGCACTCACGTTGGCACTTTCGCAGGCATTCACTTTGTGAAGGAAAAGAGTTGCCTCCGTCAATGCAAGCTCCCCGAGGCACCATCAAACAACGTTTTGCCATGGGACTAAAGTACCAGGTAACTGCTGCTTTTAGACATCCGCTAGTAACCGGTGGGTGCGTGCACACTGTTGGAGCATGGTGGTGCAACCCTGAAAACAACAACCGAAATCGAAAGGAATTATTTTTGGATAAGTCATTAAATGATTACAATTGGGTTCTTCCCATCCAGGAAAAGTTATGGAAGTCAAATTAGCTGTAATGCTCCAAACATTTTTTATAATGTGTTGACACGCCCCGTTTAACAGACTGTTGACCTGAAAAAGGTGAAACTCAATTACCCGTAGCATAGTCTATTTATTTATTTATTTATTTATTTATTTTTTTATTTATTCATCATTTACAGGTTCTGCAGGCCTAAATTTAGGCTCTAGCAGGAGGAGCAACAACAACAAAAAATAGAAAGTTTTAAACTGTCACATCACAAAATCAGATGACTCATACAGCTGTTAGCCAGCAGTGTTACGGCACATGAACAATGAACACGCGCATCAAAAGTCCATAAATAATTCACTCAGCCACTGCCAACACGCCACATTCATACATAATACAAAACGAAACTAGACAAAAAAAAGCTTCAAGTTGTTTTTCAATATCTTCCGATAAAAAATCACTTATTGGTAAAAAGTTCTAGTCAGCACTAGTCCTATGGAAAAAAACAACTATTTTTGATAGCAGTAGTACGAGCAAGAACAGGCACCAATGAATATCTATGGTCATGTCTTGTTTTTCTAGAAGATAGACTTTTCATCATGCTAAGAAAATGACATGTATTCAATAAAAATAAAAGCCAATAAAACGTGGACGCCCTCAAAAAAGAAAAAGGTTGATCCCACCAGCCAAGAAGTTTTTAGAGCACGTACATGAAACATGTCTTCGATGAAGTATGTGGTTGTTTATTCTGCGTGGATATACGTGAGCACGTAGAATTTATTTTGATGTTTGCCAGCTATAACACTGGTTGACGTGGATCCGCCTTATTGACGATCAATGGCACGTTTCGATCCCAACGGCTAGCATTCGGGATCATGGATTAACTGTTGGGGAAGCTCAAGTTACTAACAGTTACCTGGAAGCAGTATATGATGAATCAACTACAAAGATGACATCCGCTAGAACACAGTAAACACTGGTACTTGATATGCACTCTTTCAAAAGATCATAAATAGAAAAGAAAAACGGTAAAACGTGTACTACCTATTCATTACAATACACGTGTGCTCATTCACATACTACCACACCGCGCTTTAGAAACGTGGGAAGCAGAGGTTCGCGTTTGGAGTCATGACACGTAAAGGCATTCTGCTTCACCCTGGCGGGTCTCTCGCTCCCCCAAGGCATCATAGTCACCCGTGGATGGCGTTATCTTTCTGGTGCGCTGATAACACCAGTTCTGTTAGTAGGTGCTATTACACTGGAAAAGGTATGTGGTGGAGAAGCACCATTGGGGTATATATATAAGCTGTCCTAATCTCACAACGATCCATCAAAACCTAGCATTAAACAAAAGACGAATACGTACTGAGTCTAGACAGCATCTTCAATGTCAAAGCCGCCAGATGGGATGCTGCTCGAGCAGCAACTTTAAGTTTCGATTCCAAAGGCGTGGTCGAGATAACTGGCGCACGAACTTTCTTGGTAGTCATTAGCGGGTGCTTCGTATACCCGTGTATATACGTGCTTCCGTCTCAACGCAAAGAGGCTACGCGGAAAGAGCATCTCTTGTCGGAGCGGCCGTATTCTCTTACACCAGCGTTTTGTTGAGTTTTGATGAGTTAGAGGAGTGTAAAGGCCAAAATTGCCATCATGTTGCGAATTTGTTTGCTATGAGACCACTGCGCAAGACACCCTGATTTAAATAGGCTGAAATACGCTCTGCGCTCTTGTTTAATTACTTATCTCCCCAACAAACTACACCACGCAGAAGTGCGACTAACATTTCACCGGCAAAATGGCTGGCAACTGATAGTTTGGTGATAGTAATTCAACAAGCGAGCTTTATACCACCATGCAGAACGTAGATATAAGCTTTTTTTTTTTACCTTGAACAGCTTCCGCCGGGCTTGAGCTCAGTGATGTTCCACACGTGTAGCATCAAGTCAAAATTAAGTTACTGACAAGTTAATCCGTGACTGGGTGTAACCAGAACGACTAAAATTGATCAAGATGAAGGCTGCACACTCTACTTTAGGTTGTCGAAAGCCATTTTAGCGCGTTTCAGTCGCACTAGTGCAGCGCTTCGTGCTTGTCCCTATCGAAGGATAATTGGGATGAATCGCGTTGCAGACAATTATTATCGAATTGACAAGAGTCTTATGCACTTACCATAGTGCTTCATAAACAAAAAGCAACAGAATACCAATCCAAAAGAGTGTACGACAGGGGGATACAATCTCCTTAATTCTATTTACTGCGTGCTTACAGGAGGTATTCAGAGGCTAGAGTGGGAACAGTTAGAGATAAGAGTTAATGAAGAGTACCTTAGTAACCTGCGCTTCACCGATGATGGAACCGATCGGTGAAGCTCGGTGAAGAAAAAAAGATCGGTGAACAACGATCGGTGGAACCGATCTTCACCGATGGAAGGGTTGCCGCTCATGATTACGGAGTTAGACAAGGAGAGCGGAAAGGTGGGTCTTAAAATTAATCCGCAGTAAACAAAACTAATGTACAACAACCTCAAACGATAGCAGCGCTTCGAGATAGGTAATATGTCCACTTCAAGGTGTAAAAGACTACGCCTACTTAGGGCAGGTAATAACCATGGAGACGAACCACGAGATTGAAGTAACTAGAAGAATAAGAATGGGGTGGAAAAGATTTGGCAAGCACTCTCAAATTATGAGAAGCAGATTGCCACAATCCCTAAAGAGGAAGGTTTATAACAGCTGTATCTTGCTAGTAAGTAGCTACGGAGCAGAAACCTGGAGGCTTAAAAAAAGGTTCAGCTTAAATTTAGGACGACGCAGCGAGCGATGAAAAGAAAAATGGTAGGTGTAACCTTAAGAGACAAAAAGAGAGCAGAGTGGACTAGGGAACAAACGGGGGTTAAAGATATCATATAGTTGAAATCAAGAAGAGGAAATGGACATGGGCCGGGCTTGTAGCGCGTAGACAGGATAACCGCTGGTCAAGAAGGGTAACTAACTGGATTCCCAGAGAACGCAAGCGGGTAAGGGGGAGACAGAAGGTTAGGTGGGCAGATGAGATTGAGAAGTTTGCGGGTATAAATTGGCAGAAGCAAGCACAGGACCGAGTTGACTGGCGGGACATGGGAGAAGGCTTTGTCCTGCAGTGGACGTAGTCAGGCTGTGATGATTATATGCCTTTAAATAGCAAACATGCTTGCTGGGACAAAAGAACACGTAATAAAATAAAAAAAAAGTTTTGTGAGTTGGGGTCCAACGCATGACCCGTCAACCTGCGACAACAGATGCCGGGTACGTCACACACAGTTGCACGGCCACATACAGGCATTCCACTCTCATGGCTAATTACCACAGCTACTACAACCAAGTCTGCCCAGAAGAGTTCACTTATTCACTGATTGTGTACGTTATTTGTCGGAATGGATCTTTATCTCTTAACTTCAACTTAGGGGCATCCACGTTGAACGGTGCTAAAGCTATCAATCACCAAGAGACATTATGCTAGCCAGATCTCTTATATAAATGTACAGTAAATATTCAGCAACTTCTTGAAGGACACGTTCCACTTTCGTGTCATTCCGACTCCCAAGACGAAGGGACCAAACGTGCTTTTTTCGTATTCTCTTAGTGCACCATCGATTGCGGTGGTTCATGAAAATAAGTAGGTGTCTCGAATCCTTTTTTCGGACTTGCGCATCTAAATGATTGTTCAAAAACATGCTGGGATGAATTCACACACAATTATGTCGCACATTAGACACAATAAAATTGTTCAACATAGTTGTTTTTTTTCTTCTGTCATCATTATATTGTTTGTATGAGAAAAAAGTCACAGCTTTGCCGTAAAGGAGAACCAATGAACGTGATAGCAATAAATTGGAAGGTTACGCGTGGAATGGCAAGCAGATCAAAACGTGCCTCGCGTTTCGCACACACAAATGACGCACGCAACGTACTCACAGATACAGATGAACTAGAATAAGCTTCTCAGTTATTACTTCGCTGTGTCTGAAAAGAGTGCCCTTTTCGCAAAAGGATGCTGTGCAGCTATCACAGTGGCCTTTGTGCGCCCGGTAACTACCACAGAATTGTTCCGGCGAAACCAAAAGTTAGCCAAGACGTACGATCTTCCCCCAGCAAAATAAGGGCGCGCAATCGATCATGCACATCCTCATTCTCTACGCGGGCCAAAGTACGCCGGACAAGAGCCGTCGCGCACTCACAGCGCCATCTTGCTGATAATGCTGAAACCACGAAAGCTCTTCCCTCCAGAGATGCCCGCCAACAGCGGTAAGTGGTACATATAAATAGCTTACTGTTTAAACGTTGAAAGATGTACCTTTCAGTGGCTCATTGTTTAAGGCCTCACTTTTAGTACGCGGAAGCCCCACGTTTGATTCCGCGCACGAGAGTCTCTTTTCGGGATATGTTTTCTTTTTTGTGTTTTCATACATACAGACACGTATACATCTACGGTGCATGACATCGACGCCAGCGCCGGCGGTGAAATCCAGCCGAGAGTGTCCATATAATTGCTATCGCAATAAAAGTGTTACCGAAATGACATACCGTGAAACGTATTGCTTCTTTGCAGCAGCTTCATTCCTGAAAGATCAAAATTGGGATATAAAAAAATGTTCATTTTAATACCATATGTGTTCTTTTTTATTTTTGTTAAGGCTGTTTTGTAAACGCGAAATTGATGCAATTTCAAAACTTTGCTGTACAAATTCAACCACATTCAAAGCGTTTTTGTTGAGGTTTTAGGGACTAGTGACGCTATATGCAATAAATATTTAAAAAGCCAGGCCTGTGTGGTGGGCGCAGCAAAGTCACAACGAGTGCTAGAAAAGCTGCCTTTCAGTGCCTTTTCAAAACACTCATTGAGTGACTACGGCAAGCACACTTGCTTGGTACCCAAGAGGCCAATAATGGTATACTTTTGGGTATTAGGCCAGCATTCGCTATGCTATTTTTCATCATTCTTCTGAAAGGCAGGGTATCCGCTAAACACTTGCAAGTAATTTTGTGTTCATTGACCATGCAGTGGCTGACGACAATGAGAAATTATGGCTGAAGTGGGTATGCGCTACAGCAAAGAGGGGAACAAGAACAAACTTTTTTTGATGGTTTGGAGAATTGGGCGGCCCACTCGTTACGCTATTCGCATTGTGCGACGACTGGTTGTTCTTTCGCTGTTGTAAAACGCTTTATAAGTCGTATTAACGCGATCGCGTTTTCAACATGAAGCCTGCCTAGGGCAAGTTTTACAAAAAGACACAACCACTGGTGTAGCTCAGTGGTATAATACGGGGTTGGCACCCAGCGGACCCGGGTTCGAGCTCCACTGTGCCATCGGTACTAGGTCATGCCTGCCTAAGGCAAGTTTGACAACAAGTTACAAGCAGTGGCGTAACTCTGTGGAAGAATATTGGGCTGGAACCCAGTAGACCCGGGTTCAATCCCCGCTGCGTCATTGGTGCAAGGTTTTTTTTTTCATTTCGCGCGACGTGGTTACAGATACCAGCGGCGGCCGGCAACAACAACTGCGCGTTACCCGAAGAGTGATCTCATAAACAACTTTCACTGTAAAAACACAAGAGCTGATCGTCTGGCTATATGTGAAATTCTTCTTCTTTGGCTGAAAGCACCTGGCCAAAACGTTTAGCCATAGCACCCAACCAAAGCAAGGATTACTTTTAGTTATGATCATTACAGCGTTTGTAGATTTAAAAAAATAAGAAGCGGGTTTACGAGCTTGTAGTATTCATCAAATGACTGGCGAAAAAAATATTTGTTACTACTGTGTAGTTCTGTTCAGTGATAACAATAGTACATTCTTATTATACTTGCATGCATTCGGCATTACAGCTGGGTGATGTAGCGTGTTTGTGTGCTCGACCTTTTACCCCATGAATACGCCTCCGTAACCACAGACGAACTCATTCTTCCAGACAGAAAGCTACGAAGGCACTGCTCAAGTTTCTGCGGTCAACCGGACACGTAAAACAACTGTAACACTCCCGTGATTGTGTGTGTGCGTAATTTCTTTTTTTTAACCAATCCTTTTTTCCTTACCTTTCTATCGCACTTCATTTTCCCCAGTGCAGAGTAGCAAATTGAAAATTTTTTCTGGTTAACCTCCCTGCCTTTCACTCAAGCTTCTTCTTCTTCTCTCTCTCTCTCTCTCTCCATTTGCCTGAACTTGCGCAAAATGAGTGAATCGAGCCAAAGTTCACATGCATAGTTGTGAGAGAGCTGGTTGCATGGCCAACTGTTTTATTTGATGCAGACGGTAATTGGTTTCGGGCTTAAGACATACGGATCCGTAGCAGTAAAACCCGTAATATCCCACAGAAAAAAAATCATTGCAGATTCCTATTATTACAGGCATTTTTGAAACAGCTATATTATGTATGTATCCTGACATAAAGAGCACTTTTTCCCAATTTCTAAGCCATCAATAAGTAGAAAAGCGCGTTGGTTTTGCGAGCCGAGCAACCATTCAAAACTTCCGCATCTTGTTGCAGAAAAGGACAAGTGTACACATATTTCTAGAAAATAAAGTAGCTTATGAAAAAATCGCAGTTTCGCCGCAAGGACAAAGCCAAGAATGCGATGGCGAAGAATTGCGATGGGAGGCAAAGAACGGCAAGCAGACTGAAATTTCGAGCACACTGCTCTAGGCACGCACGAGGAGAACACACAGAGAACGAGCGCGAACGAACAACGTTTACAGCTTGATCGACACTTCACGCGTTGCTCAAAGTATATATTGCCGCCAGCACGTAGTGGGTTGGCAGCAAGAGCGGCTCTAAATCTGGAGGAAAAAAGAAGATCGCGTTCTTCTCTGCTCGAGAGCCAGCCACGACTGACGCATCGTCCTAGAGCTAGCTACCCGGTCGTTCAATAAATCCCCAGTACTTGTGACTCATCGTGACCAAACTTGTGGAAGGTGCTGGTAGCCTCACGGATGCTGCAGACCCCCCAGGAAGCCGTAATACGAGTCCAGTGCCAGTCAACACTCCCGTGCATCGGACCAGCCGCCGAATCAGGGGATTGCCTCCGGAAGTCAACGATACTGCTCCCACCACGTCAACAAACATGACCAGCACTTCGGTACAAACCTTGGCAACCGGCACGGGAAGCACGTCGCCGAACCGCTATACGTTGAAAGCCCCACGGGCACCGCCGACGTTCCATGGTACGGAGCGCGAAGACGTTGAGGACTGGTTGGCGGACTTCGAGCGCGTAGCCAACTTGAATCAGTGGGACGACGCGGCGAAACTGGGTCGTGTCTACTTCTATCTCGAAGACGGGCTCGCAAGTGGTATCAAAATCGGGAGGAGCAGCTGACGACGTGGCCCGAATTCTCTCGTAGACTTCTGCAGACATATGCCAGCACTGACCGCCAAGAAAGAGCTGAACGAGCTATTCTTGCCCACGTCCAGTCGCCAAACGAAACTGTGACCACGTACGTCGAAGACATGACGCGCCTCTTCCGACGGGCCGATTCAAGAATGACTGAGGACAAGAAGTTGCGTCACTTGATGCGCGGTGTCAAGGAACAGCTTTTTGCCGGCCTCGTGCGAAGTCCTCCGAAGACGGTCGCGGAGTTCTTGTCCGAGGCCGTGACAATGGAAAAAATGCTGCAGCAGCGATCCAACCAATACGACAGGCAAGTCAGTGGCATGTCCACTGCCGACATTTTCACCACCACTAGAACCAACAACGACTGTCTACGTGAACTCATCCGTGATATAGTACGTGAAGAGTTACAAAAAGCTGGTGGAACACCTCATCCTACAGTCAACTCTATTGCAACTGTGATCAAGGATGAGCTGCACCAGGCCCTCCGGGACACCCTGCCTCATGATACAGCTGTGCCAGCTCCTGCTAAATACCGCCGTGAGACAACCTACGCGGAAGCCTTGAAACGCCCTGCTGCAACGCCGCCATTATTCGTCCATCCTGTTCCTGCTGTTTCACTACAGTCAGCGCAGCACATACCGTACTACGAAGGCACGTACACGCCACCGCCCCTGCCCTTTGTCCCTGGTGCTTCTGTCGCCCATCGTTCAGTGCAACCAGTTCAGTACATCGACGATCGGCGCACGTCTCCTCGAAAGTCTGATGTTTGGCGCACACCTGATCGCCGGCCTCTGTGCTTTCACTGCGGAGAAGCTGATCACTTGTACCGCCAGTGCCCATATCGCCGTCTTGGCTTCGCGGCTTCTCTGCGTACTCGCCGCCACCCCGTTACGGTCAGAGACCACGCGACATCCAAAACTACCTCTCCCAGCAGCATGCACCACCGTCTGCCGGGCGCCAGTCGCGCTCGCCATCACCGAGGCGATTCTCATCAACGCCCCAGCGGTATTCTACCGCACGATCTCCCAGCCTCCGCCGGGAAAACTAGCCGAAGCGACCTCTGGGGGCGGGGTCGCTGAACGTCGAAGCGCTGAAGACCTCCTATTGACGCAGAACTGTACAGAAACTGGTCCGACATCACCTGCTGCTGCAAAGGATAGCCGGCTTTCACTCGACATAGCAGTAACAATTGATGGTTGTGTAGTTAATGCGTTAGTGGACACCGGCGCAGACTATTCCATACTGAGCGGGAAACTGACAACGCAGCTGAAGAAAGTAATCACATCATGGCATAACTCGCAGATTCGGACAGCTGGTGGCCATGTCGTTACTCCACTGGGTGCCTGCACAACTAGAGTACAGATTCAAGGGTACATATTCGTAGCAAGCTGCCTTGTTCTACGTGAATGCTCCCGTGACGTCATTCTGGGAGTTGATTTTCTACAGGAAAATGGAGCTATCATTGATCTGCAAGAGCGCCGCGTCACGTTCTCAGCCCAGCGAGCAATCAACGTGCAGGATGACGGAATGCGTGTCGACGTACTCCGTATTTCTGAACAGAGCGTGACGCTTCCTCCCCGAGCCAGTGTTCTAGTCGACGTAACATGCTGTGGTTTGAGCGATGGCGATGTGGTGGCCGAGACAAATTTAGAACACCTCCTGCAGCAAGGCATATCTGTAGCGAGAAGTGTAATACACGTTCGTGACGGCCGATCTGAATTGCTCGTTACCAACTTTAGCAACAAGCATCGACACCTTTTCCGTGGCACTTCGATAGCGTTTGCCCACGAAGTAGCAAACGTAACCAACTGTCTCACGTCAGAAGTAGTGGATAACGCAGACACATCAATGAGCAACATTGACATCAATCCTGATCTGCCCACCGATAACCAGACTGCGCTGCGAGCGCTCTTGTTCGAGTACAGGTCTTGCTTCGCAAGTTGCTCGAAGATCCGCCAGACGTCCATCACTCAACACAGGATCATCACGTACGAGGACGCACGCCCAATACACCAGCACCCCTACCGCGTGTCGGCTAAAGAACATGAAGCGATACGTACGCAAGTTCGCGAGATGCTTGACGATGGCGTTACAGAACCATCCAACAGCCCGTGGTCATCTCCAGTGGTGCTTGTCAAAAAGAAGGACGGGTCGCTACGCTTCTGCGTCGATTACCGAAAGCTTAACAACGTGACCAAAAAGGATGTGTACCCGCTACCGCGTATCGACGATTCGCTAGATAGACTTCGTCGTGCCCATTATTTCACTTCTCTCGATCTCAAAAGCGGGTACTGGCAAATCGAGGTAGATCAGCGAGACCGCGAAAAGACAGCCTTCGTGACTCCAGACGGCCTATACCAATTTCGAGTACTCCCTTTCGGCTTGTGTTCAGCGCCGGCGACTTTCCAGCGAATGATGGACACTGTCCTCACAGGGCTGAAGTGGCAGACTTGTCTCGTCTACTTTGACGATGTGGTGGTCTTCTCTGCCACGTTCGAGCAGCACCTTCAGCGCCTGCGCAGCGTGCTGGAGGCTATCCGATCGGCGGACCTCACACTAAAGCCACAGAAGTGCCACTTCGGCTATCAAGAACTAAAGTTTCTTGGACATGTAGTTAGCGCCGAAGGAATCCGTCCCGATCCGGACAAGCTTGCCGCTGTTGCCGAATTACCAGCTCCTGTCGATAAGAAAGCCGTCCGGCGCTTCCTTGGTTTGTGCGCCTACTATCGCCGATTCATTCATGGCTTTTCACAGATAGCAGAACCTCTGACTCGTCTCACAAGGGACGACAAACCGTTTGTCTGGGAAAACGAGCAACAAGCAGCTTTTGATGAGCTGTGACAACGCATGCAATCAGCGCCCGTTCTCACTCATTTCGACGATGATGCTGACACGGAGGTCCATACCGACGCTAGTAACATTGGGCTCGGTGCAGTGCTCGTTCAGCGTCAAGAAGACATCGAAAGAGTGATAGCCTACGCCAGCCGCTCTCTATTGCGTGCTGAGGCGAATTATTCCACTACGGAGAAAGAGTGCCTCGCAGTCGTGTGGGCAATCACCAAGTTTCCGCCCGTACCTTTATGGTCGTCCCTTCAAGATAGTGACGGACCACCACGCCCTCTGCTGGTTGGCAAGCCTGCGCGACCCTTCAGGACGGCTAGCACGGTGGAGCTTGCGGCTGCAGGAATTGACGTCACCATCGTCCATAAGTCCGGCCGTAAGCATGAAGACGCTGACACACTGTCACGCGCGCCCCTTCATGTCGGCAGTCAGGAAGCAGAGGAAGACGAAGGCTTCCTGGGCGCCATTAGCTCATCAGACTTGAGTAAACGGCAGCGGGATGACGCAGAGATTCGTCCGATCATCGATCATTTAGATTGCCAGGACACAATCATACCACGTCATTTATTCCGCTCGTTGCCGTCGTTCTGCCTTCGAGATGGTGTGCCGTACAAGAAGAACGCTCGTTCTAACAACCGTGCCTACCTCCTGGTGGTTCCTCGAGACATGCGAGACGACGTCCTCTTCGCTTGCCATGACGAACCCACATCCGGTCATCTGGGCTACTCACGAACACTTGCCAGAGTGAGTGAGAGGTACTATTGGCCAGGACTTTCGGCAAGCGTCAAGAAGTACGTGAAGAGCTGTCGGGAATGTCAGCGCCGAAAGCAACCATCTGTTAATCCAGCTGGTTTTCTTCGGCCCATTGAAGCACCCTGCACGCCGTTCGACCAAGTCGGCATGGACATTCTCGGGCCTTTTCCTATGTCTGCGGACAGCAACAAATGGTGATCGTCGCGACCGACTATTTGACACGCTACGCTGAAACCCAGGCGATCCCACGAGCCACGGCTTCTGAGGTAGCACAATTTTTCATGCGCCACATCGTGTTACGACACGGTGCTCCTTCCAGTGTAATAACGGACAGAGGGACGGCATTCACGGCGCAGCTTACGGACGAAGTTTTCAAACTGAGCAACACCAGACACCGAGGACAACTGCGTACCACCCGCAAACCAACGGACTTACTGAACGACTGAATAAGACCCTCGCAGACATGATCTCAATGTACATCGACGTACAGCACAAAACATGGGACCGGATCTTGCCTTACGTGACCTTCGCGTATAATACCGCCGTGCAAGAGACCACGCGATTCACGCCATTTCGGCTTCTCTACGGCCGCGAAGTGCAGACCATGCTAGACTCAATGCTACCGTGTCAGGACGAAGACGAGTTGGCAACAGATGCCGAAGAATTCGCAGAGCGTGCCGAGGAAGCCCGGCAGCTCGCGCGACTGCACATCGGCCAGCAACAGCAGGCAGACGCACGACGCTATAATACCCGCCACAGAGAAGTGTTTTACAGCCCCGGAGATCAAGTTTGGGTGTGGACGCCCGTCCGCCGCCGTGGCCTTAGTGAAAAGTTGCTGAGCCGGTACTTTGGCCCATATAAAGTGTTACGCCGCGTCAGTGACGTGAACTACGAAGTGGTTCCGGACTCAACACCTCATGCACGGAGCAGGACACGGCTGAGGCCGGACGTCGTTCATGTGTTGCGCATGAAGCCATTTATTGCTCGTTGTTCGTAACTTTACCGTACAGCGTTCTTTGTGTTTTTTGTTTATTTTGTGAACTTACTTTCTCGTTCATTGACGTTTCCTATGTTGGCACGCTCTTCAATTTTTACTTTCACTTCATCCGAATTTCCATTTTTTTTCACGTGCCTATGTAGTAGCATCGCGGTGATAATGCCGCCAGCACGTAGCGGGTTGGCAGCAAGAGCGGCTCTAAATCTGGAGGAAAAAAGAAGATCGCGTTCTTCTCTGCTCGAGAGCCAGCCACGACTGACGCATCGTCCTAGAGCTAGCTACCCGGTCGTTCAATAAATCCCCCATACTTGTGACTCATCGTGACAATATATATATATACATATATATATATATACATATATATATATATATTTATATATATATATATATATATATGAGAAAGAAGTATATACTTAAGGGCTTGTTTTTCTATCTTTGGCACAATAATAATGGCACAATATAATTCTTTCCCTTATTCTTAACGAGGCTCTTATACTGGCAGACTTGGTGCCTTAGGTTGTATACGAGGGACTATTGGTCAGCTAACAGCTCGTAATAAGTTCACGTGCTACGTGACGTCACACAGGCTCATGAAGAGTGTACCACACTCACCGCCATGGCTAGAGATGGCGCTGACTGACACTCCCACGTTTAAATTCGCTTATATACCTAACAAAGTGGCTGGGAGGATAACCTCCGTGGTAGCTCAGTGGTAGAGCATTGAACGCGTTATTCGAAAGTGGCGGGTTCGGTTCTTGCCCACGGCAAGTTCTCTTTCCACCCACTTTTCTTTCTTCACATGAACATTACAGTTTGATATAAAAACTCCCCCTATACTTTCCTTGGCATTATTGTATGTTAGATCTCAAATATATATATATAAATATATATATATATATATATATATATATATATATATATATATATATATATATATATATATATATATATATATATATATATATTATATATATATATATATACATACCGGACGCGACACAATGCAGTCGGGACTGTCCATATAATTGCTATCTAAATCAAAGTGATCGGCCTTCCACTCCGTGAAGATAGCCGGGCGGCTAAGCTGTCTTAGTTAAACTGAATGTTGCACCGAGTGTAAGCAGCTGGCTACGAATCCCGGCTGCGGTGGCTGCATTTCCGATGGAGGCGGAAATGTTGTAGGCCCGTGTGCTCAGATTTGTTTGCGCGTTAAAGAACCCAAGGTGGTCAAAAATTTCCGGAGTCCAACACTACGGCGTCTCTCATAAACATATGGTGGTTTTGGAACGTTCAACCCCACATATCGGTCAATCAAACAGCTGGTTAGTTGGTCATATAAACTAATCTCGAGGTCTAGCGATCTCGAGCCAGGTGAAATGACTACGCGAATTGGCTACACTTCATCTTCAGTCCGGTCACGTCGATTCCGTTTGCGTTAGAGTTCATGCTGACATTCCGTGTAAGCGTCTTACGCCACGGTGGTGCGAATACACGAGGCATCCAGAATAAGGTGAAGTTTATATGTGCTAGTCTATACCAATGTCTAGCGAAATTACTTGTGCTTACAATAGTGCACCAGTCTACATTTTTCGCTAGCGTGATCACGTGAAGTTGTGACATATCCACTAGATTTAAAATGAATACCCTAACACAAGATAAGTCAAAGCAAGGTCACGAGAGCTGCTGGCTTAGCCTAAGGCGTTTCAGTGGACGCCGCCTAATGCTGCTGCAGCAGTTACTAATACTAATACTTCTTCTACTCCTACTATTACAACTGATACTTCTCTACTGCGATCGCGGCTGCTACTACTTCTACCACCCCTGCACATGTACGGCAAAGGCTGCTTCGGTGTAAATGATTGGTATTGGCCCAAAAATCTAATGAGATAAACGCCTTACGAGATTGGTAGTTTCCCCCAACTCCACAGGAGGCTACCTATTGTTGTGTTATGGGTTATTCAATAAATCGGAACACTTGGCTATTGTATATCGCCACTGAGGTCTGTGTGCTTCGTGCGATTCGATTTGTGAATAACATGTCATCACACTGCAAATTCCGAACCTCCTGGTTGGTTAGCTGCTAACCCGTGGTTCAATTTGCTGTCAAAGAAAAATTTTCTTCAACTAGGATACTTTGCTTTCTAAAAAATCGACATATGGTTGCCTTGAGACTTTATGCTACACTGGAGTGTATGAATTTTTTCTCTATTTTATAGTACTTCCTCCACCTTGTGGGAATATGAAGAACTTAGTTTCCATGCCATCACATGCGTTTCGCTATTAGTATATGCCACCCACGTGTTGTACTGTTTGACTCTTCCGGCATTGAACATACCATGCACTTAGCTACAGAAGAGGAAAGAACATCAGAAGGAGCAAAGTGGAATAGCTTCAAAAGGCATATTTTTATGCAAAAGATTCCGATTTTACTTCACCTCTTATCAATAGTATCTTCAATAGCACTTACCATGTGGTCGTAGTACGGAGACGAAAATAAATATTCTGTACAATGGTTCCGCCATCAGTTATCGAGAGCGATGTTAGCAACCAAGCATTTTAACAGTGAAAATAGCGTGACGTTATGCCCACACTAACGCAGAACTTGTTTTGTTCATGCACTTTTTTCAGTCAGCTTAGCACTGACATTGTTTGTGAAGCAGTCGCGATCTTTCCTATAAATTGTAGCGCTTGTGTGCGCATCTACGAAACGCTTGATAAATAATAGATATTGTCCACAGCTTTCAGACAGTGCATGCGAGCTAAAATACAGCTCGCTTGTTTTTCAACTCTCGCAGTATGAAATTGAGATTGTGTCAATGCATTGCACGTGGCCGATGCCTACCTGAAAAAAATGAGGCTGTTGGTTGCAGCAAGAAGGCTTTCTTTGTGTGTGCGTATGTGTGCGCTGTGCTTTGTGAGAGCACGGTGACAAACAAATTCTTGAAGCTGGTGGGCATAATACATTATTTATATGTATTGTATACGCTAGCAGAATAACCAATGTTTTCCAACTGTATGAGAGGAAAAATGTGTGCTAGCTTATAGGTTACGATCATCAACACCATTGAGCAATGAAGTATAATATATTAAAAACATTATAGTATGAAAAAACAGTAGAGCTGCAGGTCCCCTTGTGTATGTTTTACGAGCGTCAACAAGCACTATAGCCCTTTAATCACACTTCTCGCTAGTTTCCTT
The DNA here is from genome assembly GCF_013339725.1 of Rhipicephalus microplus. Classification (NCBI taxonomy): domain Eukaryota; kingdom Metazoa; phylum Arthropoda; class Arachnida; order Ixodida; family Ixodidae; genus Rhipicephalus; species Rhipicephalus microplus. The sequence continues at coordinate 74,803,187 of NC_051168.1, forward strand.
GAGCACTTTGTGGCGATAGCCATCTACGTTTGATCCTTAAGATAAACAAAATTAGCGGCTGCAGATTTGTTTGGTTTTATGCCGTTGTTATGATCAGGCCACGTGAAATAGGGACTACAACAGCACAGTACGCCTATAAAAAAAAACGGAGATGACTTCTACATTAAACGTGTGCGCGTTGCTTTCATCACAATAACCACTGAATAAAACAAAAAAAAATTATCTCGAGCCTTTCTTCGACGTTATGTGACACCTCGGTGCCTTGTTTTGCCATATCAACTGTACCATGATTTGCATAGTTTAGAAGGTTCGCAATTTTTTAAACAAAACTTGGAGGCTCTCCGATAGTCATGAATAGAAATGATCATCATAATGAAATCACAAGCACTCTTTTCATCCTAATCTTCCTGTTGGATCATTCACTCGTCTTCTGGATTGCTCCGAGAACATGTTCGCCTCTTCGTACTTCGTGTCGACGTTCTCTTACTCAGCCCCACCGCAGTGGTCTAGTTGCTAAGGTCAGCTGTTGGCCCGCAGTTAACGAGATCAAATCCAGGCTTTGGCAGTGGATGGAGGCAAAAATGCTGTAGACTCGTGTGCTCGGATTTGGGTGCACGTTAAATAACACCAGGACGTCGAAATTTCTGGAGTCCTCTACTACGGCGTTTCTCATAATCTTATCGTGGTCTGGGACGTAAAACCTAAATATCAGTGGAGCTCTCACCCAGTAGGATTGTTTCTCATGAGCTTGTGCTCGTTTGAGTTCGTGTACTGCGTTCGTTGTATGATCTTGCATTTTTTGTTTGTTTGCGGGTGTGGTATTTGTGAACCTAAGGTCTTTCGTGGCACGTGACAATATTTGTCGCTAAACATTGGGTTGTCCGGTGTCTCAGGTCAATCAGTTACCAGAGAAGAGAGGTGCATGGTTACATCATGTGTATCCCCACATGATGAATGTAGAGTAGCGCTTAAAAGACAGAGAAAAAAATGAAGAGATACAGAGCGCAAAATTCATTATGTATGTCCTCCCTTTTATTTTCATTTCCGTCTTCCAGGGGCATTTCCAGGTTCAGAATGCGAAGGCAATTTGACCAACTGGGTGTGTTAGTGTGCTTGATTTAATGCAAAAGTGCTGGTAACTGAATAGAGGGATGGTGTGGGCTGTTTTTTCCAGCATTGTGGGTCCAGGTAGTTGTAAAATGAAAGATTCTTTTCATTTAGGAGTACAAACACAAACAATATAAGTTCTTGATACAGGTGTCACACTTGCTTGACAAGATAAGCCCGGTGTTTCCTTGAAATTCGGCATAAAATAAATATGACTATCTAACCTGAAACGAGAGAAAAGCTGTATGCCTGCTTTTCTTGGCGATATAATAGGGCAAAGAATATAAGAGAGAAATGTTCTGATAGTTGGACACAGCTTTTTTGTTTACATTTATTTTCATGTCTGTCTCCAATTTTCTTGTTTTAATACTTAGGTAGCGTTTTTATAGCTTCTACTGGGGCCAACTACAGTTATACAAAGATATGAATTAAAACTCCCAAGTATCTCCCCCAGGGTGAACATGGTTAAGTGCGAATGCACGGGGTGATGCTATGAGGGGGAGTAAAGTTAAAATTCGTTGGCATTCGCCAGTGAGTTAACGTAAACTCCCCGTGTGATCACATTGCGATTCCCAGGAACCATTAGACCCTCTCGGGAAATCTTGGTGAGTTTACGCGTATACGTGAGAGTAAATTCGCACTATAATGATGTTCATGTCCGCGGCCCGCTTCGCCCGCTTGCGCTCGGCATGACGGGCCCTTCGCCGCGCTCAACCGGCGTGACATCTTCAACGACGCGTTCAATGCTCGCATTCGATTGCGTTGTACTCGTTGTTTGAGGTATCGCAGTCGAGGTTGATGGCTGCGATGGATCCATACCTATGACAACTTGCCGATCTCAAGCAAGTCGTGGCTGCGCGGGTGGAGGGCGGAGCACGCGCAATCACGTGGTGTGTGACGTCACTGCGCCATTGCTACAGACGCTCCTCTCTGCTCCTTGCGCCGTTGCTAGGGGAGAGGAGGAGGCGCACCGCGGACAGCGGATTCAGGGTTGCTTATAAAATGTATTCGGACTTAAAGTTTTAAAGTATAGAGCCGCAGTTCTTTAACGAAGTGCAGACCCAGAAAAGCCATGCGTGTGGTACAAAACCGCACATGTTGTCAATGAAAATTAGGGAATGGGTTGCGTCAAACTAAGGTATCAAGACCGTCTGTTAGGTTAATTCGTAGTTATCAGTCATTTAGCAAAAAAAGCACGTCATTATTATACTCAAAGTAGCAGTCGAAAACTTTACCCAGAGCTGCGCAGGTGATTGAAACTCTTTGAAAAAAAGACCCTGTACAGTCATCATGACAGTTAAGTAATATTTTTAACGAATGTGAATTAACGTGGCAGAAACAAGGCCTTTATTCTGCAGTAAACTTGAGATGTATAAATGATGATGTTAATGCTGGCATGTTACACAACTGTAGTGACAGGATATGAACATTACGTGAACAAGCGGAGATAGCCAGGTAGAGGGTGAAAAGATACAGATAGAAAACATCTGACTTACAACTGCACCTCTACATGCTAACTTAAAATGTTTGAAAGCTATTTTCTCCTTTCACCGAGTCGTCTTTGGATATTGGATGGAATTGTTCGTTTGTTTTGTAAAAGCGCCATTTCGTCGGGTACCTGCAGGAACAACTTCTAAGCACGACCTTTGCACTACAAATCGCTTGTGGTGTTCAGGGGTAGAAATGAATTGACACGGTCGATGTGCAGTTAGAATAATAAGATAAATTGCTTTATAAGTGTTCACAACAAAACATTTGGGGCGTATGCTTACTCAACTTCAAGCTGAGCACGTAGCCTTCAATTATACGATATATATAAGGAGCTGACTTACTGGGACCCACAATGAATATAATCAGCAAAGCCTGACAGTTCTGTTCGCAAATTTACCGCGTAAACTGTGAGCTATTGGAAAACGGAGGCGTAACTATCTTAGCTGTCTGTCTTCACCAGATGCACACACACTAAGCCTGAATGTTCTGAATTCTATGTATCAGGGTTTATAAAGCTATATATAGGTTTTGTAAAGCTGTTTGTGTATTACACTAGTTATTTTTACTGTGTTCTTGCTACAAGTATTCGCACAGAGATAGATAATCTCGTTCTTCATGTAGTGCATAAGGACCGAGACGTATTAAGGTATATAATGGTATTGATATATTAATAAAAGTTGTTTATTGTTGCTTGGATTTAATTTTTCATTATGGTAGCCTATAACTCTTGAAAAATTTCTACTTCAATAAAGTTTATGAGTAACGATTTCTTTCTTTCTAAGTGATTCACGATGTTTCTGCCATGGCTCATGTTAATTAATTGTGGGATCGTATTTTTTATCAAAAAGTGCACTACTTCTTTTAGTAAATACTCACCGAGAGGAATTTAGCCAAACAAGTTAAAATGGAGACTCAACTAAAACACTATAGCTGCCGATTACGTAATTATAATGAGCAGATGGCAGCGAGACGATTATGAGATTAAGCCAGTCATCGGTCATGAGAGGACCGTAGCACAGTTATACCGCACCATCTATCCCGCGTGTAGACATTCTTCTGCTTTCGGGGCAAAGTTGTGTATAAAAAGAACAAAAAAACAGAACAACTGTACTGCGAATCGCAACTCTTCGGGGCTCTGAGGGACAAGCGGGACGACGTTCTCTTCGCTTCCCATTACGAGCCCATGTCTGGCCCCCTAGGATACTCGGAGACACACGACATAGTAAACGAAAAGTGCTATTGATCGGGACTTTGGGCAAACGTCAAACCGTACGTCAAAGACTTTTGTGAAGGCCAGCGTTGAAAAGCGCCATGAAGCAAGATGGCTTGATTACTCCAACCAGCTGGCCCACCTCACAAGCCATTGGACCAAGTCGACATGGACCTTCTTGGCCCTTTTCCTATTTCTACTGATGGCAACGATTGGGTGATTGTCGCAAAGGACTATTCGAGAGGCGATGCTTATACAAAAGCGATACCACAAGACATGGTTTTCGAAGTAGCGCTGTTCTTTATGCGCCACATCACACTGCTTCGTGGTGCTCCCTCTACAGCAAAACAGACCGAGGGACTGCGTTCACTTCGCAGCTTACGGTTAAGTTTTTTCGGCTAAGCAACACTTTACGATTTACGAGCAAACCGATTTACGAACGAAAAATGAGACAGTCACCGATGTGGTCCCTATGTAGTACAGTCCTTTTCACACTTAGGGGTAATGCCGGCATGGGACTGCAGCGCAGACGCTTGAGGAGCGTGGTGTTGAACTGCATCATCTGCGACATCGGTACGCGCTAGCCACATTGTCAGGCAGCCGGCTGATTTCGTCGTTGCTGCGGGAACAAGGCCGATATTCTTTACTAAGCGTAGTGCGATGCCAACTTCTCAGCCTTCATTGGCGATAATGGAGTTCTAGAAACATAGTTCGACAGCATACGCTGTTTACGAGTGTTGAAGAATGGGTGAGTTGGTTTGTCGTACTTGAACTGGTATAGCGCATTACGGGGAAGAAGAAACGGTCGAGCAGACCGACACAAAAGGAGAGAGCGCTAACTTCCAACTGAGCTTTATTGTCAAACTGCATCAAATATGTAGACCTGCGCAAGCATACAATACCACCCTAACGCAACGACAAGATAATACACAACATCACACCATCACATATCACAGATTCATAGGCGGTTATCCATATTAAGGAAGACCACTTCATGTTCAGATAAAACCAAAGAAGGGGCGCTAATACACGTGCTGAAATTATAGAAGCGCATTGTATAGCAAGAGCTGGCAGCACGTGTATTAGCGCCCCTTCTTTGGTTTTATCTGAACATGAAGTGGCCTCCCTTAATCAGGATAACCACCTATGAATCTGTGATATGTGACGGTGTGATGTCGTGTGTTATCTTGTCGTTGCGTTAGGGTGCTTTTGTATGCTTGCGCCGGTCTACATATTTGATGCATTTTGACAATAAAGCTCAGTTGGAAGTTAGCGCTCTGTCCTCTTGTGTCGGTCTGCTCGGCCGTTTCTTCTTCCCCGTAATGCGCTATACCAGTTCAAATACGCTGTTTGCTCTTTCGAAACGGCGTGCATGGTACAGAGAGCGTTCCGGTGTATATATATATATATATATATATATATTATGACGACTCGGTTGTAGCGAGGTTTATTGGCCGTGAACCCGGTAACGAACAAACGCAACGGACCCGACAAAGAAGCGCTCGTGCCAAGCAGATGATGATTGTCAGCCAGAACATATGATGATGATTGACTGCTGTTCAGATGAGGATGAAGCACATAATAGATGCCTACACTGATTCCCCCCCCCCTCCCCCCGTGGAAGCGGCCAGCCTGGCCGCTGCGGGCGGGTAGTCAAGGTGACGAGGAACGTCGTGTGAAAAGCTTCATGCGGGAAACGTGTACAATTTCGGTGCTGCGGTAACGGCGGTCAGTTGGCACGACAAGAGGCGTCACACGATAGTTGACAGGTGAAGTCTGCTCTAAAACAACATATGGGCCGATGAATCGAGGCTGGAACTTGTCGCAGAGACCAGGTGTGCGAATTGGTGTCAATAGCAGCACCTCGTCACCCGGTCGGAATGATACCACACGATGAGAGGTGTCGTAGACGGCCTTCCTTGCTTGTTGCGTAGCTTCCTTGTTCATACGAGCGCGCTGGCGGCACTGGGCAAGGCGAGAAATATATTCTTCGCAAGAAGATGGTGATGTAGGGCCATTGCTGGTGAAGAAGGAAACATCGATAAAGAAAGTAGGTGAACGTCCGTAAACGAGATAAAACGGTGAGTAGCCTGTTGTGCGCTGAACAGCGGTGTTGTAGGCGAAAGTGAGGAACGGTAGAAGTTTATCCCAGTTTCTGTGATCCGGTTGAATGTATACGGCGATCATGTCGGCAAGGGTTCGATGAAATCTCTCGGTCAGACCATTTGTTTGAGGATGGTAGCTAGACGCCATCTTGTGTGTGGTACCAGAAACGCGAAGAACTTCACCTAAAAGCTGCGATAAGAACACCTTTCCACGGTCACTCAGAAGTACACGAGGTGCACCATGACGTAGTATTATGGCCTGAAGGACGAAGTCGGCAACTTCCGATGCTGAACCAGTAGCTACTGAAGTTGTCTCGGCGTAGCGTGTCATATGGTCTACGGCGGTGACTATCCATCTATTTCCAGCACCAGTAACAGGAAGGGGTCCATAAAGATCAACACCGACGACCTCGAAAGGTGTTGTAGGGCACGTCATTGGCTGTAACTGACCAGCTGGGGGAGATGTCGGAAGTTTGCGAAGTTGGCATGGAGAGCAGGAACCCACGTACTTTGCTACGCTGGTAGAAATCCCAGGCCAATAAAAGCGGCTCCGAATGCGGTCGTAGGTTTTGTGAAAGCCTAGGTGGCCAGCAGTCAAATCGTCATGAAAGGCGTTAAGTACATGATGTTCAAGAGCGCGTGGCAGAACAGGTACCCAGCGTGTGCCGTCAGGATGATATATGTGACGATACAGCACACCGTCCTGAAACTTGAAGTGCTCGAGTTGTCGACGAAGGCGTGCATTGGGTGGACGCGTAGCTCCTGAAAGGTGGTCTATAATGCGCCGACAATACGGGTCAGCCTGCTGGTGAGAACTGAAGGGTTGTTCATCGTCGATTGGTGGTTGGTACAGCGAGGCGAGCAAGGCAACAGAAGTGGGAGTCACGTCCGCACTGGTGTCATTGGAGGTGGCAGCTGGAGTGTCGAACGACGCTGTAGGTAGCGGGCAACGAGAAAGAGCGTCGGCGTCTTGATGTTTTTTGCCCGATTTATAAATAATCTCAAACTGATACTCCTGTAGGCGTAAAATCCAACGACCCAAGCGTCCGGACAAGTTCTTCATTGTAGAAAGCCAGCATAAGGCGTGGTGGTCCGTTACGATGGTGAATTGACGACCGTACAGATAAGGACGGAACTTTTGTATGGACCAAACCACAGCGAGGCACTCCTGCTCAGTGAAGGTATAGTTTTTTTCGGTAGAAGTTAGCACTCGGCTAGCATATGCGATGACCCTTTCCCGTCCAGAGTTATCGCGTTGGAGGAGAACAGCACCTATACCGCAGCCGCTGGCATCGGTATGCAGGAGTGTTGGGGCGGTGTCATCAAAATGGCAGAGTTCAGGCTCTGACGTCAAAGCTTTCTTCAATAGGTGAAACGCCGACTGACATTCCTCGGACCAAACAAAGGGTGCATTAGATGCAAGTAGTTTGTGAAGTGGCGCAGCTATTGAAGCGAAATTTTGTATGAAGCGACGAAAATATAATGCGAGGCCAAGAAAACTTCGCAAATCCTTAAGTCTTGTGGGGCATGGAAATCGAAGGACGGCAGCGATCTTTTCGGGGTCAGGGCGAATACCGTCCTTGCTGATGACATGACCGAGAACCTTGATGGATTTGGTGGCGAAACGGCACTTCTTAGTGTTGAGCTGCAGACCCGCACCGGCGAGGCATGTTAGGACGTCATCCAAGCGGCTCAGGTGCTGAGAAAACGTTGATGAAAAGATGATAATGTCATCAAGGTAGCAGAGACACGTCTTCCATTTCAGACCACGCAGGACGGTGTCGATCATGCGTTCAAACGTCGCGGGCGCATTGCAGAGCCCGAAAGGCATCACGTTAAATTCGTATAGGCCATCGGGGGTTGCAAATGCCGTTTTTTCTTTGTCGTCATCGTGCATGGGAATTTGCCAATATCCCGAACGCAAATCAAGGCTTGAAAAGTATTCGGCGCCTTGCAGTGAATCAAGGGCGTCGTCGATGCGTGGCATGGGGTATACGTCCTTGCGTGTGATGTGGTTAAGTGCCCGGTAATCAACGCAAAAGCGCACGGAGCCATCTTTTTTCCGTACCAAAACAACAGGTGATGACCAAGGGCTAGTTGATGGACGAATTATTTCCCGTTGGAGCATGTCAGCGACGTTTTCCTCGATGATTTTTCACTCAGCGAGAGACACGCGGTACGGGCGGCGATGTACAATAGATGTTCCCTCCGTCTGAATGCGATGCGCTGCAGTGGTAGTTCGGCCCAACGTTGAGGAGCAGGTGTCGAAAGAATCGGCGTGTTTCGTTAATAACGCAAGCAACTGCTGCGCCTGCATAGCTGTTAAGTCATCACTGATAAGAGCTGTGAAGGGAGAGGATGAGGCAGGCTTACTCATAGAACGGTCGTTGGTAGAAGCAGGGTTAAGTGGCGTGATGCTGACAGGCTCAGCATCCACAACACAGGCTACTGCGGTGCTCTCTGGCAAGAGAACTTTCTCTGGCGTTTCATTCGTAGCAATGACGAGCGCGGAGCCATGGTGAAAGCGTACGACACCTGATGCAAGGGCTATGCCTTTTGCGACACAAGTCGACGAAGGGGACACCAAGACGTCACCGTGGTCGATGTCCTTAGAGATCAGGGTCACAATTCGTTCTTGGTGTGGCGGTAGTTCAAGATCTTCGCGAGCGAACAAGCGTAGAGGCTTGTAGACGCCTTCGTCGAACATGGAGTCCGTATTAGTTAGGTGCAGAATCCGTTCACCACAACATATAGCGGCTGAAGAAGAAGATAGGAAGTCACACCCTAGAATTAGCTGGTGAGAGCACCGGGTAAGCACAGTGAACTCGATGTAATGCAAAATGTCATCAATAAACACACGAGCAGTACAAAGAGCAAAAGGGCGGATAGTGTTCCCCTTGGCTTCGACTAGATTGGGTCCATTATAAGGTGTCATTACTTTCTTCAGGCGTTTGCACAAATCATACCTAATCACAGAAACTGTAGCACCGGTGTCCACCAAAGCGTCCACGAGAACTCCTTCCACCGTAACAGAAACCATGTTGAACGGGCGTGCTGGAGGAATATGAGTCCTACTGTTACATGCAGTTTCTCCTCCGAAAACTGCATCATTTAGTTTTCCGACCGGTTATCAGTAGTAAACGAGGCTGGCCGAAGAGGAGAGAAGGAGCGACGGAAGGGCGAAGGTGATCGGCGTCGGCTTGAACGGTAAGTGTTCCGCGTCTCAGTCGACGCGGGCGGAGATGGAGACCGCTGCTGTCCAGATGAATAACGCCGAGCGTAAGAATCCCCTCTGGAAAAGTCCCGTTCACGCATGTCGTACCCGCGACGCTCGTCCTGCTGGCGCTTGCGGCAGAAGCGCGATATATGGCCACGATATCCACAGTAAAAGCATGTTGGGTGAGACGGGCGCCAAGGCGGGTAGTAGAGGGCGTTCGGCACACCGGGAGATAGCGCATTCAAGTGGACTGACGGAGGGTCGGGTGGGATTGGCCGGAAGTGGACCGGTGGTGCAGCAGCAACCGGCGTGAATGATGGCAGCAGTGAAGTAGAGTTTACGTTGCGAGGAGGCGCGGCCGCAACTTGCGCGTACGTTGGAGGGCTAGACGGAGGTGGCTGGACGTAGGCTGGACCGGTGAATGATGTTAGTTCCTCCCTTACGATGTCACGGAGGGCCATGCTTGAAGGCTGTGTGACAGATGGAGAAGGTTGTGAGATGCCCATTGATTGAAGTTCTTCTCGTATTATCTCCCGTATCATGTCACGCAGGTCCCGGTCTGCGGTACGGTGTTCACTATTGCCCGACTGAAGGCGAACAGAATCAAGTTCGTCGTGACGCTGACACGTAGAGACGACGTCCGTGACAGTAGAAGGATTCTGGGCAACAAGGGCATTGTAGGCAATGCTTCCGATGCCCTTCAGGATGTGGCGCAGTTTGTCCGACTCGGACATCGAAGAATTGACGCGCCGGCAAAGCGCAAGGAAATCCTCGATATAAGATGTGTATGACTCGCCGGGATGTTGTTGGCGAGTATCTAGGGCCCTCCTCGCTAGAGCGGATCGAACGGCTGGCGTGCCGAATACTTGGCGAAGCTGCTGCTTGAAGGCAGGCCAGTCGGTGAGGTCGATCTCATGGTTCAAGAACCATGTCTTGGCAACGCCCGTGAGATAAAGCGATACTCGGCGGAGCTTGTTAGAGTCGTCCCAGTGATTAGTTGCGCTTACCCGCTCGTAGTTATCGAGCCAGTCCTCCACATCTTCGCCGCGGAGACCAGCGAAGATCGGAGGGTCACGCTGGTGGTTTACGATGTAAAGAGGAGGGGCTTGCGGCGCAGTGACGGCTTGCGGCGCAGAGACGGGAGCCGAAAGGGCATCCACCCACTCACTCTGAGACATGTTGGCGGACTGAGGGTCCAAGCGGCGGTCTGAACGGAGCTCCAGCGAGTAGGCGTTGTAAGTAGAGGTACTGGGAACGTCAATCCACCTCCACCACGTATGACGACTCGGTTGTAGCGAGGTTTATTGGCCGTGAACCCGGTAACGAACAAACGCAACGGACCCGACAAAGAAGCGCTCGTGCCAAGCAGATGATGATTGTCAGCCAGAACATATGATGATGATTGACTGCTGTTCAGATGAGGATGAAGCACATAATAGATGCCTACAATATATATATATATATATATATATATATATATATATATATATATATATATATATATATATATATATTATGAAGTATTGGTTTGGAAGACCTTTATTAGGCCCGAAGAACCAGCAGCCGACAGCTGAGATGAACGCACCAAGATGATGATGCTACGTGACGACGATGAGGATGCATGAGCAACACATGATAATGATGATAATGTACAGATGAAGAGGATTGGTATACTAAATGCCCACACTAATTCCCCCCACGTGAAAGCGGCCAGCCTGGCCGCGGCAAGTCAAGGGGACAAAGAACGTCGCATGAAGAGCTTCATACGGGATACATGGACGACCTCAGTAGTTCGATAACGGCGATCAGCTGGGGCTACAAGTGGCGTCACGCAATAATTCACTGGTGAAGTTTCTTCAAGAACTGTGTACGGCCCGATAAACCGTGGCTGGAATTTGTCGCACAAACCAGGTGTGCGAATAGGCGTCAAAAGCAGCACTTCGTCTCCAGGTTGAAAGGATACAGCACGATGAGATTCATCATAAACCAGCTTTCTGTCTTGCTGTCGGGCTTCAGTGTTTATACGAGCACGTTGGCGGCTCTCTGCGAGCAGTAAAACGGATTCCTCTGAAGAGGATGGAGATGAATCCACATGGCAGGTAAAGAAAGAGACGTCCAGGAGAGAAGTAGGGGAGCGTCCATAAACTAGGTAAAATGGTGAGTAGCCGGTTGTCCGCTGAATAGCCGTATTGTAGGCGAAAGTGACAAATGGTAGGACTACATCCCAGTTCTTGTGGTCTGGTTGAATGTAGGCGGCGATCATGTCAGAAAGAGTGCGGTGGAATCGCTCAGTGAGGCCGTTAGTTTGGGGATGATAACTAGAGGCAGTCTCGTGAGCTGTGCCAGAAGCGCGAAAAGTTCGTTCACTAGTTTTGAAAGGAAGGCCCTTCCACGGTCACTGAGCAATACACGTGGAGCACCATGACGCAGTATAATGGCTCGGAGGATGAAATCGGCAATTTCAGAAGCTGAACTGGTAGTGACGGATGCCGTCTCGGCGTAGCGCGTCAAATGGTCAACGGCTGTTACTATCCATCAGTTTCCAGCAGCACTGACTAGAAGGGGGCCATAAAGATCGATGCCTACAACTTCGATGGTGTGGCTGGGCACGGAATAGGCTGTAGTGTACCGGCTGGAGCAGATGTGGGTAGTTTTCTAGATTGACAGGTAGTGCAGGACCCAACGTACCGAGCTACACTAGTGGTAATACCTGGCCAATAAAACCGACTTCGAAGGCGATCGTAGGTTTTGTGGTAACCAAGGTCACCTGCCGTCGGATGGTCATGAAGTGCTCTGAGGACTTCGGACCGAAGTGATCGGGGTAGAACGGGAACCCAGCGCTGACCGTCAGGATGGTAAATTTTGCGGTACAGCACCGAGTTGTCCAGCTTAAACTGCGAGAGTTGGCGACGGAGCCTCGCATTATGTGGACAGGAACTGCCAGTGAGGTAGCCTATAATACGTCGACAGTATGGGTCAGCCAGCTGTCGAGAAGAAAAATTGTGCGGGTCGTCCGAAGGCAGCTGGTCCATAGAGGCGAGAGAGGAAACCGCCGTAGACGTGGTCTCCGAGGGCGTGTTGTGCAAAGTGATTGCGGAAACGCTGAGGGGAGCCGCTGGTAGTGGGCAGCGAGAGAGAGCATCGGCGTCGCTATGCTTTCTGCCACACTTGTATACGATGTCAAAATCATACTCTTGTAGGCGTAGAATCCAGCGGCCGAGGCGTCCCGACAAGTTCTTGAGTGTCGAAAGCCAACTTAAAGCATGGTGGTCGGTCACGATGGTGAAATGGCGGCCATGAAGATAGGGACGAAATTTCTGCACTGACCAAACGATGGCGAGGCACTCCTTCTCGGTGATGATGTAGTTCCTCTCGGCTGCAGAGAGGACGCGGCTGGCGTACGCAACAACTCGCTCTCGCGAAGAGTTGTCGCGCTGGAGGAGCACAGCTCCTAAACCGTGGCCGCTAGCGTCTGTATGGAGGAAGGTCGGTGCACCATCGTGAAAGTGAGAAAGTACAGGATCGGTCGTGAGGGCACTCTTCAATTTGTCGAAAGCCGATTCACATTCCTGAGACCACTGAAAGGGCGTACCAGAAGCAAGTAGCTTATGTAGTGGTGCGGCTATGGAGGCAAAGTTTTGTATGAATCGCCGAAAGTAAAAGGCGAGACCAAGGAAACTTCGCAAATCTTTCGGCTTGTCAGGGCGAGGGAAGCGAAGCACCGCAGCAGTTTTCTCAGGGTCTGGACGAATTCCGTCCTTGCTCACAACATGACCAAGGACCTTGATAGATCTGCTGGCGAAATGGCACTTCTTGGTGTTAATTTGAAGACCAGCGCCCACAAGGCAAGTCAGGACCTCGTCCAAGCGTTGCAGATGTTGAGGAAACGTCGATGAAAATACAACAATGTCATCGAGGAGACATAGGCAAGTCTTCCATTTCAGGCCACGCAGTACGGTGTCAATCAAGCGCTCAAAAGTTGCGGGTGCATTGCATAGACCAAACGGCATAACATTGAATTCGTATAGGCCGTCCGGGGTTGCAAACGCAGTTTTTTCTTTGTCCTCTTCGTGCATGGGGATTTGCCAATAGCCGGAACGCAAGTCGAGGCTTGAAAAGTATTCAGCACCTTGTAAAGAATCGAGGGCGTCGTCGATACGTGGCATGGGGTATACGTCCTTCCTAGTGATCTTATTGAGTGCTCGGTAATCGACGCAAAATCGTACGGAACCGTCTTTTTACGCACCAGAACCACTGGAGACGACCAAGGACTGGTTGAGGGTCGGATTATTTCCAGTTGCAGCATATCGTCTACGTTTTTCTCAATGATTTTTCGTTCGGCAAGGGAGACGCGGTACGGACGACGATGCACAATGGATGTTCCGTCGGTCTGAATACGATGTGCTGTAGCAGTTGTCTGACCCAGGCTGGATGAATGAACGTCAAAAGAGTTTGCATACTTTTGCAACAAATCAAGCAGCTGCTGCTTCTGCGAGTCTGTCAAGTCCTTGTTGATGGCTGCTGTAAAGGCCGAGGAAGCAGCATGATCTCCAGGATGGCCTTTAGAGGAAGCAGGGGTAAGAGGCGCGACGCACACAGGCTCCAGATCGGCAACGCAGGCGACAGTAGTGCCCCGCGGCAGTAAAATTTTATCTGGTGTGGTGTTCGTAGCAGCGAGGACAGCTGATCCATCGTTGAAGCGAGCCACACCTGATGCGAGAGCTATGCCTTTATTAAGGCAACGGGGCGATGGAGTGACCAAAATGTCACCAGAGTCGACGTCGTTGGACAAAACTGTGACTAATTGATGTTCGTTCGGGGGTAACTCGATGTCTACAGCAGCGATGAGTCGAAGTGGCCTGTAGGTTCCGTCACTAAGCAAGTGGTCTGTGTCAGTAAGATGGACGACACGTTGTGCACAACAAATAGCCGCGGAAGCAGACGAAAGAAAGTCCCAGCCTAAAATGAGTTCGTAGGAGCACGGGGATAGCACAGCGAATTGTATGTGATGAAGAATGTCGTCGATTAGCACACGGGCAGTACAGAGAGCGGAAGGGCGAATCATCGTTCCCTGGGCTGTAACCAGTGTTGGTCCATCATTAGGCGTCGTGACTTTTCGAAGACGGGTACACAAATCAGCACGAATAATAGAAAACCCAGCCCCAGTGTCCACCAAAGCATCAACGTCCACTCCCTCAACTGTGACTGCAATCATATTGTAAGGGCGCGCTGGAGGAATTGGAGTATTGTGTTGGAATGCAGTTTGTCCTCCAAAAACTGCATCGCTTAGTTTTCCGGACGCCGATCAGAAGCGAGGGAAGCAGGCTGAAGAGGAGAAGAGGAGCGACGGTAGGGCGATGGTGAACGGCGTCGGGTTGATCGATTACTACTGCGCAGTTCACCAGATGCTGGCAGAGATGGAGACCGACGCGGCGCTGACGAATAACGACGGCCCTTGTACAAGACTCCTGCGGTATAGTCTCGTTCGCGTATGCCGTACCCTCGGCGCTCATCTTGCTGGCGCTTGCGGCAAAAGCGTGAAATGTGACCACGATAGCCGCAATAATAGCACGTAGGGCGAGTCGATCGATAAGGAGGGTAGTAGCTTGTGTTAGATGCACCGGGAGAGAGAGCAGTGAGAGGGACAGATGATGGCTCAGGCGGTGGTGAAGGAAAGCTGGGGGAAAGCTTCTGGGAGGTGCGGCCGCAACCGACGCGTACGTTCGTGGCGGCGACGTCGAGCTGACGGTGCCTGATGGTGCGGCGACGGCATGCGAGAACGATGGGAGAGTATGAGCGACAGTGGGCTGTAAGTGGGCCATGTGGGTCATGGACGTGAGCTCCTCTCTGATGACATCCCGCAATGACGTTGAAGAAGCCTGAATGGGACATACTGAAGGTAGTGTGAATCCCATTGATTCTAATTCTTCGTGTATAATCACCCTTGTTATGTCTCGTAGGTTTGGATCCGCCGTAATGCGGGCCGCATCACTGTCCGGTTGTAGGCGCATAGACTCAATTTCTTCGAGGCGCTGACAGGTTGTCGCAACGTCAGCAACGGTAGCCGGATTCTGGATTGCAAGGGCATTGAATGCGATTGGTGCAATCCCCTTAAGAAGCTGGCGTACCTTGTCTGACTCTGTCATTGGGGTGTCCACCCGGCGGCAAAGTGAAAGGACATCCTCGATGTAGGATGTATATGACTCCCCGAAGTGCTGTTTCCGAGTCGCAAGAGCTTTCTTTGCGAGAGCTGAACGAACAGCCGGTGTGCCAAAAACATGGCGAAGCTGATCTTTGAAGGCTGACCAGTCGGGGATGTCGATGAAGTGGTTGAGGAACCACGTCTTCGCGACACCCGTGAGGTAGAATGACACGTAAGCGAGTTTGTAGGTGTTATCCCACCGGTTAGCAGCGCCGACACGTTCGAAATCGTCCAGCCATTCCTCCACATCTTCCCCGCGCATACCAGCGAAGGGATGGGGCTCACGCTGGAGGCTGTTAATGACGTGAAAAGGCGCGGCACGCCGTGGCGGAGTGGGAACGGCTGCAGCACCGACCTCTTCTTCGTGCGACGTACTTCCGGACACCTGGTCCAAGCGGCGACCTGAACGTAGCTCCAGGGGGTAGAGTGGTCGAGAGGATGACGGGGTATCCAACAGCACGCTCCACCACGTATGAAGTCTTGGTTTGGAAGACCTTTATTAGGCCCGAAGAACCGGCAGCCGACAGCTGAGATGAACGGACCAAGATGATGATGCTACGTGACAACGATGAGGATGCATGAGCAACACATGATAATGATGATAATGTACAGATTGGTATACTAAATGCCCACAATATATATATATATATAGATATATTTAGTGTGAACGAAAGTATACGCTGTTACCTGAAACACCATATTGAGTACGCACCGTGCCTGGTACTTCACGCTTAAGAAACAAGAAAACAAAAACAAACGAGAACGACCTAAGGAATGCTGTAAGTCAAGATAACCACGTGAATGTGCTTCTTCTTGATGTCATTTCGTTACAAGAGGCACAACTCACTCGCCGGCGCCTCAAATCACGTGTGAAGCTTCCAACCTAATGCCCCGTCAGGATCCCAGCGGCAGCGATGACGGCGCTAATTTTGGACGGTAGTGAGGTGCACTGTAAAAAGTTTCGAAACAAACAAGTTCTAAAACTATATGAATGATTTCAGCTTCTGTTTGTTTAATATCTGTATTTGGCTTATTTTATTGAAGCGTTTGAGAGAAATCAATGTAGTATTCCTATGCATTTGAAATAACACAACGCCTCAATTTTTTTTTCTGGACAGGTCAGATCAGTGCATTTTAACGTTTACTGGTTGTACATTCTTCACAAAATTATTTACACGAACAGTCACTTTATTTCATTATTCTATTTGTTGGAAACGTTAGTCGAAAGCGGAAGTGTAGCAGGTATTGTCCGCTATCGTGGAAGCAGTTCACTTGGCCAGGATTTGCTATTGCAAAAGGTGACTCAGTGGCGCTGTTTTTGTCGTGCAGTTCTGTGTGACTACATTCAAGGTCGGAAAGGAGGGGCTCGCCAAAAGGGATATACTCATTTATATGGGTAGGGATCGCTTCGTAAATTGCTTGAATGCGTTTGACATCAGCACTGGTTTTAAAGATGCAGATGTTCATCGTTGTGCCAAGTGATGTGAGCTACGCGTACTAACTTCGGCATTCAAACTGGAAGAGAGGGTGCTGAGTATGCTCCCCAGAAATTGCGCTGTGCTCAAAGAAAGGACGAGTAAAGAATGGAAAAAAATACAATCACATTGACATTCATTTGACCGATTTGAGTAAATTATTCTTTGTGCGAAAGCTCCATAATTTAAAAGATGAAGTTTTATGAAGTAACTCAGTTTACGATATTATTTCGTGTGAAAACCTGCCCTTAACGGTGAAGCTGCTCTTCTTGATGAAGTTGGTTTGCTAGCGGTAACGGGTGCATGTGGTTTTGTGGGTATAGTTATTCGACCCCGTACATCGGAACGGTGGGCACTAGCGGGAGGCCCAGGCGAGCTGAGTGGGCTTTGTGGGGTGGGTACAGTGGGTGGGAATAGATCGGTCATTTTCCCTTGTTGACTAGGCTTGGTGGGTGTCGCGGGCAGTCCTGCATTACCAGGGGCAACTGAGCTGGGTGTGCTCTGAGAAGTGGGTGTAGCTGATGAGACTGTTGTTCCAGATGTGACTGATTGCGACGACTGTGCGGGCGGCGTGGGGTTTCTGCCTTGTACAGGGGGTGTACTATTTGAAACTGGCATTCCAACTTGAATTTTCTTGGGTGATGTGGGTTGCACGGAACTAGGTAAACCTATTGTACCATTTGGCGCAGTGGAACTATGTGTGCCCTGGGTGATCGGCGGGCTAGGGAACGCGGGAAGGCCAGTCGGATGGAGATTGCTGACTGGCCCCATGATGTTTGGCCCCGTGGGTTTTCCCTTAGGCAGCAGCTCGTCTGGATTATTCGGTTCACAGTTAGGACAAGCCATTGTAGACTGATTATCTGAAAGAAAAAAAATGCATATCACTCATATGCAAAAACATACTTGTAATGCAGTGGTGAGCACTTACGGAAAAAAAACATAAACGTACACAATATAATATAACTAATACCACAGTGCAAGTGGTAGTTACTGATTATTTATCTCGCAAAATATCGCGTATGGTCAGTAACAGACAGAATATCATCATGTTTCTATTCATCACACAGCCAATAATATCCTGTCAAGGAATTTTTATGTTGTTACTTTGTTCTACAGCAACTGTAATCACTGGTCATAACTACGATTAGAGATGTGCTCCTATGAGCACGCTAATTTTTTTAATCCGCGGAAACTTCACAATTGCAACCCCAGTATATCTGAGGGCATGAATTTGCAGTATGTGAAAAACAAAACATTGAAATACACTTGACCTAAATACAAAATATTGATAAGGAAATGTTGATTACTATTACAGAAAGTTTGCAAAAAGAGCAATTATCCATAGATTATTACATTATAGTATACTGTGTGAGACTTCTTTGTCATGTGAAAGATCCTAATTTAATCATGCATGTAGTACGAAAATTTTATCAGAGAGACGTTCCAAAAAGAATTGGCCCTGTGTTTGCATGTTACGCTGCAAAATATATTCGAAAGACGATATTCTTGGATCTCGAAAGAGTTAACAAAACACTTATTTGATGTTCTGCGCAAAAAAAAAATGGTGAATGGCATTCTGGATGCGCTGCGTTAAAGTTCCTCAAGTGTGCAGCGGAGGTGAACGAATGCATCAAGTGACGTCACACGTGAGACATGAGCGCTATCTGGCAGTTACCTTGAAAAACGGAGCGCATGGCGTGTGCGCCCGTCTCGGAGGTGATAAGCTGTAGAACACAAGGCGACAAGTAGGTGCCATCAGCATGTCGTCTTAGCAAAGCGTCGAAACACTTGCCTTTTCGTGCAAGCGTTGCATGGTCAGCGCAGTGGGATAAACGCTACGGTCCTTAGAATTACTTATGTGTGCCTTTTCTAGTAAAATACGCTCAAAATATTGACGTGTTGTCATGGTGCCGCAGATATGCGCAATATTTGCTTTTCACTTAATCGCACAAGCATGAACGCTGAATCTTGAGCATTATTGGAGGGCGCTGCGGATGGGGTCGGCCGTTTAGAGTATCGTTTGGTTATGGCACCGTTTAGGGTATCGTTAGGGTAGGACAGACAGACAGACAGACAGACAGACAGACAGACAGACAGACAGACAGACAGACAGACAGACAGACAGACAGACAGACAGACAGACAGACAGACAGAGTGAAGGTTTTGCACCGAAGGTTAATCGTCTTTTAAAAAAAAAAGAGAGAAGAAGGTGGTGACGAGCGGGGCAGATGGGTGGCGCCTGCTGGTGATTGGGCTCAGCTTGCCTGCGACCATACACTGCCCTCCATCTCCCAAAACCACCACCTCCTATGGGACTATACGAGACATTGAACGTGCACCATGGAGGGCTTGGTGCATGCCAATATTGTACCACTACATTTTTGAACTGCAATTTTTTGTAGTCGTTCGGACGCTCACTTATTTTAAATCAAGGTAATGGTAACAGGAATAATTTTGAAGTACTCCATGGTATGTGAGAGTTTTAGGAGTTAACAGCTAAGAAATAGATTATTGCAGAAATATTGCAGATTTAGAATGGAGTCTTTTATTAAGATATTATCTTCTGTGAACGCTCAATGCCCTCCGGGGTCAAAGTTTTGGTGGTATCTTGTGGTTATATATAGCTTAGTGAGAAGTGTCGGTTGTGCTACATGACCCTTGGTTGTGCATGTTAATGCCATATATCTGCGAAGAAGAAATAAACGCGCAGCTCGCATACATCAAATCACGAAGCTCTTGGCCGTCCATGAGAATTTTTTCAAGGTTTCATGTTGACGCATGCTTTGAGCGTATTAGCGCACGTCCCATCTAAGAATATAAAGAGTTTTGGTAGACAGGATATAGAGGTGAGCATGCTAGTTTTCATATTTTGCTCGACTAAGCTTAAAGGCTCTCCAAGGTTTCGCATCGGTGCTGTTTACTGACTCAGTGGAACAACTTGTAGTGGTTGTGACAAACGACCTATTGATCGATTTATATGTGAAGTTTAACGTCCCAAAATTACCATATTATTGTGGGAGACGCCGTAGTAGAGGGATTTTCAAATTTAGCCTAACTCGAGTTTTTTAATGTGCACTCAAACTGAGCACACGCGCCTCGAGCTAGTTTGCCTACATCGGGAATGCAGCCGCCGCTGCTGGGATTTGATCCCACGACCTGCGGGTCAGCAGCCGAGTACCATAATCACGAGACCCCCATGGCGCGGTGGGAAACAAGCGAGGCGTGACGTTCAAATATTCATTAAACGTGTTGCGTAGACATGTAAACCTAATCCTCTTCTGCAGATGCTTTTCAGAAAGCACAATTGCGTATTATGTACGGCGAATATAGAGGGCTGGGCTTTTGAAGGAGCTGCCAGTTTATAGGATTGAAAGGTCTATTACGCAGGTATCTAAAACACAAACATTATCATCATCATCATCATCATCATCATCATCATCAGCCTGACTACGTCCACTGCAGGACAAAGGCCTCCCCCAAGTTCCGCCAATTAACCCGGTCCTGTGCTTGCTGCTGCCAATTTATACCCGCAAACTTCTTAATCTCATCTGCCCACCTAACCTTCTGTCTCCCCCTAACCCGCTTCCCTTCTCTGGGAATTCAGTTAGTTACCCTTAATGACCAGCGGTTACCCTGTCTACGCGCTACATGCCCGGCCCATGTCCATTTCCTCTTCTTTATTTCAACTATGATATCCTTAACCCCCGGTTGTTTCCTAATCCACTCTGCTCTCTTCTTGTCTCTTAAGGTTACACCTACCATTTTTCTTTCCATTGCTCGCTGCGTCGTCCTCAATTTAAGCTGAACCCTCTTTGTAAGTCTCCAGGTTTCTGCTCCGTAGCTAAGTACCGGCAAGATACAACTGTTATATACCTTCCTCTTGAGGGATAGTGGCAATCTACCTGTCATAATGTGAGAGTGCTTGCCAATTGTGCTCCACCCCATTTTCATTCTTCTAGTTTTTTCAATCTCGTGGTTAGGCTCCACGGTTATTACCTGCCCTAAGTAAACATAGTCTTTTACAACTTGAAGTGCACTATTACCTATCTCGAAGCGCTGCTCTTTTCCGAGGTTGTTGTACATTACTTTCGTTTTCTGCAGATTCATTTTAAGACCCACCTTTCTGCTCTTCTTGTCTAACTCCGTAATCATGAGTTGCGATTCGTCCCCTGAGTTACTCAGCAATGCAATGTCATCGGTGAAGCGCAGGTTACTAAGGTACTCTCCATTAACTCTTATCTTTACTGTTCCCATACTAGGCTTCTGAAAACCTCCTGTAAGCACGCGGTAAATAGCATTGGGGAGATTGTGTCCCCCTGCCTTACACCCTTCTTTATTGGTATTCTGTTGCTTTCTTTATGAAGCACTATGGTAGCAGTTAATCCCCTGTAGATTTCTTCCAGAATGTTTATGTATACTTCATCTACGCCCTGATTCCGCAGTGTTTGCATGACGGCTGATATTTCTACTGAAACAAACGCCTTCTCGTAATCTATGAAGGCTATGTATAGTGGTTGCTTATACTCTGAGCATTTCTCTATTACCTGATTGATAGTATGAATGTGGTCAATTGTTGAGTAGCCTGTTCGAAATCCTGCTTGTTCCTTTGGTTGATTGAATTCTAATGTTTTCTTTACTCTGTTAGCAATTACCTTTGTAAATAGCTTGTATACTACAGAGAGCAAGCTGATCGGCCTGTAATTGTTCAAGTCCTTGTCATCTCCTTTCTTATGTATTAAGATGATGTTAGCGTTCTTCCAAGACTCTGGTACTCTTCCCGTCAGAAGGCACCTCGTAAACAGGGTGGCTAGTTTTTCTAACACAATCTGTCCTCCATCTTTCAGCAGATCTGATGTTACCTGATCCTCACCAGCAGCTTTGCCCCTTTGCATGCTCTCCAAAGCTTTTCTGACTTCTTCTATCATTACAGGTGGGGTGTAATCTGGGTTACTGCTAGTTCTTATAGTATTAAGGTCGTGGTTGTCTCGGCTACTGTACAGATCTCTGTAAAACTCCTCCGCTATTTTAACTGTCCTATCCATAATGGTAGTTATTTTGCCTTCTTTGTCCGTTAGTGCATACATCCGAATTTTGCCTATCCCAAGTTTCCTCTTCAATGCTTTGACACTTCCTCCGTTTTTCAGAGCGTGTTCAATTCTCTCCATGTTATACTTTCTTACTTCGCATACCTTACGTCTATTAATCAACTTCGAAAGCTCTGCCAGTTCTATTTTGTCTGTTGTACTTGACACTTTCATGATTTGACGCTTCTTAATTAGGTTCTTCGTTTCCTGGGAAAGCTTGCCAGTGTCCGGTCCAACTACCCTGCCTCCAACTTCCACTGCACAGATTATCATTCATTGTATCTACGCTAAGGTTTGTTTCCTCACTAAGAGCCGGGTACCTGTTCTGCAGCGACACTCTAAATTCCTGTACTTTCCCTCTCAATGCTAGCTCATTGATTGGCTTCTTGCGTATCAGTTTCTGTCGTTCCTTTCTCAAGCCTAGGCGAATTTGAGACCGTACCATTTTATGGTCACTGCATCGTACCTTGCCAATCACTTCCACATCCTGCACGATTCCAGGGTGTGTACTCATTATAAAGTCTATTTCGTCCTTATTTTTGCCATTAGGGCTCCTCCATGTCCACTTGCGGTTTTCTCGTTTTCGGTAGAAGGTATTCAATATCCGTAAATTATTGCGTTCTGCGAATTCTACTAGTAGCTCTCCTCTGGCGTTTCTAGTACCGATGCCATAATCTCCTACTTACTGCCTGGTCTCCAGCCTGCTTCTTCCCTACCTTTGCATTGAAGTCGCCCATCACTATATTATACTGTGTTTTTACCTTACTCGTTGCCGATTCCACGTCTTCATAGAAGCTTTCAACTGAAGCGTCATCATACCTGGATGTAGGCGCGTAAGCCTGTACTACCTTCATCTTGTATCTTTTATTCAGTTTATTTACGATACCTACCACTCTTTCATTAATGCTATAGTATTCCTCTATGTTGCCAGCTATGTTTCTGTGAATTAGGAACCCCACTCCCAGTTTTCTTCTGTCTGCCAAGCCCCTGTAGCAAAGGACGTGCCCATTCTGTAGCACCGTATAGGCCTCATCTGTCCTCCTAACCTCACTGAGCCCTATTATATCCCATTTAACACCCTCTAGCTCCTCGAATAGTGCAGCTAGACTTCCCTCACTAGATAAGGTTCTAGCGTTAAACGCTTCCAAGTTCAGGTTCCAATGGCGGCCTGTCCGGATCCAGAGATTCTTAGCACCCTCTGCTGCGTTGCAGATCTGACCACCGCCGTGGTCAGTTGCTTCGCAGCTGCTGGGGACTGAGGGCCGTGAGTTATTTCACGTAAGCATGTGGGATGTAGTGGCCAGATACTGAACCAGGGTGGCCAATCCTTCTCTGGTGAGGGAGTGCGTTCTCGGCGGTGTTTTGCCGGTGAGGCCGCACCCCAGGCCTCTTAATGCAGTTTCATCAACACGCGGATTTTTTTTAATCCGGTTGGGAACTGCGCGGTACCAGGATTTGAACCACGGACCTCTTGCATGCGAGGCGGATGCTCTAACCACTACGCCATTGCCTCAGCCTTATAAAAAGCGTGGTGTACAGTAAAGAATATATACACTTTTTGAAAAAAAGTTATAAACACTAATTACTACACATAGCTACGTGGCTGTGCTACTAACGGACAAGTTGGCCCCATGAACCATCTGCGAAAATCTAGTCACTAGCCGTACACAGCAATAACAGGAAACAACAAGTTAAAACACAAGGAGCTCTCAATCTGTAACACAGCCTGCATAAAGAATCAGACTCTCCCAAGTTTGTGGCATAAAAATTATCTTTGAAAGAGAAGTCAATTAGCATGATAGCACGGTTATTTAAATGTATGACAGCCACATAGTGAAAAGACTAATGCTAAAAGAAATATAAGCTGACATCAGATTAAGTAATACCCGTCCACGGAAGTCCAAGCTCATCAGTAAGCGGTGGAACCAACACGGCTCGTTCACCGAGCGAACTCGAGGCGCGGACGAGTATAGGACTCGTCCTAATTGACACAAGTGGCAGCCCGAAAAGTGACCCGGCTGACAGAATCAATTTCGTACAAACCACGGCCTTCGTAAGAGAAAATCGTACCGATGCGGTCGATAGCTCAAATGATGCATGATCAATATCAAGAGCATGCACTGCACTATGCATTCCGCGCTCCATGGTTCAGGCTGATTTCATATCGAAGCGCTCACCCTGTACGCGTTGCTGCGCCTCATCGGTGCGGGCAGAACTTGAGGTCCCGCCGAGTGTGTCATACTTCCCGGCACGGGGTATCCTATATTTGCAGGCACGGAGTATCCGTAGTGCACCACAACGAAAGGACACTATCAATTTTCACCACACAAACACAGCGCGCAGCACGCAGAAGCCGGAATGCGCAACTCACAAACATTATAATCAATTCCAAAAGTTGAAAGTAGGGCAGCTTCGTCTGTAAAAAAAGTTGGTTCCTAAGCAATGATCCAGCTTAAAAAGTAGGTGAAGTATGGTGTCGAACGAAGAACTTTGGTGGTGTCAGAATTGCTATTGTGGCAAAGGCAAGCTAGTTTACCAAACTTAAGGTCATTAAATAATAATTGCTTGATGAGTGATCTCAACTTAAGTCTTTTTTTCTATGCCATAAAAGTTTTATGCTTTCTTTTCAATACAAAATTACTTTGAGTGCGTTATATGCGTATATCACGTTGCATATTGTGTTAACAACACTTAATGTACACTGAGAGTATAAAAACTTACAACTACACATGTCTATGCACTTCGCAACGGAGGCGAAGCTGTTAGTTCCTTTTCCGCATCCTTTTTTGGGGAATTGCATGCAGGTATTATTTCTGAAACTGAAGAAAAAGTGCTTCCTCTGTATGAGACACAGGTCAGGAATAGGATCCGCACTGCATCGAGGTGCTGGCTTCATTTTCGCTGCAAATAATAATAGGTCTGAGATTAGATGCACTGTGTTTCTGCTTCTTACAATCTTTGAAGAGTAGTAAAAGTTGAAAAAAACTCCGCTCCTTGAAAAAAGGTCAAGCTCATTACAACTATCAGCATATTGAAAAATTATTTTATACAATGCATGTTAAAGCTTATTTACAGAATGTCAAGTGTAATAGCTCACTCTTTCATCGTGTTATGGAGAGGCCAGCTCTTCTGGCAGATACTAGCGTTAATGGCGCACCTGTATACTCGTTTATCACAGCAGCCCAGTGATCTAGCCTTGCGGCAGGTAACCTGTGGCTGAAAGTTCTGATTTAAAAGAGCAAACCTGCGCCGTGCGCAGACTCTTTTCTAAAGCTATAGATAAACTAAGGGTGCCAGAAATATGACGAACACACATCTGAGGTTTCTCTTAACAATGAACTTTCTGCACATCTATTCTTTTTCAGTATCTCAACATGAGTTTTGCTCATCTTAACAATATAAATACTAAGATTTGGCCTCCATATCCTTCGAAAGATAATATATATTTTGTGTTTTTCAATCACAGCGATTCTTTACGGAAAGCGTTGCTGTGTTTCTCTCTTTCTTCAATGTTACCATAGGAGTCGCGTGGATGTTTTGTCTATAAAGTATGCTTCCTTAACACTATTTCGTAATCGCCGGCTCACTTCCTTTTTAACAGGTACAGCATGAGAGCTGGTTAAAAGTCGCTTTGCCCTATTATGTTTGTATAAAATACGAAAGACATTTCTACGACATCCGAGGTCGCTCAACATAAGATATTTTTTTCAGACAGAAGTGCCAATGACATATTGTTTAGAATGGCATTTAAAATCTTGGACTACTATGCAAGCATTTTCTCACTCGAGGCGGCAATCCTTTATTACAATACAGATTAGGAGTATTTTTCAGCTGTTCAGCTTAATAAAGTTCCTCGTCTGTCTCTCTGTCTGTCTGTGTCTGTATGTATGTATGTATGTATGTATGTATGTATGTATGTATGTATGTATGTATGTATGTATGTATGTATGTATGTATGTATGTATGTATGTATGTATGTGTGTATGTATGTATGTATGTATGTATGTATGTATGTATGTATGTATGTATGTATGTATGTATGTATGTATGTATGTATGTATGTATGTATGTGTGTATGTATGTATGTATGTATGTATGTATGTATGTATGTATGTATGTATGTATGTATGTATGTATGTATGTGAGCCTTATTAATCGTCCCATCTTTTCATCTGTACATACTCATCATCACCACTCCAGTTTAGGTTGTGGGGCACATACTCGGGACAAGAAAGAAGAGTATTGAGGTTACTGGACGCCATCTTACAAATGGTGGAGAGTGGTGCCCGATTTCTGCGTCCTCTCACGCTCTCGGACATTCCCAGCGCCTTCTAGAACACACCCCTGGAGCTCCGTTCAGGCCACTGCTTAAACGACCTGGGTTCGGTATAAATGTCGCAAGCCGCCCAGTCCAGCGTGCCAGCTTCGCCACCACTCCCACCGCCAAGAAACCCTTCTCACCTGGTCACCAGCCCTCAAAAGGATCCTCCGCTGTTCGCAGGGCTTCCGGGTGAGGACGTGGAAGACTGGCTCGAGGAGTATGACCGCGTGAGTGCCATCAACAACTGGGATGAGCCGGCTTAACTCACCCACGTTGCATTCTGCTTGACTGGCGTCGCAAAAATGTTGTTTTTCAACCACGCTACAGATTTTCCGACATGGCCCGCCTCTACACGCCAGCTCCGCCTGATTTTCGCCTACCCATCAGTGTGCTCGGATATTGCCAAGAAGAGGCTTGGTGCACGTGTACAACGCCCCGGCGAGTCTTGCACTTGTTACATTGCAATTGTTCTCGCCCTTTGCCGCCGCATGGACAACTATATGGCGGAAAACAACCATGTTTGCCACCTGCTAAAAGGCATTGCGACTGTCGCTTTTAATGCGCTTATGGTGCAGAATCCCCAGACCGTAGCCCATGTTGTAGCTACTTGTCAGCGTCTTGAGGAGCTTCAAACCACTCGTGTGCAACCTGATATATCTGATCTAAGCTCAAGTCATGACACAACAGAGCTGTGGGCATTGATCCGCTCTATCATCCGCGAGGAAATTGATGCAGAGGCTTCACCTCGCCACATTTATATTCGAACGACGCCACCTGCTACAAGTTTATGTGATGTCGTGAGGAAGTGATTGGCTTTGATCACTGGCACACCAGTTTCGAGCTCACATCCCGTTGCCCATACCAAGTAGCCACGCATAGATGATGCCCTGGACTCCCTACAGGGCGCAGAATTTTTCTCCAGTCTCGACCTCCAATCCGTATATTGGCAAATACCTATTCACGAAGCAGACCCGGAGAAAACAGCGTTTACAACGCCTGATGAGCTTTACGAGTTTAACGTCATGTCTTTTGGCTTATGCAACGCTTCAGTAACATTCGAGCGCACGATAGATAATGTCTTATGTGGTCTCAAGTTGAAAACCTGCTTATGTTATTTGGACGACATCAGAATTTATTCTTCTACTTTTCCTCAGCACCTTAAGCGTTTGGACGAAGTTTTTATGTGCATTTCGAAGCTGGCCTTCAGCTCAATACAAAGAAGTGCCGCTTTGTCAGCATGAGCATAAAAGTATTGGGTCACCTTGTCAGCAAAGATGGCTTTCGACCGACCCCTACAAGGTTGCTGCTGTAATTAGTTTCCCACGTCCGGGCAATCATAAACAATTGCGAAGTTTTGTGGGCCTGGCGTCTTACTTCCGCCGCTTCATCAGTCACTTTGCTGCCATTGCGGGGCCGTTACACAAGCTTCTGACATCAGGAACGGCCTTTAGTTGGACTGACGAGCGCGAGTGTGCTTTCCAAGCCCTTAAGCGTGCTATGACATCACACCCCGTCCTCCGTCACTTCGATGAGAGTGCACCCATTTTTTCGCACACAGATGCCAGCGGCCATGAAATTGGTGCTGTCCTCCTCCATCGCGACGACACTTCACGTGAGCGAGTAGTTGCGTATGCCAGCCACACACTAACACCCATGGAGCAGAAGTACTTGATAACAGAGCAGGAACGCCTTGCTGTCGTTAGAGCCTTCCAGAAATTTCGAACTTATCTGTATGGACGCCACTCCACTGCGATTACCGACCACCATGTCCACTGCTGGTTGTCCTCGCTGAAGAATTCGCCTGGGCGCCTCGGTCACTGGATACTTCGTTTGCAAGAGTACACTTTTGGCGTAGTGTACCGGTCAGGCAAACAGCATCAGGATGCCGACGCTCTCTCTCACTGCCCTCTGCCACTTTCATCTCCAACCACGCATACCCAATGCCCCTCAGGTGATCAAGCGGCTGGCTATTTACTCACGTTATCGCCCCTGGCAGTTGCTGGGTCACTATCTTCAAACAGCAGCGCTCAGTTTGCCACGTGCCAACGTGACAACCCCTACTGTAACCGCATCATCGGCTACTTGATTGACTCGCCTTCTGCGCCTAAAGCCAGACTACGTCGTCAGCTACGGCAGTTCAAGCTAGAGAACAATGTCCTGCAGTGCTATACTTACAATGCGGATGGGCATCAGTGGGTGCCAGTACTTCCCCGCTCACAGCGAAAACAAGTTCTCGAAGCACTGCACGACGACCCATCAGCTGGACACTTAGGATTTCAGAAGACCTACAAATGCGTTAGGAGCCGTTTCTTCTGGCCTCGCCTTTCTACCTTTGTGGCTAATTATGTCGCTTCTTGCGCACTTTATCAACGCCGGAGACGACCAACTTCAGCTCCTGCTGGCTTATTACAACCCACTCCATGTCCCGATACACCTTTTGTCGTCAGAGTAGACCTCGCCGGACCGCTTCCCGTAACGCCAGCGGGCCACCGCTGGATCGTCCGACGACCACCTCACGCGATACGCGGAGACCACTCCTCTATGCACTAGCTCCGCCTCACAGCCGTCGACCACCTAACGCGATACGCGGAGACCGCTCCTCTACGCACTAGCTCCGCCTCAGACGTTGCCACCTTTTTAGATGCGGAAGCATCTTATACTCGCGCCTTGTAGTGCGCCGTCCGCGCCGTCCGCACCGCTTCTCGAACATTCGACAGCTGACGCGCGCGCATGCGCCGTCGCCCACTCTTCCACCATCTGTGCATCCCTTCCTCCTCTACACACCGCGCGCGCTTCACTCCTCCACCATCTGTGCACCCTTCCTCCTCTACACACCGCGTTCGACATCTACAATTCTCCTGATTCTCCAGTGGACGCGCATGTGGCGTCGCGCTTCGAGAACATTCAACAGCTGACAGTGCATGCGCCGTCGTGCTGTATATATACTCAAGGTCGGCGCTCGCTCGCTCAGTTGCCGCTCGTCGGTTGGTTTGTACGGCGCGTCGACGTCCAAGGTCGCGGTGAAATGAATTCCAACGAATCCACAAACACAATGATCGACGTCCCTTCGACCAGCGCCGCCCTTTCGCATACGTGTGTACGTGTTCACTCATTTAACACCCCCTCCTACAACCACGTTAACCAATTTAGCCATTGACCCAAGTAAGTCGCAATTTAACACCCCATTTCACAACCACGTTAACCAATTTAGCCATCGACCCAAGTAAGTCGCACTTTAACACCCCGTTAACCAATTATATGGTCCGCATCCTCCTCAGTGTTCCCCCGAGGGAAGCTGCGGGCAATTTTTTTTTAGGAGCCACTGTGTTGCGTCATGGTGCACCTCGCACGTTGTTGAGTAACCAAGGCAAGGCCTTCATGTCGACAATTCTTGGCGAAATTCTAAAAACTTGTGGCACAGTTCATAAGACCACATCCGCTTACCACCAGCAGACAAATGGCCTGAAAGCCACCGGACTCTAATCGACATGATATCCATGTACGTCGAACCGAACCACAATAACTGGGACAAAATGTTGCCGTTCGTAGCGTTTGCGCACAACACCGCTGTTCAACAAACCACCGGGTATTCGCCTTTCTTCTTTGTCTATGGTCGTGCGCCGACATTCAACATTGACGCCTTTTTCTTCAATGTAACGACAAAAACGTCCACGACAACGCGGGAACATTTCGTCTCCAGGCTCGCTGACACACGGCAATGGGCTCAACTCAACACGAAGGTCAGTCAACAAGACCGCAAGCTATGTTATGACAGCTTTCGTCGAGACGTCACCTTCCGTCCTGGAGATGAAGTACTGCTTTGGACGCCTGTTCGTACACCCGGATTGTGTAAAAACTTTCAGTCACGCTTTCTCGGACCTTACGTTGTTTGTGAACGAACATGTCTTGTCAATTACCTTGTCACTCCCATCGAGGGCACCTCGGACCGTCGTTACCGTGCCTCCGGATAGTCCACGTTTCACGTCTTAAACCCTTTGTTCACCGTACCTTTCCCGCCTTAGTCTGGCCGGGCCGGCCGCTCAAGTGCGCGAGGAAAATAAGTGTGAGCGTTAATACTCGTCCCATCTTTTCATCTTTAAATACTTATCATCACCACTCCAGTTTTGGTTAAGGGGTACATACTCGGGACAATAGTCTGGAGGGTACTGGACGCCATCTTACAATATGTATGTATGTATGTATGTATGTATGTATGTATGTATGTATGTATGTATGTATGTATGTATGTATGTATGTATGTATGTATGTATGTATGTATGTATGTATGTATGTATGTATGTATGTATGTATGTATGTATGTATGTATGTATGTATGTATGTATGTATGTATGTATGTATGTATGTATGTATGTATCGCTGGATGCTGATTTCGCATAATATATTATAGTAAAGAGTGTTTGTTAGCAATTCGGCTCTCTATCGGAAACATTGACTTTATCTCCTCTGAGCTCAGTGGGCTTGTCGGTTGAAAGTAGGGACTAGTCGCACTTATTCGTGTTGCTCGCCCTATTTGTCTTGTTGCCGCTTTATTGGTTCCACAACATTCACCAACTCGCAAATCACAACGTTCCGCATGAAGCAGAGAGAGATTTTGTACAGCTGAGTGTCCCTTCAGTTCTCACACCTCGTTTGTCTTGTCCAGCCCATTCTACACTTGTGTTTAATACCGTACATGCCATGTCTTTTACCAACCGTGAATATTTTCCAACTTCGTCTCAGCTTTCCTCAGTTTTATGAACGTCATGCCTTTTCTATTTCATACTCGTGTAGCTACACTTTTTTCTCTACATAATAAATGTAGCTGACAAATTCAAGGAGCACTGATTGAAAAATCACACATGTTTATCACTTCTAAGCGTATCATTTCTGCAAAATGTAAACTTGACTGGTCGCAACTGCTATATAAACACTGTATCACAAAAATAGGCTTCGTCTCTCATTGTTCATGCTGCTGAAGGATAGGAGTGGCTGCAGGAGCGTCAATATTGGCAACCTTTCCCATTTTGTAAGTTTTTTGCAAAACGTACTGATGTGGCCTCTCCTTTCCCTGGTTTTCAGCAGGAACATTGCTCAATTGCTTGATATTTTGTGGCCTGCCATTTAGCTGTATTTACTGAACGAATTGATTCTTACAGCTCACTCAGCCGGCTCGCTATTCAGAAAGGCTGAGCAGTCAGCGACTAAGCGCCACTAGAGCAACTGCTTAACGAAACTGTCAGTGAGCGTGACAGCGAGAACTCTCCGCAGAAGTTCATGTGGCGTAGTGTCAGACATACCACACCTGTGCTAGCCCAACCTATTGCGAAGTGGTCTTGAGAGACAAAGCATAGCAAACCTTTTTTCTGAAAATCTTTTGTTATAGTGTCACATTTCGCCTTACGCAACAGCCATTCTATGCAGAAAAAAGAATAAACCATCTTTCCCAAGAGAACCCTGATGAGATGCGAAGCAGCAGTGGCGCGCACGGAGGTGACCCACTTTAAACAGATGTCCACGCGCGTGCTAGAAAAACGCTTTGAAGCGAAATTTGATGTAGCTATTACTCGAGTAAACGTTTGTTTGAAACGCAAGCACAGGGGATGCGGTTGGGGTTTCGTGCAAGTTTCATCAAAACATTTGGCAAGACTTCGTAGTCGTCGTTTCTTCAGAGTTGAGACACGGGTGCTGCAGCGGAGCTGGTGCGTGTTTCGCTGTCACTACTATAGCCTTATAATCGGTGAATTGTACGCTGAGAGGTTCCTGCACACATGCGACGTCGAAGTTGGCAAAGACCAGATCGATGAATGTATCCCTTATCCTGGTTGGTAGTTTTTGATCCACCGCCGACACGCACTTGAGCACGTACACGTCACTGATGCAATCGACGAGCCTTTCTCCTCCATCTCCGCTGACTTCAACGTTGAAGTCTTCCGCGACTATAAGAGCTACGCGTCGACACGCCTCGCCGCAATCAGCCAGCGTCTCCTCGAAACAGTGGTGTAGTGAGTGGTGGTGTCGGCAGGTGTGGTGAACGAAAGCACGAGGCTGGAGCTGCGAGCGCGTCGGCGAGCACGTGGCAGGTGAGGGAGAGATTGACATGAGTGTGAACTGCAAGGAGAGCGTGAGGTGCGGCTGTGGCATGACCTGCTTGGCACCTCTCGAACACCTGCGGCGAGGGAATCGCGTTGCGACGCGTTTGTACGAACGCACGTACGTACGGCGCTACAAACGTGAGCCAAAGAGCTGCTTCGCTTCTAATTAAGACCAATATAACTTTATTTAGCACAATGCAACATTGTTGTGCCTTTAAAAGTATCTAAATTTTACCTGAGTTTATTCTTAAAGTAGCTATAAAGCTGATAGATGTGCACTTCTTGATAATTTTAGGGTGATTCATTTTCAGCTGTTCAGCAATACTGTAGGTGAGATTTCATAGTGACATGTTGTTTACCCAGCATGCTTTAAATTATGTCATAACATTATCGCTTTTCTTCCACTCAATTTATATATTTTTAGAAGACAGTTTTGTAAAGCTTCGAAAGCATACAGGCAGAACTATTGAAAGACATCTTTTACGTAGAGATATAGTAAGATTTGTACTCACGTAGACACACCGACTCGCACTTCAGTTCAGAAGCGAAGTAGTTGCCGTTGCTGCTATTGCACGTGCTGAATGTGAACATTTTGCACAACTTTGTTTGTTCCTCAAAGTACCAGGCATATTTTACAGCACTACTGGCAGTTATTTTGGGCGGCGTCAGGCACTCCTTGAAGATGACTTTTGCGCGCGCTGAAAGTGTACAAGGTACGTTTAACAAAGATGTGACTACTAGAAATGTAATCGTTCTTGGAACGTATTTTAAGGAATAATGCATTAGGTGAGTTGGTTGATTTTATCTGTATCTTCTGATAAATAATCAGCATGCCATCTTTTTTCACTCAATAAAAACTATTACCGGCACCAGCCCTGGTAGCTCGCTGGTTAAGCAAGAAAATATGCACCAAATTTCTGGGCATCGTGACCCTATACAAATTGGCTGATATGCAAAGGAGCAGCTGCGTATTTGTAATTGGACAGTAGTTCAAGAAGTCTATGTGTCCATAATAGCTAAGAGCAGCTACAGCCGCACGCTTCACAAAGCTTTATTTACCTTATTGTACGTAGAATCACCAAGTTCCATTTTTAAAATGTGTTATGACGTTTCAAGAGGCCCAATTACTTCATAAAGCATTTGAAACACGCGAAGTCTATAGATGTTAAGCAAAATAATAGTCGTTTTGAGAAGTTGTGAAAACGCAAGCCTCCGTGACATTCTCTATTCAGGGATTTCTAACCACTTCCTTCTTCTTGCCCTCGACTTGCAACGAACGTGTTCAACGGCAATTCACGTCGTAGTACCTTTCTCCCTGCGATCTCCAAATATTTTTTAACAGCAGATATCTATATGCTTTAGCTTTGTCGGTAAGCCCTATGGTACAAACTAGTCTGCTTTGCGCCAGACGAATTGGCTGAGCCCACTGCAATGAACTGCAGGTGCAATGGAAAGCGAGGACATTGACGATGATAGAGCAGCTGTCTCACAGTACCGTGTTAAATGATATGCGCATACGACTATGAAGAGCTTTTTATCATAAGTCCGCGGAAAGGGTCCAAAAAAGTAAATCCCAACTTGCTTGAATGGAGCTCTAGGAATCGAAACAGGATCTAGTCAACCTGGAGAAGCGCTCGTAAGGCCCTTGTAACGCTGACACTCATTGAATTTTTGAACAGTAAAATCCTTCTTGAACTGGCAATGAGTTTTCGCAGAGTCTAGATCACCGGACGTTGCATCATCATGAATAACTTGCTAGACGGAAACGCGAAGACTCTTCAGCCACTAGGGATTATCGTGAGCCGGTCTTAGTATAAGTATTTTTGTCTACTATCCCATCACGGACGTAGAAGTGAGTTGCCGGTAATGTTAGTTCGGTGGCAAGAAGCTGCTGTATAGTGCTGTTCTTGGCTGCTTAGTCTTGAAGACATTTGTATCACTAAACAGCAGGCCCGATGGTACAATGTGAGTGTCGAAAATGTCAGTGCCACAATCCGTCGATGGAAGTCGTAGTCGCAGAACACTATCTGCATCAGCGTGACGAAGAAAACTTTTATAAGAAACCGCAAGGTCGTATTCCTGCAAACGAAATGCCCAATGCGCTAGTCGACCAGATGGTTCACGCAGACTGACCAACCAACAGAGAGGATGATGATCTGTCACGATGGTGAATGTGTGTTCAACAGGTGGCACCAGAAGCGCTGCAGCGTGAAGACTGTGAGGTATTCTTGCTCTGTGACAGTGTAGTTTCGCTCTGACTTGTTTAGAGAGCGACTTGCATACGCTAGGAACTGTTCTTGGTATGCAAGCGTTTAACCGAGACGCCACCAACGCAAACACTACTGGCGTCTGCGTGAAGCTTTGTGGGAACCAGATGATTGAAGTGCCGTAGAATTGGATTGGACGTCACGGATCAACTCAGAAAAAGCGGACGCACAATTCCGAGGTTCAGTCAAATCGCATGCCTTTATGAAGCAGGCACGTGAGTGGGTGCGCGATATATGCAAGTTCAGGAATGAATCGACGGATGTATGAGCAAAGGCTCAAAAAGCTGTGCAGTTCTTTCACCGAGTGTGGTTAAATGCCCCCCTGCAGCTGTCTTCGCGGGATCCGGTCATATGCCGTCTTTATCCCCTAATGGTCATAAGACGTGTGTTTAGCGCTCTCCAAAGTGACATTTCTTTGCGTTGAGTACCAAGTGTGCTTTGCTTAGGCAGCCCAGTATGAGACTGAGGTACGAGAAGAGGACGTTCAGATAGCGAGAAAGGCCTGAAGTGTGCGATACCTTCAATTCTATCCGTACGTCGCAGCTCAACGTCCTCTTCTACTTTAGCCTCCTTGTTCCGCACTGCACTGATACTCATTCCGAAATCACGTATGTAGTAACGTTATTATTGTATCATCAAAAATGCGTTGCGGTTTAGCCTCATTTACCTATGCGGAGTGCCCACGTAGTTGTGGAGTCCTTGAATGGGTCAATCTTATGTAGAGATATATTATGCTCGTCACGTCCCGTTTTGTTTCCGCGATGCGACGTATAACATTTGTGGTGTTGTTCACTTGAGTCTCTAGATCAGCAATATGGTGACTCCATCTGAGTTGGCTGATTTTTCACTACTGAACTGTGGTGGTGGTCATGCCTACATAAATTTTGCAGGGTATATACGTGCATTTGGAGGTGGGAGCGTCAGCCATACCCCAAGTAGTCACTACGGAGAGCGTGGAACACGATTATTTTGCCTGTATGGCTCAAGTACCACGTGACCCTACAAAGTGGACGTAGAGATGACAACCGCGGTTGCGTCGTGGTATTGTCGGACACGTTATTCGAAGGTCGCATGTTCAGTCTCTGCCTCGGGCAAGTTATCTTTTTATCTATTTTTATTTCTTTATATTCACACAACAATTTCTTCTAGTAACATGCACTGCGATTTTCTTGGCATCATTGTCTGTTAGTTATCAATAATTATAGGTCTAACAAAGGAACACGAGACCATAGCGTTACCCTTCCTTCCTCCAAAGTTAAAATGAGGCGTTCAATAAGAACTCACCATTACACGTTTCCGAGCACTTCCGCAGAGAGGCGAAGTTGTTGTGTCCTTTAACATGGTATTCGGCACCAATAGGCAGGCACGTTTTATGTCTAGCGTCATAGTACCAGCGTGGCGTTAGCGGTTTACAGTTGCTATTAAATGGCAATGTTAAGCAGTACGTCGGTCGATAAACTTGCGGCTTCTTTGATGGTAGACCCCATTTTGGAAGGCCTGTGTAGAGACAGGAAAAAATACTCGGTGATTAATACAGATTCATCGTGAGAAAGCAGTATCTAATTACTATGTATTGTGCCAAATTACAAACGCTTTAAGGTCTTTTTTCAGCACTCGGGGCATGTTTCAAAGCCTTCGAAATGTTTGTTTTGATCGCATACAACGTCACTACATTTCTTTGACACGCACACTCGCAGCCACACACACACAAATATGTGCGCATAATATATATGTGCACTACACGCCCTCTTCGGGTCAATGCACAAGAAAATACAAACAATACAGAGACGCAATCATTTCTAATACATTGAATACATTGGCATAACTGGCAATCAATAACAAATGCGCGTCTGGAAAGTCATGTCAGTGTTCAGTACTTATATATTCTTGTCATACAGTGAAATTGCTGTCAAATATCATTTTCAATATCCTCCCCTATTTTAAGACTAATACTTTTAATGGGATTAGTAAGTGAAGAAAATGAGGCAGCGTTCACTGCTTCCGAAGATTCTCATGAGAAATCCTAAGATTCCTATGAGAAATCACGCGAGGAAATAAATTGACCTTGTTCTAAATAATGTAGCCAAGAAGCTGCCTAAAAGATTTATTTCGATTCATTATGGCTGAAGGTTTTGAAGGCCGTTGAAGATAATGCTGCCGTGATAGTTTAATACCCTCAGGCTGAATTTGGTGTTTTTTTTTTCAAGTTGAATGCTATCCTACGCTGTTGAAGTTTTTCTAGGCTTGCCTTAATATGTCAGTTTTCAAGCTACAACGTCAGGAGTAAGCGAAATATATAAAGCGCTGAACTATGTTTACCACTCTGATATTATGAATCATGTATTGTTGCCAAGAGCTCGTAATGAGTCAATTTATATGCTTCCACTTTCATTGCGGAAGAAGTATTACGCAGCTTTTTTTCAATACGGCCAATTTATGCAGTGCCCCCTGCGCATGGTT
Organism: Rhipicephalus microplus; assembly: GCF_013339725.1. NCBI lineage: Eukaryota > Metazoa > Arthropoda > Arachnida > Ixodida > Ixodidae > Rhipicephalus > Rhipicephalus microplus. The sequence continues at coordinate 74,840,218 of NC_051168.1, forward strand.
ACACGTAGGTTCCAGTTAAGGTTACTTCTAAGTGTGACGCATCATTTTTTAGCTTTATCAGTTTGTATGATGGGAGCACTTTCTAAACACTTTGTAAAGTGATGTAATAGGATTAATTTTCGAAGGGTGTTTTGTTAATCCCCACTTTGCACACCATGCATCATTTAGCGTAAGGCATTGCTTAGTGTAATGATTTGTATATATTACGCAGTTATCAGCAGATAGTTTGATCTAGATCAGTGGCTCGACGCAAAGATCAATATCATTAACGTAAACTTAACGCAAAAGAGCCCCAAAGACTGAGCCTTGTCAAACACTCGAACGCACTGCTAACTTTTTTGAGACACACCCGTTTGTACTAACACACTGTTTTCTGTTTCATGAGCAGCATGCAGTTCATGCTACAACCTTCTGTTCAATAACTATAGAGCTAAAAACGTTGTTACTAAAGCCCGATTGAAGAGGACATAAAATGCTTCGAAGAAATAGAGAAACATAGAAATGATCTGCTCTTTTACAGTGAGCGTGTTAGTTCATCAGTTATTTCATCTATTTAGGTAAAAAGTAGATAAATCAGACCTAAATTCGGTGCAAGAGTTAGGGTTTGTTTTTTATTGTTTAAAGAATGCGTGCCTCTTAATGTTCTCGGGGATTTAGGAGAAGAAAAGTGAATTACCTTTATTTTAGCACAATGTACTCGCTCCGTATACTTGTAGCAGAACTGAGGTACACATAATGAAGTTCTTTTCAAGTGATAGCGCACTTTGGCAAAAAAAGTGAGTCGTTTATTTACTTAGCCACCAACTATTGTGCCTTTCTTCAAACTCCACTCGAATCATTTTCATAACCACGCCGAAATAGCTGATATTTTAAATCAATATTAGTGGTGATATTTTGTGAAAAATTGAAGCACAGATTCATTCACTAATTCAATATGTGGCAACTGCCTTCATCACAGATACACGCTGCCAACCGAAGTTTGTTAACAATGCTGATTAGGTTAATTTCAACACAATAGGTTAATACGAAAGTTAAAAGCACAGATATTTCTCATGTTGTTGCAATTTCAAGCGTGTTAGCTGGATTTTCGTATTAGCTTAAACACTTTCGAAAGAGTGGAGTTCGACGTCATCACAATGTGAGGCATGTTCTGTTCTTTGGGTACACGGCATAAAAAGTACGCAGAGCGAAATAGGCCTCACATTTTTCCGTACATAATAGATCGAATTTGATGTTGAAGAACCCCCTTCCTAAAGATTTTCTTGAGGTGAAGAATTACCTCGATTTTATAGAAAGTCAATGTGTTAGATTGCATAAATTATCACTTACCGTAGACATGTGAAATGAGCACAAGAAGCACAAGACAGCTGTATAGCTGTCTCATTTTCATAGGAGAATGTGGCCCACTTAGGCCAAGAGTTAACTTGTTTCTAGTGAAAGTATATTGTAAGGCCTTGTTTCATTCGAAAGTGACATCATGTTATAACAGTTGTTTTACATGACGACCTAACAACGTTCTCTTCAATGAAAAGAATACCTCTATATGCAGAACAATGAGGCATACAGTGCAAAAAAAACCTATTGCCCCTGCAGAAGTTCTCTTGCGGAAGTTCTCCAAGGAGAAGCAGGTATTTTTGAAACCCCGACTCAAAAGTATTGAGCCTGTGTGCTTTAGGTCACTTGGATTGTTATTTTACCTACAGCTCTATTGTAGATTCTCTTCGCATATCCCATTTACGGCACGTGTTCGTCCTTAGTACGCGATGATTGAATTAACATGTTAACAATGCTCAAACCCGTTATTTTGGGAATTGAGTTCGGAAGAACATCACAAAGTGGAGGCTAGGGTTACGGAAGGCAGGCCGCTATCTATTTGTTAGTAATAGAAAGCCACAAAGAATTTTATCTGAAGTTGTCGGTAACAATAACTTGTTCTTTCCCGAAAAAGTAATTCTCCTTTGAGGGTTGGAACTCCAAACATGCGCTTTTCCGGAACGTTCATTTTACCATTCCAGCTGACCACGAACCATACAAATTTTGAACGTGCGGGCGATATAACTGACCACTGAAAACATATAGGCACTAAGCATTCCCCTTTGTTTTCTAGACTCTGCCTACACCTTTTTAACAATTTCGGCGCAACAGATGTGATGGTTCCTCTTTTTTTATTTCCTTGAAAAAAAAGCGCAGTTAACACAGCTAAGACTACAAAGAAAAAGTAAAGACAGGTGGGCCAACACGCATTGTGGCTATCGTGCGTGGCAGGAACGTACACTCCGAATTTTATTTCCTAATGACAAAATCGTTTCACTCACGGTTTATCGATTTGAATTTCAGCCCATTGAGTGCTGTTTAGAATAATCAAGAAATTGTATTGTTGTCACACTGCTTGAAGGATGCCTTTTAAACTGGACAAATACCTTCTTGCACCAAACTCGGATTATCGTCGATATTGCTGGGAAGTACCATATTCGTGCGAGAAACTGAAATATTAGGCGATAAGACCAAGAAGTGATTGTTATGCCACAATCACGTTACTATAGGCAGAAAAAATCAAGCAGCTGTAGAAAGAAATGGTTCCGCCTTCACTTGGGTATGAATAGGGGCTCCAGTATGATGAGACATAATTACACGATGGGTGTCAGTACACAGAACGCTGAAATAATTATTGCAGCAAGTACGATAACAACGACATAAAGATAGAAAGCTGTGACAAATCGAGCGCTAAATATAAAGTCCGATGAATCCCGCTCTTTCTGTGCTGTGCGCAGGTAGTATGCCCGAAGTACTTCCTCATGCCTTCAGTTGTCCTGTGTGTATATTTTTTGAAGCAAGAAACCAAACATTTGGGTGACGTTAGATAACGGAAGATACTAGAAATTTTATATACATAAGCTTCACCCAGCCAGAAGTAACTAACGGAGCTGGCCCAATTTCTGTGTCACATACTCAGTAGGCTGCTTGCATATTGATGTTACACAGAATTTTGGAAGGCATTCTAGACGACAGTATTTTGGCGCAATGATCAAGAATTCCCGTCCACTTTGTGGGGTATATATATGTGCGCACATGTATACCCCATATAGTGGACAGGGTGGATAGGTGCTACTGCAGTGTAGCGCAGGTGCTTTGCACGTGTTATTCGAAGGTCGCAGGTTAGGTCCCTGCCATAAGCAAGTTATTTTTTCGTCCACTTTGCGTTCTTTACATTTACATATTACTTACAGCAAACAACCTCTCCTACACTTTGCTTGGCTCTCTTGCTGTAATTTATTTAGTTAGTTTTTTGTCAATCATTGTGAGCCTTTACAGGCCATGACAGGAAGTGGGTCGAAAAGTTTGCCTAATCTATGCTGCGATATACAAAGTATAATTTATTCCAACACATCGTTAGTGGTCGGGGTGCCCTCTGCTTGTCTATCACGTCAACCAGCTGCCCTCTGCTGGTTTCTCACATCAGATATTCGCTAACACAAAAACGATGCATCCGAGTCATTAGGACGAAGTCGCTTTTGAAGTAAAGCCCTATGCGCTGTTTCAAAATATGGTTCATCAGGTCTCCAAGCCGCGATGAAAATATATAATATCCGTCATTGCGTTGTTCTAGATAATATTTGCTAGCAATAAAAAGCAAACGTAGAGTTATTGTATTGCATTTTCACCGAATATTTTGGCAGTAGGCATCACTAAAATATTAAAAACATTGTTTTTTTTTTATAAATGTAAGGCTTAGTTGTGGCGATGTTATTCCTTTTTAACGAACACGGCAACAGATATGTTCCGGTCACTCAGGAATGGAAGGACCACTTTATAAAAAATTTATGCCGTGAGTATGCAGGTTTTAATAAAATCAGCTTTACTGAACGAATCCTTCAGTGCTTACCGCCATTCACATTAGGTACGATCACGTAGAACGTCGTTTTGAAATTTCTCTATAACAACTTCAAAGTGAATATTCACGTGAGCAGATATCATGTTTATGGCGTATGCATCTCATGGCCACGGCTTGAACAATTGCGAGTACACACAAGCAAAACTGCGTGTGCTCACGTCAACACATTCGCTGAAGATTATTTCTATTCGAAATTGGTTCCCATCACCACCGCAAACGGGGTGGTATAACATCTTCCAGTGATTATTTAAAGCATCAAAGTACCAACGAACAACAAACAGTTCACACTTGCCCATAATTGGAGGAGGGACACATACTTTTGTCATCGGTTTAGTGTGGCCCCGGGCTTCAATGCAAAAGAACATTGACAAGTGAACCGAATTAAAAAAATGAAAAGCACGTTTTTGAAGTAGTGATGCAGCCCTGATATCATTAAGAGCCCTTACGCACACCCTCACATCAAGAGCATCATTCCCAACTTCTCTTTTTTCATGAAATAGTTGCGCTGATTGACCCCTTGGAACTGAAAAAAAAGAGTGAGGAGAAATGCGTCCGTACAAAATTTCATATATCAATACAAGAAATGATTGACTACGATAAGTTGAACGGGTGTTATATTAGTATGATATAGGACCAGTAGTGATAATAAGAGAAGTTACTCGTGATGCATTATCCCTCTTTTTAGAAATATTTTGTGGGTGATAGTGTTTTTTTCTCCACTAGTTAACATATGCTCCTAATAAAGGATTCACATGGCGCTATACCTTTTTCAATGTACGTACAGAGGTCTGCACAAAATTAAAAGCGTGCATGGTGCGTCGAAGCAAAGTATACGCGTCTCTCATAATCATATGGTGGTTTTGGGACGTTAAACCCCACAAATCAATCGAAGCAAAGTATACGCTTATTGCGATTGCTATTTTGGCTGCCGTTAAGTGTTATCGCAAGTTGTCACGTGTGTAAAAATACAAAGCACATTGAAATTATTTTCGCTTGAACACTTGCAATCCTGCTTCAGTGCACTTGATGGTTATGAACCCTGTTAATCATGGCGTCAACTACTACGTGTGGCCGCTCAGGCGTCTTTGGTGACCCTGATTAACATTGATACTGTGGAGATAATTTTGCACTTGCTTTCATTTACACGTACGTACTATTCGTTGTTCGCTAGTGACAAGCTTGATGCTCATCCTGAATTGTACTATCCAGAGCTCCGTTATTCAGCTGTTGCCGTCATCCCATAGTTGCATCGAAATTCAGCACACCAGAAACGCTGGCAGATCCCATGCATTGCAAAAATCGGTTTCAGGTGAAGCAGCCCGCGAGTAGCATTCTACGCTGCATTTTTTTTAGCCAAGCTTCACAAGGTGAATCAACTGTTTGTGCGAGTGGAGTAAGTGGGTACCTATAGGGTCTGGCCAGTTATGTCGACTACACTGGCGCTTAAAGGGTGGCTTTGGTGTGAGGTGACGTCCCCACTCACATTAGGGCATAGATGTTTTCTTTTGTATTTTTTTGCAAAAAAAGCTCTGGGCACATGGAGATCAATTCCATATAATAAGTGGATTTGCCAGAGCACTTCCAATACCAGCAACGCTTGAACATTGTTTGGCAAGTCATAAAAGTTTGCGTGTCATGTTTATTACAGCTTCATGTAAGTGGCTAGACAAAATATTGAAGGACTCCTTTGCTTCGCCCTGAAGAGTAGAACACTATGGCGTACGCGGGCTCTGTGCGCATATCCTTCTCAATTACTAGCTTAGCATCGGTTCTCGGTGCGTGCTGCAAGTGCATGCTGTAAGAAAACGAATGACTGTACACGTAACAACAACCGTTTTAAAGTATTCTAGAATGCGCTGTGCAAGCAAAGGGGGTGCACACAACGTCATAATTATTCCTTTTTTCAAATCAGCAACGGGACCATTATTCGTCCGTATGGCAAGACACGAACCTACGCAGACGCTCACTTTGTTCGTGCTTTGGCATCCGGCAATACAACACGTACACTGTGCAATCAACTCTCTTATAGCCCGAAAACTTTACGTCTACAAACACCCAGTGGACTATGCCGAAACGACGCCACTGCAATTTGCCGTTCATAGCTAAGAGTGGGTTTGAGAAAATAATTTTCATTTCGTAACAAAATGGCTGAAAACCCTGTCTGGGGCAACTGTGGTAGCGAGGGGACACTACAGCACATGTTTTGCTACTGTCTTCGCTATAACGTGCTGAGAAAGTCGCGATAGCTCGCTTATATCGCAGACTAATGGCGCCAGAAACCATGGTGAAATTTCGTGCCGAGAGGTCATCGCGGGTGTAGGAGACGACAGCAGTCTTGAGCTTCGTGAAGGCAACACACTTGCACCGGCGTTTATAGACTAATACTGCATGTTGTGATGACTGTGAAGGGTGACTTAGTGTGGTTTTCTCTTTCTCTCTCTCTCCATCCCTCCCTCCCTCTGTCCATCTTTCCAACTCCTTATCCCTGTCTCCAGTGTAGGCGAGCGTACCAGGGCTTCTAAACTGGTTAACGTCTGTGCCTTTCCTTTCCCTCCTAATCCTTCTTTCCTTCCTTAAATGCATCTGGTGATAAATTACCATGTCTCAGCGCTTTAAAATTAGTTTGCCTTTAAAAAAATCACACTTTTTGGTGCCTGGTGCAATTCAACTCTCTGCCATGCATTATTACATGCGTTATGTACACTCTTATGTTTTTTTTTTTGAAGTAGTTCCAAGAAATAGCGTCGCTCTCGGGGTACAACACCAGCATGTTAGAGAAGATGCCCGGCTTCTACTCTGACTCGAATGTATATTTTTACTATTTCTTTTATTTACATATTTCTACATTCTTAGTCACAGACATGTGGATTTGTCGCCCATAACCAACGTGGCTGACACGAAAATTTCCTAGAAACACGTTCTTCAACACTATCAATCTAGAAGTGCCACAAAACTTGACATTCATCGACATGACAGCTGCGCAGCGTCTTCTTCAAAAGAAGTTCCCATATCTATCGTGGCACTGAGGTAGAATTCCGCATTGCCACATAGACTTACAATAGTCGTTTCTGGCTCGCAATCCACTTTTTATTGTCTGCATTTGTCGCGGTTTTCCACTTACCGACAACTCCACCGACATCAATGCCGGCTTTTACGTCACGAGGGCTCCATGACGCTCTCATGCTCCGATTTCTAATACCTGTTATTGGATTTCTTTGCTTGATATTAAAAGTCAGTCACCACATGGCGGAGAGCCTATAAGGCTTCGTACCCTAATGTAGGACGTACGTGTGCTCCACATCTGGCCTTCCCATCGGTGTCTCCAGGGTGTCTTTTGTAAAATGAAGTTTCACCCCCCCCCCCCCCCTCTTCCGGTAGCACATCTCCACCCACAATGAAGCGTGGCATACGTGTTTCTAGCGCGCGTAAGTGAAAGAGTTCCTTCACAAGTGCGAATTGTTTTTCGCAGTATTTATTTCCTATGTAGTGATTGTCGCGATACACTATAATGACCTTTACAATTTAGGTATATACCAAGTTAGCAGAGTACCCATGTGAGCTACTTTGTTATGAATAAATGAATGAAATATTTAAATAACTATTTAATTTATTTATTTATTATTGGACAAATGAATGAATGCAGTTGTTCCATCGAAACCACGAGGAGGAGCCCTTAGTCCAGGTGTAATTGACGTCATTGTCATTTTTTGAAACTTAACTACCACCTGGAATTCATCATCAAAATTAGGTTTCGTTTTGTTTTCTCATATTTGACATAAGTTATACAAGCTACCAGAAGAATGTGAGGTTTTACTGCAATCTTTTGCCATATTAAAGACAATCTAAACCAATCTTATGGACGTAGCGGAGAGCGGTTATTAATGGATCAGAAAAAAAATTATGTGACAATTCTTGGTGCTGCTTGAAATGTTTAAATGCGCTATTTTCTTCCCCTGCTGGTGATCAACAATGCAAATGCCAGAGCACACGGAAACAAAAAAATCTGTCTTGTTAGCATGTTTCCATCCTGAAATCATCCCAACTACAAAATACAAAAATAAATTTATAGGAATGTGGGATACAGTTTTTCAAGTCAATATTTTTATTTGAATAAAGATAAAAAAAGTCGTGTCAATCTGTACACTAAAGGAGAGCCAGGTCATCTAAACAATGCTTTTGTGGGTTCCACTTGGAAGATGGTGCAGTATATAGTGGTGGCTTGTCCGGTGAAAAACTGAGCGATGCCTACGGCCAGCCGGTTTTCCAGCCTGGTTAGATGAGATGGCATAGATAGATCAGTTTCTCTTATCTACTCATTTTGACCAATTGCCACGTAAACACTTTGCCAAGGAGACGGGTATGAGGTAGGCCTGATTGTACAGATAGCAAAAGCCAACGATGTGGTTTTTTTGGGGCGCGTGAATGTCCCGGTGATCTCGTTTCAACATTGCCTATTCTAACGGTCGAATTTCCACGATGGGTACAAAGTGTGTCTTGTGTTTCAGAAGTTATGAAGCGTGGAAGCTTGGGCAAGTTGGTAGGACATAACTGAATGCAGGAACAGCGCAACTTAGAAGTAGTTACTTCGTAACTACGAAAGCGAAAAAACAAGGACAGAAAAGAGCGCTCTTTTTTGTCCTTGTTTTTTCGCTTCCGTAGTTACGAAGTAACTACTTCTAGGTTGCGCTGTTCCTGCACTCAGTGTTTCAGAAGAAACGAGAAAGCAGTTGAGTTATATTTGGACAGACGGTGCGGCTGCTGAGATATTTGCAGCACCTATTTTTGACAATTTTATAGTTTAGCCAGGCCTACTGGTGGCGCCTTGACAGAACTGATCGGTCAGGTCGACCTGGTAAGCCAAAGCGGGGAAGACTAGGTTTTCCTTGTTGGTTTGTTGTGCTGGCTTCGATGTTCTGGCTTCTTGGAATCGATTGACTGCCAGAGCTGTGCACACGATATTGCAACCCGGGTGGTAGTTGATTTTGCACTTTTTGCTAGCACCTTGAGCAAGACGCCATGTTGGCTTGGGTATCTGCATAAGAACAGCAGCATGATTTATTTCGTAGTACGGCTTGAGAAACCGAACACTAATCAGTGCGAGTGTTGCTACAAAAAACGTGTTCTATTGTGTTTGCCACTGGACTGCAGTAAGCATGTTGGTAAAAATGTTAGCTATTTTGGTTGTCATTGCTGAAGGCTTCTCGCAATATGGAAACATTGGTTACACAGGTAGAAAGACTATATATATATATATATATATATATATATATATATATATATATATATATATATATATATATATATATATATATATATATATATATATATATATATATATATGTGTGTGTGTGTGTGTCTGCGCACTTTCACACGAAGTAACGCTTTTGCTGTACTGTTTGCACGTGTTTAGCTTGTGTTCCGCCTGCTACACACTGATGTAGTGCGACTGAACTAATTATTTACTTTGTTCTCATCTGCATATATATATATATATATATATATATATATATATTCGTATATATATATATATATTCATATATATATATATATATATATATATATATATATTCATATATATATATATATATATATATATATATATATATATATATATATATATATATATATATATATATATATATATATTGTGATGTAAATTTCTCATGATCCTTTCCTATGGAAAGAACCATTTCTCACTAAAAGTTCTGGCAGTCCTTCAGTCATTGCGTGCATTTCATTGTGTTTATTAATCAATAGTGTTCTTCAAACTAAATTTTTTTTTCTCCTGTGACGCAACGTATTAAAAATATTAACATTGTACAAGGAAAGCAAGGTATTCTAAGTCGCGGCAAGTCACTGAGTTGATTTTGCTTGGGGCCATTTGTATTCCACTTATTCGTATGACTTTTGCTAAGTACGTTTGCCCAGCAAAAAGCGCTGGATCAATTACAAATTGCGTGTATTGAAAGAATAAAATCGATGGTTAAACTTACTATGCTAACATCAAAGCTGGGTTAATTACAAAATATATATGGTTAACTTGATATAAATTGCTGCTGCTTTATTTTGTTGTAATAAATTAATAAAACTTATATGGTGCTAGATTTTAAGCAAATTCTCGAGGCTGAAAATTAAAATGAAATTCAAAAACTCGAGCACTTAATGAAAAGGCATTTTCGCAATGCTGTCATTGATGTCTCGTTATTCTGTTTTATAATTTTCTCACTTTAGACTTTTCTTAGCGAGGTACCGTCAAGAAAAAGCGCACGTGTTAGGTGTTCACGCATGTTCGTTTTCTTATTTATGACGTCACATTAATATATTTTGCAATCTATGCTTGCTCCTAAGCAGAGCTATTATTAGCGCCTATCTTCGTGTTTCTTGTTTGATGCCTGCATTTATCAATTGTATTATAATAAAACTAGATTACGTGAGTGTTGCTTGCATTTTCTGTAAAATAGGTGAAAATCGGAATATGGTTTTTATATTTATGCTTTATTGTTTCCCAATATATAATATGCAACATGCGACACGTAAACTTGCATGCATGCCATTTTAGATTCGAAGCAGTTTAGGGTCGAGCTCAATCCGGTGTGTGGCGTAGCCACCCTTTCTGCGCATGCGCTCCTCCTCTCTCTTTCCTACGCTCCCCCTTTGTCACCGCGCAACGCCGGCGCCATCATGTGCTAGAAAGTTTCTTGATTGAAAAAAAAAAACTGACTTCTCGCGCTGCACGACTGTTCACTCGCCACCTTGCATATATTCGTGGCGAGATCGGGCTATAGGTGGCATCACCGTCTGCGTGGAAGTTGGGATAGGCGGTCGGCAGCGCGCATAAATACACGCAGAGGCGCTTCTTTGCGTGTGGTATGAGCCAATCCTTTGCGAGTCGAGTGCGATGACCGCAGTTTACTGGTAATATCTAGGTTCTTCTGTACTGAATCGATTTACAAAGCTTACGCCACGTTACCATTATAAGCGAGTAAAGCGCATTCTGTCTTTTAAAGAGAAGCTTACCCTGGGTGACTGTCCGCGCACTTTCGCACTAAGTAACACTTTCGCTGTGCTGTTTGAACGTTTTAGCTTGTGTTCCGCATGCTACGCTCTGCTGTAGTGCGACTGAACTAATTATTTACTTTGTTCTCATCTGCATATAATAAACAGAGAGAAATAATACCGTAAAAAGCCCGCATATATGTGCGTTCAGTTAAGTACCACCGTTTGCACTTTTACGCGTATGTATTTTTTCTAATACTGTTCACCATAAAATGGGGTACAGTCAACAAGTCTAGTCAGAAAAGCTTAGTGGCTGCCAGCACGTTGCGCTACATTGTGTTTGCCGTGTATACGCACATCTTCTTGCACCAGTACATATAAAACCTTTCTAAGAGTACAACAGAAAGCGTTCATCGACGGTATATGCTCATTACAGTGCTACAACAAAGGTCTGGTTATTTTATAGGACAAGCAGGTTTTTTAAACCAAAAATGACCGCTGCCTTCCGTCGGTCAATAGGGATGTCACACGAATGCTAAAAAATCTAAAAAAGATGAGATTTTCAGTGAAGTTATACAACGTTAAATAAAATGCATGCAGTCAGAATTATTTTAAGCATCCAGCCTTTTTAAAGTGTTTTTAAATATAAGCTCACAGTCGCGAACGGACACTCCATTTCAAGCACAGTTTTAAGTACAGAAGTGTCACAGTTTATGTGATAGGAATAGTTATATATAGCGGTTCTATGGTCAGACATATACAACTAAGGCTCCTGGCATAATCAATAAACTACAGTGCTGTAGTTGTGCACCTACCGACAGCGCTCAAGTGCCTGGCGTAGA